>CM060908.1:755831027-757081027 GCA_030737815.1 Allium fistulosum | reverse complement strand
GTTAGGAAAGTGATAATATTGAAATGTAATCATTATCATATGAAATTGAATAAGAAATTCAAATTGTAACTCCAAAGTTAAGAAATAAAATTTATATACAAATGAAATTTAAAGAATGTAAATTATAAATGAAACGGAATTCCAGAGAAGTATTTGGAAATGTTTTGAAAAGAATTTGAAAATTTTGGAGATTTAGAAAGTTTAAATTCTTTTCGGAGTTGGAAATGAATTTCGAAGATTTTGAAAAATGTTTTGAATAAATGAAAAGCTCTAAACTCTTTTCGGTCGCTGGAAAATAACTTCGATGATGACCGCGTCATCATTGGTGTTCATTTTCGGGTTTCCAAAAGAGGAAATTGCTGCCAAATTATTTTAAATGGAAGTGTTTGGAAAAAATTTGGAGTTTTGTTTTGGAAATTCAAAGGATGATTTGAATTGTTTTCAAAAATGGTTTTGAAAAGGTTGAAAAGACTCTGGAATACTATATATAAAAATATTTATGAAATATTACTAAGTTGATAACTTATACAAATTGAATTTTGATAGAATAAATTTAACTTAAAAAGATGGAGTTAAAATAAATGTAAGTATAAGTGAACAAATTTGAATGAAGTGAAATTGAAAGTTGAAATTCATTTCGAATTTGTAAGCATTGAATTGGATTGAATAACGACAAATGAAAGATGAATTAAAATTCATATGGAATTTGAAATCCAGTCTAATATAAGTGGTTATAAACCAAAATAGTGAATTGAAAACAAATTTTGGGAATGAACATAAGAATAAAACTGGAATTGAAACTGAATGTTGAAAACAGATTTGAATTTGAAAGTGGATTAGAATTAGAAATGAATTAGTAATTGAAACTAATCTAAAAATAATCAGTTATGAATGAAAGCTGATAAAATTCAATATTCAGGAGATAAACCGAATCCAAATTAGATTGGAATTGCGAATTGAATTAAAATGAAATTGAAATGTAAAGATTGAACAAAATTGAATAGGTGTAACTTCAATAGTGAACTTAAAGATGATATAAGCAGTTTATATTGAAAATTTTGTAATAGAATGTGCAAAATGGTTTGAATATATGTAACTAGATATTATGGCTAGTAGGATATACAGGTGTTATGAAAGGAATTGGGATTTTAATTTTGAAGAGAATTTGAATTGCTCGACAAAAAGGTAAGTATTTGAATTTCAATATGAGTTTTTGATGATTTCTTCTCTAGCCGCTTGGCTTTTTCTTTTCTTTTTGAAATCTGAGAGTCCGTAGGGACGTTTTGTAGTCGTGCCGTATTAGCCGCGCAAAGGAGACGCTGGCAAAATTTTTCGAAAATATCGAGTGTTAGAAAAATTTTGAGAGATTTTTGATAAATTTAAATTTGAATTGTTAAGAAAACAATGTTGTTCGAAAACTTATAATTAGAATTGGAAAATTAGTTGAATTGATAACGAATCTTTAGTAGAAAGATTTGTTTTGATAAATTGATAAAACTATTGGATTGTGAAAAATAGTAGACGAGTTAAGGACCACTTTTTCTAACTTGTAATTTCGAGGACGAAATTCTTTTAAGGGGGGAAGTCTGTAACGACCCTGAATTTTGAACAAATTAAATTGAGAATATTTAATTAATTTTAAATATTTGAATGATGATTTAATTTGAATTCCCGATATAACTTTTAATTTTGCGATTAAATTATAAAATTTAATCTGTTGATAGTCGAATAAAAATTTGAGTCTTCAATTTTAAGTTGAGGAAAAATATTTCAAAAGCTTTCAAAATTGGTAACGATAACTCTGGAGATAATAGAAACTTCAGAATTGTATTTCAAAGTGTTTCGTTCAGTTTTGAAATTAAATCGTTCGAATCGATAATTAAAAATAGTCATTTTTCAAACAGTCTCGGAATTCGACGAAACCAGTTCCATGGGTCCGTAACATTGTATTATTGTCGGATTTCAAATTTCGTATTTATCAGAGCTGTTATGTGAACGTACGACACGTAAACGCGTGGGAATTACGGAGTTGAAATTAAATTTAAATGCAATATATCCCTTTTTCTTTAATCCGACATTTTGTACAACCTGCCGCCTATTTGCCTCCTTCGTACTTATCCCCATCTGATATCACGCGATTGTCTCCCCTTCCTTTCCTTTTATCAGGCAAGAAGACCATTCGAAAAAGAAAAAAAAATCAAGTCTTTCCCCCATTCAAATTAAAAACAATGGCCGAAGCCTCTTCAAGTAAAATAGAAGCAGTAATTTCAAAAATTAAACTCAGTCCTCCCTCTAATCAAATTTAAATTGAACGAATCCTCGTTCGTTCCCCCTCTCGAAAGAAAGAAAAAAATTGAAGTATTCGATTGGGGAAATTGGGGCGCGCAGTCGAAGTGTTCGCAATTTTTGTCGAAGCGAGATTTCTAGGGCTCGCGATGGTCTCGCGTAGGGGCGGCATGTCAGAGGGGATCGGTGCGCGCGCATAGGCCTAGGCGGCGACTCTGGCGATGGGGTTTCTTTGCAACATTGGTGGCTTTCGCGAGAATGTCGAAGTCGCGAGGCGATGGAAACTAGGGCTGTTAGGTTGGGGCGATCGCTGATGGAAGGCTCGAGTCTTGGGGTTCTAGCGAGACGAGGCGTCGTGATGTTGATGGCAGTGGGGATGACGTGAAGTTGTATAACTTGTAGTTGCGGTGGTGTGGATCGCGACCCGGGGAGGTGGTGCGTGCGCGCTGCCGCGTAGTGAAGCAGAGGCAGCGATGGAGGCGAGCAGTTGTCGTGGTGGTTGCGATTTCTTTCACAGTGAGGTAGTTTCTTCTTTCTATTTAAATTTGATAAAAAACATGTTTTTGGTAAGTAAGCTGTAATCTATAATAAAGAGTTTATACAGAAAATATATATATTAATATAGAAAATTATATAAAGATTGGATTTTTTATCAAGAAGTTTTTATATATATGAATTTAAAGATAAATATACGTATGTATGCAGAAAATAAATTGGAAGCACTAAAGAATAATCTGTTAAATAATACGATATGTTCATTTGTTGAATTACTAATTTTATTTAAAACAATTTAATATGAGATTAATCTGTTAATGAACTTATTTAATAAATCGATAAAGATATTTTTTAAAGTAAATGTTGGATTAAATTTGTTGGAATAAAAATTTATTATTCGATTTATTCGAATATTAATAAATGTATAAATTGTCTATACAAGGTTTAATACTGTGAAGACAAAGAAGGATTGGATTGGATTTCAAATTATAAAGCTAAGGTGAGATCTTCTCACTCAAAAATTTAAAAGTGGAATTTGCAGTTATTGATGATTGCTATTGGATGTGTGATATTAGATATAGTAGGATATATATCTATATATAGCAATATATACATATTGGCATATGTATATATTGGATTGATTGATTTCCCGCCTCGTATAGCGGATGAGACCCTATTGCGCCGTTAGTAAGCGGATTTTTATAAAACCCATATACCACGATAATTCCGTACTGGAGCGGAATTGGTATTGTGCTAACATCTTTGGATGCAGGGAAACAGGTTGGAGGGATCCAACTGGACCCCTCACATTGATTGAATTTATTTCTATTGTGATATGAATCTGTGAATGATTATAGTGATGCTATTAATCATATTGATATCTGGAAATTGTTTGAAAGCTAAAATTTAGCTGAATGGATGTTTGACATCATTGGATTCCAAAAATAAATGAAATTGAATTTTTGAAATTCAAGTAGAAAATTTCTAAAAGAATCAATTTTTGAAATTGAATAAATTTTGAAGAAAGGAATTTTTTAAAGTATAAAAAGTAAATTTTTATAATCGTATTGAATAAATTCCAGAATAAAGTGAAAATGCTAAATAAATGGATTTCATAAAACAGTGATTATAAATTGAAGAATTTAATCTAAATTTGGATTTTTAAATAGATTGAAAGAAACGTTTGAAATTTATTTCCTTAAAAAGGAATTTATTAAAAGAAGATAAGCTGGAAATCCAACTAGAAATTTAATTGGTAAATTGAAATAAATTGGGAAATCAATGTAAAATGATTTCAATTTGAAGAATCCATTTTAAAACAGAATATTGAATAATTTGAGAAAAAATGAGGAATTTACTTAGTAGTGATAAATAAATTCAGAAATCAATATTGAAATTGATTTGGTATTGAAGTTTTTATAAATAGAATTGAAATTTATAAAAGTTGTTTATAAATCCGAAATAACTTATTTTGATAAGTAAAATTGTAGAAGTTGACAAAAAAAAGATTTATAAGTCGAGGTTGTTATTAAAATAGAAATAGAATTTATAACCGTGTTTATAAATTCAAAATCGATTGAATTTGATAAATTAAATATAGAAGATTATTAAAGGAGATATATTCGCGATTTTGGATAGCGAATTATTATTGAAATAAAACGTGTAGAAAATAGTGAAATGTAATTAGTGAAGTATATTCACGATTTTGGACAGTGAATATATGGTTAAGTAAAATGGATATGGTTTTGGGAAAGTGATATTTGAAATGAAGTTAATTGTTTTAAAAGATGTTTTAAAACGTGTGAACTATCGAAATCATAGATTTCAACATTTATTGTTGAAATAGACGTTTTCGAGAAATATAAGGAAATGGTGGACTATAACACTGTTGTTATAGTAAATGATTTCCGAAAGGAAATGTTTTTAATGTAGTATTGGGATTTATATATCTATCTAAATCCGAATTCCTATACTAGTGATTTTGAGTCGTCGTAACGATGTTTTACGTAACATTCGTTTTGACTCAAATAGATGTTGTTAAAATAAATGATTTCCTTAAAGAATGAATATGTACTTAATTTGATTTAAGTATATCGAGTATTTTCAAATGTTGAAAATAAAAGATTTGTGAAACACTTATTATTAAATAAGTATGGAATGTTTTCCAAAATGAATGAAACGTTTTGAGAATTTATCTTCTTAAAGATGAATCGAAATTTAATATTGAAAACGATTTGAAAAAAAAAATCGAATATCAGTAGATGTTCGATAAATATAAATTCACTATGGAATTTATAAAAAGAAATGGGAATTCGTTTAAAAATAAACGTCGATTTATTTTTGGAGTGTGGAAATTTTATATCTAGTAAAAGATATTTTTAAAGATGAAATAATTTGGAAAATTATTTGGAATCTGGTGATGTTGCGCATCTTTATTGATAGTTAAATAACCGACTATCAATAATTACCTTTAGATAGGTATTTGTTGTGAATTGGATGAATTTGAATGCCACACTTATTTTTGAATAATCGCTCACTATTCGGGTTAGCCGGGAAAGGACCATGGGGTCGTATAACCCATTCCGAATATGTGATACGTCGATATGAATTGCATTCGAAGACCGGTGTTGAAGACCGGATATTTTTGAAAACGGAAGGATTACCGTCAAGTTACTCTACATCGGCTGATCTCCGATTTAGAGGTTTTATCACCCTTAGTGACGGGAAGTCCGGACGTGATTAGAAATTTATCCGGATATGCAAGGGCTTCGTGAGAAGTGCCTTCGGTTCTGTTCGATCCCGGAACAGACTTGTATGGATTGTGTGTTTGACGTTACAATTTGAGATATAAAGCTGATTCCTTTCAAATACATTTCTGTTGGTGGCGGAGAATTTATTCTCTTAGCTTAACACCCTTCTCTGAGACGTACGAGCTCAGAGGTTATGTAATTGAAATTTATCGGCGATATATCCCAATTTGGTAACGTGGCATACTGAGTGTTGCTGTGAAATGATCAGTGTTTGATCATTTGCGATATGATCATTTGTTTGATCTTATATCTTTGTGATCATAGGTTGATCATTTTTGTTTGACCCAAAGCAGGGCTTTTTGAGAAAGCGTAGCTTTGTGGACGAGACTTCGTCGAGCCTCACACCCCGGAAATGGTCGAAACAGGAAGGATGCAGCAAGGTTCTAGGGAGTAGCGCCCCTTAGTGTATGTCATTCCTTCTGGATAGAGGTGGTATCATGGTATGGAGCCCAGATACTTAACCTATGTGGTTGCTGCATTATTATCTATGTGGTTTGTTGGAAATCGGGGATCCTCGGGAAGATCGGTTACGATCGGGGGATGGCATACGCGTGTCAGTAGTTACCTATTTTTGCAGAGGTAACCCGGCCTTGTGTTGGCAGAGATCCGGTTAGGTTCTCGGGTCGTCTATTCCAGGGACGTACCCATCGTGGATAGGAAGTTCCTTAGCCTGACCATTTGTTGGAAATCCAAACTCCAATACGCACCTTGTACGGTATTAGTTGTAGAACCTGCCATTTACGTACGGTGGTCACCACTGTTTAGATGGTAGCTATAGTAGGCATACGATACTGGTCGTATGTTGGCTAAGATTAATATTATACTTTCGAAATGTTTCTACACTATGCACTAATAATAATATCAAAAAGAATTTGATTTTTGCGTAGTAAGCATCTTTGACTATCATAAGAAGAAATCTCCTCCAATTCCGCATTTGCATTGTGTGTGTGGTGGGAGGACTTATGGTAGTTTCATTTTCCAAAAGCATTGCGAATTTGTTTTATTTTCTTTGTGAAAGAATAACTGTTTTACGATCTCACACTAGTCACCATGACTGACTCGGAGTTTATTGTTTCCCTTCTAAACTCTGGGTGCCCACCAATTTCCACACGGGCAGCCTAGAGTTATGTTATCAGGATATTTTGGATATTCTGGAGCTTTGGAGATAAGCTGGATGACGAGACGTAGTACTTGTATCTGATATATTTATTCCGCTGTGTATTCTGTATGAGGACAAGTTTATATAACTGTCCATTGTTTTATTGAGTTGTGTATTGACTCTGATGATTGATGTATGTATAAACTGATATAGTTCTTTGTTTTAAAAGACTACTGATTATCTATTGTATATTGTTCCGCTGCGATGTGTAAGATTCTGATATTGTTTTCTGTTCTGTATCTGATGCTATTCTGTTGTTCGTCTCTATTTTCTTCTTCCTTCTTCTTCCGTCTTCTTCTTCTGCCTTTTTCTTCTTTCTTAAACCCTCACTATTGGAGTTTCCGGCACTCGATTTCTCGACAGTCGATAAAGTGAGTATCGATGTCGAATTTTCGAAAGTCGAATATTTCCGTACGTGACACACACAATTGAAAAATACTAAGTAAATTATATTTTAGATTCCTAACTAGCAAAACATTAGAAATAGTAGGAGTTTTAGAGTTACCAACATTGTCGATGCCAATCACGTACCCTTCTGAATTGTCCTCAAAGTTAACCGATCCACCATCTTTATAGACGATATCTTTCTTGATCTCCAAATTTCCAGTCATGTGCCTTAAGCATCCACTATCCAGTATCATTTATCTTTCTTGATTTGTGATGTTTGATTTTAAGCGTCTATTCACCATTAGTCATATAAGAAACTTGTTCCTGCAATTCAAAATCCTACCTTTCCAAGAAATTAAGTGACTTTTCATAACACTTAGTTTCTAATAACATATTGGTTTCATGAAATTGTTTTTCTACAAAAGTATTAAATATATTACTAGCCATTTAAACTTTTCAAAAATCAAATTACAAGTTTTTGAAAATCTAGCGCTCTGATACCAAACGTGGATTGCAGAATTATGGATCTTGAGTTGGATAAACACTAGAGGAGGTGAATAGTGTTTTCTAACTTTTGTAAAAAATTTAAATTTAATTCAAGTTTAATATTAAATCATAGATTTTCAACACAGACTTGTATCAACAATCAATCACAGATAAAATAAATGTATTAAAGTAAAGTAAAGTGGAGAGCTAGAGAGATGACACCAAGGATTTTATATGGTCCAGATTTCTTCTACATCCTGTCCCGTACAACTGCTTGTACATATTTCTTTTCAGATGCTAATCTTTAAACGGGTAGAAGGCAAATTCAGTTAAAATCTCTATTCCAAGGCTACGAGACACATCCTCCTGGCTATCCGGGCTCAGGGTACACCCACTTTATTTGGACGGGCTACATGCACACCCACTCGAATTTCTAGGTTACCAAGCACACCCAATTGATTTGAACGGGCTACAATCACACCTAAGCAATTACAACTAGAGTTTGGTTGTCTTTCCAAAGGCAATTTCTTGATCATTGGTTACAATGGATCTTATAACCTATTGAGTAGCACTTTGACCTTGAATTGAGAGAGAGAGATGATTGAAATCAAATAGTAAATAGTAGGGAATCAATACAATGAAGATTGAATTGATTCTTGAAGGGATTCAAATAAATTTTTCACTAGAAATTTTGGCAGAGTAAAGGAGAGAAGAAAACAAGAAATTAGTTGTTAAAAAAAATCGTCTGAAACCCCTTATTTATATAAATAGACATGTCCATTCACGAAGAGTTACGATAAATAGACACTTCATGTCAAAATTTGAATTTCAAATTAGCGGCATGTATGTCGACATACTTATAGGGTATATGTCGACATATCCCTTTGAAAATTGAAAACTCTTTTATTTTTAAATATTTTGAAAATCTTATGCATTGTAAAATATTTTGACACTTTGTAAAATAATTTAAACATTGTTTATAAACATTTTAAACTTTTGAAAAACTTTTATATAATATTTTTAATTATATGTTTTTAAAAAAAATTAAAGAATAAGAAAATGGGAAATAGAGATAAAAAATTGCTACTGGAGACTTTAATAAAATTCTATGACTCTACATAAAGTACTTTAGTCTTGAGATCTTCATATCTTGATCATTATACTCATGAGTCTTCAAGTCCTTTCTTTGAGTCTTTATACTGTACAATCTTCAATTAAACACATGTGTAAAATCATGCACTATATACTATATAACTTGGCAAAACATTAATACCCAACTTTTATATTTATTTATATTGTTTTTATAAAGGTTGTTATCATTAAAATCAATAACCGAGGAATTAACATCAAGGTGTATTGTCCAGGCTTTATCTAAAAGGTAATTTTGTTTATTTATATATATATGTAAATTATCATGTTCACATGCCTGTAATACTCCACATTTTCTATTTATTCTCCTTGTATGTTTTTGGATTATGTATAATTATCGAAGTTCTATTTTTGAATCATTTATTTGTTATCATGTCGAATTTGATTTCTCTTTTTATTTGTTACTCATGTGATATTAATAATATCAATCATAGATTCTCTTCAGCTCTCTTTTTTATGGTCATCATGTATACATGCAATTTTAGATCGAGATTTGACTGTCATGAATTCATATATGCCTAATTCGTCTAATACCTTTCTAATTCAGAAAAATTTCTTTGAATAAAATTTTAGAACCATTATATTAATGAATCATTTTTCATATTACAATGTTATGGAATGAAAGATGTTTTATGAATCCTTTGAAATACATTGAGTTTTCTTTACATATAAATTAATTGAATCTGAATTTCATATGTTGTTCCTAAAAGGAAAAAACATGAACTTTAAATTTACTTTGATTTGTTTATCAAATTAATGTTTAGACTTATGATAAGTTATTTTGTTTTGAAAACATGGTTTTGAATTACAAATTAATTAAGCATAACCCTGTGTTGTTTTGTTTCAACATATTAATTTAATCTGCATACATAAACATGTATGTATGTATGTGAATATGTGCACATATGAATATGTGTATGTATATGTGTGTGTGTGTGCATGCTCATGTGTGTGCACACCTATATATTTGTGTATAAATTTTAAAGTTTACAAAATTATTTATAAAAGTAATGTAATGATGCTTAAACTGTCCTTTTAATCGAAGCCAATTTTGGATTGCCTTCTATAATTCACACACACACATATACATACATACATACATACATACACACATATATGAACATGTAAACAAATAAAGAATCATTATTTTTGATGACAAACTCATATATGAAGGAGATATATGACTTTTGTAGTGTAAATCCCGACACCTAAAATGGTCATGTTTGTTTTACACACTTTTTATATGTAACACTTACACATTCATACATGAGTGCATTTAATGCACTCATCAAACAAATAAAAATTAATAATAATAACACCAACAATTTTAAATTAAATCAAACTAATTTTAAATAATTATAACAAGATGAATATTTTATTTCAAAGAAAACTTTGAAAAGTTCTAAACGACTTTAGGCTACATTGGCCTAATAAAGTTCCAATAAAGGGATTTTTTGAAATTTACCCTTTAACTCCGCTACAGGCTAGTCTAGTTCCAACAATGATATCGGAGCCCAATAATCTATGTGGTCTAAATTAGTCATGTAGGGATAACTAATTAAGCTTGCCCGCTTATTACAGTATCTAAAAAGGTAATGTCTATGATTGAAATTGGGTAATCAACTACCATGTCTTGCCTGGTTACCGACCTAGCCTAAAAGGTGAAGTGAGCCCAAAGGTTGCCTCTAATAGAAAAGGCCCAATTTAAATTGGGCCTTAGGCTAATTTTCAAATTGTTTTGAAAATTAAAGTAATGATTTTAAATTTAAAAGTTAAATTTAAAATGAAACATGTTCATTATAAAGCTATAATATAACATAAGTTTTCAAAATGTTTGAAAAGATAATAAAATTTCAAAGTGTTTGAAGTATAAATTTTAAAATTCAAACATTAATTTCGAAAATTAATTGATTAATATGATTAGTAAAATAAATTAATAAAATAAGTTAATTATACACACACACACATTGATATATGTTATATTATCTTGAAATGTTTACATGTATGTATATATAAAATGACTTTCAAAATTAATGTAATTTAATAAAAGATGTTTAATTAAATAAATTGATTAAAGGTTGATTAATTAAATAAAAATATGCAAATATATAAGAAATCTGTATTATATTATAAAGGTAATAGTGTGTGTGTGTGTATTCGATATTAATGTTATATTTGAATAATATAAAATTCATTAAAGAGTTAATTGATTCAAATTAATAAATAAGATTTGATTAATTTAGTGTTATACATAAGATTATTGTATAGGTTAATTAAAATATAAAAGTTATATAATAATGAAACTTATATAATATGAGTGTATAAATTAAAGGTGGAATATTAAAGAAACCCAAATAGACTTAAGGAATAAATAAATACGTAAACGTACATATACCGTGATTTCAGATGTGTCCGACACTTGAATCATGAGGGTATTTCGAAAAAAATACATTATTCCATAAGTTATTATCACTTAATATAATATACTAAAGATTATGAATCTTTAATATAAGATTGTCCTCCAACATTTATATATTAATAGACTGCTTGCATACTCTCTAGTTGTTGATATTCCTTAAGCTAGAGATGTTAAGTGTGGAACTAGTAGTATATTGACTAGGTGAGGTAAGATACATGTACGTATTTGTTGATATTCCTCAAGGTATGTGCATTATACTTAGGTCGTCGTGAAATGTTGGGTATGAGTGAATAATCTCTTTCGATTTGTTGATATTCCTCAAGGTTGAGATTAGGACAAAGACTATGGGTTAGGAGTTGTATTTGATACAATTGGTAAAGTGTTATCCACCGCTTACAGGTCTATGATTTTATGATATTCCTCAAGGTCAAAATCCCAAGGCAAGCAAGTCCTAACACCCACTAGAGAAATCAAATTATTTCTATGTTTTTCTAAAGGTTTTGAGAAACATAAAAATATAGTGGGAGCCTTATTAGAAAAACGAAATTATAATATTTAACCTTTCTGATATTGTAAGAACATTTGCTATATAATGTTATAATAATCTACATTGACAAATTTGGGCATTTAATATGATTAATAAAAGTTTATCAATTAAAATACACAAATAAAATGAATTGAAGATTGATAAATAGAAATATAATATATACTTACTAGTAGATACTTTTGGCATGTTGACCCATGCAAGTGACTAATGCTACAAACACTAAATATGTTTATAACTTGGTTACTTACGAGTTTACTTGCTTGAGATCGTGTATTATCTTCGATGAGTTTCAAACTCTAAAAGCAATACAAAAATATGGATGTTTGATTCATATACGTTCATATATAAATAATATATGGTGAACAGTCATAATTCATAATGTATAAAACCTTGATGAAATTAGTTCATTGAAATAAGCATGTAAACTTTGGTGCAAGGTCAGGTATTAAATATGATTGATTAAAATAATGATCTTTTTATGTTAAATGTAACATTAGAACAAAGGCTATGAGATAGATCTAAGAATTTGAGCATTGAAATGCCAGTTTGATCAATTTATGTAAAGTGCAATTTATTTGATATCCTTAATTGTTAGCGATGGCCAAACATACTTTTGTAAAGAGTTCGTTATGGTATGATAGTCAGGAATTTCTTTGAATGGTTTATCCGTATAGAAAGGAAATCGAATGTGTAAGAATGGATGTAACTTAAGGCACAAGTGAGATGAAGAGAGTGACCGGTCACTTCTCCTTCATAAAGAAACATTGGAAGCAGAGTTGTAAAATAATAGTAGATACTTAACATTGGAATAAGAAATATGGTTTATATTTTGAAATGTATTTTCATATAGATTATTTTCTATGAGATTCATTTCTCTATGTACAAGATAATTTATCAAAGAACTCCCCATTGTAAACTAGTTATGGTACATGAAATAAATAGTCTATATTAAGTGGATAATGAACCTCCATATTCGATACACTATTATAGTAATGACAGAAATAGTGGGAGCGTGCCACGTAGCATTTATTGATTGCATCAAGTTACAAAAATTGTTTTCATAAAACGTGCCGAATATTATTTATGAAACAATACCCGTTCTTCGGTGATGACTGAAGAATAAACATAGTTTTATTTCAATATGAATACTATAAATATTGTTATAAAATAAAACTATCATAGTGGTATTTGGGATGCATTGGAAAATACAGAAGTATTGTAACATCCCTCTACTTGGAGGCCCAAAACTAACGGTTACGGATGCTACAGTCATCCATAATTATAATCCTTGGCGACCAAATACGGCAGTGTTAGATTCATTGATACACAGAAACACATGAATATGGAAAAAAATTAAAACAGCAAACAAAGTCCACATTCCATTTCAAAATATTTCAAATTCATTACATAATCCTAGTAATCAGACCACGTTTAGATAACATATAATTAATACGAATACGCCAAGAGTGAAATATGAAGATGTTCCCATGGATGATCAGAGTATATTATAAGGCATTAAAACAATTTGCCAATACAATCAAACACACGGCAGAAATAAAAGAACTCTAATAACAAGCTTGCCTCATGCACGTCCTCGAAAGCTTTATTCGTCTATAAGAACACCTGGAAACCTTAACTCTCAACCTACTCAAAATCAATTGAGTACCCGAGAGTTTGAGGGGAAAACAAAATCTTCGAGTTAGACATAAAGCCTGGTATGAATAATAATTTACCTCAAACCATTTAGATATCTAGTGAGACCACACCGCTTAGCGGAATGGGTTTACCCCTCACTAGTATCCTAAAACATTTATAAAACCATATAATGTGCTCCTGCATCCCCAATGGTTAAAGCATAATATTTCAAAACATTATGATGATATGCAAAACAAGTAAATCAAATCTGGATTACTCATCCCCATTCAATCTGACTATCTGTCTCATTTATAGTTTCTAGGGTTACTATTAACCTGTTAAATGTTTATGAACTGTCAGTCTAATTTCATAATTTTCATGGGATCACTAAGAACCTATTGGTAACTCCAATATCTTTTCTATTATCCTAGTTTTCATGGGCTAACCAGGAACCTATTGACTAACTGTCAATATCTTAATCCGGATATAGTTTTCATGGGCTAACTATAAACCTATTGGCCCCTGCCAATATCAATCATAGTTTTCATGGACTGACTATGAACCTATTGGCCCCTGCTAATATCTTTTGTTATACACAGTTTTCATGGGCTTACTGCGAACCTATTGGCCTCTGCCAATATCTTTAATTAAGATTTTAACATTTCTTAAGTTATATTCACTACTGGGTCTACCTAACTGGTTATTTTTCCCTTCTCCAAAATACCATTATGGGTTAATTACAATGTGAATAAATACATGAAAAAGTAATCATAGCAAAATAATACCAACACATGTGGTTTATTGTCCTTGAATCATACATATATATATATATCTTGGTTAAACCCTTTAACCTTTATGATAAATTAAAACTTCTTCATTTCAAAACCTTTTATTTTCTTATGCCATGGTTATTCCTTTAAATTATGATTGGGTTTATGTTTTGAAATCTTAAAACGTCTCTTTCGAAACCTCTAGATGACTTCTGTCAAAAGCAAAAACTTCTTTTCAAAACATAATAAACATACCTTTCGAAGCCCTTGATAAATATTCTATTTCGAAACCAAACATACCTTTCGATGGTATCAAAACGTCCTTTAAAACATAGCTTCGAAACAAATGAAAGTATCCCTTTCGAAAGCATTGGGTTTACTCTTTAAAAACATCATTTGGGTCAAAATGGTTATGTATGAAAGTGTCTCTTTAAAAACGAATTATGAAGTTGTTTTAGGGAAAAGTTGAGGGTGTCAGAACCACCTATTCGAAAGCATAAATCTTTAAATTAAAATTTTAAAGGATAAAGTAGAAACTCATTTCGACTCCATTGCCTTCGAAACCCTTAACCCCATTCGAAAGCATTTAGGAAGTGGCTTAGCTTAGGTAAAAAAGATAACCCTTCAAATGCATTGATAGCTTCAATACAGTCGAAAGGAAAATTAGCGGCTGGGTTTCATCTTGGTCGAAACCAATCCTTTCGATGGCACTAATCTTAAGAAAAAGGTACCCCTTCGAAAGCTATTTACAAAGTCCATTTCGAAAGCATGAGTTTAGACTATGTCGAAAGCTTTAAGTAAAACAAGGCAGGAATTTACTTTTGAAAAAAAATAAGGTCTCGACCTTATAGGGTATCGAGTTGGTCAAAAGCCCCTTTAAAAACTAGGCAGGCGTTTATCTTTTAAAAGCAAACTTTGGTTTCGACCCTAACGAAACCATCGCTTCGACACCCTACATTCCACTGCTTACCAATTCACTTCGTACCAATACAATTGATACCATGTGCATTAGTTTCGACTCTAATGGTTTCGACTAGATTAGTGCGGAGGTAAAGGAGTCGAAAGGTACCTTCGAAATAGGCGGAACCACCTTTTTCTGAAGGACGTAGGATTATAGCTAAATATGGCAATCACTTTATAGCTAACCTGCCTGTTATAATTCCTTGATTGGTTACTCTAAAACCTTTCAAATACTTTACAATTAAAAACTGCCACATTTAACTAAATCAAAGAAATATAACGTTTAAACCCTTCCATATAACAAAACCAACAATTGCAGAAAAGTCCTTCTTTTAAAATAATTTATTTTCCCTGGTAAATCAATTGGGAAAAATCCGCAAAAATCACAGAATGTCCCTTTCATTATGTAATTGAACATATTAAAATTTCAGACCCAATTTCTTTCTGAAATACTCGAAATAAATTTTAAACCCAATTATATCATATTTTCCTTTAGAAATGCGTAATAAATTTTCTATAAGTTGGAAAATCCTGAAAAATTAAAAGCCATCTCCAAAATAATGTTTTACTTCATAGAAAATTTTTCCATGGCATTCTAAAATCAATAACCCTTGGTTTTTACCTTAAAACGGTACGAATTTTTCATAGAAATGGATTGTTTAAATCAATCAATCAATAACTTAAGCATATCATCGTTCAAAATATCATAGAAACGAAATTAAGTCTTAAATCTGAAATTATATGATAAATAAAAACAAAAAGAGATGGAATGAATTATTATTGGGGCTTTGCACGAAAGGTCCATATTTCTGTTGTTGTTATAAGAAAAGTCCTTATAGAAATGAGTATGTAAATTAGGTCCCTATTTTTTCTAAATCAAAAAACGCAAGTTAGCTTGCGCTTTTTAAACATTAACAAAATTTGAAAATTTCAAAAAATTTAAAAATAATTCAAAATCAGAAAGCGCAAACTAGCTTGCGCTTTCTTGATAGAAAGCGCAAGTTACCTTGCACTTTTCAAAAATTTCAAAATGTTCAAAAATTTCAAAATCAGAACCTGATAGAAAGTGCAAGTTAACTTGCGCTTTTCAAATTTTCGAATTTTTTTTAAAATTTTGAAAAAAAATCCAAAATTAGAAAAGTGCAAGTTATCTTGCATTTTCTGTCAAAAAAGTGCAAGGCACCTTATGTTTTTATTTTTCAAAAATAGGAACAAAATTTACATATTCATTTCTGCAGGGACTTTTCCTATAACAGCATCTAAAACAGGGACCTGTGACTCTTATCTTGATTATTATTCACCTAGATATGATAAGGAATTTGAGATTTGCTGTTGATTAATCCTTACTAGCTTTGATCTTTAGCTTTAGATTGTAATCTTCCTCTTTAATAATGGCCGGCTCCTTAGGGTTTTTGTGTTTAATTTTGTTTTGGGAAAAATGAACGTGAATATATAAGAATGAGAAACGTATAGCCGTATGTAATGAAGTGGCTATTTTACTAATATGCCCATGTGTATGTTAATTAGCTAATAACCCAATTAAAGCCCATTTGCTTTATTAATAAGCACGGCCCTATATATGGTTTATTCAAATCTCAATCCCCTTTTCATCATTATTCTATTAAATTTATCTAACTAAATTTCCGAAATAATGATATAAAAAATTAGGGATGTTATAGGCTCCCCCCTTAAAGAATTTCATCCTCGAAATTCAGTAAGGACTAAATACTGAATATAGCAATCATCTGTAACACCTGCTAACGACTATACTAGTCTAACTGACTAGTAACTGTCTATATAAATCTAATATAGACATACCCTCAAAGAAGATCAGGATAAGTATCTCTAATCTTGTCCTCTGTCTCCCAAGTACAGTCCTTCTCATTGTCGTTCCACTGAACTTTCATCAACCTGACTGCTTTGTTCCTTAATCTTTTCTCATCTCTAGCAACAACCCGAACTGGTTGTCTAACAAAAGTCAAATTAGGTACTACTGCTAAGTCTTCCAACCCTGTCGGAGGGATAGTACTCTCTGGATCATGCACATACTTTCGGAAATGAGACACATGAAATACATTATGGACACCTGCCATACTGCTCGGCAACTCTACTCTTTATGTGAGCTTTACAATCCTCTCTATAATCTAGGATGGCCCTACATATCTCAGGGCTAACTTCCCTGACTTTCCAAATCATACCACACCCTTCATTGGTGATACCTTAATGAAAACCTTATCCCCAACTGATAATCCTGGTCCTTACGCCTCTTATCTACGTAACTCTTCTGTCTTGACTGAGCTTCCTTCATCCTTCCTCGGATTAACTCAAACTTCTAAGACGCCTCTCTAACCAATTCTAGACCTAAGACTAATCTATCTCCAGTTTCCAATCAACATACGGGTGATTTGCATGGCCTTCCATACAAAGTTTCAAACGGCGCCATTCCTATACTAGTCTGGTAACTATTATTACAAGAAAACTAAACCAAATGTAGGTGACCCTCCCAAGATCAACCAAAGTCCAATACACAAGCTCTCAGTAAATCTTCGAGTACTTTGTTGACTCTCTCTGTCTGCCCATCTATCTAGGGGTGATATGCAGTACTCATATTAAGATTGGTACCCATCACTTCCTGTAGACTCTTCCAGAATTAACTAGTAAACAAAGCATCTCTATCACTGACTATACTACTAGGAACTCCATGCAGTCTAACTATGTTCTTTATGAACAATTTAGCTAAAACTGGTGCCGTCCTGGTTGACTTAACTGGAATGAAATAGGCACTCTTGGTCAATCTGTCCACTATAACCCATTACTTTCATTACCCCTATTTGTCCTTGGCAACCCGTCTATAAAATCCATGGATATCGAATCCCATTTCCAGACTGGAATCTCTAAAGGATGAAGTAACCCACTCGGCTTCTGATAATCCGCTTTCACTTGTTGACAGTTTGCATACTGCCTAACCCACAAGCCAACATCCCTCTTCATGCCTTTGCCAATAGAAGCTCCTCTTCGTATCCTGATACATCTTGGTTCCTCCAAGATGAATCGTAAACTTGGATCGATGACACTCTCCAAGAACTTCCTTCCTCAAGTCCTCCACATTCGTAACACACAACCGTCCCTTTTTCTCAACCATCCTTTTTGTTCAAGACTAAAGTATTTTAGATCATCGATCTCATTTCTAACCTCAAACCTTCTGATCCTCTCAGCCAACACTGGATCCTCCTTCTCCTTAGAAGCAATTCTCTCAATCAATACTAGTCAAACTTCTAAATAGGACAACCTGGTGGAACTCTGACTAGAACCAGCAGTTGATCTTAACTGCACTACAATTAGTCAAAGCTTCTAGATCTTTCCACTCTGCCAACATGGCTAACACTGCATTCTGGTGTTTTCTGCTAAGAACATCTGCTACCTTATTACCTCTTCCTGGTGTATACTCTATTCCAAAATCATAAGCAGCCAAAAACTCCAGCCATCTCTACTGCCTCATATTCTACTCCTTTTGAGAGAATAAATACCATAAAGACTTATGATCGATATAAAGCTCAAACCTCTCCCATAAAAGATAATGTCTCCAAATATTCAATGTGAAGATCACAACTGTCAACTCCAAATCATGAGTAGGATATCTAACTTCATGCGGTCTAAGCTGTCGCGAGGCATAGGCAATAACTTTACCATTCTACATCAATACTGCTCTTAATCCAGTTCCGCATGCATCAGTATATACCACCAACCCTTGATTTCCGTCTGGAACTACTAACACAGGTGCATTGGTCAACAAATGCTTTAACTTAAGGAATGCTTCCTCGCATTTGTTGGACCAAACAAATTTAACCTCCTTTCTTGTTAGCTTAGTTAAGGGTGTTGCTATCCGCGAGAAATCCTTAATGAATCTCCGGTAGTAGCCAGCAAGTCCAAGAAAACTCCTGATCTCTGGTCTCTTCCAATTATTCACGGCTTTGATCTTATCTGGATCAACTGAAAATCCTTTCTCTACGTGACCAAGAAACTTAACCTCTTTCTTCCAAAAAATGACACTTAGTAAACTTTTCCTTCAGCTGATTCTGCCTAGCGTTTCCAGCACTACTCTAAGATGAATCTCATGCTCTCTTTCATCTTTCAAGTACACTAAAATATCATCTATTAATACCAATACAAACCTATGCAAGTGTTCTCGGAAAACTCGGTTCATCAAATCCACGAAGAAAGTAGGTGCATTCGTTAATCCAAATGGCATCACCAACCACTCATATGAACCATACATAGTTTGAAATGATGTCAAAGGAATACTATCCTCCGCCACTCTCAACTGATGGAAACCTATCGCCAAATCTAACTGGGAAAATACTCTAGCTCCACTCAACTGATCGAACAAATCATCTATTCTTGGCAAAGGATATATGTTCTTAATCGTCCTTTCATTTAGCTTACGATAGTCGACACGCATCCTGAACGACTCATCTGGTTTTTTCACGAACACTACGGTCGCTCCCTAAGACAAACTGGTTAATTATGTAGTCTGGTTTTTTCACGAACACTGCGGTTTTTTCACGAACGACTCATTTGTTCTTAATCGTCCTTTCATTTGAGTCACTTTTGTTAATTATGTAGTCTGGTTGGATTCTCTGGTCTAGTTAACTTTTGTACATGTTCACGTATGGTCTACTTAGAGTTGCCTCTGGTCATTTTTACTCGAGTCTAACCTGTGTTTGCATTGAGTCATGTGCTTCGAGGCAGATCATCTTGTTCCTCTTGAAGTCTTCACATGGTTGTTGTGTACGTGCACCCGTTTGCTTTAGAAAACTGTCCGGATATATGTATACATGTGTGCAAACATATGTATATATGTATGTGGTCTACTGGTTTTCATGTTCTTGTAGTCTTTTGTATCAATGTTGCTTTGTATTCCATCTGTATTCTAGAACCTGGTGTACTTGCTGTCTTTATTTATGCTACCTTCTTTCTTGTGTCTGGTCTTGGCCATTTGATTCATGTGTATATATAAATATGTATGTTTGTTGAACCATGTAATTTGCTTGTAGTTATCACCGTTGTACTGCCCTGATTCCATTGATGTTTGAGTCTGCACTTGCTTATTCGAGCTGTTGTCTTCATTGTGTTCTCTGACCACATGTGTTAGTTCTGGTTGAAGTCGTTAGTTCATGTGTATACTTTTGTGCACTTGTATACAGTTGAGCTTGTATGGCCTTCACTTTACATATGTATACTTGTTTGCCTCCTTTATGTGTTGTTTACCACTTTTTGTACTTTTCATTTTTGATTTTGGACTGGTCGAGTTGTTTTAGTTGTCTTGACCCATTTTATTTTTTTTGAGAAAAACGGATGTGTAGCACGACACTACACAGTCGGTTATATGTCATAATATTAAGTAATTAGCGCAATCAACAAGCCTGATTGCTGGCCTAAAATAATAGAGTACTGCAAAAAAGTCACTAAATAGCAAAATCATATATACATAAGCAACTTAGTTCATATATCAGAAAATGAAATAGATAGGTGTTGCGGAGTGGTCAGTAGTGTCCATGTTGCCATCTAGAAGGAGCTGCGCTTGTGATGCCTGCTGATTCAGCCGGTGATGAACTGGAAAATGGCAATCTCAGCCTGAACGGAGCTGAGAAGCTGTGTCCTGATACAGATGAAAAAAAAATACGCCTACAGGTTCCATTGAAGTTGGCTTTAGGCCTATTGAACACATGTGCATTTCGCTTGGCCCAAATGCACCAACTGAATATAGCCACAAAAAGATCTAGGTGTTTGTTGGGGGGGTTATTCTGCCAGTGTTCGAAAAATGAGGTGATAACTGGGATGTAGCAGAGTATATGAGCAGACGTTGCAACCCAAACCCTGAAGGAAAAATCGCATTCAATGAATAGATGTTGTGTACTTTCGGTTGCGATGGAGCATAAGGCACAGCTTGGGTCCACTACGATGTTGTAGCGAAAGAGCCTATCCCTGGTGTTGATGCGCCCATGGATCAGGCACCATTGGAAGAAAGCGATGCGAGGTTGGAGCTGGCATTTCCAAAGTCTAGGGAAGATGAAGAGGCGTCCAGGGTTGTTCAGATGAGCATAGCAGGAGGCGACAGAGAAGCCAACTGAGGGGTTTGGATCCCAGATGAACTCATCTGGCCGGGAGTGGAGACAAATGTTTCGGAGGATGAAGGCAGCTTGGTGAAGCTCGTCTAGGGTGGCGAGGTCGAAGTAGGATGCTAGGAAGAGATGGTCGGGGCACGAGCTCGAGGTAGCAGATGTGGTAGCTAGGACAGTTGCTGAGTGAGAAAAGAGATTAGGGAGGATAGAAGAGAGGGGCAGTTGGCCATGCCAGATATCCAACCAGAAGAGGCAATTTGCCCCATTGCCCAGATTGACATGGAAAAGTGTTTTGACACGGGGGAGGGTTGTGAGGACCCCAGACCAGAAGGGGGATGGTTTAAGGCTGGTGGAGGAGTGGAGGACAAGGTGCGGGTTGGAGTGGTAGTGAAGTGAGGTAATCCATGATTTCCAGAGGAAGGTTCCGGGGGTTAGAAATCACCATAGCCATTTTGTGAGAAGCGCGATGTTGAAGTAGTATAGGTTAACAATTCCAAGACCACCGTTGTCAGTTTGCAGACAAGTTGTCCGCCAGTTTACGAGTTTCTTAATTTTACTTCCATTCCAAAGAAAAGAGCATTTGATCGAGTCGATTCTTTTGATTACCCAAGTTGGAAGCTTGTAAAGTGTCATCCAATAAGAAGGTATTGCTGATAGGACTGATTTAACAAGGACGAGGCGCCCTGCTGAAGAGAGGGAATGTGCTTTCCAGGAAAGAAGTCTGTTTCTATTTTGGTAATGAGGGGGAGCCAATCTGATCTGAGTAGTTTAGTTGGACGGAGGGGGACACCAAGGTATGAGATAGGGAAGTGAGCGATGCTGCAGTTGAGCAAATTGGAAAATGTTGGCCCAAGGTGATCAGAGTTTCCAAGCATGATGATGGAGCTCTTGCTGAAGTTGATGGATAGGCCGAATATAAGCTCGAAGGAGTACAGTGCAACTTTAAGGCAGTGTATGTGATTGACCGGGGGCGACGCAAAAAGAATAGTGTCGTCGGCAAATTGAAGGTTGGATATGACCAGATTAGAGTTGGGGAGCCTGATGTCGTCAAAGATGTTGTTCGATATAGCTAGCTTGATCATACGGTTGAACACGTCCGCAACCAGAACGAAGAGCAGAGGAGAAAGTGGGTCTCCTTGTCGCAGTCCTCGAGCAGACTTGATTAGGCCCCTGAAGCCCCATTAATTACGACAGAGGACATGCTAGAACTAAGAATACAATGAATCCAATTGCACCATTTTGAGGGGACATCTCTATGCTTCATAAGCTCCAAAATGAATTGCCAATTAACTATGTCGAAAGCTTTCGAGAAGTCTAGTTTGAGGAGCATACCTGGCGTTGAAGTCTGGTGGCAGAAGGAGATGACTTCCTGAGTCGACGCCACGCAGTCCATGATGTTACGACCGAGGATGAATGCAGATTGCTCAATTCCAATGAGGGGGGCGATGATAGCTTGAAGGCGATTGGCAAGAACTTTGGTTATGATTTTGAAGGTGGTGTTCAGGAGGCTAATAAGTCGGAAGGATGGAAGAGAGGTGGCTCCAGGTGTTTTGGGGAGGAGGATGATATTAGCATGGTTAAGGCGAGCAACAGATGATGGGTCGGCTTGGAATTCAGAACACATCTCGATGATATCGTATTTGATTGTTTCCCAATAGTGCTTGAAGAAAAGTGGGCCGAAACCATCTGGGACAGGAGCTTTGTCATCAGACATGCTATTTAGCGTAGCCCAAATTTCCGCTTCTGTGAAGGGATGGTCTAGAGGGATGGGTGAGCACTCTGGGTAGAGCAGGTTCCAGTCAATTTGTGGTAGAGGGGGTGGTGTTTACCTAATATGCTTCGATAGTAGTCAGAGAACAGATTTAGGATGCAGGACTGATCAGAGATAGTGTTACCGTTATGAGTGATTTCGGGGATGAAGGTGGATCGACGCCTACCATTTGCAAGACGGTGGAAATAGGCAGTGTTCTTATCGCCATCCTCAATCCATTTCGCTTTGGAGCGTTGTTTCCAACCTATTTCCTCTTGCAATGACAATCTGTCCAGTTCCACTTCCAGTTCTCGTAGGCGAGATCGATCCGATTCGGAAAGGGGGTAAGATTCTTCGAGTATGTTAAGGTCCAAAATCTCATCTTGAATTGCAGAGATGCGCGAGTGAATAGAGCCCCAAACTGACTTGGCCCAGGGTTTGATGATCTTACGGAGAGATCGGAGTTTGGAGACAACTCTGGCAGTGGCTGAGTGGATGTGGGAGGGCTGAGACCAGATTTCTTTGATGAAGTTGTCGAATGATGGTTCAAGGAGCCAGAGGCGCTCGAACTGGAAGGGTCGGATAGGACAAGTGGGGAAACCAGTGTCGAGTAGGAGGGGGCAATGGTCAGAGATGATAGTGGCTAGGCCTGAGACCAAGGAAAGAGGGTATAAATCTTCCCAGGCCGGGTTGAACAGGAAACGGTCCAATTTGGCTAGTGAGGGTTCAGATCTACGGTTGGACCAGGTGAATAGACGATTACAGATGGGTGGATCTATCAAGGAGCAGAGATTAATGAAATGGTTGAAGGCTTCGGAGTCATGGGAGAGATTGCCTGAGTTCCTTTCAGCTGAGGCTCTGGTGGTGTTGAAATCTCCCCCAACCACCCAAGGGCCATTAATGTGTGTGGCGAAGGTGAGGCAGTTCGACCATAGTTTGTTACGATCTCGAGTATTTTGTGGGCCATAGATTTTGGAGAAGAAGAAGATCGTTCCGGTCTGTAAGTGACGAAGGGCTACATGTAGGGCTGCTGTGTGGTAAAAAGTTTGGCAATGGGACCACACAGATTCATTCCAGGCTGTCATAATGCCTCCTCTAGAACCGACAGCATTTAGGTAGGCCCACCTAGTTAGGAAAGGCCCACCAATCTGTCTGAGTGTGTTAGGGGATGGGTCTGATAGTTTAGATTCTTGCAGGAAAAGGATGTCTACTTTTTGAGGGGATACTATCTGGCTAACTGAATGTCTTTTGCTGGGGTCCCCCAACCCTCGTGTGTTCCAGGAGATTAGTTTCATTGGGAGAACGATAAACGCTCCGATTCGAGTGCCTGCATGGAGGTGTAGTGTTCTCCACGCAAGCTCACGCCCATGCAACGTGCCATTTTTTTATTTAAACTTTTGTTAAGAGAGGAAAAAACAACATGTTTAAAAAAACTACGAGGGTGAGATGCCGCTCTGTCCAATCTGGAACTGCGGCGCACAGCCGTTGGAGTGACAAGCTGTGACCATTGACCAGCCGCCGGACGGGCCTCTTGGCTATGTTCAACTGGCAGAGGGGTAGGGATTGGACGGGTGGAGATTGGATATCAATTTGAGGGGCAACATTTTGGGACTGAAGAAGGGGAGAAAGGATAGCTGTATGTGGGGCAACGTTATGGGGCGGACGAGGCGGGGATAAGGGTGCAGGTGATGTTGGAATTTGCTGAAAAAGTGGGGTAGAGAGGTCCAAATCAGAGAACGGGTCCCATCTGTGTTCCTGGACCGGCCAAGGGTCCCAGCCCCTTGGACCAATCACTTCAATCGATTGATCGTTGAATTGGCCAATTACCGGTGGGGAACCAGAGAAGATAGGGATGAAATTCATAACGCCGAACCTGTCCTCCGAATCTAAGTCTTCAATCGGGATGTGACGCTCAAATATGGGAAAGTCTCTCTCATAGTCTACTCCGAGCAAGTGATTTTCTGGGCGTATGTTCGGGTGCACGTGCTCCCATTTTTCGATGCTCAAGAGGTACTCCCTGTTGTTCAGAACAGTAACGAAGGAGGATGGCGAGCTGATGCCACTAAAGAATTGTATTTGGATATATAGAAAGCGATGGTCGAGTTCCGCCCATTCACAGTCATCTTGAGCCAGGAATCTACCCACTGACTTGACTGCTTCAGAAATGGCCTCTGAGTTAAACCGCAAAAGTTCTGGAAAACCCGAAATACGCGCCCATGATGGCGGGTCCAAGGACGGAGCTGGGTGGTCAAGATCTGACCAAGGCTGAAATTGCACTGCACCACCCGCCCAAGAAATAGTCGAACATGGGAGGATTTGGTCTCTGATTGTATGAGTGGGGCAGAAGAAGATGAAGCTAGTGTCGGTCTGTAGCCAGAGCGGCCAGTCATGATGGTGAAAGGTGGAAAAGAGTGCTTGATGGAGGGAGTCTATTAACCAGGTGTCGTTGATAATGTTAGCCGTGAGGAGAAATGCTGGGTCCGCCATTGAGAATGATTTTGGATTCAAGCTTGTGTTGTGATGCTGCCTTGGGGATTGGGGCAGACTATGTGGAGTTGGAGGGGAGAGAGAGTGCCTCGGGGAGCCGGAAGGTTTCATTTGAGCAGAAAGGGGATGTGACTTGGGGACCCATTTGGCAGAATTGGGTTTGTCTTTAGTGGGAGAGGAATGGACATTTCTATTTTTTCGTGCCCGAGTATGTGCCGGAGTTTTTTCGGGACAATGGGTTTGTGGATGCCCAAAAAAACCACATTTATAGCAAATCTTTGCATCCCTACAGGACTTCGCCACGTGTCTCATACCCGCACATCGAAGGCAGCGGCTTTCCAGTTTCAAGAATTCAACCGTTTGACGAACATTTTTGAATTGTGGCAATGGGCGGCGCCGCTTGTCTGGGGGGTTGGGCAGTAGGGGGGAGCGCGGAGCCGAACACGCCACCTGGGCGTAGGTTTTGGCCTGGGCGATGGGGACCTCAATGCACAGAGGTTGGATGGTGTCGAGGGTGGGTATTGGGGCATGAGATGGGATCGGAGGAGGATTGGAGGAAGCAGCGGAGGCACGAGGAGAAGGTGGATCATTTAAGACGGAGTTGTATTTTCTAGGGACGAAAGAGATCGGGGGGGCGGAGGGGGGAATGGAGGACGCCATTAAAATTGAGAGCTAGTATTTTTTTTATGATATTTGGATTGCACCTGTGTTGAATCCAGCTTATAGCTCGGGTTTGACCTTGTGCTCATATCGTGACTTTATTTGTATTTCACTTAGGTTGAACCTAGATTTTGATTGGGTTTGACCCTGTGCTCACCTGTCCCTGTAGTTTTATCAATTGGATATCGGTGTGCACGGCCTTGTGGCATGTACAGTGATACATTGTGCATGTCACAAGCTGTTTGTGTATGATGAATTCAAAAATGAATATGATGATGAACAACCCAAATAACTGAGGCAAATAACATTTTCAAAATACATATTTTATTTTACACTACACAAATATTTCTTTTTCAATTTTACCACGTCGGTGTTTATTTTGCAGATAACTCAGATGTTGGATTCAATCTAGAATAGAGTTGAAGATAAATACGAGTGAACGAGCGATATGTAGTGAGGTGCAAATGTATAGTGAAAAATTGTATTATAATTTGAAATGGTATTGTAATGGAAATTGTGTATATATATAGTGAGAGCTTAAATTTTTACTGTTTAAAATTGTAATAAAATATTTGTTTGAATTTAAATTCTATGTTATTTATTTTATTCAGCAAATATTTATTTAACTATGTGAAAATAAAATAGTACAATAACAAATACATTTAAATGAATATATATATACATATATATGTATATTATCATCAAACAAAAATCATATACTAGCATATTCAACACCACCTATTCGAAAGCATAAACCTTTAAATTAAAACTTTGAATGATAGAGTCAAAACCCCTTTCGAATCCATTACCTTCGAAACCCTTAACCCCCTTCGAAAGCATTTAGGAAGTGGCTTAGCTTAGGTAAAACAAAGATAACCCTTCGAATGCATTGATGGCTTCAATACAGTCGAAAGGAAAATTAGTGGCTGGGTTTCGTCTTATTTGAAACCAATCCTTTCGAAAGCACTGATCTAAAGAAAAAGGTACCTCTTCGAAAGCTATTTATAAATTCCCTTTCGAAAGCATGAGTTTCGACTATGTCAAAAGATTTAAGTAAAACAAGGTAAAAATTTACTTTTAAAAACAAACTAAGGTCTCGACCTTATAGGGTATCAACTTGGTCGAAAGCCCCTTTAAAAACTAGGCATGCGTTTATCTTTTAAAAGCAAACTTTGGTTTTGACCCTAACGAAAGCATCGCTTTCGACACCCTACATTTCGCTACTTACCAATTCACTTCGTACCAATACCATTGATACCATGTGCATTGGTTTCGACTCTAATGGTTTCGACTGGATTGGTGCGGAGGTAAAGGAGTCGAAAGGTACCTCCGAAATAGGCAGAACCGCCTTTTTATGAAAGACGTAGGATTATAGCTAAATATGGCAATCACTTTATAGCTAACCTGCTTGTTATAATTCCTTGATTGGTTACTTTAAAACCTTTCAAATACTTTACAATTAAAAGCTGCCGCATTTAATTAGATCTAATTCAAAGAAATATAACGTTTAAGCCCTTCCATATAATAAAACCAACAATTGCAGAAAAGTCCTTCTTTTAAAGTAATTTATTTCCCCTAGTAAATCAATTGGGAAAAATCCCCAAAAATCATTGAAAGTCCCTTTCGTTATGTAATCGAACATATTAAAATTTTAGACCCAATTTCTTCCTGAAATACTCGAAATAAATTTTAAACCCAATTATATCATATTTTTCTTTAGAAATTCATAATAAATTTTCTATAACTTGGAAAATCCTGAAAATTAAAAACCATCTCCAAGATCATGTTTTACTTAACATAAATTTTTTCCATGGCATTCTAAAATCAATAACCCTCGGTTTTTACTCTAAAACCGTACGAATTTTTCATAGAAATGAATTGTTTAAATCAATCGATCAATAACTTAAGCATATCATCATACAAAATATCATAGAAACGAAATTAAGTCTTAAATCTGAAATCATATGATAAATAAAAACAAAAGGAGATGGAATGAATTATTATTCACCCTAGATATGATAAGGAATTTGAGATTTGTTGTTGATTAATCCTTCCTAGCTTTGATCTTTAGCTTTAGATTGTAATCTTCCTCTTTGATAATGGCTGGCTCCTTAGGGTTTTTGCATTTATTTTTATTTTGAGAAAAATGAATGTGAATAGATAAGAATTAGAAGTGTATAGCCGTGTATAATGAAGTGGCTATTTTACTAATATGCCCATGTGTACTTTAATTAGCTAATAACCCAATTAAAGCCCATTTACTTTATTAATAAGTACGTCCCTATATGTGGTTTATTCAAATCGCAATCCCCTTTTCATCATTATTCTATTTAATTTATCTAATTAAATTTTCTGAATAATGTTATCAAAAATTAGGGATGTTACAAGTATCTAAATTTATTTGCAATTATTTTGAAATTATGGACTAAGCCATAGTTTTGAGAAATAACTTATGATTATATGACTATGAATTATATGATACTAGTAAATTATATCCCAGACTATTAAGGAAAAATCACCCATTCAATGGTAGCATATAAGAGTTGATGAAGTCTATAGGTTGATACATATAGATATATGCAATCGAAAGTTCGGTTTCATGTACTTTGTTGTATTCGCCGATGAATTGTCATAAACATGAACATGTGTATATGATACGCAGTGATATGTTAATGATGAGTTTATAGAATATAAAATAGAAGCAAATAAAATAATGTTGGATTAAAAATCAAATGATTTGATTTGATTTGATTAAATAAGTGAGTATGTTGGAAAGAGTTTCGAACGTATCTAAAAATGAATAAAGATTCTTTCTCAAAAGTCACTTCTCCATATGATACATAATGATGTATCGATAAGGAGTAACTGAACTTTGTTGATCGAAGCATGGTTAATTGTAAGTGAAATTAAATTAATTTCTTTTCGTAAGGTCGTGTACTTAGGAGTTGTACACAAGGTTAAAATTAATTTCATCTAAAAAATGGTTTACAAAGCAATACAAATTAAGGGTTTATAAGAAACCCCAACGTATCCTAGGCCAAGGATTTGGCAGGTTGTGTGAGTCGAAAGACTGCACGTAATAACTGTACATGAGCGATCTTGTACGAATCACCTCAAAAGAAGTTTGGGAATGATTTTCAATGGATGACCTATTCATGTCTTGAACATAAGTTTTTTGTGAACTAAAACCAAATCAGTTTTGTATATAAGGAAATTCATAAATTATTTATGAATACCTATTCCATTATACTGAGAAACAATTTTTGTTTAACGAAATTCCGACTTTATAGCGAAGGAATTTATTTGAGAAATTATTAGTACTAAAATGGATTTGGATCTGATCCAAAGATAAAACTGGTTATGTGGGATGAAATGTATTTAACCAAATCCAAATGAACACAATACATTAGAATGTCTAACGAGTATTCTTGCTCATCAAAGAAAAAAACTATGAGTTTCTTATCAATGTCAAGAATAAGTAACCCTCGGCTGTTTGATTAAATATTGACTCTATGATATGGTAGATGCACAAATCCAAAACAGATTCCAAGTACATTATCAAAATATGATTTTAATAGTTTTCCCTGAAGAGATATGATCCATCGATCACAAATGTGTCTTTAAGAGAAAGACAAATGGAGTTGGAATAATGCGAGCCACATTTGAATAATATTGTGAATTTCAATTGTTGAAATTAGCGTAAAAGATTCTCCATTTGATGTGCTCAAGATGATTTGGATTTACTCATAAAATTATCGCCTAGTATGACTTCATGCTTAGGTACATATGTATTGAAATAGAAAACTGTAAATAAAGATTTAGACTAGACTATTTGCACATAATAACTAAAGTATCTCGAAGTCGGTGGGAGGGATATTGAGTTTGTGGGTTTTGGATATGATCCAAGAATCGATACGAAGGTATCGTTCGACATAAATCAAAATTGAATAAGTAGTTTCATAGAAATATCGAATAGTTTGATTTCAGTCAAAATGCAGAGGAAGCGTGTGTCCATAAGAAAGTTGAAGGTGCATTGATGTGATGACCTACATTTCGTAAAGTTTAAATCAACAATAATCCACACATGTTCAACTCAAACAATCAAAAACACAGATAATCAATGGGGTAAATTAAGAAAAATAAGTAAACAAGAAAAAAAAATACAGAATCTCGCAGCGGAATGACAAAATATAATAATCAAACAAACAGTTCATGAAGCTATTTATACTATACATTTAATTGAAATTTTACAACATCTATCAGAGTTATATATACAACAGAACAATAGAATAATGCAGCAGCACAACAATGTAATGGAATAATACTAGTAATATAATATACCAAATCTTCGTCTTCGTCCCCCAGAAAATAATCTTCAATGCGTTGAAATACTTAGGGCTGACCCGAGCATAAAGTAAAAAAATACACTCGAGTCAGAACTAAAATATTCTTATGTGGGTTAAATCAATATCACGTATAACATTAGTGCAATAGCATCAGAGATGTTTATGGGGTTTTACATCTCCTATCCAGTGTATAACGTGCGTGCAATAATTCAAGAGATGTAACGGGATTTTCCATCTCTAAAGGATCCGTCAAAATATTTATATATAGTAGAATACGATGTATATATAATGTCTAATCAGTAAAAATAAATATATTTTTTTAGCGTTAAGGCTTCACATTAATCCCCATTCACACATTTTAAGCATTGTCGTACAGTTTTCATATAACGCCCTAGTAGCACGTCGGGGGATAGGGATGCGCCGTGATATGACAACACCAAACCAAACTCGTAGTGGTCTCGTATAGGGTTAAAAGTATGACAAGACACGTGAGGTAATGTCCAAGGTAGGATACTAACAGTTCAGGTCGCAGGGTTGGTGGTAACGCATCGTAGCCATGACCACCCACCGCATCCATCCATCCCATATCAAGTCAAAGGGAGGTCATCCCAAATTAAGGTGCACCAATCGAAACCAACATCAAAAGTAATAGTATGGACCAAGTACAAAAATAAAATCGAAGAACGGATGTCCGTTAGGGGTAGCTAGCCCACTTTGCCCTATCAATCTGTCCTATTTTAGTCATTTCAAATTGGCACAAGTGCCGGGGTATATCCATCATCGTTCTCTTTCTTCAAATCCAGCAAACGTTCACCAATCCCAACCACTTCATTCTGGAGTCTCCTCCTAGTACACAACTGTTGAAGAGGTTCCAATATTGACAGAGAGTATGCCAATTAGAGGCACCGGTCTCTTTAACAACCAAACGTCGTTTTACACACCGGTTGATACTTTTACATTTTGAAAATGATTCATACTTGATTTCAAAATATCATATTCGCTTAAAAATATCCTTCATTTTAAAATCATCATATTTACTTAAAATATGCCGGTTTCGCTTGAAAATATCATTTCATTCGAATTTCCATTTCAAGTTTCAATTTAGGTTATAACTTCATTTTAACCACATTCGTATTTAAATCCACGGTTTGAATATAAACATTCCAACCTTGCACGGTTTGAACTTTTTGAAAATAGTTTGAATAATTTTAAATAATTTAAAAAGTTAGAATAGTTTAAGTAGTTTAGATATTAAAATAGATTATATATTAACTGATTTGAAAATTTATATAATTTGGAAATTTAAAAATATGAATTTTAAAACAGTTTATAAGAAAATAGTTTATAGTGAAAATAATTTCAAATTCAAAACTGTTTCTTTTCATTTCCCTTAAATCTGGACTCGGGTCCAAATTTAAATCAAACTGATTTAATTTCAAATCTCTCCATTCAAGTCATCTTCAATCTCAATTCACTTCAAAACAACTCAATTTCGATTTCAGTCCAAATCAATTTCAATTTAAATTCAAATTAATTTCAATTTCAATTCGAATTAATTTCGATTGAATTCTCAATTTTTAACCATTTCAATTTATATCAATTTCGAGTTCAATTTCAAAATACCGATTTAAATCACTTAAATCAATTTAAACTTCAATGTTCAATTTAAGGTTCAAATCTTTAAAATAATTCAATTCCGATTTCAATTTGAAATATCCATTTAAATTACTTATACTTGGATATATTTCAAAGTTCAAGTAAAAGTGCAAACCTTTAAAACAATTTCAATTCCCTTAATTCAAGTCATATGTCGATTTTACTTCACATTTCAAAATAAATTCTTAAAGCAATTTCTTTTGACCAACTTTAATCTCAACATTACAAGACGTGAATTTGAAATCAATTCAATTCTCATAAATTCAATTGTTTATTCTTTAAAACAATATCATTTAAATAATTTCAAAACCAAGAATTTTAAAACCATTTAAATTAACCAATCCGGTGTCCGTATATAATTTTCTATCTTATGGCAAAGTGATCAGTTATTTCAATTTTAATTTCAGGGATGGATATATATCATTTCAATCCAAAATAAATATCATAGGTATATATCATTTCAACCTATTTCTTAATTTATTCGAATATAATTCAAATAATAGTTCATATGCTGTCACAAAATTTACAGGGTGATAACAGGATATATATAAAAATAAATAAACAACCAACCATCCAATATATCAACTAATAGCCATCCATCACAATCAACATCCAAATCAGCCAAAATATCACAACAATCAACTAGTTATCAATGATCAGGAGTTTAACTAGCAATTTAATTCCAATTCCACTTTAACTGTCAATTTTAATTTCTAACAGTCAATTCATATGTCAATTTAAATGTCGATTAAATTACCAAACAACAGTCAACAAAATTAAATTACTTCATGACATCAATTTAACTAACATAAAAATATTTTAGTACTTGGTGAGCGTTTAAAACACTCACCTTTATTTGAAACTGAAAAATTTTCGGCTTTAAATAAATTCCAATTCGATTCCATGTCGTATACGACTTCAATACGAATCCAATGCAACTTATTTCGTTCGAATCCGACCTTGTATAAAAAAGTTATGCAATTTATTAATATAACGATATAATTAAACTATAATTAACTAAAATAATTAACAATTAAAAACTTAACCCATCTCTCATTCATCCTAGTATGAGACAAAACACACACCCGCGATTGATTCCATTCACGCACGTACCTCCCCAGGCCACCGAAGTCCCATCAGACCTCGCCTCGTTAACTACTCGCCTCAGAGCCACTACCACCAGAAGCCTTGCCCCTTCCGCCGCCTCCATTTGTCCTCGAGAGACCGAAACCGCGCGAACTTCGTGCATCGATCTTGGCGATTTCGAAGCATATCGCCTCGATCCAACCGTTGGATATGTAGAGCTCGTCGTGCTCTACATCTTTCCTTTTGGTGGCAATCAATTTCGATGAGCGGATTATGATAAAACGAGGAGGGAAAGTTAGCCATTATCGGCCATTAAACGTTAAGAGAGAGGAGCGGTCGCGTTTGTTAGGGTTTGACGAAAATGAAAACATACGGCCATAAATATAAACTTCCAACCCGATCTATCCGCAAAAATTCCGAACTCCAAATGAAGCATGTTGCCTGGCGTTCTATATGTTATACCACCATTTCAACCACAATGGAACATGTATTGGGAGCCAATTCCATCATATTCAAAAGATAGCTTTTCAAAATCAAAAATTATTTTAATTAAATTCCTTTAATTAATTTCCACGTGTATCAAGCTCGCACAGCCAAACGACAAGTCCGATCGCTACGAAACTTGAAATCTTATAATAATTCACTATTACGGATCCGATGAAACTGATTTCGTCGGAATCCGAGACAGTGCCCAAAAAGTCTATTTTTACACATTAATTAAAATAAGAAATTTCAAAAATCAATTTAATCACCTTAAATTCAATTTTAGAAGTTAACAATTTTCATTCTTGTTTAAATAAAATTTAAATCAACTTTTGGAATCATTTTCATTCATAGTAAATTCAATATTCAATTATTTAAATAATTTCCAATATTAAATCTAAACAATTTAATTATCCAACAAATCGCCATATTTTAAATATAAGATATTTAACTTATAAAATTTACTTTTTAAAACGAATTCAAATAATAAAACAACCAGTTCCATTTTACAGTAATTCAACATTCATTATTCAATTCCGGCTATTGATTATAAACACATTCAATATATAAAATTTCATTTCAATACTGGTTATTTCAAAATTTTACTCAAGTTCATATTCAATAAACTACATTAATAAATCACCAAAATTTTATTCCTAACCATTTTTGTTCACTGATTATATTAAATTAAATAATTAAAAATAGTTAAAATTACGGGTCGTTACAATCTACCCTACTCAAAACTTTTCGTCCTCAAAAAGGGGTTAAGTAAGGAAGTTAACATACGGTATATTTTACTCAAAATAATTAACTTATAAAACATTAAATCTTATTTGAAAACCTTTATCATGCTTCCAATACGCCACTCTAATATCGGCTTTACAAAAATTACAACTTATATATAAAAACAAGTTATAAGATTACAAAATCTCAAAAAAATTCTAATACCCAGATTTACGGAAAATTTCGACAGCGTCTCCTTTGCGTGGTTCGATCGTAAAAATTTACAATATAGATATATAACACAAACATACATCTCATCTTAATGATGAGGCATCCCGTAAAGAAAATTATAAGTGCGGTATGTAATCGGAGATATGTACCTTATTATTAATAATATGAGTGAGTTCGCTCATATTAAGCAAGCAAAAGCAAATCAACCCGTGTATATGTTCAAACGGCCTTCGCATGTACCTATCTCAACTCAAATTTGAAATATTGGTCATTTATAAAAGATATACAAACATGTATAAGTTTAATATAACTATATAACATGAATTCTGCGATCAAAACAGTTATAACAATGATTTGCATCTAAAGAAACCTTTCAACAATTATTAATATTCATCTAATTAACCCAAACTATCAAATTTATATTATCCAATGTCAATATTTAATTTATACACTTCATTTCTTATTAACATCCAATTTTTTTATTAACATTTAATTGGTTTACTTCCAATTTGTTTACATCTATTCAATTTACATTCAATTTATTCAAATTTCAATTATTTCACTTTTTTAACACATTTCATATCAAATTCATTCATGGACCATTTTATAAAACCGATTCATTTAATCTTATTTAAGTTAAATTTTATTTCATTACCACTTAGTATATTCTCTTTAATACTAATATCATTTATAAGCCATTTCATAAACCATTTATGTTTATTAATAAACATTTTATAAAACGCAACTCATGTTTATTATTACTTCATAACTTAAGTTCATGTTAATTCATTGATTCACTTCATTAGTCCATTTCATTAATTCATATCATTAATTTTACTTAAGAAAATTTTATTTTATAACTCAAATTCATATTAATAATTTTTTTCTTTTTATCACAATCAATTTCATTCAACTTTACTTAAATTAACCTTTATCTTATAATTCATTTCATTAACTTATTTCATCAATTCATTCCATTCAGCATGACTTAAGTAAAATTTCATTTCATAATTCAAATTTCAACTTCTTATTTCATTAATCATTTCTCAAGTTTATAATCATTTTATACTGATGTATCTTCTTTTACATAATATTATTCAAATTATAATTAGCTCAGAAAGCTACAACTAAATCTTAAAACATCCTTTGCAGATTTATTTTTTATTTTACAAATAATTTATAAATATATGATTTAATTTATTATATGTTTACCTTCTCTTAAGTTCATATCTAAATAGTATTTTCTTTTTACTACCCAAATTATTCATTTAACATTTCTTAGAACATTAACTAAGTGTATAACATTTCTTATAACAACTTTAAAAAAAATTGTTTTTTTACAAACATTTCTTTAAACAAAATTTCAATTTGAAACATTTTTATCACTTAAGTTCAAACTTGTATAATATTCTATTACATATTCATATTTAACATTTCAACTTTTTAAACATTTTTGGTAAGTTTTATATATGTTTTTAGAATGTAATTAAGTGTTATATAAATTTATCTTATTCATTTTAGTTAACAAGAATTTCAATAACTTACACATGTTTAAATTTTCATTATCTTGAGATTTAAGAGTTACAATTTAACATCTCATATTTCATTTGAACACTTATGTTACCCGGTGCCTTGACCCGGCTACATAAGATTGATTACGAAGGCCACACTCGACTGTTGATGGGAAAAACGGTCGTGAGGCAACATCCAAGTGACCAAAGTACAATGTCTGAGCAATTGTATCCAGCCCAGGGTAAATAGGGTCGACAGATAGATAATGCAGGATGTTGGAATTATGGAATTAATTTGGTTGGAATAGGGATCGGAAAGCATGTTTGGCAACTTGGAGGGAATATGGATGGGTCGGCATAGGATGTGAAAGCAGTGGGTTCGGCATATTAGTGTTCAGCAGAAGGGCTCAGCATATTGTGTTCATAAGATATAGATCAGCATGACATGTTAGGGCTCGGCATGACATATGTGGGTCAACATAGTGTGTTCTTAAGTGATGGGTCGGTATGGTAAGAGGGGGTCGGCATAGCAATGGTTACAAAGAATGGGTCGGCATGTTGATGCTTATAAAGATGGCTTGGCATAGCAGAAGGAAGCATCCTGGGCCAGCATAGCAGAAGGGGTCGGCACCTCCCTGACTAGATTAGAACTCAAACCAAAGTACTACAAGAACCATTGTTCCACATGTCCAAATGTCATGATACTTGAAGTACCATCATGTTACACCATAAGAAAGCTACCACAGGGATCACTAGCCCAAACTCAACCAATGAAGGGGTCGGTACCGACCCCTATCCATTGAGAGTTGGGCCTAGCCCTCCCTATGGTGGGCCCACATGGTCAGGGAGGTCCTGTTGCCGAAGTTTCAGTCAGTTTGGAGGTCAACTTCGTCTATAAATAGAGGCACAAAGGGCCATTTGAGGGACTTTTGGGTTGCAAGTGAAACTCTATCATTATTATAACCAATTTCCTTTGTTCTTTTCTGATCTCTTACTATTTCTTACTGATTGTAACTATAATCAAGTGAATTGTGAAGCAATAAAGAGAATATTCAAAGTGAACGCAGGCAATCTACGCCGAACCACTATAAATCTTGTTGTTTTTGCTTTCTGCTGCAATTTGTTTTGATATTTAGTGTTATTCCTCTGTTTCCATTTAATTTCTTCATTTATTTAGCTACTTAAATATATTCTTGGGTGTTTGTGGCCAATTTGGTTGCAAACATTTTGATGCTTTCACCGAGAACGTCGATTCTTAAGCTATTAGGATCACCTTTGTTGCTACTGGATTGAAGAAATCCCCCGAAGGAGATCCAGGTTCATTTTTAGAAGCTTGCAGATACTACTCAAATTATTCAAGATCTAAGCAAAGGAATCTTAGATGGTAAGGCGCACCAGATCTACTTCCCACAATGTTGATGCCAATGAAACTATTAGTTTCGAACAAGGGGGGCCCAAGCAACTAGTATGCTGCAGTTCAGAACCCCGCTGATTCCGTTACTAGAGCTAAATTTAATGACTTGATGAGAGAGCTAATGGAGAGTCGTAGGCAGCTAAACGAAAAAATCCAGACTAATGCCAACTTAATGAACCAGATTGCCCAATAACAAAATCAAGGCACCAGAAGGGATCTCGCTTCTTACTCAGCGTCAGACATCTCAACTTCATCAGACGAGCACCATAGGCGTAGGCATTGCAGGGTTGAAGTAGCACGAGTTGGAGCCATGGAACAACACTTGGTAGACCAACGTGGTCTACCAAGACGATTCGGTGTCGACCCCCCCATAGGGCTTGGTACCGACCCCTCAGCAAAGGGGACTATTCAGCAAATGCAAGTAGGGAATCGTGCTCATGATGGATCCACGAACTTGGACACTGGAGTACGTTTGGATGCCGATCAGCTACCTCCTTGGAATGATAATTAAGTGAATGCTTGGGATGCACATTAGCAAGAGGATAGGCCAAGAAGACGTGAAATGGCCCGGAGACACCAGCCAGAATATTCACATGGGATGGAGCACGACCACCACTTGGCGCCACCTATCCAGATATCGAATTTATCCGCGATGGTCAAACAGCTGATGAGGGAGAACCAGGGCTTAACAAATGATGATTGGGGGGTCTTTAGGAGCCACACCCCACTTACCGATAGTATTTTATAGGCGAAGTATCCTAGAAGGTTCAACATGCCTATGATGCCTGCTTATGAAGGGAAGACTGACCCCCGGCAGCACATCATGAGGTACAAATGGTTGATGGACTCAACGAGAGCGAATAATGCTTCCCTATAACTCTATATGGGATTGCTACAATGTGGTTCACGAGATTACCCCCACGATCGGTCTCAAGATTTGACGAGCCGGCTACAAGATTCGTGGAGTAGTTTCGGATTCATGGTACTCACCCCAAAGATGTGATGTTGCTATCTAGTGTGATCCAAGCTCTGGGGGAATCATTGAAGGACTACTTGCAGAGATCACATGTTGATGCCACTGAAGTTAGTAACCCAAATGACCACGCCATACTTATGGTTGTGACAGGGGGGTTGACCAAGAATCTGAGTTTGGTGATTGGCTAGCTGGAAAACCGCCAGCCACGGTAGAGCATTTCTACACAAAGGCAAACCAGTTCTTGAGAAAGAAAGAGGCTAGGTTGTCTAGAAGAAGTAATGCTGCAGGGCCAAGCGGAGAAGTGGTACAGAGCAGCATAGTAGTAAAGCAATCTAGCAAGAGTTCTGGAAAGGTTCAGGTCAATGTTCAAAACAAGACGGGTCAACAAAAAGGAGTGGAGCAGGAAATACTGATCGGAAGAGGGAGCCGAAAAGTGGAGGTCAAGGCTTCCTGCGTATAAGGACTATACACCTCTGAATGCATCTCTGGAGAACATCTATCTGTCTACCTATAATACTTTCCAATATAGGAAGCCACGTCCAAAAGATCGACTGAGGAGCAAAAGCAAACCGGGAAGTACTGTCGGTTTCATGAGTGTTACGGGCACAATACTGACGAGTGTAGGCATCTCCATGATGCCATTGAGAAATTGATTCGCCAAAAAAGTTGCTGCAGTTTGTTAAGAATCCATAGGAAGGCGGACAAGGAACGTCTGATCCCAATCGAGGGCAAGCTCCACGCCGGTCTGAGGAGCCCGCTCAGACTGGTGGGAGGTTGGTAATAAATACGATAGTTGGTGGACCGCATCCTACAGACCAAAGTTGGTAGGAATTGGAGCGCTATGCTAGTTCAATGAAACATGTGGACTTTGAATGTTTTTCGAAAACAAAGGATGGAACTACAGCCAAGCAACAACGTACAATGACAGATGATATAGTATTCAGAAGAAGAGATGTCGATAAAGTAGATGCCCCTACTATTGATCTGATGGTCATCTCTACTATGATCGTCCCCGCTCTGGTGAGGAGAATTTTGAATTATTGCGAAAGCTCTGTGAAAATTATCTTTAAGAAGGCATATAATCAAATGAGGATGGAGGCTAAAGATTTGAAACCATCTAAAGCTCGTATACACGGTTTCAATGGTGTGGCAACCGAAGTAGTTAGTTATGTTGAATTGCCAGTGGAGTTAGGAGAAGGTGAGCATAGGAGGGTGTGGATCCTACCGTTTATTATTTTGGATGTGGATTAACCGTACAATGTTTTCCTGGGCCGTCCGGCCCTGGCCAAATTTCGGGCAGCATAGGCCCCATGGTGTTTGACATTGAAATTTCCGACAGATAATGGAGTAGGTGTTGTGCATGGTGATCAGGCAACTGGTTGTGCCTGTTATGTGGTTGATTTCAGAGAGGCTTAACGTAAAGAGAAGGGAAAGGGTGTGGACAAGTCTGTCCGCATCCAGGTTACTGAAAATTGACAAATAGAGTTAGCTTGGGCACCACAGTCAGATCTATAGAGATATAGATCCAAGGGATGAGGAGGAGGAACCCACTGAGGCCAAGGCAATGCCGACTGAACTGACGATTGATATCTCAGTCGGCCACGACGACCCATTGCGGGTGTTGAAGATTGGATCACAACTTAGCCCTTCGATGATGAGAGAACTCACCGATTACCTTCGAGCGAATCTGGATGTATTCGCTTGGACTCATTCTGACATGTGTGGGATCTCGCCTGCCATCATGAGCCATGCATTGAATATTGATCCGAAGTATGTCCCCATGAAGCAGAAAAGACGATGTATGGATCCGGAGAGATCCATGGCTCTTAAAGAGGAGGTGGGTAAACTTAAAGCCAACGGGTTTATTCGCGAGGCCCTTTATCCCGAATGGATATCTAACCCCGTGCTAGTGAAGAAGGCAAATGGAAAATGGAGAACGTGTATTGACTATTCGGACCTGAACAAGGCGTGCCTTAAGGATAGTTTTCCCTTGCCTAGAATTGATCAGCTGGTTGATTCGACTGTGGGGCACGAACTGTTATCATTTATGGATGCATACTCGGGGTACAACCAAATCCCGATGCATGTCCCAGATCAGGAGCGCACCAGTTTTGTCATGGATGTTGGGCTATACTATTATGTAGTAATGCCATTCGGATTAAAGAATGCAGGAGCAACCTATCAACGTTTGGTCAACCGAATGTTTAAGGATCAGATCAGGAGGACGATGGAAGTCTATTTGGATGATATGCTCGCGAAGTCACGGCGATCAAACAACCACATGCGAGACTTAGCGGAGATGTCCGATATCCTTCGATTTTATAGCATGAAAATTAACCCTCTGAAGTGCTCATTTGGTGTTGCATCAGGCAAGTTCCTAGGCTTTATTGTCAATGTGCGAGGAATTGAAGTGAGTCCAAAGAAGATTCGAGCCATTCGGGATATTCAAGCACCCAAAACTATTAAGCAAGTGCAGAGCCTGAACGGGAAGGTCGCTGATTTGAGTCGGTTCATCTCCAGGGCGACCGATAAGTGCGTTCCTTTCTTCGATTTGATAAAGAAGGGAAAGAGGAATTTCGAGTGGATGCAAGATTGTGAAGGTGCATTCTGAGCCTTAGTGAGTCATTTGGAGAGACCCCCGTTTTGTCAAAGCCGGTAGATCATGAGGAGTTGTACATTTACTTAGCTGTATCGCCACATGCCATGAGTGCCGCTTTGATTCATGAGGAGAACCAGATCCAGAGACCGGTGTACTACGTCAGCAAATGATTAACAGGGACAGAAGGAAACTACTCGAAGATAGAGAAATTGGCGTACTACTTGGTGATCTCGTCGCGCAAACTTTGCCCTTACTTCCAAGCACATCCAATCAACGTCTACACCGATCAGCCCTTACGACAGGTCCTACAACGACCCGAAACGTCTGGAAGGCTGCTTAAGTGAAACATCAAGCTCAGTCAGTTCGACATCACGTATCTTCCTCGAAGAGCTATCCAGGGACAAGCATTTGCAGACTTCATAGCAGAGTTTACCATGCAGGACGAGCCCTTAGAGAGTGGTGTAATCCCTACTGTACGATGGAAGTTATACATCGATGGAGCATCCAATGATCATTGTTCCGGAGCGGGAATCGTTCTTGTAACCCCTAAGAACTGGTCAATTTTCTATGCTTTGAAGCTTGATTTCCCTGCTGCGAACAACGAAGCCGAGTATGAGGCATTAATTGCTGGACTTAAGCTTGTTAGAGAGCTCGGGGTGAAATATATCGAAATCTTTTGCGACTCGCAGCTGGTGGTGTACCAAGTTAGAGGATATTACCAGGAAAAAGGACAACAACTTGCCCCCTATCTTACCCAAGTTCAAGAGTTGTTGGCAGATATCGAATACTATGACATTTCACATATCCCGCGTGAGAAGAACGGAGAAGCCGACTCATTGGAAAAGTTCGCGAGCACTAGTGATGCACAATAAATGGTCTTGGTTCCAGTCGAGACACCGCGTACCCCAAGTATAAATGCGATGGAAGTTGATCAACTACTGGAAATGGAACCCGAAAAGGAATCATGGATGACTCCATTTAAAGAATACCTGTTGCATGGAATCTTGCATGAGAAGAGGAACGAAAAGCGACAGGTCCTTCGTAAAGCTTCACGGTATATTACGCAAGAAGGAACTATGTATCGAAAAGGATTCTCGGTTCCCTTACTTAGGTGTATCGCCCATGACGAGGTAAAGTGTGTCTTGAAGGAAGTCCATGAGGGAGAATGTGGTGATCACACTGGGCGGCAAACGCTGGCAAAAAAGATACTCCGTTATGGGTACTACTGGCCGACTGTGAACCAGGATGCCGCTAATTATGTGAGACGATGCGACAAATGCTAGATATATGCGAAAGTCCTAAGAGCACCACCGACAGAGATCATGCAGATGGTAAGTCCATGGCCATTCGTTGTATGGGGAATTGATATCATCGGCTCTTTGCCAATTTCCAAGGGTGACGCGAAATATGCAATTATCGTAGTTGACTACTTCACCAAGTGGGCTGAAGCAAAGCCATTAGCTACGATCACAACTAAGGAAGTCATCAACTACATTATTCGGAACATTGTGTGTCGTTTCAGTCTTCCGCAGACTATTATGACTGATAATGGGACTCAATTTGACAGTGCCAAGTTTAAGGAGTTTTGCTAGAGATATCACATTATAAAGAGATTTGCAGCAGTCGCTCATCCTCGGGCGAATGGATAAGTTGAAGCTGTAAACAAGATTATAAAGTCTATTCTGAAAATGCATTTGGAAAAGGCTAAAGGCAAGTGAGTGGATGAACTTCCTACGGAGCTCTGTGCCTATAGGACCACCCATAAGTCTGTGACTGGCCACACTCCATTCGCTCTCACTTACGAAGCCGAAGTAGTCATCCCTATAGAGCTCGAAGTCCCTTCCCATCGGGTGACTTACTACGATCCCAAAACAAACCAAAATCTCTTATTGGAGTCATTGGAATTTATCAATGAGAAACGTGAAGAGGTCGATTTGAGAGCAGCCGCACATCGACACCGAATTGCCCGATACTATAATGCTAAAGTCCGACCGAGAACCTTTGAAGTTGGCGACCCTGACCTAAAATGAATTTTTCCAGTCCCATCGCACATGAACCCGGCATGGGAAGGGCCATACGTCATTGAATAAAGTCTTGGAGAAGGAACTTTCAAGCTAGCGACTTTTGATGGCGTGACGCTTCCGAGAGCGTGGAATAGCGAGCATTTACGATGATATTTCACCTAGACTATTTCTTTCACATTTCAGTAGTATTTGCTTTCAATATTTGCTTTGGTATTTGACTTTTTTGATATGTAATAAGACATGTTATTATGTTCCTATTTTTATGATGAATAAAAGCTTGAAGCTTCCTTTGCATAAACTACTGTTATTGCATGTTATGCTAAGTATGTGTTGGAACTGATTGACATCAACATCTATGATGTATGAACAGATGCGTAGGGTTAAAAATCGACCGGTTATACCGATCCCCGATGAGAATGAACAAGGGGGGTTTTGTAAGTTTGCTCGGTTGGCGATTTCTATAGATGAATCAAAAGGCAATTTTCGCAATGAGGAACAAAGGTCACCGACGGTAGGAGAATGACGAAAATCTCTAAGTCCCTGAAGCGGACTAGAGTACTCTAAGTCCCTGAAGTGGACTAGAGTATAAACGACTTGACGAAAATCTCTAAGTCCCTGAAGTGGACTAGAGTATAAACGACTTGACGAAATCTCTAGGACTAGAGTATAAACGACTTGACAAAAATCTCTAAGTCCCTGAAGCGGACTAGAGTACTCTAAGTCCCTGAAGCGGACTAGAGTATAAACGACTTGACGAAAATCTCTAAGTCCCTAAAGCGGACTAGAGTACTCTAAGTCCCTGAAGCGGACTAGAGTACTCTAAGTCCCTGAAGCGGACTAGAGTATAAATGATATGACAAAAAATATCTAAGTCCCTGATGCAGACTATAGTATAAACGATTGGACGGAAAATCTTAAGTCCTGATTGCGGACTAAAAAAGTCTAAGTCCCCAAACCACAGGCTAACTTGAAAACGCAATGGGTTGATAAATGAGCTTCCAGTCGTTCGCTATCCCACGAGTACCGATCTCAAATCAATGGAAGAGGCTTGAACTGTTAGCAGCAAAATACAACCGTTAGTTACGGTTCCGGCTTGGCATCGCTTACGACTTGAGATGGCACCTACGGAGAGGCTTTGAGGTCGAGATAGTGAATTATCAACGAAACTTGTGGAAATTATTACAAGTACTTGGAATGGGAAGAAATTACTCTACTGTTGAAGTAATAATTCACTCGATGATTAACCAAGGAACAATTTTTTTTATTCATAATCTCAAAAATTCCTTACAAATTATTTGAAAGTTCGGGATCTACACCTGTGCATTTGCTACTAAAAGAAAAAAACAAAAGAAACACATGTCTAACTTATCCAAACTATGTACATTGACACAAGATGCAAACTATTTCTTCGATTTCTTATCTTTCTTCGGTTTTTCGGGAGATGAATCGGTCGAGCATCTCTTTCGAGATCCTTTGTCACCCTTAGTGGAAGAACTTGAGAAAGGAGGAGGAACCTCAATAGGAGTTGTCCCGCCAGGTGGGATGAATTGTAGAGACCTAAGAAGAGGATCTTCAATCGCCACCACATCGTAATCACCCTTGACTTCAAGTTTTGATTTTTCCTCCTCTTCAATTTGTTCTTTCATGCTGAGTTTAGTGGTATGCTCTGAAGCACCCGTGACCACAACATCGTCAATCTCTTTAGCAAAAGATGGGTCTTCGGGCTTGTCCTCATCGAGTGCCCCAATCACTTGTGCATTGGGCCCCAGAGTATCTGTAGCATCTGGAGCCTCGGCCACTTTTCCTTCCCTCTCCGTGGCGGCATTGCTCCTAGGAGTTAATTCAGGACCGGGATGAACTTAAAAGTTTCATAAAAACGCAAGCATTAGTCTATAGCCGTTATGTGCCAGAAACAACAACTTTTTTTCTATTTGAAGGAGTTCAATACAGTACCGGCATCCGGTTGGCTCTCAGTAGTCATCGGGGTACTCCCTTCAATGATGGGAGACAGCATGTGCGGGCCAAATCCGAGCCTGCCTGGGTCATAGCTGACATGTTGCTCCGTGGTTTGGGAAGATGACGTTCCGACTAGCTGAGTAGGAGGAGGACCCTGGGGTTCAGTTTCGAAAGGCCCCTACGATATCTTCATTTTCCCTAGTCGGTGCAGAAGCTTTGCAGAATTGAAGTTTCGCGGCAGCCAAATCAGACGGCTCGTTTCCCTGGAGCACTTCCTGCGCAAGTGCCTCTTCATCAAGCTCTACCGCTCCCAACTCTTCTTTCTTGATTTTTGTAATGATCTCCCAAGCTTCGGCAAGCGATTCAAGATAGCCTTCACCTAGAAAGGTCAAATCGTGGTGAAGGAGAACTTTTGCATTGTATTCGGCAATGAGCGGATCGAACAAGCACTTGATCTCTTCCCTGCCGGACTCAGTGGCCACCTCAATTCGGGAGTTGGCTTCTGCGAGCGCCTCTTTCCAACCCTCTTCACAGGCGGCTTCTTTCAAGACTTCGATTCGGGTGAGCTGTTCATCGAGTCTCATCTTTAAGTTCCTTGTTTCGACAATCTCCTCGCGGTATTTTTGCAACTCCTTCTATGCTTCAACTTTTTCCTCCCTTCCTTTGGACAATAATTTTTCTAGCTCCTCAACGTGGTGGGCTAACACATATTTCTTCTTTTGTAAGGAGTCCTTCTCTAAAGCCAAGATGCCACTGCGTTGAAGTGCAGCATCCAGTTCCCTCTTATGTGAAGTCTCTAGGCGACTTACTACCTCAGCTGTTTCCTTCGCATTTTTCTTCGCCTCGGCAAGTTGAGCCTTACATTCGAGCAGCCCAGCATCTTGGTGTTTGATAATATCTTTGTCGTGAATGGCCTCTAACTTAAGGCATTCAATTTCGTGCTGGCGCTCAATGGAAACTTCAGAGACTTTTTCAGCTAAGTGGATGAACGCTTCATGCTGGACATACACATCATTCATACAAGCTAATGAGCATTCTTTGGCACTTCCAAGAATGATGTGTATGGAAGGAAGAAACTTGAGCCCATCAAAGCAGATTTTTGGGAAAGTAGCTTTGAGTTCAGTTAGTTTCCCTGCTGTGGTAGGATCTTAGGCAGAAACTAGGAGGATCTGTTTGAAAGAGGCTATGTGGTAGGATCGTATAATATGGAATAGTAGAATGGTCTAGGTAGATAGCAATAAGCAGTAAGTAAAGTAGACACCAAGACTTTATACTGGTTCGGACCTCTTGTCCTACGTCCAGTCCCTAAGCTCCTCTTAGGAATTCAACTAACCAACAACCCTCACTTAACCCGGAGGAATAGGTTTACAACTTACCCGAACAACCGAACGGGATTTATTGCCTCAACTACCAAAGAGGACTTCAACTAGATACAAAGAGTATTTCTGACTCGTTGTGTTCTTGATAACACTAATGAGTCTAATTGAGTACAACTTTCCTATAATCTTATCCTCAAGAATATGAAATGTGTTTATGAAGATTTAGGAAATATAAATTGCTATGAATCAAAAAGAGTATTTAAGATAAATCAGAGATTCAAGCAATTGAAGTGGTTTGTGATTGCTTTTGAAAACTTAAGAAATCTGAAAGTATGTTCAAGAAAAATAGAGAGATTAAAGCAATTAGAATTGGTGATTTGCAAATGATAGAAATATGTATTTATATGTGTAGAAGAGGTGTATCTATTTGCAAAAGATTCAGGCAAGAGATCCATCCATTACCATTGGAGAATGGTTGCAACTCTTGGGAAGAAGAAGGTGTCTTTTCATTGAAAATTCGTAGGTTCGAATTCAGTCAACTAAACAGGGAATTTCAGTCTACTGAAACTGTGCATGTTGTAGTTCTGTAACAGGCTCAGTCGACTGGAATTTCCTGTTCAGTCGACTGAACTGGTAGTTTCTGCACAGTGAATACTTAACTAAAAAATTAAGTTATGAAATGTGTTCTTGTGTTTGTGAAAGCTTCTTGAGGATAGATTTTAACAATAAAACTAAACTAAGACCTATATTTAAATCATACTTATGGTATCTTTGGTCTTCATAGTCCTCCCTTTAGCTTTGCACATATCTCTTCCTTTTTGTTGAAGCACATTGTCATTGATCAAAATATAGCGTATCAACATTCTCCCCCTTTTTGATTGATGACAGTACCTATGTTTGTAGAGATTGTAATTATCTTTCCTCCCCCTGAATATATGCACTATCTTTCCTACAAAACAAAGTTAGTGACATAGATTTCTCCCCCTTTGTCATCGACAAAAAAGAAGTAATAATATGTAGAAGTATATAATTGGCAAGCAACAAAGCAACCACATGCATATATCACCATAGTGTGAATCATACAAACCACAGAGTATCACAAATAAAAGAAGGCTATTTATACAAGCCTTTTCAGAAGTTGTTTTTAAAAATTAATAAAGAGTTCCAGAAATCAAACCATCAAAATGATCAAGGATCCCTGTCCCAATCATAAGAGCCTTCACGATCTCCTTCTGGTTCACGAATAACAGGGCCACCGGTTGGTTGTCTAGAAGCTCTTCCTCCTTGACCATCATTGTTACCACTAGTGCTGCTGCTCGGATTCTCCTCGGAAGATGTCCATGTGAACGTTGGAGCTGGGCGCTTGCCACGTGAGGTTGAAACAGAAGTGGTGCCGGTGCATGAAATAGCATCCCATAGTTTGGTAAAGAACCCTTTTACCTTATCAAGTTTGTGATCAACCTTTTTGAGACGAGTATCAAGGATTTGTTGATTTCTTGATATAATTCCCAAAGATTGATTTGTAGTAAAATCTGGTTGAACAAGACGGATTTCATCATCGTGATAACGAGGTTCTTGTTGTGGAGGTTGAGGTTGAGGTTGGTGAGGTTCTTGATGACGTGCTTCCCATTTAGCTAGAGACATGATACGAGGAGGCCTTACTGGTAGTTGCATGAAACTTATAGTCCGATGGTTGATTTGATGAACCATCGTATTTTCTGAGTCCAGTAGTGGCGTATCAACATCTACTAGAAGTTTCATTATGTATTCGCCAAAATATATCGTTCTCATTTTACCATTGTTGAAGGAAAGAAATTCATCAAGTATCAATTGCACCCAATTTACTTTAATATTTCCCCATATAGCATATAGTGCCCGGTAGTTATTCGGATATACTATTTCATAGAAGCCCGTGCGGGGGGTAATGGTCCTCATAAGTGCTTTGTGTAAAAGCCTAGCTCTTGGTCTTAAGGAGGTGATTTAATATCTAGGACGTTGATCTCATCGTCTAAAAATTAATGATTTATATTATCATGAATATGAGGATTGAAATCTATGTCCTCAAGCTTTATACCAATGTTTGGGGATCCTAGAATATGAGCTATGCGATCAAGTGAAAACCATACCTTTTTCCCGCATACCATACTCCAAACACTGTCGTTCGGATTTCGTGGAGTTTGGTGTCCGAGGTTGAGGTTGGCATAGAATAATTTGACCATAATATGGTTGATGGCATGGTCATTCCGATTAATGTCTAAAAGTGATGTCAAACTTGCCTGGTCTGTTAAAGCTTAAATATTGTAGGATTGAAGACCTTGGAAATCAACAAATGAGTGCTCGAAGATCCTTGAATTCTTCATCTTGTTCCACCGAGTGACCGCAACATCATTGTAGAGCCATTGAGCGATTTGGGCATCAATTGAGTCGGAGTAGGTTGAAGTTGAAGCTCTAGAATGTTTAGGAGGCATAATTCTGGAAATTTGAGGAAGAAATTGAAAAAAATAGAAATTGGGGGCTAGGGTTTTCTTTGAGAGGGGGAAGATGAAGTTTGGAATTGGTAAGAAGTAAAAGTAAAAGTGAAAAAGATGTCTAAGTATGGGAAAAAGAACCTGGTAAACTGCGTTCAGTCGACTGAAATTATCTGTTCAGTCGACTGAATTGGAACCCGAAAGTTTTCTGGGTAAAATTCAGTCGACTGAACAGAGAGTTTCAGTCGACTGAACTGTTGGCTGAAAGTTTCTGCCATATATTCAGTCGATTGTGCAGAACTATTCAGTCGACTTAATTTTGCATTTTTGGTTTTTCTTAACTTTTTGAATGCAAATATTTTATTGAAAGAAATGATTACAATCGTACAAACATATTACAATATAACACATTATTTTGAATTTTAAAAACTCATTTCTTTGGAGAAGGACTAATGTTCTTCAGTGTTTTATTTCCTTCATTCGCCATATAGTTCTTGTCCCATGAATTTGGGCTATATTGAGGAGTCTTTGGCGATACCCACGGATTTATCGGATCGTTTGGTGTACGATATGATGAAGATGGATCAAACGAACTAACTGGTCGAGGTAGGGGCTCACTCACATCATTTTTCTTCGTACTACAAAATCGTAAACCAATTTGCTCAAGAAAGCTCAAGCGTCTAGCAGTTACTTTTTGTTCAAAACATAATTCACGTTGAAGACTAATTTGCTACTGTTGAAAATGATGAATTTCATCAATTTTTCTTTTTGTATCAGGAGAGGTAAATAGTCCATGTTTGGCCTTCTTCGAATCCGGTGTATAGCCAGTTCGATAATTTTCCCATTTATAAACCGGCTCGTGTTTTGGTGTTGGAGTAGGAAGATGTGGTGATGTAGGTGAGTTATCGGATGAGGAGGTTATATTGATAGGTGAGTTTGATTTGTTGGAAGACATTTTTCTACAAAGTTTAATTTTTTTTTGACAAATCATATGTGCATGTATATATAGAATTAGTGGTTTAAAAATGTGTGGTATAGTGTTAATAGGGATTTAGAGCCAGTAATTATGTTATTGGTTCATATTTACTTTGAAATGAATGGTCTTAGGAGTAGATTCAGTTTTTAAACCTATAATTAAGTGAACTAAATTTTTGTTTGTCTTTTGTTTAGATGAAGTATATTTAAGTATTATACTTGTTATCATATTTGCTATTAAATATATTTGAAAGAAATTATTCCTAGTTCTCTTCGTAATTTTATAAACGAGTTTTCTAGTAATGGTTTAGTAAATATATCAGCAATTTGGTTTTCGGTAGAAATATGCTCTAAATTGATAATTCCTTTTTCAATATTGTCACGTAGAAAATGGTGACGAATATCAATATGTTTTGTACGAGAGTGATTTATCGGATTTTTAGACAAATTTATTGTGCTTGTATTATCACAATATATTGTAGAATTTGTTAAATTTATATTAAAATCTTTAAGTGTTTGTTGCATATATATGACTTGGGTATAAGCCAGAGTAGCAGATATATATTCCGCTTCACAAGTTGAAAGTGAAACACAATTTTGCTTCTTACTAAACCAAGATACAAGTGATTTTCCAATGAAATGGCACGTACCACTTGTACTTTTTCTATCAGTTCGAGATCCACCAAAATCAGCATCACTAAATGACACTAACTCGAATGGACAATCTTTTGGATAGAAAAGACCAAAGTCCATAGTATTATTAAGATATCGCATAATTCGTTTTATGGCTCTTAAATGTGATTCTTTAGGATTAGCTTGAAAACGTGCACATAAACATACACTCATCATTATGTCTAGTCTACTAGCGGTTAAGTATAGTAAAGATCCTATCATACTTCTAAACAACTTTTGGTCTACACTTTTGCCATTTTCATCTCGATCGAGATGAGTTGTGGTACTCATAGGAGTAGGTTTTCCAGAAGTGTTTTCCATTCCAAAACGTTTAATTAGATTAGCACAATATTTTTCTTGGTTTAAGAAAATTCCATTCGTTAATTGTTTAATTTGTAATCCGAGAAAATAAGATAATTCTCCCATGTGTGACATTTCGAACTCCTTAGTCATTATATTTGAAAATTCTTTACACAAGTTTTCATTAGTTGAACCAAATATAATGTCATCTACATATATTTGAATTATTAGAATGTCTTTAGTAGTGTTTTTAATGAATAGAGTTTGATCTACTTTTCTGAATTGAAATCCTGAATCTAGTAAATAGCTTTTAAGTCTCTCATACCAAGCACGAGGTGCTTGTTTAAGACCATATAAGGCTTTCTTTAATTTATATACATGATCCGGATATTTTTCATGTATGAATAAAGGGGGTTTCTCTACCTACACATTTTCTTTTATAAAACCATTTAGAAAAGCACTTTTAACATCCATTTGATAAAGTTTAAAATTGTGAAAACACGCGAAGGCTAATAGAATACGTATTGCTTCAAGTCTTGCAACGGGAGCAAATGTTTCTTCAAAGTCGATACCTTCCTCTTGATTATATCATTGTGCTACTAGTCTAGCTTTATTCCTAGTTATATTTCCTTGTTCGTCTACTTTATTTTTGTAAACCCATTTTGTTCCTATAACAGATTGATTATTAGGACGAGGAACTAAATCCCAAACATCGTTACGTTCGAATTGATTTAATTCTTCTTGCATAGCAACAATCCAGTAGTCAATTGTTGATGCTTCTTTAGGATTTTTAGGTTCTAATGTAGAAATAAAAGCAACATGTCTCATTTGGTTTAGCTGACTTCTAGTTTTAACTTGAGAATCAATTTCACCGATTATGTTTTGTACAGGGTGATCTCGTAAGATTCTAGGTGAAGATCTAAGTTTGGTATTATTCATATTTTCAAGATTTGTATTGTCTGTATTTATTATAAATTCATCATCATCTTTTATACTCAAGTTTTTATTAAAGTTTTCATCAAAAGATACACGTAAAGTTTCTTCGATTATATTTGTTCGTTTATTAAAAACTCGATATGCCTTACTTCGTTCTGAGTATCCTACAAAAATTCCTTCATCAGCTTTCGGATTGAATTTTCCTAGTTGGTCTTTTGTATTTAAAATAAAACATTTTGATCCAAATATTTTAAAATAAGAGATATTTGGCTTTCTATTGTTAAAAAGTTCATATGAAGTATTTTTAGTTAATGGTCTAATAGAAATACGATTTAATACATAACATGCAGTAGCTACGGCTTCTGTCCAAAAATGTTTTGGTAGAAGGCTTCCATTTAATAATGTTCTTGCACATTCTTGTAATGTTATATTCTTTCTTTTCACTACTCCATTTTGTTGAGGAGTTCTAGGAAATGAAAAGTTATGATTTATTCCTTTCTTTTTACAGAATGATTCAAAAGCTTCATTTTCGAATTCGCCACCATGATCACTTCGTATATTCTTAATTTTCAAATCTTTAGTGTTTTGAATTCTTTTGACAAATGTTTTAAAGTGCTCAAATGTATCACTTTTATTTTTCATAAAAATAGTTCATGTATATCTTGAGAAATCATCAACTATTACAAATACATATCGATTATGATTAGTGGATTGAACTTGTGTTGGTCCGAAAAGATCCATATGAAGTAATTCTAGTGGTTGTAAAGTTGAAATATTTTTCTTAGACTTGAAAGATGATTTTGTTAATTTTCCTATTTGACAATCATCACAAAGATTTTTTATCTTAAAGTTTATCTTAGGTAAACCTCTTACTAATTCATTTTTAGAAAGTTTTCTAATAGTTTTGAAATTAATATGACAAAATCTTTTGTGCCACAACCAAGGATCATTATCTTTGGCTACTAAACACATATTTGTATTATGATTAATTTTCATGTTTAGAACATAAATATTCCTATCTCTATTTCCCTCATAAACAAGATTTTGGTTTTGATAAAAAATACTACATTTATTTTCCGAAAAGGTTATTTTAAAACCTTTGTCACAAAGTTGACTTATGCTTAGTAGATTATGTTTTAGATTTTTAACTAATGAAACATTTGTTATAAAAGGTAAATTTGATGTACCGTAATTGCTCACATCTCCTTTGCCAATGATATAGCCTTTTGAATTGTCTCCGAAGGTAACCGAGCCACTATCAAAGTATGTGATGTTTGTAAGCATATCTTTGTCACCGGTCATGTGTTTTGAGCAACCACTGTCTAGTATCCATTTCTTCTTTTTGAGTGGGACCTGAAAATAAATACAAAATTATTGGTACCCACCTTTTAATAGGGTCCTAAAAGTTAGAACTTAGGAAACCAAACCCAATTTGGTTCAGTATCCTTTTTGTAAATATAATTTTTATTATTATGAACACTCTCCATAAATGCTTTAATATATTTATTCCTAATTAAAATATTGTTAGTCTTTGGAACCCAAATTTTAACTATCTTAGTTTATTCTTTTGTTCTAATAGGTTTTCTTAATAACATTTGTTGTTTTGAATCATTATTCCTTTTAAAATTTGTATTTTTCTTTTTAGGAATTTTTGACTCCTTTTTATATCCTAATCCATGTTTATTTGAGGATGATTGAGAATTTTCTAAAATCTTAGATAAATTTTCTCTTCCTTTGTTAAAATTAGAGACATTTTTAGTGATGTTATCTAATCTAACTTGAAGACTATTATTTTCTAACTCAACTTGTCTAATCTTAGTTTTTAACTCATGATTTTCAGAAACTATTATATCATTTTTTGTCTTTTGAGTTTCAATTTCTTGACTCAAAAGTGATAATTGTGTTTCCGAGTTAGAAAGAGATTCTTGAACTTTTTCAAGTTCTTCTTCCAGAATTTTCTTTTCATCTTTTAACATATCCCTTTCAAACTCAGCTTTGTTCTGATTTTCACGAGTTTTCTTAAGTTTCTTTTTAAGATTTTTTATTGTACTCAAGAGTTCAATGTTTACATCAATTAAATCGTCGAAAGTTAAATTACTAACCTCGGATTCTTGAGCCATAAAGCATACATTTGCTTGTTCATTGTCGCTATCATTTTCACTTTCAGATGAAGATGAATCTGAATCGTCCCATGTTACAGAGAATGCCTTCTTTTTGAATTTTTCTTTCTTGTTTTTGTTATTTAGAGTTTTCTGATTCTCCTTCTTTTGTTCTGGACAATCTTTGTGCATGTGACCTTTCTTGTGATAGTTGAAACATTCTATATTCGAGGATGTAGGTTTGTTCAAGAAATTCTTTTTGAATCCGTTTTTATTTCCTTTTCTATACCTTAAGAATTTCTTGAAATTTTTGGCTATAAATGCTAAATCCTCATCTTCAGACTCTGATTCTTCCTTTTCCGCATGAAAAGCTACATTCTTTCTTTCTTGTGCTTGATCTTTCTTAGCTTGCATATTTACTTCATACGACATAAGATTTCCAATTAATTCTTCTGGTTTCATTGTAGATAGATCATTTGCTTCTTCGATTGCTAAGACTTTTCTCTCCCATTCATCAGTGAGTGAATTTAGAAATTTAGATACAATATCAAAATCCTTGTATTTTTCTCCTAGTCCAATTAAGGCATGATGAATGTCTTGAAATCTCGAGTACATGTCATTGATGGATTTATTTTGTCGCATTCTAAAGTTTTGGAACTGGTTCTTTAGCATGGAGATCTTTGTTTGTTTGACCTTGTTTGTGCCTTCATGTATGGTTCTAAGTGTACTCCATATCTGATGTGCAGTAGTACAAATGCTAACACGATTGAACTCATTTCTATCCAAAGCGCAAAATAGCATATTCATAGCTTTGGCATTTGCACTAACTTCATTCTTCTGAGTTTGCGTCCATGTAGAGTAATCAGTTGTGGGTACAACGAGTTCTGCTTGAGTTGCATTCCAGGCTTCAAAGCTTGTTGCTTGCATATAAATCCTCATCCTTATAGCCCAATAATTATAGTTTAATCCATTGAATAGAGGGGGTCTTTGGGTAGATTGTCCTTCCGCAAATGTAGAGTTATAGGTAGATGTTGTGCTTGTGTTATTTTCCATATTATCAATATGTCAAATAACGGTATTATGGTTATAAGACGACCTTGCTCTAATACCAATTGAAAGAGGCTATGCGGTAGGATCGTATAATATGGAATAGTAGAATGGTCTAGGTAGATAGCAATAAGCAGTAAGTAAAGTAGACACCAAGACTTTATACTGGTTCGGACCTCTTGTCCTACGTCCAGTCCCTAAGCTCCTCTTAGGAATTCAACTAACCAACAACCCTCACTTAACCTGGAGGAATAGGTTTACAACTTACCCGAACAACCGAACGGGATTTCTTGCCACAACTACCGAAGAGGACTTCAACTAGATACAAAGAGTATTTCTGACTTATTGTGTTCTTGATAACACTAATGAGTCTAATTGAGTACAACTTTCCTATAATCTTATCCTCAAGAATATGAAATGTGTTTATGAAGATTTAGGAAATATAAATTGTTATGAATTAAAAAGAGTATTTAAGATAAATTGGAGATTCAACCAATTGAAGTGGTTTGTGATTGCTTTTGAAAACTTAAGAGATCTGAAAGTATGTTCAAGAAAAATAGAGAGATTAAAGCAATTAGAATTGGTGATTTGCAAATGATAGAAACATGTATTTATATGTGTAGAAGAGGTGTATCTATTTGCAAAAGATTCAGGCAAGAGATCCATCCATTACCATTAGAGAATGGTTGCAACTCTTGGGAAGAAGAAGGTGTCTTTTCATTGAAAATTCGCAAGTTCGAATTCAGTCGACTGAACAGGGAATTTCAGTCGATTGAAACTGTGCATGTTGTAGTTCTGTAACAGGTTCAGTCGACTGGAATTTCCTGTTCAGTCGACTGAACTGGTAGTTTCTGCACAGTGAATACTTAACTAAAAAATTAAGTTATGAAATGTGTTCTTGTGTTTGTGCAAGCTTCTTGAGGATAGATTTTAACAATAAAACTAAAATAAGACCTATATTTAAATCATACTTATGGTATCTTTGATCTTCATAGTCCTCTCTTTAGCTTTGCACATATCTCTTTCTTTTTGTTGAAGCACGTTGTCATTGATCAAAATATAGTGTATCAACATTCTCCCCCTTTTTGATTGATGACAATACCTATGTCAAGCCCTTCGATGTCAAGATTAGTGAAATTATAGTTTAATAAATCATTCGGGATCGGAATTTCGGAGAGTCCCTTCAATGAGCTCTCCATCCGTTGAGAAGACGATTCTTTTTCAACCGGAGTTATAACGAATTTTGGGGATGCCCCGGCCTTCCTTTTTCGTATCTTGTCCGCCAAACTCTTTCCCCTCTTCGGGGGAGGTTGCGATTGGCTAGTATGTGGCGCTTCAACTGTTGGCATTTTCCCACGGCCTATGTCTTCATTTCCCGTCCCTACATCTTGTTATTCCTTTATCTCTCCCTCTTCGGTGCCTTCTTGGGTTCCCTTGATAGGGGGCACCGTGGGGTCGTTTATTTCTTCCCTTCTCTCGACGACAGTCTTCGGATCGCTCTACTTCTAGGGAGACCAATTTTGTGGCTATCTTCTAACAGCCAAACAATGAGAGCAACTCATCGATGATAAGGAGCTTGATGTCCCGATCCTCCACCGGAGTAGCGCGAATGGCCGTGACAGCCCTGGAGTATCCGACACCTTCAGGTCGAGGGCGGACATCTGAAAGAGTTAAAGATATTAGTATGATTAAGGAAGAGGCTACGACTTGAATCTTTAAACTAAAGGCGAAGGCATAAATGGAATTTACGTCCTTCCAACCATCTCCTTGCAAAGCCAGGATGACACCGTACGTAGAACCATTCATATTTGAATAAGGAAAGCTTATTCCATGCGCCCGTTAAGACCTGACATTTGGGCAGGGGTTCAAGGAAGACGTACGAAGGACTATCAGCCGTCTTTTGAAATTATAAATATATCGGATGTCTTCGGGAGTTGGCAGGCAAAATACGATGTTCATGAAGTGAAGGAAAGTGCCATGGATAAAGGCATAACTGTTAGGGTGAAGCTGAGTAGGAGCAATTCCCAAATATCTCAATATTTCCCGGACGAAAGAATTGAAGGGAAGTACGCATCCGGCCCAGCACATGAACTTTTTACATGCGGTATATCCGGCTGGGGGAAAGTGAGGTCTTTCTTGCCTCGACGGAACGAGAACGTCTTCGAAAGGAATCCCATAGATAAAACATAATCGATGGAGAGTGGCCTCGCCGATTCTGGTTGCTTGCGAGTCAACTGGATTGTTTAGAATGATGGCACCCTCCGCAACCTCAGGAGTTGGATCAATAACTTCTGTAGGAAGAACTGGGATGTCGGAAAAAAGATTTGCTTATGGGTTAGATGTCGCTACTTGTCCTGTTTGCTGACACAGTGCAGCTTTATCAGATAGGGTAGCAGAACTCGATCTCACGGCCGATTCAGAAGACATTATGGTTGGTTGCTTCTTGTAACCTAGGGTCTGTGTCAGCTATACTCAGCAGACAATCAATATTAGAAATAATAACCTATCCCCCAATGTCATGTGTGAACTAGTGCAGTGCAATATGAAATAAACGTAAGTAGTTTGGAACTGAAGAAACAAAAGTAAAATGTTGAAGCTGGGAAGCTTCAACCAGAGAGACCGTCATCGCTGATTGTCTCAATCGACGTGAAAATTGATCGGCAACCGAAGCTTTAAGACTAGATGTTGACATTCTGATTTATGAAATCCGTTGTTCAAGTATATTTGGATTTTATACTAAGTTCATGTTAACCAGGCTAGAAATTTGTTTGTTCAAACTTAAGTCCGTTGGTCCAAGTATGCAAGTTGCGCTGTTCTTAGTCGTTTTATGTCCGGGAAAGGCAGTACGTAGTTAAATGTTTGAACGACTTAAGTTAAGATGGTCATTATAGTCAACACTGATCCCTGCCTTAGATGTCGATCCCTATGCCTTACTCTCGTAGCCGACCCGTACACTCAGACTCACTTGATAATACTGACCCCTTCTCATTAACCTGCATATTGATCCCTATGTTTTAACCTTCATTATTGATCCTTGAAATCCCTTCTAGCCTAGATGTCGATCCCTATACTTAACTTTTTAGGACGAACCCTCCTTTTCAATTTCTACACCGAACCATGTAAATAAGCCTCTATACCGATCCCTCCAAATACCCTTATTTACACCGATCCCTACACCTAAATTACTAACACCAAGGCCACGCCGAGCTATCGATCCCTCTAGCAAACATATTCCCTACCGACCCTTCCTATCTCTAATAACGACCTCTCTCTGGCATTCTCTCACCGATCCCTCACCTGACAACATCGCAGTATCATGCCGATCCATCTCCTTCTTTTCTCCCCTTTCTTCCTCTTTCTCTGTTTCCTGGAGATTTGACCAGGCAACTGAGTGCTCGGCATTGGGTAGTACTCGGCTTCCAGGACTACTCGGCATCTAGTAGTATTCGGCTTCCAGGACTACTCGGCATCTAGTAGTACTCGGCATCCAGAAGTACTCGGCATCTAGTAGTACTTGGCATTCAGTAGCACTTGGTGTTCAGGAGTACTCGGCATCCAGGAGTACTCGGCGTCTGTAAGCACTCAGCATCGGAAGACGTTCGGCATGTACAACTGCTCGGCATGGCTGTGTCGTTCGTCACAAGCCATCGTTCGGCCAAAGGCACTGCTCGGCTAAAGGCAACATCCGGCCAAAGCTCTCGTTCAGCCAAGAAACATCGTTCGGCCAGAAGCATCGTTCGGCAAAGCTCTCGTTCGGCCAAAGACATTGTTCGGCCAGAAGACGTTCGGCTTCAACTAATGTTCGTTCTACTCTTCCCACGCAGCAAGCGTATCGTTCGGCATAGAGAGGGTGGTTCGACATCCAAGTGATCGGCCTATTTGGTTCGGCATGCGGCGACCATTCCATTTGGGCCAAGACGTTCGGCTGCCGAGCCCACCTAGGAAGTCCAACCCATCTTTGTCTATAAATAGAGGGGCAGGGGCACAGTGAAAAGGACCTTTTTTCCAGGAACACTAGGGAGACTCTGCCATTTTTCAGACTCATCTTCTTTACTTAACAACTTCATTCAAGCATTTGATCTATGAATTGTATTTGTAATCAATCATTAAGAAGATCAATAAAGTTTGACCTCAAAGTGGACGTAGGCAATTACACTGAACCACTATAAATCCGACGTTCTTGCTTTCTGCATTTAAATTAGCATATTCTTCCTTGTTTAATTTAACTTCATCACTTACATCTCTACACAATCTTTCTCAACGAGGTTAGTGACCAATTTTGGTGCTAACACTTTGGTGCTTTCACTGAGAATTGAATTCTCAGACCTCAAGGATCTGCTTTGAAGCTACTGGATTGAACAAATCCCCCAAAGAAGATCCGACTCATTGATAGGACATCCGTTGATTCTACTCAGAGTTCATACCAATAACTCTACAATGGCAAGACCACGTACCAGGTCAGCTTCTCACAATGCGGATGCCCATGAGACTGCTAGCGTGCAACAAGCAGGACCTAGCAATCAGCCAGCAATTCCGGGTGTAGAAATTGCCGCCCAGGACCAGACTCCAGTTGTCACCAGAATAGAGTTCAACGACTTGATGAGAGAACTCAGGGAAAGCAGGAGACAACTAGGAGAGCAGATGCAAGCTAACGCCAACCTGATGGCACAACTCACTCAACAACAGCAACAGAATGCTGGGGGAAATCCCGCTCCTTATTCCTTATCCGACAGCTCAACTTCCTCTGATGAACCTCCCAGGCGCAGACGCCGTAAGACGAAAGCTACGCGGGCAGGTGCTGCTGTTCAGACAGTTGGAGACCGTGACCAAGCCGGAGCTGGAAACCTAGGAACTAGAGTGCAGGTGGAGGCTGGAGGCCCAGACCATCAAAATGCTAACGATGTCGAACCTCAAGATGCACGTTTGGCAGATCGCCCGGAGAGGAGCATCAGCCTGGCCAGTCACGTAGAACAGACTCCAACCTCCCACCTTCTATACAAACACCAAATCTGACAGCCATGGTCAGGTAATTGATGAAAGAAAATCAAGGCTTATCGAATGATGATTGGGGAGTATCAAGAAGTCATACTCCATTCACAGATGTTGTGCTGCAGGCGGCGTACCCCAGGAAGTTTAGGGCGGCATTAACCCCGTGGTGCTTGACTTTGAAATTCCCGACTGACAAAGGAGTAGGAGTTGTTCATGGCGACCAGGCGACCGGTCGGGCATGTTATGTGGCAGAGCTCAGAGAGGCCTATTGGAGGGAGAAAGGAAAGGTTGCGGACGTTCCTGTCCGCATCCTTAATAATGATGATTGACAAGTAGTGCCCGAGCCCTGGCTCGGGCATGATTCTCGGATCTTCAGAGACATAGATCCGAGAGATGATGATGAGAAACCCAGGGAAGAAAAGGCAGCGCCGGCTGAATTAACGATTGACATTTCAGTCAGCCGAGACGATCCATCGCGAGTGCTGAAGATCGAATCACAACTCGGTCCCGCAATGACTGAAGACCTTAGTGATTTCCTCCGGGCAAATCTTGATGTTTTCGCCTGGGTGCATTCTGATATGTGCGGGATTTCTCCCGCCATTACGAGTCATATGTTGAACATAGACCCGAAACACATCCCAGTTAAACAAAAAAGGAGAGGAATGGACCCAGAGAGGTCCACTGCTCTCAGAGAGGAGGTGGACAAACTCAAAGCCAATGGGTTCGTCCGCGACGCCCTCTGCCCTGAATGGGTATCAAATCCCGTGTTGGTGAAAAAGGCGAATGGGAAATGGAGAACTTGCATAGATTATTCCGACCTTAACAAAGCATGCCCCAAGGACAGTTTCTCGTTGCCTAGGATTGATCAGTTGGTCGACTCTACTGTAGGACACGAGCTGTTATCATTCATGGATGCATACTCGGGTTACAATCAAATCCCGATGCATATTCCAAACCAAGAACACACCAGCTTCGTCATAGACGTTGGGTTATATTGCTATGTAGTGATGCCCTTCGGACTGAAAAATGCAGGAGCAACTTATCAGCGTTTGGTGAATCGAATGTTCAAAGACCAACTTGGTAGAACAATGGAAGTGTATGTGGATGACATGCTCGTGAAGTCACGACAGTCAAACGACCACATTCGAGACTTGGCTGAAATGTTTGACATACTCAGATATTATGGTATGAAGATCAACCCTCTGAAGTGTTCCTTCGGCGTTGCGTCGGGAAAGTTTTTGGGATTCATTGTCAATGCTAGGGGAATTGAAGCCAACCCAGAAAAGATTCAAGCTATTCGAGATGTGCAGGTCCCCAGAACCATAAAACAGGTGCAAAGCTTGAATGGCAAAGTGGCTGCACTGAGTCGATTCATATCCAGAGCCACGGACAAGTGCATTCCTTTCTTTGATATAATAAAGAAAGGGAAGAGTAATTTCGAATGGACATCTAGTTGTGAGGAAGCATTCCGGGATCTGGTGAGGCATCTGGAGAGTCCACCAGTGCTGTCAAAACCAGTAGACCACGAAATGTTGTACATATACTTGGCTATATCCCCACATGCGATAAATGCGGCTTTAGTTCACGAGGAGGACCGAATCCAGAAGCCGGTGTATTATGTTAGCAAGCGTTTAACGGGGGCAGAAAGAAATTACCCTAAAATCGAGAAATTGGCCTATTGCTTGGTGATTGCATCACGTAAGCTGCGTCCATACTTTCAAGCACACTCAATCAGTGTTTATACCGATCAACCCCTACGGCAGGTACTCCAACGACCAGAAACTTCTGGAAGATTGCTAAAATGGAACATCGAATTGAGCCAGTTCGATATCACCTACTTGCCACGAAGAGCCATACAGGGCAAGCGTTAGCAGATTTCATCGATGAGTTTACCATACCCAACGAACTAGATAACCACGATGTCATTCCCCCTGTTCGATGGAAATTGTACACCGATGGAGCATCAAACGACCGTTGCTCTGGTGCTGGCGTAGTCCTGGTAACTCCGGAAAATCGATCGGTTTGTTACGCTCTGAAGCTCGATTTCCCGGCTACAAATAACGAAGCAGAATATGAAGTACTGATTGCGGGCTTAAAACTCATTGGAGAACTTGGGGTAAACTCAGTTGAAATCTTCTGTGACTCACAGTTGGTGGTCTACCAGGTGCGAGGAGATTATCAAGCAAAAGGACAGAAGCTTGCTCCGTACCTTGTTTTGGTTCAAGAACTGCTGTCAAACCTTGAGCGTTATGACATTTCGCATGTCCCGCATGAATAGAACAAAGAAGCCGACTTGTTGGCAAAATTCGCAAGCACTGGCGATGCTCAGCAAATGGGACTGTTTCCCGTTGAGGCATTGCATGCCCCAAGTATAGACGCAATGAAAGTTGATTTTGTGATGGAAACAGGAATCAAAAGGGAATCGTGGATAACCCCGTTCAACTATACCTAACAACCGGGGCTTTACCAGAGAAAAGGAGCGAAAGACGACAGATCCTTCGAAAGGCGGCGCGATACGTAATGCAGGATGGATTAATGTATAGAAAGGGGTTCTCAGTCCCCTTATTACGATGCATCGCTCATGATGAGACGAAACGGGTCTTGAAGGAGGTACACGAGGGAGAATGCGGTGACCATACTGGGGGGCAAACGCTAGCAAAAAAGATCCTCCGCTACGGATATTACTGGCCGACCGTAAATCGGGACGCTGCAGACTACGTAAGGAAGTGTGACAAGTGTTAAAGATATGCGAAAATCCCGAGGACTCCATCAACAGAACTCACACAAATGGTTAGTCCCTGGCCATTCGCAATCTGGGGAATCGACATAATCGGCTCTTTGCCTATATCCAAAGGTGGTGCGAAATACGCGATAGTTGCAGTCGACTACTTCACAAAGTGGGCTGAGGCAGAACCTTTGGCTACAATCACCTCTAAGAAGGTCATTAACTTCGTTGTACGAAACATTATATGCCGCTTTGGCCTCCCTCGCACAATCATTACGGACAACGGGACGCAATTTGAAAGCAGAGAGTTCAAAGAGTTCTGTTTAAAGTATGGCATCGAGAAGAAGTTCGCTGCCGTTGCACACCCAAAAGCTAACGGACAAGTCGAGGCCGTTAACAAAATAATCAAGTCCATACTAAAGAAACGTTTGGAGAAAGTCGGAGGCAAGTGGGTAGATGAACTCCCGACAGCATTATGGGCTTATAGAACTACCCACAAGTCCACGACCGGCCACACTCCATTCGCCTTGGCATACGGCTCGGAAGCCGTTATACCCGTGGAACTTGAGGTTCCATCACATCGAGTGACATATTATGATCCCAAGACAAATCAGGATCTTTTGTTGGAATCACTGGACTGCATCGATGAAAAACGTGAAGAGGCTGAATTGAGGGCGGCAGCACATAGGCATCGAGTCAAGCGGTATTACGACAGCAGAGTCCGCCCAAGAATTTTTGATGTGGGTGATCTCGTTCCGAAACGAGTTTTCTCGGTACCATCACGTATGAATCCCAACTGGGAAGGTCCATACGTCATTAAAAGGAAGCTTGGAGAGGGAACGTTCAAGCTAGCGACCGTTGATGGCGTGACACTCCCCCGAGCATGGAACAGTGAACATTTGCGACATTATTACATTTAGCATGTTTTCTTTCCTGTTTTAGGCACAGTTATTTCCTGTATGTTTTCATTCAGTCGTAACTTAGTTTCTTTTTAGCCATGTAATCAGGTAGTTTAGTTGCTTTTCGTTAATAAAGGCTTGAAGCCGTATTTTTCATGAATTACCAATGTTTCTATATCTCATAGTTGGGTGATGAATTACTAGAACTACTTTATTCTGTACGATGTACGAACTCATATAAACGATTTCAAATCTCCGAGTCCCCAGAGCGCGGACCGGAGTACTCTAAGTCCCAAGAGCGCGGACTGAAGTATAAACGATTTCAATCTCCGAGTCCCCAAAGCGCACACCGGAGTACTCTAAGTCCCCAGAGCATGGACTAGAGTATAAACGATTTCAATCTCCGAGTCCCTAGAGCGCGGACCGGAGTACTCTAAGTCCCTAGAACGCGGACTAGAGTATAAACGATTTCAATCTCCGAGTCCCCAGAGCGTGGACCGGAGTACTCTAAGTCCCCGGAGCGCGGACTAGAGTATAAACGATTTCAATCTCCGAGTCCCCAGAGCGCGGACCGGAGTACTCTAAGTCCCCGAAGCGCGGACTAGAGTATAAACGATTTCAATCTCCGAGTCCCCAGAGCGTGGACCGGAGTACTCTAAGTCCCCAGAGCGCGGACTAGAGTATAAACGATTTCAATCTCTGAGTCCCCAAAGCGCGGACCGGAGTACTCTAAGTCCCCAGAGCGCAGACTAGAGTATAAACGATTTCAATCTCCGAGTCCCCAGAGCGCGGACCGGAGTACTCTAAGTCCCCGGAGCGCGGACTAGAGTATAAACGATTTCAATCTCCGAGTCCCCAGAGCGCGGACCGGAGTACTCTAAGTCCCCGGAGCGCGGACTAGAGTATAAACGATTCAATCTCCGAGTCCCCTGAGCGCGGACCGGAGTACTCTAAGTCCCCGGAGCAAGGACTAGAGTATAAACGATTCGAATCTCCGAATCCCCTGAATGCGGATCAACTTACTCTAAATCCTTGGAACGCAGATTTAGAAAAAAAAGTCTAAGTACTCAAGAAATGTGGAACAAGAAGTATGCCACTCCGAGGAATGTTCGAACAACACAAGAATGGATTGGGAAATAATGCAACTCATAAGAACTTGAGTTATGACCACAGTTAGTCAGCAAACCAAAAAAGCAAGAGAATCATTCAAGCGAAAAAGAAACTAAACTTCGTTCAATAGTGCAAAATGGGGTTACACAGTTATTCCTCCGAAACTTGAAGTCAAAAATCTATTTATACAAACTATAGAGACAAAAGATAAAAGCAGTTACAAGACTTAAGAAAAAAACTCGTCGAACGAGTATAGCAATTATTTCTTCGGTTTCTTCTTCTTGTCTTCTTTTGTTTTTTCCGATGACTCCTCTCCCTCACGCTTCTTCTTGGATTTCTTGCTTACTAAAGAAGCGGAGTCAGGAGTAAGAGAAGGAACATCCAGTGGTTTGGACCTTCCCGGGAGAATGATCTTCAAAGGTCTGTTCCGCGGGTCGGTGAGTTCCAGTATTTCGGGCTCAATTTTGACCTCGACTTTTTTCTTCTCCTCTTCGGCGAGACGCTCTTTCATGCTCATCTTCGAGGTATGTTTAAGGGCGCCAGTGATTTTGATTTCATCACTCCCTTCGGCGGGAGATAAGCTGTCAAGCTTATCATCATCTAGCGCCCCGATCACTTGAGCGTCAGGGCCAGGAGTTACTCCTGCATGAGCAACATCGCTTGTTTTCTCTGCCTCCTCCTTGGCGTAATCGCTCCTCGAAGTTGGCTCGGCATCAGAGCAGCCTGCATGAAAACATAAAGAATGAACATTAGGACGAATAACCGCTACTAGAAAGTGACGGATCTTTTAGCTTCTAAAAGAAGAATTTCCTACCGGGTTCTGGCTGGCTATCAGTTGCGCGTGGAGTTTCGTCCTCTAGAATAGGGGATAGCAAATGAATACCAAGCCCGGGATCTTCAGGATCGTAGCCGGCATGCTGCTCGAATGGGTCAAGTGTCGGCCGACCAGCCGATTGAACAGTAGGAGGAGCAGCAGCATGAGGAGCTGTAGTATTAGCCCCGGATGGACCGGCTTCGTCAATTTTCTCTTCTGGTAGGGGAGAGCCTTTGCTATAAAGAGCCAAAGCTGCAGATAAGTCCGCTGGCTCGTTCCCTCTAAGAAATTCCTTCACCAGAGCATCCTCGTCGACTTCTTCAGAGCCCGACTCGATTTTCCTAATCTTCACTAGAGTTTCCCAGGCCTCAGCTAGGGATTCAAGATAGCCCTCGCCCAAGAATGTCAAGTCGCGATGCATAAGGACGCGGGTGCCATATTCAGCAATCAACGGGTCAAACATGCACTTGACCTCTTCCCTGCCGGCCTCTACGGCCGCCTCGAGGCGAGAGTCAATCTCCTCCGCAGCTTTTCTTTTGCCCTCCTCACGGGCTTTGTCTTTCATTTTTTCAACTCCAGCAAGTTCGTCATCGAGCTTCGTTTTCAAGAGCCGAGTAGCGACGATTTCATCGCAATATCGTTGTGACTCTTCTTGAGCAGCTACTTTGTCCTCCTTCTCCTTGGAGAGTAATTCTTTCAACTCTTTGACTTGTATGGCAAGCGCATCCCTTTCTTTTTGGATAGAATCTTTTTCTAAGGCGAGGGCTCTGCTACGCTGAACTGCTTCGTCAAGTTCCTTCTTATGGGTCGCCTCTAAACGAGTGACGGCCTCAGCGGTATCTTTTGCACTTTGCTCGGTGGCTTCAAGCTTCGACTTGTACGAAGCAAGCTCTTCATCTTGATGCTTAATGATGTCCTTGTCACAGTCGGCTTCCAATTTCAAACGATCAATTTCATATTGTCGCTCAACAAATACCTCCGAGATCTTTTCAACCAAGTGTACAAACGCGTCATGTTGAACATAGACGTCGTTGTTGCAGGCAATGGCGCTCTGCTTCACGTGCCCGGGGATATGATGAATAGCTGGGAGGAATTTTAGACCGTCAAAGCAGATTTTTGGGAATTTGGCCTTAAGGTCGACTATCTTCTCTGCTACAGTCGGGTCAACCGCGGGAGTAGGGGGTGGAGGCTTAGAAAGTTCTGCTCTTTTTCGATGCTCCCGAGTTTGCCTCGTGCTTAACGAACCAAAGTGCTATTCTCGGGAGACATCGGGTTGGGACCCCTTCTGTGAAAGCTTCTCTCTATCTGTCTCAGTTTGAGGAGGAGGATCGCGAGAATGTGAAGATTGAGAGTATGTTTTCTTTCGGTAGGACGATTCACGAGGACGGTTGTCTCGATCCTCATAATCGTCTCTGTCTCTGCGTCTACCCGAACCTGAATCCCGTCTGGGATGGTGAAATATAGAAGATCCGTGAAGGCGATCGAGTCCGTGAGAGCGCCTCATGTCACCTACAAAGAATAAAGAAAACAACGAGTTAAGAAAAATCCGGGAAATAAGAAAAAAAACTTGAAGTGTATGATGGAATGCGTATGTGCATGTGTGTCCTAGTGTTCCCCCCGACGGACTAGTTCTTTTATCTTTACTAATCGGAGTATTGTCTCCCTGGACTGGGAGTTGAACTCCCGCATTGCCTCTAGCGGGCGAAGAAAACTTGAGGGATTCAGGATCGTCAAACCCGTAATTAAGTATATCGTCGGGGATGGAAAGATTCGACAAACCCCTTAGAGAACTTTCCATGTGCTGTGAGGAAGCCTCTTTCTCTGGCGGGATGAGCGTAACTTTTGAAGTTCCGCCAACTTTCTCCTTCCGTATCTTGTATTTTAACTTCTTCTTTCCCTTCGAAGGGGAGGATGACGTTTCAATATCGTGAACTTCAACCGTCGGATTCCGAGCGGGACCCACATTCTACCAGGTGCGAGGAGATTATCAAGCAAAGGGACAGAAGCTTGCTCCGTACCTTGTTCTGGTTCAAGAACTGCTGTCAAACCTTGAGCGTTATGACATTTCGCATGTCCCGCGTGAATAGAACAAAGAAGCCGACTTGTTGGCAAAATTCACAAGCACTGGCGATGCTCAGCAAATGGGACTGTTTCCCGTTGAGGCATTGCATGCCCCAAGTATAGACGCAATGAAAGTTGATTTTGTGATGGAAACAGGAATCGAAAGGGAATCGTGGATAACCCCGTTCAAACTATACCTAACAACCGGGGCTTTACCAGAGAAAAGGAGCGAAAGACGACAGATCCTTCGAAAGGCCGCGCGATACGTAATGCAGGATGGATTAATGTATAGAAAGTGGTTCTCAGTCCCCTTATTACGATGCATCGCTCATGATGAGACGAAACGGGTCTTGAAGGAGGTACACGAGGGAGAATGCGATGACCATACTGGGGGGCAAACGCTAGCAAAAAAGATCCTCCGCTACGGATATTACTGGCCGACCGTAAATCGGGACGCTGCAGACTACGCAAGGAAGTGTGACAAGTGTTAAAGATATGCGAAAATCCCGAGGACTCCATCAACGGAACTCACACAAATGGTTAGTCCATGGCCATTCGCAATCTGGGGAATCGACATAATCGGCTCTTTGCCTATATCCAAAGGTGGTGCGAAATACACGATAGTTGCAGTCGACTACTTCACAAAGTGGGCTGAGGCAGAACCTTTGGCTACAATCACCTCTAAGAAGGTCATTAACTTCGTTGTACGAAACATTATATGCCGCTTTGGCCTCCCTCGCATCATCATTACGGACAACGGGACGCAATTTGAAAGCAGAGAGTTCAAAGAGTTCTGTTTAAAGTATGGCATCAAGAAGAAGTTCGCTGCCGTTGCACACCCAAAAGCTAACGGACAAGTCGAGGCCGTTAACAAAATAATCAAGTCCATACTAAAGAAACGTTTGGAGAAAGTCGGAGGCAAGTGGGTAGATGAACTCCCGACAGCATTATGGGCTTATAGAACTACCCACAAGTCCACGACCGGCCACACTCCATTCGCCTTGGCATACGGCTCGGAAGCCGTTATACCCGTGGAACTTGAGGTTCCATCACATCGAGTGACATATTATGATCCCAAGACAAATCAGGATCTTTTGTTGGAATCACTGGACTGCATCGATGAAAAACGTGAAGAGGCTGAATTGAGGGCGGCAGCACATAGGCATCGAGTCAAGCGGTATTACGACAACAGAGTCCGCCCAAGAATTTTTGATGTGGGTGATCTCGTTCCGAAACGAGTTTTCCCGGTATCATCACGTATGAATCCCAACTGGGAAGGTCCATACGTCATTGAAAGGAAGCTTGGAGAGGGAACGTTCAAGCTAGCGACCGTTGATGGCGTGACACTCCCCCGAGCATGGAACAGTGAACATTTGCGACATTATTACATTTAGCATGTTTTCTTTCCTGTTTTAGGCACAGTTATTTCCTGTATGTTTTCGTTCAGTCGTAACTTAGTTTCTTTTTAGCCATGTAATCAGGAAGTTTAGTTGCTTTTCGTTAATAAAGGCTTGAAGCCGTATTTTTCATGAATTACCAATGTTTCTATATCTCATAGTTGGGTGATGAATTACTAGAACTACTTTATTCTGTACGATGTACGAACTCATATAAACGATTTCAAATCTCCGAGTCCCCAGAGCGCGGACCGGAGTACTCTAAGTCCCCGGAGCGCGGACTGGAGTATAAACGATTTCAATCTCCGAGTCCCCAGAGCGCGGACCGGAGTACTCTAAGTCCCCAGAGCATGGACTAGAGTATAAACGATTTCAATCTCCGAGTCCATAGAGCGCGGACCGGAGTACTCTAAGTCCCCAGAACGCGGACTAGAGTATAAACGATTTCAATCTCCGAGTCCCCAGAGCGTGGACCGGAGTACTCTAAGTCCCCGGAGCGCGGACTAGAGTATAAACGATTTCAATCTCCGAGTCCCCAGAGAGCGGACCGGAGTACTCTAAGTCCCCGTAGCGCGGACTAGAGTATAAACGATTTCAATCTCCGAGTCCCCAGAGCGCGGACCGGAGTACTCTAAGTCCCCAGAGCACGGACTAGAGTATAAACGATTTCAATCTCCGAGTCCCCAAAGCGCGGACCGGAGTACTCTAAGTCCCCAGAGCGCGGACTAGAGTATAAACGATTTCAATCTCCGAGTCCCCAGAGCGCGGACCGGAGTACTCTAAGTCCCCGGAGCGCGGACTAGAGTATAAACGATTTCAATCTCCGAGTCCCCAGAGCGCGGACCGGAGTACTCTAAGTCCCCGGAGCGCGGACTAGAGTATAAACGATTCAATCTCCGAGTCCCCTGAGCGCGGACCGGAGTACTCTAAGTCCCCGGAGCAAGGACTAGAGTATAAACGATTCGAATCTCCGAATCCCCTGAATGCGGATCAACTTACTCTAAATCCTTGGAACGCGGATTTAGAAAAAAAAGTCTAAGTACTCAAGAAATGTGGAACAAGAAGTATGCCACTCCGAGGAATGTTCGAACAACACAAGAATGGATTGGGAAATAATGCAACTCATAAGAACTTGAGTTATGACCACAGTTAGTCAGCAAACCAAAAAAGCAAGAGAATCATTCAAGCGAAAAAGAAACTAAACTTCGTTCAATAGTGCAAAATGGGGTTACACAGTTATTCCTCCGAAACTTGAAGTCAAAAATCTATCTATACAAACTATAGAGACACAAGATAAAAGCAGTTACAAGACTTAAGCAAAAAACTCGTCGAACGAGTATAGCAATTATTTCTTCGGTTTCTTCTTCTTGTCTTCTTTTGTTTTTTCCGATGACTCCTCTCCCTCACGCTTCTTCTTGGATTTCTTGCTTACTAAAGAAACGGAGTCAGGAGTAAGAGAAGGAACATCCAGTGGTTTGGACCTTCCCGGGAGAATGATCTTCAAAGGTCTGTTCCACGGGTCGGTGAGTTCCAGTATTTCGGGCTCACTTTTGACCTCGACTTTTTTCTTCTCCTCTTCGGCGATACGCTCTTTCATGCTCATCTTCGAGGTATGTTCAGAGGCGCCAGTGATTTCGATTTCATCACTCCCTTCGGCGGGAGATAAGTTGTCAAGCTTATCATCAACTAGCGCCCCGATCACTTGAGCGTCAGGGCCAGGAGTTACTCCCGCATGAGCAACATCGCTTGTTTTCTCTGCCTCCTCCTTGGCGTAATCGCTCCTTGGAGTTGGCTCGGCATCAGAGCAGCCTGCATGAAAACATAAAGAATGAACATTAGGACGAATAACCGCTACTAGAAAGTGACGGATCTTTTAGCTTCTAAAAGAAGAATTTCCTACCGGGTTCTGGCTGGCTATCAGTTGCGCGTGGAGTTTCGTCCTCTAGAATAGGGGATAGCACATGAATACCAAGCCCGGGATCTTCAGGATCGTAGCCGGCATGCTGCTCGAATGGGTCAAGTGTCGGCCGACCAGCCGATTGAACAGTAGGAGGAGCAGCAGCATGAGGAGCTGTAGTATTAGCCCCGGATGGACCGGCTTCGTCAATTTTCTCTTCTGGTAGGGGAGAGCCTTTGCTATAAAGAGCCAAAGCTGCAGATAAGTCCGCTGGCTCGTTCCCTCTAAGAAATTCCTTCACTAGAGCATCCTCGTCGACTTCTTCAGAGCCCGACTCGATTTTCCTAATCTTCACTAGAGTTTCCCAGGCCTCAGCTAGGGATTCAAGATAGCCCTCGCCCAAGAATGTCAAGTCACGATGCATAAGGACGCGGGTGCCATATTCAGAAATCAACGGGTCAAACATGCACTTGACCTCTTCCCTACCGGCCTCTACGGCCGCCTCGAGGCGAGAGTCAATCTCCTCCGCAGCTTTTCTTTTGCCCTCCTCACGGGCTTTGTCTTTCATTTTTTCAACTCCAGCAAGTTCGTCATCGAGCTTCGTTTTCAAGAGCCGAGTAGCGACGATTTCATCGCAATATCGTTGTGACTCTTCTTGAGCAGCTACTTTGTCCTCCTTCTCCTTGGAGAGTAATTCTTTCAACTCTTTGACTTGTATGGCAAGCGCATCCCTTTCTTTTTAGATAGAATCTTTTTCTAAGGCGAGGGCTCCGCTACGCTGAACTGCTTCGTCAAGTTCCTTCTTATGGGTCGCCTCTAAACGAGTGACGGCCTCAGCGGTATCTTTTGCACTTTGCTCGGTGGCTTCAAGCTTCGACTTGTACGAAGCAAGCTCTTCATCTTGATGCTTAATGATGTCCTTGTCACAGTCGGCTTCCAATTTCAAACGATCAATTTCATATTGTCGCTCAACAAATACCTCCGAGATCTTTTCAACCAAGTGTACAAACGCGTCATGTTGAACATAGACGTCGTTGTTGCAGGCAATGGCGCTCTGCTTCACGTGCCCGGGGATATGATGAATAGCTGGGAGGAATTTTAGACCGTCAAAGCAGATTTTTGGGAATTTGGCCTTAAGGTCGACTTTCTTCTCTGCTATAGTCGGGTCAACCGCGGGAGTAGGAGGTGGAGGCTTAGAAAGTTCTGCTCTTTTTTGATGCTCCCGAGTTTGCCTCGTGCTTAACGAACCAAAGTGCTATTCTCGGGAGACATCGGGTTGGGACCCCTTCTGTGAAAGCTTCTCTCTATCTGTCTCAGTTTGAGGAGGAGGATCGCGAGAATGTGAAGATTGAGAGTATGTTTTCTTTCGGTAGGACGATTCGCGAGGACGGTTGTCTCGATCCTCATAATCGTCTCTGTCTCTACGTCTACCCGAACCTGAATCCCATCTGGGATGGTGAAATATAGAAGATCTGTGAAGGCGATCGAGTCCGTGAGAGCGCCTCATGTCACCTACAAAGAATAAAGAAAACAACGAGTTAAGAAAAATCCGGGAAATAAGAAAAAAAACTTGAAGTGTATGATGGAATGCGTATGTGCGTGTGTGTCCTAGTGTTCCCCCCGACGGACCAGTTCTTTTATCTTTACTAATCGGAGTATTGTCTCCCTGGACTGGGAGTTGAACTCCCGCATTGCCTCTAGCGGGCGAAGAAAACTTGAGGGATTCAGGATCGTCAAACCCGTAATTAAGTATATCGTCGGGGATGGAAAGATTCGACAAACCCCTTAGAGAACTTTCCATGTGCTGTGAGGAAGCCTCTTTCTCTGGCGGGATGAGCGTAACTTTTGAAGTTCCGCCAACTTTCTCCTTCCATATCTTGTATTTTAACTTCTTCTTTCCCTTCGAAGGGGAGGATGACATTTCAATGTCGTGAACTTCGACCGTCGGATTCCAAGCGGGACCCACATTCTCGCCTTGGGTTTCGGGAGCTTCATCCTCCTTATGCTCACCCTCTTCGTGCGCATCGGGAGTGTGGCGTGATGACGATCCAGCTTGTTTTTTCCCTTTACCGGATGCTGGCTTGGGAATGGAAACGCCCTCCGGAAGGCTAATCCGACGGCCAGGGGCTAGCAAGCCGAACCTCGACAATGATTCATTTGAAATAATGGTTCGGATGTCTCATTCCTTGGCAGGATGAGCTCTAATGGCTTCGACGGCCTCAGAATATCCTCGGCCCTCCGGACGCGGATTAATACCTGAAAAGATGAAACGAGGGGTTAGGAAAAGCATAACTCCAATTAAACACGAATGATGACTCAACAAAGAGACTTACTGCCTTCAACCCATCTCCTCGCAAAACCAGGAGGGCAACGCACATAAAACCATTCCTGTTTGTACAGGGCGAATTTGCTACATGCTCCTGTCAAGATTTGGCATTTGTGGTACGGCTCGAGGAACATGAAGGAGGGACTATCTTTCCGCTTCTTGATCATATAAATGTATCTGATGTCGCCAGAAGTTGGAGGCCTAGAGAAGACGATCGTGAAGAGTAGGTAGGTTCCGCATATAAACGCGTGACCATTTGGATGCAGCTGCGACGGGGCAATGTCTATGTACTGCAACACGTCCCAAAGAAATAAATTGAATGGAGGCACGCTGTCCATCCAGCACATGAACTTGTTGCAGGTGGTATATCCGACTGGGGGTAGGTGAGGACGATCGTGTCGCGACGGGACCAACACATCGGCGAAAGGAATCCCATGGATGGAGCATATTCGTCGAAGTGCGACTTCATTAATCTTCGAAGCCTGTGAGTCGATCGGATTGTTTAAGAGAATTGTTGCCTCCAGGGCATCAGGAGCCAAGTTATGGGCAGGGGAAGTCGACAAATTTGAAGTATCAGCGGCTTCTTGCCTTGATGACGGCCCAGGCCTATCAGATATAGCGGCGGAGCTAGACTTTTTAGACATCCCCAATAAATAATGAATCTGTTTAAGTGTCTATGAAAACTATACTTGAAAAACGTTTAATGTTAGAATTAACAATACGAATATTCCCCCACGTGGTGTGTAAACTAGTGCAAGCAATCATGTAAAAGCAATGAGAATCTAGAGATTACGAAGATACGAAAACGAGTTTCGAATCGTCGCCTTCGAAGACCGTCATCGCTGACCGTCTCAAAAAGCTCGCCTTGTGGTAATTAAGTTCCAAATTCAGAAAACGTGTGTTAATCTAAGTTCAGATTTATGTCTGTAAAAACCAGAGAGTTAATGATCCAGGTCAGTCTCATATGCTGGCACGCCTGGGTCCCTGTCCCTGTTTTGTTAAGTATAGTTCAGGATTTGTATTGGTCGGCCTTAGAATGGTTCGGCATTTATGCTGTTTGGCATTTACAATTGGTCGGCATTTGTATCGTTCGGCCTAGGATTGGTTCGGCATTTGAATTGTTCGGCCAAGGTTTGGTTCGGCATTTGAATTGTTCGGCCTAAGTATTGTTTGTTCGGCCAAGGTTTGGTTCGTCATGGTCCAGCGTAGTTCGGCGTTTATGTTTGTTCAGCTTAAGTTTGGTTCAGCATTTGTTCTGTTCGGCTAAGATATTGTTCGGCATTTGTATTGTTCGGCCTTGATATGGTTCGGCATTTAAGTGTGTTCGACCTTGGTTTTGTTCGGCTAAGTTATTGTTCGGCATTTTAATAAGTGTTCGGCTTTGGTTTGGTCGACTAAGTTGTTGTTCAGCATTTTAATGAGTGTTCGGCCTTGGTTTGTCCGGCTAAGTTGTTGTTCGGCATTTTAATGAGTGTTCGGCCTTGGTTTGTTCGGCCAAAATACTGTTCGGCAGCCCTCCATTTCACCGTCCGGCGCATGACAACATACACCGAACCAGAGCTATGCCATCCAACACCCTTACCACCTCCAACACTTTCGTTCTCCTTTTTTAACTTCGGTTCGGCATGAAGAAGCTAAGTCCAATGGTCATATGTGCAAACACTCCAAATCATTCCTCCTCGCCTCGCATCATCGTTCGGCAATAAAGACGACCTACTCGAAAGCTTTCTACATGACACACTCGGCCATCTCGTTTGAAACCTATTCGAATCGTACAAGGAATAATATCTAGTTTGCAGATTGGAGCTTAGGAAGGAGTAGTTAGGTTTTGAATCTGATCGGCTGGCGAGAATTACAAATCTTTGAAGAGTGGAAGAAGTAAAAGAGTAAAGGAGAGAAGAGGGGAAGGACCTGGTTTTATAGGGGGAAAAGGTGGAAGTCGAAGGGGCTATATCCGGTAGAACCGGTCAAAGCTGTATCGTTCGGCTTCAAAACGTAGGATTGTTTGGCACGAAAGGAACGTTCGGCTTCGAGCGTACTGTTCGGCATTCATCCCATAACACGCACACAACACAACCACTGATATACTCAAAAGGGCATCTCCATTTGAAATTAATCAAGGGTTTAAAACGAAACGTGAAGGTTGCAAAACTCAAAGCGTATCACGTTCAGTAACGTAATACACTTTGGGGGGCAAGTGTTTCCTGGAGATTTGACCAGGCAACTGAGTGCTCGGCATTGTGTAGTACTCGGCTTCCAGGACTACTCGGCATCTAGTAGTATTCGGCTTCCAAGACTACTCGGCATCTAGTAGTACTCGGCATCCAGAAGTACTCGGCATCTAGTAGTACTCGGCATTCAGTAGCACTCGGCGTTCAGTAGCACTCGGCGTTCAGGAGTACTCGGCATCCAGGAGTACTCGGCGTCTGTAAGCACTCAGCATCGGAAGACGTTCGGCATGTACAACTGCTCGGCATGGCTGTGTCGTTCGTCACAAGCCATCGTTCGGCCAAAGGCACTGCTTGGCTAAAGGCAACGTCCGGCCAAAGCTCTCGTTCAGCCAAGAAACATCATTCGGCCAGAAGCATCGTTCGGCCAAAGCTCTCGTTCGGCCAAAGACATTGTTCGGCCAGAAGACGTTCGGCTTCAACTAATGTTCGTTCTACTCTTCCCATGCAGCAAGCATATCGTTCGGCATAGAGAGGGTGGTTCGGCATCCAAGTGATCGGCCTATTTGGTTCGGCATGCGGCGACCATTCCATTTGGGCCAAGACGTTCGGTTGCCGAGCCCACCTGGGAAGTCCAACCCATCTTTGTCTATAAATAGAGGGGCAGGGGCACAGTGAAAAGGACCTTTTTTTTCCAGGAACACTAGGGAGACTCTGCCATTTTTCAGACTCACCTTCTTTACTTAGCAACTTCATTCAAGCATTTGATCTATGAATTGTATTTGTAATCAATCATTAAGAAGATCAATAAAGTTTAACCTCAAAGTGGACGTAGGCAATTACGTTGAACCACTATAAATCCGGTGTTCTTGCTTTCTGCATTTAAATTAGCATATTCTTCCTTGTTTAATTTAACTTCATCACTTACATCTCTACACAATCTTTCTCAACGAGGTTAGTGACCAATTTTGGTGCTAACATTCTCCTTCTCCTACTCCTTCGCCTACTCCTCCTCTCCCGCATGGCATAACCAGCTCCACTAGGTAACACACCTAACAGACACTCAAACGCATCCAAGCTCAAGATTCACGACCCAACCACTTGAATGAGAAAGAGATTATACCTTTTCGATTTGGATTGCAAGGCCAAAGCTTGGATTAGTAATGATTTGATGTTAATGGAGGTCGAAGGTATGGTCTTGCACTCGAATTGGAGTTAAAAGAGGGAGTTTTGTCTTGCTTTAAAGCGTTTGGCTGGGGAGAGAGCAATGGAAAATGTTTTCAAGTGTTAGGAAGTTAAAGTAAAAAGAGAAAGAAGACGGGAGCAATTTTTCATATAGGCGACAAAGAGGGGAAACGAACCGGTCACACCAAGTGACTCGGTCATAAGGATGAAAAGGGGTCGGCCACGAGGCATGCCGACCCCTATCCAAGCATGATAGCCGAGGGATCAGCATACAAAATGCCAACCCCTCCCAAATAATAATAATAAAAGAATAAAAATATGCATGTATGATGATGTAATATAAGAAGAAAAGGAAGAAGGAGGTGTGCATGAATGATGGATGTGAGTGAAATAGAAAGGGGAATAGAAGGTAATGGCAGATGTTTGAAAACAGAATGGCAATCGATATCATGAAGATTAGAATGTAAACGAAAACATACAGAATAGAGCACTCTGGAAAAGACCAACGAACATCCGAACACATCCGGGAGTCAACAACAGAAACATGGGTATGAGCATGTACGGAAGGGATTTAGGAATTCAACTTTTTGAAAGGTCAAATTAGTAGAAAATCTGAAGATTTCATATGACCAGATATGCGCATTCTAATGGAATGTGACATCAGACTTGTATCATCGAAGGTTACTAAAGGAATAGTGATCAACCAGGGACTTGGATAGGCTTGTTCCTGAGAACCTGGGTATCTCCAATACAAAGCACGTCATGTTATTCACAAGACGTACTTTGGAGGGCAAGTGTTACCCGGTGCCTTGGCCCAGCTACATAGGATTGATTACGAAGGCCAGACTCGACTGTTGATGGGAAAAACGGTCGTGAGGCAACATCCAGATGATTAAAGTACAAGTCCGAGCAATTGTATCCAGCCTAGGGTAAATAGGGTCGACAGATAGATAATGCAGGATGTCGGAATTATGGAATTTAGTTTGGTTGGAATAGGGGTCGGCATGGATGTTTGGCAACTTGGAGGGAATATGGATGGGTCGGCATAGGATGTGAAAGTAGTGGGGTCGGCATACTGGTGTTCAACAGAAGGGGTCGGCATATTGTGTTCATAAGATATAGATCGGCATGACATGTTAGGGCCTGACATGATATATGTGGGTCGGCATAGTGTGTTCCTAAGTGATGGGTCGGTATGGTAAGAGGGGTTGGCATGGCAATGGTTATAGAGAATGGGTCGGCATGTTGATGCTTATAGAGATGGCTCGACATAGCTGAAGGAAGCATCTCGGGTCGGCATAGCAGAATGGGTCGGCACCTCCCTGACTAGATTAGAACTCGAACCAAAGTACTACAAGAACAAGATTTCCACATGTCCAAATGTCATGATACTTGAAGTACCATCATGTCACACCATAAGAAAGCTACCATAAGGATCGCTAACCCAAACTCAACCAATGGAGGGGTTAGTACCGACCCCTATCCATTGAGAGTTGGGCCTAGCCCTCCCTATGGTGAGCCCACGTGGTCAAGGAGGTCCTGTTTCCGAAGCTTCAGTCAGTTTGGAGGTCATCTTTATCTATAAATAGAGGCACGGGGGGTCATTTTGAGGGACTTTTGGGTTGCAAGTGAAACTCTGTCATTATTGTAACCAACTTCCTTTGTTCTTTTCTAATCTCTTACTATTTCTTACTGATTGTAACTGTAATCAAGTGAATTGTGAAGAAATAAAGAGAATATTCAAAGTGGATGTAGGCAATCAACGTCGAACCACTATAAATCTTGTTGTTTTTGCTTTCTGCTGCATTTTGTTTTGATATTTAGTGTTATTCCGCTGTTTCCATATAATTTCTTCATTTATTTCACTACTTAAATCTATTCTCGGGTGCTTGTGTCCAATTTGGTTTCAAACAACTTAGCTTGAATTTCTTATTTCCCATTTTAGAAGTTTCCAACTATTCAAAAAATTCACCTTATTCCAACAACTGAAAATCATTAATTAATGGGAACTTAAGAATTCAAATGCCGGGTTCATTTCAAATCATTTTGAAATAATATATATTCTCATATCTTATATATATATATATATATATATATCAAATCATATTTTGAAATTTTAATTCAAAATCTGTCCATCGAACCAAATGCGTAGCAAAGCTACTAAGTGGCCTCCCCCACTTTGAGACTCGAAAATGAATGTTGATGATGTGGCCGTCATCACCGAAATATTTTCCAATGACAAAAGAAAGGAGTGCAGGACTTATTTCCTTTTAATTCCTTTTGAAAAACTTCGATTTGTAAATATTTTTAAATAATACTAATTATTATTTTCAAAATCTTAGAAAACAATTTCAAAAGCACCGGGATTTAAGTTCTCAAATTCTCAGCTTTTAAATCTTTCTATTTATAAGCTATATTCTAAATATACTTATACAATTCCATTGCCTTATTATGAAAACATTTCGTTAATTTACATCTTTGTTATTGCAAAAAATTCTTATTGTAATTAGATTTCAATTTAATTTAATTATCGAATGCTTCGTGAAATAGAATTCACAAAGTATTCGGTTTTAGTTTAATTCAACCAGTAATCGATGATAACTAAATATTATCATCTCCTAAAAAACAATATTCATTAATAATCAAACAGGTTTATGAAAGTTATCATTTTATATATAAAATATAATTTTAGGTAAAATTATTTCATTTACCCTCTTTTAAAACAATATTATGTCGACTTACCCCATTTAAGTGTTTAGAAACTCCTATCGATAACATGGCGTCCCACACACCGACCAGAATTCATAACAACTCAACGGATAAGTAAATACAATATAAAACATTTCATAACACTAACAAGTACGCGCTCTCATATATATACACACTCAAACAAACTCGTTCTAGGGTATTACCACCCTATCTGTAATGAGTCAAACCCCATAAAACTAAGGTTATCGCTAAACCAAAGCTTTGATACCAACTGTGACGACCCACATTTCGGAAGGTTTAAATCGACAATAATCCACACATGTCCAACTCAAACAATCCGAAACACGGATAATCAATGGGGTAAATTAAGAAAAATAAGAAAAGAAGAAAACAAATACAGAATCTCGCAGCGGAATGACAAGATATAATAATTAAATAAACAGTTCATGAAGCTGTTTATACTATACATTTGAGTAAAATTTTACAACATATATCAGAGTTATATATACAATATAACAATAGAATAATGTAGTAGAACAACAATGTGATGGAATAATACTAGTAATATAATATACCAAATCTTCATCTTCGTCCTCCAAAAAATAATCTTCAATGCGCTGAAATACTCAGGGCTGACCCGAGCATAAAGTAAAGCAATAAACTTGAGTTAGAACTAAAATATTATTATGTGAGTCAGTCAATATCACGTATAACATGAGTGCAATACCGTTAGAGATGTTTATGGGGTTTTACATCTCCTATCCAGTGTATAACGTGCGTGCAATAACTCAAGAGATGTTATGGAATTTTCCATCTCTTAAGGATCCGTCAAAATATTTATATATAATAGAATACACTATATATATAATGTCTAATCAACAAAATAAATATTTTCTTAGCATTAAGGCTTTACATTAATCTTCCTTAACGTGTTTTTAAGAATTGTCGTACGGTTTGCATATAACACCCCAATAGCGCGTCGGGGGATGGGGATGCACCGTGATATGACAATACTAAACCAAACCCATAGTGATCTCGTATAGGGATAAAAGTATGACAAGGCACGTGAGGCAATGCCCAAGGTAGGATACTACCAGTTCGGGTCCCAGGACTGGTGGTAACTCGTAGCCATGACCGCCTACTGCGTCCATCCATCCCCTATCGAGTCAAAGGGAGGTCATCCCAGATTAAAGTGCATCAATCGAAACCAACATCAAAAGTAATAGTATGAACCAAGTCCAAAAAGAAAATCGAAGAACGAATGTCTGTTATGGGTAGCTAGCACAGTTGGCCCTGTCAAGCCGTCCTGTTTTAGTCATTTCAAATTGACACAAGTGCCGGGGTCTATACATTATCGTTCTCTTTCTTTAAATCTAGCAAACGTTCACCAAACCCAACCACTTCATTCTGGAGTCTCCTCCGCGTACACAATTGTTAAAGTGGTTCCAATATTGACAAAGAGTATGCCAATAAGAGGCCCCAGTCTCTTTAGCAACCAAACGTCATTTTACACACCGTTGGTACTTTTACATTTCGTAAACGATTCATACTTGATATCAAAATATCATATTCGCTTCAAAATATCCTTCATTTCAAAATCATCATATTTACTTAAAATATGCCGGTTTCGCTTGAAAATATCATTTCATTCAAATTTCCATTTCGAATTTCAATTTATGTTATAACTTCATTTTAACCACATTCGTATTTAAATCCACGGTTTAAATATAAACAATCCAACCTTGCACGGTCTGAATTTTTAGAAAATAGTTTGAATAATTTTAAATAGTTTAAAAGGTTAAAATAGTTAAAATAGTTTAGATATTAAAATAGATTATATATTAAATGATTTGAAAATTTAAATAATTTGGAAATTTTAAAAGACGAATTTTAAAACAGTTAATAGGAAAATATCTTATAGTGAAAATAATTTCAAATTCAAAACTGTTTCTTTCCATTTCCCATAATCTGGATTCAGGTCCAAATTTAAACCAAATTGATTCAATTTCAAATCTCTCCATTCAAGTCATCTTCAATCTCAGTTCACTTCAAATCGACTCAATTCGATTTCAATCCAGATCAATTTCAATTTCAATTCAAATTTATTTCAATTCAGTTCTCAATTTTAAACCATTTCAATTTATATAAATTTCGAGTTCGATTTCAAAATACCGATTTAAATCACTTAAATCAATTTAAACTTCAATGTTCAATTTAAGGTTCAAATCTTTAAAATAATTCAATTCCGATTTCAATTTGAAATATCCATTTAAATTACTTATACTTGTATATATTTCAAAGTTCAAGTAAAAGTCCAAACCTTTAAGACAATTTCAATTCCCTTAATTCAAGTCATATGTCGATTTACTTCACATTTCAAAATAAATTACCAAACAACAGTCAACAAAATTAAATTACTTCATGGTATCAATTTAACAAACATAAAAATATTTTAGTACTTGGTGAGCATTAAAACACTCACCTTTATTTGAAACTGAAAAATTTTCAGCTTCAAATAAATTCCAATTCGATTCCATATCGTAGACGACTTCGATATGAAGCCAATGCAACTTGTTTTGTTCAAATCCGACCTCGTATGAAAAAGTTATGCAATTTATTAATATAACGATATAATTAAACTATAATTAACTAAAATAATTAACAATTAAAAACTTAACCCATCTCTCATTCATCCCAACACGCGACAAAACCCACAGCCGCGATCGATTCCATCCACGCGCATACCTCCCCAAACCACCGGAGTCCCATCAGACCTCGCCTCGTTGACCACCCGCCTCAGAGATACCACCACCAGAAGCCTTGCCCCTTCCACCGCCTTCGGTTTTCCTCGAGAAACCGAAACCCGTGCGAACTTCGTGCATCGATCCTGGTGATTTTGAAGCGTATCGCCTCGATCAAACCATTGGATATGTAGAGCTCGTCGTGCACTACATCTTTCCTTTTGGTGGCAATCGATTTCGATGAGCGGATTATGAGAAAACGAGGAGGGAAGGTCAGCCATTATAGGCTATTAAACGATAGGGGAGAGGAGCTGCCGCATTTGTTAGGGTTTGACGAAAATGAAAACATACAGCCGTAAATATAAACTTCCGACCCGATCTATTCGCGAAAATTCCTAACTCCAAACGAAGCATGCCGCTTGGCATTCTATATGTTATACCCTCATTCCAAACACAATGTAACATGTATCGGGAGCCAATTCCATCATATTCAGAAGATAGCTTTTCAAAATCAAAATTATTTTAATTAAATTCTTTTCATTAATTTTCACGCATTTCAAGCTCGCATAGCTAAACGACAAGTCTAATCGCTACGAAACGTGAAATCGTATAGTAATTCACTATTATGGATCTGATGAAACGGGTTTCGTCGAAATCCGAGACAGTGCCCAAAAAGACTATTTTTACACATTAATTTAAACAAGAAATTTCCAAAATCAATTTTAGAAGTTAATAATTTTCATTCTTGTTTAAATAAAATTTAAATCAACTTTTTAAATCATTTTCATTTATATTAAATTCATTATTCAATTATTTAAATAATTTCCAATATTAAATTTAAACAATTTAATTATCCAACAAATCACCATATTTTAAATACAAGTTATTTAACTTGTAAAATTTACTTTTTAAAATGAATTCAAATAATAAAACAACCGTTTCCATTTTACAATAATTCAACATACATTATTAAATTCCAGCTATTGATTATAAACACATTCAATATATAAAATTTCATTTCAATATTGATTATTTCAAAATTTTACTCAAGTTCATATTCAATAAACTACATTAATAAATCATTAAATTTTTATTTCTAACCATTTGTTCACTAATTATGTTAAATTTAATAATTAAAAATAGTTAAAATTACGAGTCGTTACAATTTATATTTCTAACATAAGAAAACAACAAACTGCTGATTGTTAACGATGTACTTGCGTGAAAATCATCTTTTGGTTGTTTAAATACTCAACGTTGGATTTGCAAATGATGTCTTTTATAGTGAGTATAAAGGACATTGGGAATATCCTAGATGATATATAATAACGCCTTATTAAAATGTTTAATAGGCAACATGTAAGATGGATTCTGTATGCATTGGCAATAGGAATTAGCATATAAGTTATGATGTCTACGATATCATGATCTATTTATGTATTTGATACATGAAGCGAATATCAAATCCAAATTAAGGTCACTGAACGGTTGTTCAGAATGTTCTCAAGTATTTACAAAACACAGGAGAATTGTTTATAGGAATAACGAACTACTTATGAAGGAATATTCGGACTTAGACTTCATATGTGATATTGAGTATTTTATGTCAATATAAACTTCATGTTCAAAGCTTGGTTAAGAATCTTTACATAGGAAATATTCAAAATGAAAGATCATGGATGATTCAATATAAAGGCCAGGTACATCACCTTGAATAGCACTACAATAAAAACAATGTATATAATAAATGCACAAATTTACATTTTATCTGTTGAATTTGATTTCTCATTTTATCTGTTAGCCATGTGATATTAATAATATCAATCATAGATTTTTTCTTCCGCTCTCTTTTGTTTTATCATTATGTATACATGCAATTTTAGATCTAGATTTAATTGTCACAAATTCATATATGCCTAATTCGTCTAATCCGTTTTTAATTAAGAAAACTTTGTTTGAATAAAATTTTGGAACCATTATATTAATGAGTCATTTTTCATATTACAAAGTTATGGATTGAAGGATGTTTTATGAATCTTTTGAAATACATTGAGTTTTGATTATTTGTAGATTAACTGAATATAATTTCATATGTTGTTTCATAAAAAAAGGGAAATCTTAAATTTTGTTTGATTTGTTTATCAAAATAATGTTTATATGTACGGTAAGTTATTTCGTTTTGAAAACATGGTTTTGAATTACAAATTAATTAAGCATAACCTTATGTTCTTTTGTTTCAAAATATTAATTTAATTTGCATATATAAACATGTATATATGTATGCGAATATGTGTGTGTGTATGTGTATGTATTTGCATATAAATTTTAAAGTTTACAAAATTATCTTTAAAGTAATGTAATGATATTTAAATTGTCCTTTTAATCAAAGCCAATTTTAGATTTCCTTCTATAATTCATACACACACACACGAATATATATATATATGAACATACAAACAAATAAAGAAATATTTTTTGGATAAAAAATGCATATATGGAGGGGATATGTTTTATGGACGACAAATCACAACACCTAAAACGTTCACATATGTTTTGCACACTCTCTATATGTAACACTTACACATTCACACATGACCACACTTAATGCACTCATTAAACAAATAAAAAATTAATAATAATAACACCAACAATTTTAAATTAAATCAAACTAATTTTAAATAATTATAATAAGACGAACATGTTATTTAAAAGAAAATTTAGAAAAGTTCTAAATGACTTTAGACTAAATAGGCCAATTAAAAATCTAATAAAGGATTTTTTTTAAATTTATTATTTAACCCCGTTGCGAGCTGGCCCAGTTCCAACACATTAAATGCATTTATATCTCCATTTAATTCCTGTAACTCCCAATTAACCGCATATTTATTGCCTTACTAATTTTGAATTTACTATCCCTTTTCGATCTACACCTCCTAGTCCTATAATTTACTACGCTAATAATAACTAGTCATCGTAATTATAACTAATATGAATATCAACATATATTACGCTATGTGTGCGTGTGTGTGTGTTTATTTAATCTACAAGCGCAGCTATGTGTGTGTGTGTTTCTATTCCTATTTCTAACTCATCAATTCCTCCGCTTAGGAATTCTAGAACATACTTATATGTACATTCCATAAGGAACATTATTTCCACATTTCAATCTATTAGAGCCCTCTGTAACATAATCGCTAATCAATCGACTCTAGATACAGAGACCAATGACCCCTAGATATGGCTCTATAATATAATTGTCATATTACTAATGCATCTCAAAGACTCATCTAAGGGTCAACTAGCTCGCCTCTGACAAACAAATAATTAAATAATTAAACTTTTATGTATGTGCGTATCCCAAACGGATTCTACACTAGTAGAAAGCGAAATGCATCAGGGCATAACCCAAGTCTTTGCTAATGACCTCTTGGGACCGTTGGTGGTCATAACCTATATGTCAGTGCTACTACTAAATACCGGTACAATAACAATAATGACATAACCCGCTGACCTCCCACAGCCAAAATCTCATTTTGACTAACCTAATGTAAGTCAAGGAAAATGCCCATCCTAGTTACTTAATACCTCTTTTTTGGAAATAAAGCAGGTCCCATTTCTCTATTAGGAACCGCTGTAGGTTATTTAAGACTTCTTATATAGGGAAGAGGCAGGCCTAACGACCATTTAATCCCTTCCACCTCGAAGTAAACTCCTTGACATCACTAAAGGTACCGAGCCATTTAATACTTCAAATCTGAGGCGAATCCTTAGTACATTTTCCTCCACCTATATGCAAACAAATATCCCTTCTTCACTGGCCTTACGGTTGGAGATGTCCTATATCAATAGTAAGTATACATAACTGCCGGTAGCCTCTAGGTAAAGAACAGACTTATGTTGTACAACTTTACTGACCTCGCATCCCAACCCATTTTAAACCAAACCAATTATTTTGGGCCTAATTATTGGGCTAGGCCCACTAATTCAAGATTATCCTAAGCATATAGGTAAGACTTTATAATTTCCCAATATGAAAATTATACCGCCTCCTAATATTTAATTCCTATCTTATACGCGTGTTTCATATATTCCATAAATGTCAATTGTTCATAATAAATGGTCACTATTATTCTAATTGGATGATCTCTAATGACATTTATATTCGTTCTAGTTCAACCTATCATGCCTATTTCATTTCCTCATAAATTTCATATTAAATCCTTTAACTGGTCTCATTAAACACATTTATGTCCTCATTTAATTCTTGTAACTTATTATTAATTGCACATTTATTGCCCTACTAATTTTGGAGTTACTATTTTTTTCCATCTACACCTCCTAATCCTATAATTTACTACTCTATTAATAACTAGCCATCCTAATTATAACTAATATGAATATCGACGTATACTACTATATATATATATAATCTATATGAATGGTTACACACACACATATATATATACACACATACATACATACATACATATATATATATATATGTGCTCATGCACACACACATATTTCTATTTCTAACTCATTAATTCATACGTTTAGGAATTATAGAACATACTTACATGTAGATTCTATAATAAACATTTATTTTCACATTTTAATCTATTAAAGCTATCCTTCTCAAAAAAGATTACCGTTATAACTTTCCATGAATTACCCAAAAATGAGATTTTTGATCCGTTTGAAATTACAAGGAATTACCTCCTTTCTTTTATAGAAATAAATAGTGCAAACTATGACGGAGAACTTCCACACTTTACACATCTCTTTCCTTTTTGGTGTATTCCTTATTATTTCAGACCATGCACTTTTTATACTAGTTGTGGGACTAGTGTAACACCCCTAAATTTTAATAGCATTATCCAGGAGATTTAATTAGATAAATTAAATAGAATAATGTAAACATTAGAGTGATAAGGGGAGTGAGATTTGAATAAATAATAAAAGGTCGTGCTTAATTATTTAAATGGGCTGAAGAATGGCTTATGGGCTAATTAATTTACACAAGGACATATTGGGAAATAGCCGCACCTTATTACCATAAACCTTATATATCCATGGCTTTACCATCCATTCACGTTCATTTTCATTTTTCACCAAAAAAAACGTACACAAAAGAGAAGAATAGCCGACCATTGCTAAGGAAGAAAAGAGGAGAAAATTAAATCAAAGTTAAGGATTTAAGCAAGGAGATTAATCACAATCAAACCTCAAATTCCTTATCCTAATCAAGGTGAATGATAATCTATACCATCTCTATTTTATTTTTATGATCATTTATTTTCTGGTTTAAGATTAAATCCATTTTTATGATGATTTGGATGATGATATGCTTGGATCATAACATGTTTGATTTAAACAAGATTGTCTAAATATGATTTTATGCAGTTTTAAGGGTAAAACCGATTAAAAGTTAATTTCGAATGCCATGAGAAAATTTTATGTCATGTAAAACATGAATTTGGAGTTGGGTTTTAATTTTCATAATTTTCCAAGTTATGGAGAATTTATTATGAATTTTCAAAGGAAAATATGGTTAATTGGGTTTAGAGATTTATTTCGGAAATTATATTGAGAATTTGGGTCTAAAATTTGGATATGTTAGATAACATATCAAAAGTGAGTTTTTGTGATTTTTGGAGATTTTTCCTAAGTGATTTACTATGAGAATTAAATTATTTTGAAAGGAGGACCTAAATGATTTAATTGTTTTGCTTAAGGGAAGGGATTATTTGTTAAATTAATCTTGGTTTAGATCTAAAATTATGCGGTAGTTTATTTCGGTAAAGAATTTGAAAAGTTAAGGCAACCAATCACATGTTTACAAGTAGGCAGGTTAGTTAGAAAGTATTTGCTTTAATTGGCATTAGATCAGTTTTTACCAAGAAAAGTGGGTTCCTCCTCTTTCAGAAGCACTTTTCAACTCATAGCTTCCACATTCAATCAAGTTGAAACCTACCAGGTCGAAATCCACGAATCCGAAACCAATACATAAGGTATCAACATTGGTATGTAGTGGATTGGAGAAAGGCGGAAAGCATGGTGTCGAAACTTAGCTTCTGATGGGAACGAAACCTTTATTTTGTTTTCTAAAGAAATGCGCCTACCTGTTTTACTATATGCTTTCGAAGGTGTCAAAATATATGCTTTCGAAGGGGTCTTTTGAATAGCTTTCGAAAGAAGGTTGCCACCTTATTGTTTAAAGTGTAGCTTTTGAATGGGTTACTTGGTTTTCAAGCTAATGATTTCAAAAGAGGTTATTTCGACCTAGCCAAAACCCTTCTACCGACATTATGCCTTTCGAAGGAATTGAAGATATCAATGCTTTCAAAAGGTAGCCTTTGTTTTGTAAATATGAGCTACTTCCTAAAGCTTTCGAAAGGGGTTAATGGTTTTGAAGGCAATGGTTTCGAAAGGGGTTTCGAAGCTAACCTTCAAACGTTTTACTTACATGGTTTAAGCTTTCGAAAGGATGGTTCCGATGCCATCATGTTTTTCTACAAATACATTTATATGATAAAGAATGGTTTCGAAAGAGATACTTGCATTTATATTCGCTTTGATCCAAAATATATTTTAAAGATAAACCCAATAGTTTTGAAAGGGGTACTTTCAAATGGTTTCGAAGCTAAGCTTCTATAGTTGAATGGTTTCACTTTAATACATTTGAAAGGTTTCGAAAGAAAGGTTTTTAAGTGTTTCACAAGGCAGGTGCCTAGTGTTTTGAAAAGAAGATTTTAATGCTTTCGAAAGGAAGTTTCCAATGGTTTCAAAAGTAGAGGTTTAAATGTTTCAAATGCCTTAGATTTCAAAATAAATAACCCAATCTCATTTTAAAGAAAAAAACTCGTGGCTAAGATAAAGGAGTTTTGAAATGGTTTTAAGTTTGATGTTTTGAAGAAGTTTTTCCTTGATAAAATAATAGGTTAAAGGGATTAACCATGCTTATATGAAAGTAATTTCAAGGATATTAAACCACATGTGTGGGTATTATTATGTTATTATATTTGCTTCTTCTAATATATATATATATATATATTCACATTAAAATGGACCCCTAATTGCATTTTGGAGAGAAATGGCGGGATAACCAGCTAGGTTGACCCAGTGGTGAATATAATTTGAAATAACTCCTGAATCAGTAGAATTGCATCCAGGAGGTCAGATAGACCAGAGTGTAGGATGCCTAAATAGTGAAGTTGTCAGATAGACAAGTTCATAGTAAACCGTTGAAAACTATGTATAGGAAAGTTATTGGCAGAAGCCAATAGGTTCATAGTAAACCCATAAAAGATATGATTAGACTGAGTTATTGGCAGGGGCCAATAGGTTTGTAGTGAACCCATGAAAACTATATTCGGATTAAGTTATTGACAGATGTCAATAGGTTTCTAGTCAACCCATGAAAACTAGGATAAGAGGGAAGTTATTGGAGATACCAATAGGTTCATGGAGAACCCATGAAACATTAAAATTATTGGCAGGGGCCAATAGGTTCCTAGTGATCCCATGAGAACTATGAAATCGGACAGGGAGTCCATATGTATTAAACAGGTTAATAGTCAGCCCATGAAAACTATTAGGTTAATAGTGACCCTAGAAACTATAAATAAGGCAGTTAGTCAAAATGAAAGGGGGATGGGAAATCCAGAATTGATTTACTTGTTTGCATATCATCATATTATTTGAACTGCTATGTTTTAACCATTGTGGATGCAGGAGCACAGTATATGGTTTTATAAAAAATTTAAGATACTAGTGAGGGGAAACCCCGTTTCGCTAAGCGGCGTGGTCTCACTAGATATCTAAATGGTCTGAGATGGTATATTATTATTCATACCAGGCTTTATGTCTGACTCGAAGTTTATGTTTTCTCCTTAAACTCTCGGGTGCTGAATTGATTTTGAGTAGTTTGAGAGTTGAGGTTTTCAGGTACCTCTTTAGATGAATAAGCTTCCGGAGATGTGCAGGAGTCATGATAACTTACTAGAGTTCTCTTTTTTTTTATTCTGTTGCGTTGTTGTTGTAAAGGTAAAGTTGTTTAATTGCCTAAATATATATATACTCTGATCATCCAAGGGGGCACCTTCATATGTCGCTCTTGGCGTATGTTGTAATAAATATATTTTCTCTAAACGTGGTTCTCGTATTGGGATTATGTAATGAATTTGAAATGTTTTGTAATGGAATGAGAAAGTTGTTTGTTGATTTAAAAAAAAGTTTCCATATCTATGTGTTTGTATTATATCAATGTATCTAACATTATCGTATTTGGCCGTCGAGGATTAATAACTATGGATGACCGCAGCATCCATAGCCGTCAGTTTTGGGCCTCCAAGTGGGGGATGTTACAAGTTGGTATCAGAGCATAGGTTTATGAAACTTAAAGGAAATTTAAACCTAAAGATTTTCATACATAATCCAGTGTATCAGAAAATAAGATCGAGGTTTGGGTTAACGCAATAGTAACGTACTTGTATTTGGTGTGTGTGTATATATATAAGTACATGTTCCCCTCTCTCTTAGACCGTTATTCTGTATCTTACTAAGACTCGAATGCAGATTTACGAGAAAGAAAATATGGAGGTAGGAAACAGTAGAGGAAATCTCGGTGGAGGAAGCACCACAACCAATGGAAATGCTCGACCCACCAGGAGGAACCTGGGTCGACAGGCTAATGCTAACCAAAATGTTGATGCCAATGTGGGTGCTGGAAATCCACCAGTGGATATGAAGACGATGTATCAGTTTCTCATCAATATGATGTAAGCAGGAGTTGATGCTGGTGTTGCTGGAAATGTTGGAGGAGCTAATCATGTGGCTCCAGTTGGGAATAATTATGCTAAGCTGAGCAGGGATTACACCAGTCTTGGTTGGAAGCCGTTTATTGGAACGGAGGATGCTATAGAAGTCGAGGATTGGCTATTGCATTGCGAGAGAGACTTTTCTTATTTGGGTTTGGATGATGCGCAGAAGAGGAGGCTGGCCTTTAGGCAGCTGCAAGGGGCAGCGCTTCACTGGTGGAATAGTGTTACTGCCGAAGTTTCGGAGGAGGAGTTGACTTGGGCAAATTTTAGAGGGAGATTTGAACAGAGATTTTTATCTGAAGTTGCTAAGTCAGCATTGCTGAGAAAGTTTATGGATTTGGTGTAGGGAGAAATGTCGGTAATCGAATATGCTACTAAGTTTGATGAGTTGTCCGGATATGGACATGCTACTATAGACACCGACATCAGGAGAAATGAGAGGTTCATTCGAGGATTGAGACCTGAGCTTGCTAGGGCGACCCTGACACATATCTTTGATCCTTGTAATGTGGTTGTGGAGATGGTAATCCGACATGAAAAGATGCTTGTTGTTTGTGCTAGGGAGAAGCCAATTGAAACCCAGGGTTCTCGAGGAAAGAAGAGAAAGTTCTTTAAGAAGAAGGGAGCCCAGAAGGGGGAGGTTGCCAAAAAGGCAAAGGCTGATTTAGTTTGCTTCAAGTGTGATAAGAAGGTTCATTATGCGCATGAGTACCGGTCAGGCAAGGGGAAGAAGGTTGCAAATAAGAAGAGTGTGAAGTGCTTCAACTGTGATCCAGTTGGGTATTATAAGAACCAGTGTCTAGAGCCAGTCATGGCGGATAAGGGAAAGGTTTTTGCTGTTGGACCATCATCTGCTAAGCCAACTGCAACTGAAAAGGGAAAGACTGTGATGGAATGTACGTTTTTGATTCAGAGTATACCAGTTAGGATACTATTTGATATCAGTGCATCACATTCATTTATATCTCAGAATGTTGTTGATAGGTTATGCTTAGAACCCACATACCTTGTTACTTCCTTAAGGGTTGTGAATCCGATAGGAGGGTATGCAACTCTAGGGATGAGATGTGACTAGTTAGAACTAGAATTGTTAGGTCATATGTTTGCATGCAGTCTGTATGTTTTCGATTTCATGGATTTCAGATTCATTTTGGGTATGGATTGGTTGAGTAAGTATGAGGCTAGGATATTTTTCCAGGATGGGGAGATGTAACGACCCGGTATTTTGGACCATTCAAATCGACAATAAATCCACACATGTCTGACTTGAATAATTCAAAATAACAGATTGTAATAAAAATTTGGCAAAACTCAGCATATGCAGTAAATAAATCAATCACATAATCACAGACACAGAGTAATACAATAATACGCAGCGGAATAGATAAAATAGTAGTTCATGAAGCTACTATATAAACATCAGAGTTAGAAATAAATACAACAGAATATCTCAAATGCAGTGAAGTCTCCAGTACAACAGATGACTTCTCTGAACAAATCAACTAGAAGAGCTGAAAGCTAAGGCGATAGTTGGATCTCCAAAGGAAGCTCCAAACTCCAAGGGTGAGTCTCAAATGCTGTATCACTCGGTCTGACCCGAGCGTAAAGCAAAACACAAAACACTCGAGTCAGGATTAACATTCTTATATAAATAAATCCAACTCAAGTGAAATATCAATTGAAATACGAGTAACTTAAAGGACGTTGGGATAACCATCCTCTAAGGATCTTCAGAACTATCTACAAGGTGGAAATATACATTTTAACACCGTGGTCATTTCAATTAAATTTATACTTCAAAACCCAAATATCATTTCATTTCAAATATATCCATTTTCCAAAATAGTATATATATATATATTAAATGATTTAAAAAGTAAAGTATTTAATTTCCTCAAGTCTAGCAAATCGATTCAAATCAACTTCAAATTCCAAATTCCAAATTCAAATTTATTCAAAGCTCAATTCATCAATTTAATTCATTTCTAAACAGATCATTTAAATTTTCAATATATTTCAAAGCTTTAATATTCAACATTTTCAAAGTTAAATTTAACAGTTTCATATAGCTCTTGATTTAACTTCATTATTATTTAATCAGGGAATATTCACTTAATAAATTCAATATCATTTAACTAGCCTTAAATTACATTTTTACTAAATATTTCCTTAAACTTTAGTTAAACAAAAAAAAATATTCATTAGATTACTTATAAATCAAACTCAAGTTATAAATCATATCTTACATCTCAGTTTCAATAAGTTTCAAATCGGTTTAATTAAATAAAATTCTTTATTGAATACAATTTCAACTAAATTCAAATTATCTTTCTAACCTTGACTTATTCAAATTATTACCAAAATCTATTTTGAAATATATTTTAAACACTCAACATATTATATGTATTTAAATCAATCATTCCCATTTATATATAATAATTTAAGGCTCAACATTTATTAAAACCATATATTTCTTTCCAAAACCATAGAATTCATTTTTAAAATATTTATATATATGGACCAACGGTGTCTGTATATATATTTATCATATGGTTAAGTGATACAGATATTTATCATTTCAGTCCGAAATTTAAATATATACGGGTAGATATCATTTCGACCCGTAATCCCAATTTCAATTCAAATGAAAATCGCTTGGGTTTATCATTTCAACCCATAACGAAATTCTCCTATTCTAAAGTCCGTTCGGGTATGTATCATTTCAACCCATAGTGAATTCTATACTAACAGGGAACTTGCAGAGTGATAACAGATAATAAAAAATATAACAACAGGCATATATCATCAATATAAATAACAGATATTGGTGTCAGATGTCATAGGTGAACATATACAGATAATGGTAATAACAGGCATATAAATACTAGATACTGGTGTCAGATGTCATAGGTGGACATATACAGATAATAGCATATATAACAATTTAAATAACTACAGCATCATATTTCAATTGTCGTTTCAATTGAACTCAAATTTAATAAATACAAGAACGTTAATCGTGAGTGATTGCTCACCTTTTGAGGTTAGAGAGATAGACAATGAAGTTGAGTTATGAAATGTAAGCACGACTTCCAAAGCAAAGTTAGATGGTACAATTTCGACGGAAAAGTTGATAGATAGAAATTGATGAGAACGGATCAAATTAGCTTGATAAAATTGAAACGAAGATTATATGATTAATTTATTACTTTCTTTCAAAATGAACGTTAAATCAAAGCACGCATTTTAAAAAATGAAATATATATATATATATGCATACCCATGAAAACCATATAACTTTAAAACACTTCCATTTCATATTAATGTTAAATAACAAATATATAATTATTCAAAATGTCACATATATAGTATATTCATTTTATGGTTGTCATTTCCATGTAATAAATATTCATTTTAAACCAATATTAAAATAATATATATGTATAGTTAAAAAAATCAATGTTCTAACATAAAACACAAATATTAAAGATCAACACACATATATATAATATCTTTTGAAATGAATACTTATGTATATATATAATTATTATAGTTTATTACTTTCCTTTTCAAAATATCCAGCAGGAAATCAAACAACTTATGCACATATATGTGCAGATAAACAATATTCTTTATAATACATTGTTAACTTACTCCTTTTTTTTTCTCTTTTTTTTTATTAAACCTTTATATATAACAAAATATATGTATAAAATAAAATATTTGTATATATAAAAATCAAAACGTTTCAAACATATATTCAAAAACTGGATCATATAAATAACAATGTATTTAGTTAACGCATAGTATAAAATTCATTTATATAACACTCTTATATATATATAAATCTTGTATAAGTAAACCTTTATAGCTTCATAACTTATTTACTTTCACATATAACAAGATCTGTACAAAAGAATGCAAACTTTTCTCAAATCCTTTTGAACGTTTATAAGAAAAATTTTAAACAATAAATATACCTTCTTATTTAGGAAAGGAAGTAAGCATGCACTTGTAGGGGAAACGTGAGTGGAGGTTGAGGGTTGTAGGCGGTGGAAAGGGAAGAGGGGCGGAGATAGCTTCAGGCGATGGGTATATACGTCGCGCAAATTTTTTTTTCTTTTTTTTTTCTGGCGTAGGCCATGGAAAAATTTGGGAGGAGGAAAAGTAAGCAATGGTGGGGAGTGGATCTCGAAAATGAAGAAGGAGCAGGCAACAATGAAATATATGAAGAGAGAGGTAGTGGAAAGCTACAGAGAAAAATATAATATAAAAGGTAATAATAAATGAAAATCAACGTTCATGCGTTGATTCAGCAGAGAAGTTAAAGCAAATAAGAAGAGAATGGATTGATTTAAAGGAAAGGCAATGAATGGTTTAGAAATAAATAAAATGTAAAACGTATACGTTTTAATTTCAAAAAGGAAAGAAATAAATACGGGGATGGCAACAGTCAAAATGCACATTTAGGCTAATAATAGAATATAAAAGTAAGAAACTCAAAAGGATAGGCACAGAGATGTGAAATCAGGGAGACAAGGGTGATCTTTCAAATTTATAACGTTGGCAATAAATATAGAATAAATGAAAATGAAGAGGGGAAGAAATAAACTATTTATGGGCGATGAATTTATAAAAGGAACCATGATGTGTACAATAATTGAAATGAAAATATACACAAATAAATGAATATGGTACAAATGAAGATGAAGGGGAAAAGAAATAAACTATTTATGGGCGATGAATTTTTAAAAGGAACCATGATGTGTACAATAACTGAAATGAAAACGTACACAAATAAATGATTACCAGTGAAGTTAAAAAGGCAATAATAGTGTAAATGTGAATCGTTGCCACATAAACAAATAAAACGTATACAAATCTTTTACCGGTTATGTGATGGCAACGGTCACCCTTAATTGAGCTGAATAATAAAAGCCAATGCTTTGAACGTATGCCATAAATTAAGTAACAGACACTGATTTCTAAATTTATTAGTAGCTAGGAATAGCAATGTTTGAACGTGAATTGGAAAGTAATTAATACTGTGGTCCAGCCTGTACGTTTCAAATTTTGAAAACGAAGAAAATAGAAATGGAACAGGTTGCAAAAGGAAAGCCACACATATAAATGGAATAAAACGTTAACAATGAAACGTGCCACATTCAATGGAAAGAAACTGAAATGATAACGTCAAGCACGGGAATTAAGGACAATAAAGTAGAAAGTATGAGAAACGTAAAAGTGAACAAACGAATGAATGCAAGCTACAGATATATATATATATATATAAATGATGTAAAATATTATGTTTCTACCAGAGAGAAGAGAAAATGTTTGAAATGGAATAAATAGGGAAGGAACAAACCCGAAATGAAATAGCAACGGATAGAAAATTAAAGAGCTACAGCATGAATACGGGGAGTAATAAAGGTATGGTATTGATTGGATTGTAACTGATGTAAAACTTGAATGGACAGGGAAGAAATAAAATTTATGGTAACAGTCGATTCCCTTGATTTCATGCAAATTTATTTTCAACAATTCTTAACTGATTTGAATTTAATAGAATTACATAATAAATAAACTTTCATATAATTAATTGAAAATTTACCATTTTCTATATTTAATTATATGTAATCCAAATAAAAATTTTTTCAAAATTTTATTATTAATAATTTCTCAAAAATCCAATTCAATACGTTATAAACCAATTAAAAATTTACTAAACTTTTATGGGTCGTTACACTCTCCCCCACTCAAAACTTTTCGTCCCCGAAAAGGAACAAAGTAGGAGAATTAAAGCAACCAGAAAGAAAATAGATTGAAAGACAAGATAAACAATAAATTTAAAACTATACAAATTTTACTTGAAATATTCATTTAAAAACATCATTTGAAATTTAATTTTCTTTAATACTTTAATACTTTTCAAAACTCCTTTGAAAACGATTGTTTACATTATTACTTATATTTACAAAGAAGCTATTGAAAATTTTAAACCCAAAATTTATAAAAAAAAACTTTTTTATTTATCTCAAGATACTTCCAACATTATAATAAATTAATAATCATTCACTTTAAATATGTTATAATTAATTAATAACTTCTGAAACACTAAAAATTTTCTATTATACCATGTAGTATATAAATAAACAATATTTTAAAGGATATATTCAAAAGAAGGAAAGAAGATAGATTCGGAAAAGAGAATATAGGTGAATGAATAAATCAGGGCAGATAAGGTAGATTCAAGAGAATAGTATCGGGCACGAATAATTAATTTAGAACCATAAGAATTTCAATTTCAAATATTAATACAGAATTCCTTTGTTGAAAATACTTTTATAAATAAATACTTTTATAACTCGATGTTTCAACAAGTTTATCCTTGTTCCTGTAGACTCTGGTAGTGCGTTGATCAGGCGCAAAACTAGAATTCTCCAGGTACTTAGTAGACTTGTTTTAACACCTAGTGAAAATACTGGAAAAACTTTTTTTAAAAACAGATATGGAAAGTACAATCCAAACAAAAACAAACAAAACCTTTGTCTAACCATGGTTCGCAGATACACAATGGTTACGCCTGGTTCCCCCAGGAAACAATCCATATCCGTAAGCTTTCTCAGCCCTGCGAGTTACGCCATGATGACTAGTAGAATGCAGGATACACAATGGTTACGCCTGGATCCCCCAGGAAACAATCCGTACCCCCAGGCAAGACTCAGCCAAGCATTTGCGCTACTATTCGCGACCTACACAGATTGCAGGATACACAATGGTTACGCCTGGATCCCCCAGGAAACAATCCGTACCCCTAGGCAAGACTCAGCCAGGCAGTTGCACTATGCAGTCACGAGAGAACGATAAGACCATGGGTAACGCCATGGAATTCAAAGGACACTCGAGTATCATATCCGGAAAACCAAAAATCAGAGAGAATAATATCGATAGAATGAATCCAAGATGTGGCCACAAATCGGATATCAAGCAGAAGGCACTTTCCATATCTTTACTTTGAAAATATGTATCATATAGTACCTTTTCAAATCACTTTCAAATATCGTACTTATATAAAATCCATTATATATAAGATTTAATTTTCAAATCAAATACTTTCCAAAATCAATAGTATATCAAATCATACTTATATAGACTTCAATTATATAAGATTTCACTTTCAAATTGAGTACCTTTTCAAATCTATAGTTTTCGAATCAATTTCATACTCATACAAATCAATTTTACATGAGTTCGACAACTCCCAAATCAAGTTTTTAGTAACATAAGGTTCTCAAATTTCAATTTGTTTCAATATCAGTTCAATTTCAAAATCATATACAATTTCACCAAATTATTTCTTCACAAATTAATTATCTTTAGCTTCAAAGTTTCCAACATAATAGATTTTGAAAATAAATCCAAATTTCCAAATCAATAATTTAAGTCAACCAATTCATTTCCAAAATCAAATGGTTTTCAAAATCATCTTATATTTACCTAAGGTCCATCTTATATAAGGATCAAATTTTTCAAAAATAAGTTTCGCTGTATCAAGAGCCATATGAGATTGAATATCTTTGCTTTTATGGGTTATATATCTTTGTAATTTAAGTTGGAAATTTACTTTTAGTAAGCAAAGATATTCTAACTCGACAGCTTTCAATTTTAGCGTCAAAATATATCAATGATATTAGGATATAAGATGTACATACGTCATCATTTCGCAAAATCACATTTGATCGCTCGCTCGATCACACAAGTTTGCTTTCGAACTAGTATTGTCCATTCGACTTCCCTAATGCGGATTTCGATATGGTTTCTCGACTAGAAGCCATCGGTCTCCTTGCATAGCCATATACTACGATAGAGAATTCAAGAATCAAGCCCAAAATCCATATCAAATATTCGCCATCAAGAATCAAATGAAAATCCTAACACGAAATGGTTTAATCCACCTCGAACTTGTGTACTCAAACTTGGATCAAATTAATTATGCGAATAAAACAGCATACGTACAACTTATATATTTATTCCAACTTGTTAAATATATAGTTTCATAAAGATGTTACTAAGTTAAAACATTTAAACTAAATTTTATTCAAAATATTTTGAAGACCAAATTCTTCTCAAGACATTTCAAATCTAAATTTCATATTAGAAAATTTAAAATTTCCTTATTCATTTACTTAACCAACAGTTTCAACTTATTTAAATCATATTACTTCATACTTAAACATTCAAAACAAACTTATATACTTTATCAAAATACTTTTCAAAATTTCTTAGCTTTGAAAAGTTAACCTTGATTTGAAAGTGCTCGAACCTTCAAAATAGTTGAAGAAATCATTTTCAAATTCAAGAGTTGGAAATCAGCAACAAATCAGTAAATCAATTTTAATAGATAGGGTTATATCAAATCCAAAACTCGAAGACTTAACACCGGCTCATTTCAAATCGTTTCAAATACATATACATATATCTTTCGAATATCAATCATACTTCAAAATTTTGAAATAAAAATGGTTTAAAAAAAATCACTCGCATAGCAAAGCTACTGAAGTGGCCTATCCCTCACTCTGAAACTCAAAAATCAATGTCGATGATGCGTGCACTCATCACCGAAATTATTTTCCAGCGACACAAGTGAGTTTTGGACTTCTTTTTTCTCAAACTTCTTTTGAAATTTCTTCGAAACTCATTGGAACTTATTTGAAGTCATTTGAAACATTTCTTATTCGGAAAATACTTTCAAACCGTATTATTATATATTTACAAAACCTTAAAACCAATTTCAAAATACCGGAGTTCAATTCTCGAATTTCAAATTTAAAGTCCTTTAGTTATAAATCATTTTTATATAAATCAATTTCTTATATAACTTTTCAAAATTACAAATCCTTTCGAAACCTCAAATTCTCATTTTAAAAAGGGTATATAATCTTTATCGAAAATATTTCACTTTTATATATAGAATATAATCATACGTATAAAAATAATAATTTCGATTTAGAAAACAATTTCTTAAAATACAAACAAACCCAATTTCAAAGGATGATTTAAGAATGGGTTTCAAACAAAGATAGAGATTCAAATTAGAGGGACTCTAATCGATTAGGATTTCTGATTCGAAGATAAGTTCGAACGAAAATGAGATAATTAATTACAAAACAATAGATCGATACAGTTATATTAATCGTGGGCGACCTTAACCGATCAACCGTGATTCCAAAATAAGATCAGTGCCGAATTCTAAGGCAAATCGACATTCGATCGCCAAAGATAGAATTCGACATAGCAAAAGATAGCAGCATTTAAACCGAGGGATATATAAATCTCCGGTGAATCAATGCTAATTGTAAAGAAGTTTCACCCCTTCACAATTCCTTCAAAGATTGGCGGGATCGCCTATTCTTATAGAGATCATTCGAAGTGGAGTTATGGGATACTCCAGAATCAAAAGAATACTAATAGAGAGAGACAAGAATGAATTTTGGAACCGTAGGGAACGTTCCAAAGTTCAAAGGAAATCGAGTCAAAAGGAAGAGATTAAACTCAAACGAAAGTGATTCTGTAAATAAATTTACAATATATGCTAAGTTTCGCCTAGAGCCAAAGCTCTGATACCAACTGTAACGACCCGGTATTTTGGACCATTCAAATCGACAATAAATCCACACATGTCTGACTTGAATAATTCAAAATAACAGATTGTAATAAAAATTTGGCAAAACTCAGCATATGCAGTAAATAAATCAATCACATAATCATAGACACAGAGTAATACAATAATACGCAGCGGAATAGATAAAATAGTAGTTCATGAAGCTACTATATAAACATCAGAGTTAGAAATAAAATACAACAGAATATCTCAAATGCAGTGAAGTCTCCAGTACAACAGATGACTTCTCTGAACAAATCAACTAGAAGAGCTGAAAGCTGAGGCGATAGTTGGATCTCCAAAGGAAGCTCCAAACTCCAAGGGTGAGTCTCAAATGCTGTATCACTCGGTCTGACCCGAGCGTAAAGCAAAACACAAAACACTCGAGTCAGGATTAACATTCTTATATAAATAAATCCAACTCAAGTGAAATATCAATTGAAATACGAGTAACTTAAAGGATGTTGGGATAACCATCCTCTAAGGATCTTCAGAACTATCTACAAGGTGGAAATATACATTTTAACACCGTGGTCATTTCAATTAAATTTATACTTCAAAACCCAAATATCATTTCATTTCAAATATATCCATTTTCCAAAATAGTATATATATATATATTAAATGATTTAAAAAGTAAAGTATTTAATTTCCTCAAGTCTAGCAAATCGATTCAAATCAACTTCAAATTCCAAATTCAAATTTATTCAAAGCTCAATTCATCAATTTAATTCATTTCTAAACAGATCATTTAAATTTTCAATATATTTCAAAGCTTTAATATTCAACATTTTCAAAGTTAAATTTAACAGTTTCATATAGCTCTTGATTTAACTTCATTATTATTTAATCAGGGAATATTCACTTAATAAATTCAATATCATTTAACTAGCCTTAAATTACATTTTTACTAAATATTTCCTTAAACTTTAGTTAAACAAAAAAATATATTCATTAGATTACTTATAAATCAAACTCAAGTTATAAATAATATCTTACATCTCAGTTTCAATAAGTTTCAAATCGGTTTAATTAAATAAAATTCTTTATTGAATACAATTTCATATTTGCTTCTTCTAATATATATATATATATATATTCACATTAAAATGGACCCCTAATTGCATTTTGGGGAGAAATGGCGGGATAACCAGCTAGGTTGACCCAGTGGTGAATATAATTTGAAATAACTCCTGAATCAGTAGAATTGCATCCAGGAGGTCAGATAGACCAGAGTGTAGGATGCCTAAATAGTGAAGTTGTCAGATAGACAAGTTCATAGTAAACCGTTGAAAACTATGTATAGGAAAGTTATTGGCAGAAGCCAATAGGTTCATAGTAAACCCATAAAAGATATGATTAGACTGAGTTATTGGCAGGGGCCAATAGGTTTGTAGTGAACCCATGAAACCTATATCCGGATTAAGTTATTGACAGATGTCAATAGGTTTCTAGTCAACCCATGAAAACTAGGATAAGAGGGAAGTTATTGGAGATACCAATAGGTTCAGGGAGAACCCATGAAACAATAAAATTATTGGCAGGGGCCAATAGGTTCCTAGTGATCCCATGAGAACTATGAAATCGGACAGGGAGTCCATATGTATTAAACAGGTTAATAGTCAGCCCATGAAAACTATTAGGTTAATAGTGACCCTAGAAACTATAAATAAGGCAGTTAGTCAAAATGAAAGGGGGATGGGAAATCCAGAATTGATTTACTTGTTTGCATATCATCATATTATTTGAACTGCTATGTTTTAACCATTGTGGATGCAGGAGCACAGTATATGGTTTTATAAAAAATTTAAGATACTAGTGAGGGGAAACCCCGTTTCGCTAAGCGGCGTGGTCTCACTAGATATCTAAATGGTCTGAGATGGTATATTATTATTCATACCAGGCTTTATGTCTGACTCGAAGTTTATGTTTTCTCCTTAAACTCTCGGGTGCTGAATTGATTTTGAGTAGTTTGAGAGTTGAGGTTTTCAGGTACCTCTTTAGATGAATAAGCTTCCGGAGATGTGCAGGAGTCATGATAACTTACTAGAGTTCTCTTTTTTTTATTCTGTTGCATTGTTGTTGTAAAGGTAAAGTTGTTTAATTGCCTAAATATATATATACTCTGATCATCCAAGGGGGCACCTTCATATGTCGCTCTTGGCGTATGTTGTAATAAATATATTTTCTCTAAACGTGGTTCTCGTATTGGGATTATGTAATGAATTTGAAATGTTTTGTAATGGAATGAGAAAGTTGTTTGTTGATTTAAAAAAAAGTTTCCATATCTATGTGTTTGTATTATATCAATGTATCTAACATTATCGTATTTGGCCGTCGAGGATTAATAACTATGGATGACCGCAGCATTCATAGCCGTCAGTTTTGGGCCTCCAAGTGGGGGATGTTACAAGTTGGTATCAGAGCATAGGTTTATGAAACTTAAAGGAAATTTAAACCTAAAGATTTTCATACATAATCCAGTGTATCAGAAAATAAGATCGAGGTTTGGGTTAACGCAATAGTAACGTACTTGTATTTGGTGTGTGTGTATATATATAAGTACATGTTCCCCTCTCTCTTAGACCGTTATTCTGTATCTTACTAAGACTCGAATGCAGATTTACGAGAAAGAAAATATGGAGGTAGGAAACGGTAGAGGAAATCTCGGTGGAGGAAGCACCACAACCAATGGAAATGCTCGACCCACCAGGAGGAACCTGGGTCGACAGGCTAATGCTAACCAAAATGTTGATGCCAATGTGGGTGCTGGAAATCCACCAGTGGATATGAAGACGATGTATCAGTTTCTCATCAATATGATGTAAGCAGGAGTTGATGCTGGTGTTGCTGGAAATGTTGGAGGAGCTAATCATGTGGCTCCAGTTGGGAATAATTATGCTAAGCTGAGCAGGGATTACACCAGTCTTGGTTGGAAGCCGTTTATTGGAACGGAGGATGCTATAGAAGTCGAGGATTAGCTATTGCATTGCGAGAGAGACTTTTCTTATTTGGGTTTGGATGATGCGCAGAAGAGGAGGCTGGCCTTTAGGCAGCTGCAAGGGGCAGCGCTTCACTGGTGGAATAGTGTTACTGCCGAAGTTTCGGAGGAGGAGTTGACTTGGGCAAATTTTAGAGGGAGATTTGAACAGAGATTTTTATCTGAAGTTGCTAAGTCAGCATTGCTGAGAAAGTTTATGGATTTGGTGCAGGGAGAAATGTCGGTAATCGAATATGCTACTAAGTTTGATGAGTTGTCCGGATATGGACATGCTACTATAGACACCGACATCAGGAGAAATGAGAGGTTCATTCGAGGATTGAGACATGAGCTTGCTAGGGCGACCCTAACACATATCTTTGATTCTTGTAATGTGGTTGTGGAGATGGTAATTCGACATGAAAAGATGCTTGTTGTTTGTGCTAGGGAGAAGCCAATTGAAACCCAGGGTTCTCGAGGAAAGAAGAGAAAGTTCTTTAAGAAGAAGGGAGCCCAGAAGGGGGAGGTTGCCAAAAAGGCAAAGGCTGATTTAGTTTGCTTCAAGTGTGATAAGAAGGTTCATTATGCGCATGAGTACCGGTCAGGCAAGGGGAAGAAGGTTGCAAATAAGAAGAGTGTGAAGTGCTTCAACTGTGATCCAGTTGGGTATTATAAGAACCAGTGTCTAGAGCCAGTCATGGCGGATAAGGGAAAGGTTTTTGCTGTTGGACCATCATCTGCTAAGCCAACTGCAACTGAAAAGGGAAAGACTGTGATGGAATGTACGTTTTTGATTCAGAGTATACCAGTTAGGATACTATTTGATATCAGTGCATCACATTCATTTATATCTCAGAATGTTGTTGATAGGTTATGCTTAGAACCCACATACCTTGTTACTTCCTTAAGGGTTGTGAATCCGATAGGAGGGTATGCAACTCTAGGGATGAGATGTGACTAGTTAGAACTAGAATTGTTAGGTCATATGTTTGCATGCAGTCTGTATGTTTTCGATTTCATGGATTTCAGATACATTTTGGGTATGGATTGGTTGAGTAAGTATGAGGCTAGGATATTTTTCCAGGATGGGGAGATGTAACGACCCGGTATTTTGGACCATTCAAATCGACAATAAATCCACACATGTCTGACTTGAATAATTCAAAATAACAGATTGTAATAAAAATTTGGCAAAACTCAGCATATGCAGTAAATAAATCAATCACATAATCACAGACACAGAGTAATACAATAATACGCAGCGGAATAGATAAAATAGTAGTTCATGAAGCTACTATATAAACATCAGAGTTAGAAATAAAATACAACAGAATATCTCAAATGCAGTGAAGTCTCCAGTACAACAGATGACTTCTCTGAACAAATCAACTAGAAGAGCTGAAAGCTAAGGCGATAGTTGGATCTCCAAAGGAAGCTCCAAACTCCAAGGGTGAGTCTCAAATGCTGTATCACTCGGTCTGACCCGAGCGTAAAGCAAAACACAAAACACTCGAGTCAGGATTAACATTCTTATATAAATAAATCCAACTCAAGTGAAATATCAATTGAAATACGAGTAACTTAAAGGACGTTGGGATAACCATCCTCTAAGGATCTTCAGAACTATCTACAAGGTGGAAATATACATTTTAACACCGTGGTCATTTCAATTAAATTTATACTTCAAAACCCAAATATCATTTCATTTCAAATATATCCATTTTCCAAAATAGTATATATATATATATTAAATGATTTAAAAAGTAAAGTATTTAATTTCCTCAAGTCTAGCAAATCGATTCAAATCAACTTCAAATTCCAAATTCCAAATTCAAATTTATTCAAAGCTCAATTCATCAATTTAATTCATTTCTAAACAGATCATTTAAATTTTCAATATATTTCAAAGCTTTAATATTCAACATTTTCAAAGTTAAATTTAACAGTTTCATATAGCTCTTGATTTAACTTCATTATTATTTAATCAGGGAATATTCACTTAATAAATTCAATATCATTTAATTAGCCTTAAATTACATTTTTACTAAATATTTCCTTAAACTTTAGTTAAACAAAAAAAAAATATTCATTAGATTACTTATAAATCAAACTCAAGTTATAAATCATATCTTACATCTCAGTTTCAATAAGTTTCAAATCGGTTTAATTAAATAAAATTCTTTATTGAATACAATTTCAACTAAATTCAAATTATCTTTCTAACCTTGACTTATTCAAATTATTACCAAAATCTATTTTGAAATATATTTTAAACACTCAACATATTATATGTATTTAAATCAATCATTCCCATTTATATATAATAATTTAAGGCTCAACATTTATTAAAACCATATATTTCTTTCCAAAACCATAGAATTCATTTTTAAAATATTTATATATATGGACCAACGGTGTCTGTATATATATTTATCATATGGTTAAGTGATACAGATATTTATCATTTCAGTCCGAAATTTAAATATATACGGGTAGATATCATTTCGACCCGTAATCCCAATTTCAATTCAAATGAAAATCGCTTGGGTTTATCATTTCAACCCATAACGAAATTCTCCTATTCTAAAGTCCGTTCGGGTATGTATCATTTCAACCCATAGTGAATTCTATACTAACAGGGAACTTGCAGAGTGATAACAGATAATAAAAAATATAACAACAGGCATATATCATCAATATAAATAACAGATATTGGTGTCAGATGTCATAGGTGAACATATACAGATAATGGTAATAACAGGCATATAAATACTAGATACTGGTGTCAGATGTCATAGGTGGACATATACAGATAATAGCATATATAACAATTTAAATAACTACAGCATCATATTTCAATTGTCGTTTCAATTGAACTCAAATTTAATAAATACAAGAACGTTAATCGTGAGTGATTGCTCACCTTTCGAGGTTAGAGAGATAGACAATGAAGTTGAGTTATGAAATGTAAGCACGACTTCCAAAGCAAAGTTAGATGGTACAATTTCGACGGAAAAGCTGATAGATAGAAATTGATGAGAACGGATCAAATTAGCTTGATAAAATTGAAACGAAGATTATATGATTAATTTATTACTTTCTTTCAAAATGAACGTTAAATCAAAGCACGCATTTTAAAAAATGAAATATATATATATATGCATACCCATGAAAACCATATAACTTTAAAACACTTCCATTTCATATTAATGTTAAATAACAAATATATAATTATTCAAAATGTCACATATATAGTATATTCATTTTATGGTTGTCATTTCCATGTAATAAATATTCATTTTAAACCAATATTAAAATAATATATATGTATAGTTAAAAAAATCAATGTTCTAACATAAAACAGAAATATTAAAGATCAACACACATATATATAATATCTTTTGAAATGAATACTTATGTATATATATAATTATTATAGTTTATTACTTTCCTTTTCAAAATATCCAGCAGGAAATCAAACAACTTATGCACATATATGTGCAGATAAACAATATTCTTTATAATACATTGTTAACTTACTCCTTTTTTTTTCTCTTTTTTTTTATTAAACCTTTATATATAACAAAATATATGTATAAAATAAAATATTTGTATATATAAAAATCAAAACGTTTCAAACATATATTCAAAAACTGGATCATATAAATAACAATGTATTTAGTTAACGCATAGTATAAAATTCATTTATATAACACTCTTATATATATATAAATCTTGTATAAGTAAACCTTTATAGCTTCATAACTTATTTACTTTCACATATAACAAGATCTGTACAAAAAAATGCAAATTTTTCTCAAATCCTTTTGAACGTTTATAAGAAAAATTTTAAACAATAAATATACCTTCTTATTTAGGAAAGGAAGTAAGCATGCACTTGTAGGGGAAACGTGAGTGGAGGTTGAGGGTTGTAGGCGGTGGAAAGGGAAGAGGGGCGGAGATAGCTTCAGGCGATGGGTATATACGTCACGCAAATTTTTTTTTCTTCTTTTTTTTTTCTAGCGTAGGCCATGGAAAAATTTGGGAGGAGGAAAAGTAAGCAATGGTGGGGAGTGGATCTCGAAAATGAAGAAGGAGCAGGCAACAATGAAATATATGAAGAGAGAGGTAGTGGAAAGCTACAGAGAAAAATATAATATAAAAGGTAATAATAAATGAAAATCAACGTTCATGCGTTGATTCAGCAGAGAAGTTAAAGCAAATAAGAAGAGAATGGATTGATTTAAAGGAAAGGCAATGAATGGTTTAGAAATAAACAAAATGTAAAACGTATACGTTTTAATTTCAAAAAGGAAAGAAATAAATACGGGGATGGCAACAGTCAAAATGCACATTTAGGCTAATAATAGAATATAAAAGTAAGAAACTCAAAAGGATAGGCACAGAGATGTGAAATCAGGGAGACAAGGGAAGCAAGTGATCTTTCAAATTTATAACGTTGGCAATAAATATAGAATAAATGAAAATGAAGAGGGGAAGAAATAAACTATTTATGGGCGATGAATTTATAAAAGGAACCATGATGTGTACAATAATTGAAATGAAAATATACACAAATAAATGAATATGGTACAAATGAAGATGAAGGGGAAAAGAAATAAACTATTTATGGGCGATGAATTTATAAAAGTAACCATGATGTGTACAATAATTGAAATGAAAACGTACACAAATAAATGATTACCAGTGAAGTTAAAAAGGCAATAATAGTGTAAATGTGAATCGTTGCCACATAAACAAATAAAACGTATACAAATCTTTTACCGGTTATGTGATGGCAACGGTCACCCTTAATTGAGCTGAATAATAAAAGCCAATGCTTTGAACGTATGCCATAAATTAAGTAACAGACACTGATTTCTAAATTTATTAGTAGCTAGGAATAGCAACGTTTGAACGTGAATTGGAAAGCAATTAATACTGTGGTCTAGCCTGTACGTTTCAAATTTTGAAAACGAAGAAAATAGAAATGGAACAGGTTGCAAAAGGAAAGCCACACATATAAATGGAATAAAATGTTAACAATGAAACGTGCCACATTCAATGGAAAGAAACTGAAATGATAACGTCAAGCACGGGAATTAAGGACAATAAAGTAGAAAGTATGAGAAACGTAAAAGTGAACAAACGAATGAATGCAAGCTACAAATATATATATATATATATATAAATGATGTAAAGTATTATGTTTCTACCAGAGAGAAGAGAAAATGTTTGAAATGGAATAAATAGGGAAGGAACAAACCCGAAATGAAATAGCAACGGATAGAAAATTAAAGAGCTACAGCATGAATACGGGGAGTAATAAAGGTATGGTATTGATTGGATTGTAACTGATGTAAAACTTGAATGGACAGGGAAGAAATAAAATTTATGGTAACAGTCGATTCCCTTGATTTCATGCAAATTTATTTTCAACAATTCTTAACTGATTTGAATTTAATAGAATTACATAATAAATAAACTTTCATATAATTAATTGAAAATTTACCATTTTCTATATTTAATTATATGTAATCCAAATAAAATTTTTTTCAAAATTTTATTATTAATAATTTCTCAAAAATCCAATTCAATACGTTATAAACCAATTAAAAATTTACTAAACTTTTATGGGTCGTTACAGGAGATATCACTAAGACACCCTGATAGTCATAACTGAATCATATTCTCAGTGGAGAATTATGACCGGAGTAGTTGTGCTTTACTAAGTGCTATGGAAGTGGAAGAAGAGTTAAGTCGGGCTCGTGTAGCAAGAGAGTTTGTAGATGTCTTTGAGCCGGTTATGGGACTATCATCGAAACGAGTTGTCGAGTTTCGGATAGATCTTGTGCCAGGAGCTAAACATGTAAGTAGACCACCTAGTAGGATGACACCGACCGAGATGAAGGAATTGCAGGTGTAGCTAGTGGATCTAGAAGGAAGAATTTTATCTGACCAAGCAGTTCGCCTTGGGGAGTAGCTACGGTGTTCGTGAGGAAACCAGATGGGTCATTGAGGATGTGTATCGACTATCGTAAGTTGAACGAGAGGACGATTAAGAATAAGTATCCTTTGTCGAGAATTGATGATCTATTTGATCAGTTGTGTGGAGCCATAGTGTTTTCCCAGTTGGATTTGGCGACGGGTTTCCATCAGTTAAGAGTGGCAGAGGACATTATTCCTTTGATAGCATTTCGAACTAGGTATGGTTCGTACGAATGGTTAGTAATGCCATTCGGGTTAGCGAATGCACCTACTTTCTTCGTGGATCTAATGAATCGATTTTTCCGAGAGTATTTGGATAGGTTTGTGTTTATAGATGACATTTTAGTGTACTCTAAGGATGAAAGAGAGCATGAGAATCATCTTAGAGTAGTGCTTGAGACACTGAGGCAGCATCAGCTAAAGGCGAAGTTTTCCAAGTGTCATTTTTGGAAGAAAGATGTTTAGTTTCTTGGTCACGTGGTTTCAGAGAAGGGCTTGTTAGTTGATCCAGATAAGATCAAAGCTGTTAATAATTGGAAAAGTAAAAGAGACGGTGACTGAGATTAGATGTTTTCTTGGACTTGCTGGCTATTACCGGAGATTCATCAAGGATTTCTCGCGGATAGCAGCACCTTTGACTAAGCTAACTAGGAAGGATGTGAAGTATGCCTGGTCCGACAAGTGTGAGGAAGCATTCCTTAAGTTAAACAGTTTGTTGACTAATGCACCTGTGCTAGTAGTTCAAGACGGAAACCAAGGATTGGTGGTGTATACCGATGCATGTAGAACTGGATTAGGAGTTGTGTTGATGCAAAAGGGTAAAGTGATTGCCTACGCTTCACGATAGCTTAGACCGCATGAAGTTAGATATCATACTCATGATTTGGAGTTGGCAGTGGTGATCTTTGCACCGAAGATTTGGAGACATTATCTCTTTGGGGAGAGATTTGAGCTATACATGGATCATAAGTCTTTAAGGTATTTATTATCTCAGACGGAGTTGAATATGAGACGGCAGAGGTGGCTGGAGATTTTGGTTGCTTATGATTTTGGTATAGAGTATACTCATGGGAAAGGAAATAAAGTAGCGGATGCTCTTACCAGAAGACATCAGAATGTGGTGTTAGCTATGTTGGCAGAATGGAACGATTTGGAAGCTTTGACTACTTGTAGTGTGCAGTTAAGATCGACTACTAGATCTGGTCAAAGTACCGCCATGTTGTCCTGTTTGGAAGTTCGACCAGCATTGATCGAGCGGATTACTTCTAAGCAGGAGGAGGATCCATTATTAGCCGAGAAGATTAGAAGGCTTGAGGTTGGAACTGAGATCGATGATCTGAAAGATTTTAGTCTTGACCAGAGAGGATGGTTGAGAAAGAAGGGACGGTTGTGTGTTCTGAATGTTAAGGACTTAAGGAAAGAAGTTCTCAGAGAATGTCATCGGTCCAAGTTTATGATTTATCTTGGAGGGACTAAGATGTATCAAGATATGAAGATGATCTTCTATTGGGAAGGTATGAAGAGGGATATTGGCTTGTGGGTTAGGCAGTGTGCAAACTGTCAGCAAGTGAAAGCTGAACATCAAAAGCCGAGTGGATTGCTTCAACCTTCAGAGATTCCAGTTTGGAAATGGGATTCGATATCCATGGATTTTATAAACGGGTTGCCGAGGTCAATTAGGGAAAAAATGAAAGTATATGGGTCATAGTGGATAGGTTGACCAAGAGTGCCCATTTCATTCCAGTTAAGTCAACCAGGATGGCACCTGTTTTAGCTAAGTTGTTCATGAAGAACATAGTTAGACTGCATGGGATTCCTAGTAGTATAGTCAGTAGATGCTTTCTTCACTAGTGAATTTTGGAAGAGCCTACAAGATGTGTGAGGCACTAAGCTCAAGATGAGTACTACATATCACCCTCAGACGGATGGGAAGACAGAGAGAGTCAATAAGGTACTCGAGGATTTATTGAGAGCTTGTGTATTGGACTTTGGTGGATCTTGGGAAGATCGCCTACATTTGGTTGAGTTTTCCTATAATAACAGTTATCAGTCTAGTATAGGAGTGGCGCCTTTTGAAGCTTTGTATGGAAGGCCATGCAAATCACTAGCATGTTGGTTGGAGACTGGAGACAGGTTAGTCTTAGGTCCAGATTTGGTTAGAGTGGCTATAGAGAAGGTTGAGTTGATCCGAGAAAGGATGAGGGAAGCTCAGTCTATATAGAAGAGTTACGCGGATAAGAGGCATAAAGACATAGAATTCTCAGTTGGAGATAAGGTTTTCATTAAGGTATCACCGATGAAGGGTGTGGTACGATTTGGAAATTCATGGAAACTGGCACCGAGATATGTTGGTCCATTCTGGATTATAGTGAGGATTAGAAAGCTTACGTACAGAGTAGAGTTGCCGAGCAGTATGGCAGGTGTCCATAATGTATTTCATGTGTCTCATCTTCGCAAGTATGTGCATGATCTAGAGACCACATTCCTCCGACAAGGTTGGAAGATTTGGTAGTAGAGCCTAATTTGACTATTGTTAGACAACCAGTTCGGGTTGTAGCGAGAGATGAGAAAAGATTGAGAAACAAGACAGTCAATTTGGAGAAAGTTCAGTGGAGCGACAATGAGATGGACTGTACTTGGGAGACAGAAGACAGGATTAGAGATACTTATCATGATCTTCTTTGAGAGTATGTCTATATTAGCCTTATATAGATAGTTACTAGTCAGGTAGGCTAGTGTGGTTATTAGGAGTCGTTACGGATGATTACTATGTTTAGTATTTAGTCCTTACTGAATTTCGAGGACGAAATTCTTTAAGGAGGGGAGCCTGTAATACCTCTAATTTTTAATAAAATTATTCAGGAGATTTAATTAGATAAATTAAATAAAATAATGTAAACATTAGAGTGATAAGGGGAGTGAGATTTGAATAAATAATTAAAGGTCGTGCTTAATTATTTAAATGGGCTTAAGAATGGCTGATATGCTACACAAGGGCATATTGGGAAATAGCCGCACCTTATTACCATAACCCTTATATATCCATGACTTTACCATCCATTCACGTTCATTTTCATTTTTCACAAAAAAATGTAAACAAAAGAGAAGAATAGTCGTCCATTGCTAAGGAAGAAAAGAGGAAAAAATTAAATCAAAGTTAGGGATTTAAGCAAGGGGATTAATCTCAATCAAATCTCAAATTCCTTATCCTAATCAAGGTGAATAATAATCTATATCATCTCTATTTTATTTTTATGATCATTTGTTTTCGGGTTTAAGATTAAATCCATTTTATGATGATTTGGATGATGATATGCTTAGATCATAACATGTTTGATTTAAACAAGATTGTCTAAATATGATTTTATGTGGTTTTAAGGGTAAAACCGATTAAAAGTTAATTTCTAATGCCATGAGAAAATTTTATGTCATGTAAAACATGAGTTTGGAGTTGGGTTTTAATTTTCATAATTTTCCAAGTTATGAAGAATTTATTATGAATTTTCAAAGGAAAATATGGTTAATTGGGTTTAGAAATTTATTTCGAAAATTATATTAAGAATTTGAGTCTAAAATTTGGATATGTTAGATAACATATCAAAAGTGAATTTCTATGATTTTTGGGGATTTTTCCTAAGTGATTTAATATGAGAATTAAATTATTTTGAAAGGAGGACCTAAATGATTTAATTGTTTGGCTTAATGGAAGGGCTTATTTGTTAAATTAATCTTTGAAATTATGCGACAGTTATTTTGGTAAAGAATTTGAAAAGTTGAGGCAACCAATCACATGTTTACAAGTAGGCAGGTTAGTTAGAAAGTATTTGCTTTAATTGGCATTAAATCAGTTTTTACCTAGAAAAGTGGGTTCGCCTCTTTCAGAAGCACCTTTCGACTCATAGCTTCCGCCTTCAATCAAGTCGAAACCTACCAGGTCGAAACCCATGAAGCCGAAACCAATACACAAGGTATCAACATTGGTACATAGTGGATTGGAGAAAGGCGGAAGGCATGGTGTCGAAACTTAGCTTCTAATGGGAACGAAACCTTTGTTTTCTTTTCTAAAAAAATGCGCCTGACTTTTTTACTAAATGCTTTCGAAGGTTTCGAAATATATGCTTTCGGAGGGTTCTTTTGAATAGCTTTCAAAAGAGGGTTGTTGCCTTATTATTTAAAGTATAGCTTTCAAATGAGTTATTTAGTTTTCAAGCAAATGATTTCAAAAGGGGTAGTTTCTACCTAGCCGAAACCCTTCTGCCGACCTTATGCCTTTCGAAGGAATTGAAGATATCAATGCTTTCGAAAGGTAGCCTTTGTTTTGTAAATATGAGTCACTTCCTAAAGCTGAAAGGGGTCAATGGTTTCGAAGGAAATAGTTTCAAAATAGGTTTTGAAGCTAACCTTCAAACGTTTTACTTACATGGTTTAAGCTTTCAGAAGGATGGTTCCTATGCCATCAAGTTTTTCCCCAAATACTTTTATATGATAAAGAATGGTTTCGAAAGAGATACTTCCATTTATATTCACTTTGACCCAAAAGATATTTTAAAGATAAACCCAATAGTTTCGAAAGGGGTACTTTCAAATGGTTTCGAAGCTAGCTTCTATAGTTGAATGGTTTCACTTTAATACATTCGAAAGGTTTCGTAAGAAAGGTTTTAAAGTGTTTCGAAAAGCAGGTGCCTAGTGTTTTGAAAAGAAGATTTTAATGCTTTTGAAAGGAAGTTTCCAATGGTTTCGAAAGTAAAGGTTTAAAGATGCCTTAGTTTACAAAACAAATAACCCAATCTCATTTTAAAGGGAAAAAACCCATGGCTAAGATAAAGGAGTTTTGAAATGGTTTTAAGTATGAAGTTTTGAAGAAGCTTTTCGTTGATAAAATAATAGGTTAAAGGGATTAACCATGCTTTATATGAAAGTAATTTCAAGGATATTAAACCACAGGTGTTGGTATTATTATGTTATTATATATGCTTCTTCTAATATATATATACATATATATATACATATTTATATATATATATATATTCACATTAAGGTAGACCCATAATTGCATTTTGGGGAGAAAGGGCAGGATAACCAGCTAGGTTGAACCAATAGTGAATATAATTTGAATTAACTCCTGAATGAGGAGAATTGCATCCACGAGGTTAGATAGACAAGAGTGTAGGATGCCTAAATACTGAAGTTGTCAGATAGATAGGTTCACAGTAAACCGATGAAAATAATGTATAGGAAAGTTATTGGCAGAAGCCAATAGGTTCATAGTAAACCCATGAAAACTATGATTAAATTGAGTTATTGGCAGGGGCCAATAGGTTTGTAGTGAACCCATGAAAACTATATCCGGATTAAGTTATTGACATATGTCAATAGGTTCCTAGTCAACCCATGAAAACTAAGATAAGAAGGAAATTATTGGAGATACCAATAGGTTCACGGAGAACCCATGAAACAATAAAGTTATTGGCAGGGGCTAATAGGTTTCTATTGATCCCATGAAAACTATGAAATCGGACAGGGAGTCCATATGTATTAAATAGGTTAATAATCAACCCATGAAAATTATTAGGTTAATAGTGACCCTAGAAACTATAATAAGACATTTAGTCAAAATGAAAGGGGGATGGGAAATCCAGAATTGATTTACTTGTTTGCATATCATCATATTATTTTGAACTACTATGTTTTAACCATTGTGGATGTAGGAGCAGAGTATATGGTTTTATAAAAAAATTAGGATACTAGTGAGGGGAAAACCCATTCCGCTAAGTGTCGTGGTCTCACTAGATATCTAAATGGTTTGAGATGGTAGATTATTATTCATACCAGGCTTTATGTCTGACTCGAAGTTTATGTTTCCCTTAAACTCTCGGGTGCTCAATTGATTTTGAGTAGTTTGAGAGTTGAGGTTTTCAACTACCTCTTTATATGAATAAGCTTCCGGTGACGTGCATGAGGCATGATAGCTTCTTAGAGTTCTCTTTTATTTTGATTCCGCTGCGTTGTTGTTATAAAGGCAAAGTTGTTTAATTGCCTATATATATACTCTGATCATCCAAGGGGGCATCTTCATATGTCGCTCTTGGCGTCTGTTGTAATAAATATATTTTCTCTGAATGTCGTTCTCGTATTGGTATTATGTAATGAATTTGAAATGTTTTGAAATGGAATGAGAAAGTTGTTTGTTGATTTTAATTTGTTTCCATATCCATGTGTTTCTGTTATATCAATGTATCTAACATTACCGTATTTAGTCGATGAGGATTAATAACTATGGATGACTGCAACATCCGTAGCCGTTAGTTTGGGCCTCTAAGTGGGGGATGTTACAATTAGATAATTTATGGAAATTACATGGAAATAGATATAATTAAATTGTACCAAAAACGCTCTTAATAAATTAAAACATGGAAATTCACTTTCCAAGTCAAATTTGGGCAGTATAAATCTATACTAAAAATTTACGCCACAATTATCATAAATCTGGAATAAATCTTGCAATCTTATCAACATTCTGCTTTAACAAATTTGGGACTTATTTCTAAACTTCCGGATTAGGGTGTAAGTATCATTCCTATTCCTATTGCCTAACTTGCAGAATATGTAGGCAAAAATTCAATTAAATAAGCTTTTCCTAAGCCTACAACTCCACAGATCTTGCATGGACATAATAATTAAATAAAACTCAATAATATAAACTTCAATGTTATAAATAAATCATATAATTTTCCACTCACCATTCAAGCTTTCCAAATCTCCCAAATCCGAATCCATTCCTTTAATTTGACTCATTTTCCATTCCAATTCAAAAGAATACATATAACAAGATATATACATACTATCAGAATTATATATAAGAAGAGATTTGAGGTCAAGAGGAATGCAGATTTATAATCGTTGATTACCTTTTTTGCTGTATCACTCCTTCTCTTCTTCTTTTTTATTTTCTACCCTTCTCTGATCATATACATATAATGTAATATTTTAAAATTAATAGAAATAGTGGAGAAGGAAAAATAATAGAGTTTTGCTGTTATGATCAGAAAATATGAAAAGAAAAGTGAAGGGCTAGGCCTGTATTTATAGGCGCTCGAACCAATCGTAACTGTTAGATTTAAAATAATTAAATCTGGATAGTTCGGGCATCAATCCTAGCCGCCAGTACTTGATCGGTCGACCGCTCCTCTACAGGCGATCGATCGCTCCTCTATAGGCGGTCGACCATTAGCGATGGACTGGCCCAAGGAGGGGGCCGACTATTGGGGTCCCGTAATTATTATTATTTATTTTCTATTTTTTTATGTAATTATTTTTGTTTCGAAAACTTCAAACGCTAATTACTTTTTGGTTTGAACTCTGATTGCAAAACTCCATATATGAAAGTTGCTCAGAAAATCACTACGAATACAATGGTGCATATTTCGTTGCCAAATTTGGATATTTGCTCAAATTCCATTTTTGAGCCTTAATATTTATTTATTTATTACCCTTAATTTTACGGAGCGTTATAATAGTTTTTATGTTGGTTAATATAACTAAGGTCAAACAAAAAATATCGATGTGGCTAATTTATACGGTTATCTCGATTTGAGAATACTGTTGATTTTCAATATGAAAGCTCTGTTATGATTATAGTCAAATCACGGCACGACGTCCACTGAATGACTATTGTTGGGTTGAGTGGAAGTATTGGAAGTGAAACACTATTCAAGAGAGAATTCATCTCCTCGGTTATATAGGGTTAGTATCATGGTCAACTCAAAGTCAAAATCTCAGGCCAGAGTAATTCGGTTAATAATAATTGTTATTATTAAACCAATTTTGTGTTTGGACTATAGAGTAGAATATGAATGATATTGAAATTTTGGCCATTACCAAATTCCATAAATTCAAAGTAATATAATTTTAACGAAGAGAATTGGTGTAAATATTCGTAACTATCGGGTAACGCTTAACTAAAGTGACATTGGATTTCATCAAAACCAAGTAAGCGATAAATTTGGCCATAATGTCACACCACCTACTAAGTGACGTGTGAACGTTAATTTTTGAATTGTCTTGTATTAATCGCTGACTAAATTTACACTTAAGAGTCACATAACCAAAATAATGAATACTCTTTTTATCTCCTGATTTAATTAATCTGTAATTGTTATAAATTAATAAAATTAATTAATATTTATGAAATATTAATTATAAAATTTATATTTGATGTGTTCAATGATGTTAAAAACTGTATTCATAATAGTTATAAACATATTAATCGATATATGATATCAATATTGTTGGAGCTAGGCTAGCCCGCATCGGAAGAAACAGGTGAATTTCAGTTTTTTTTATCAATTTGGATCTTTACTGGTCCTATGACATCTAATTACATTTTTAAATTCCTTTTAAATAAAATCATTATTTAAATTTATAATATATTTTTATATTATATAATTAATATTATATTATAGATAAATGTGTATCATATACATACATACATGTGTGTGCATGTGTGGAGGTGTAATATATCAATCTATGTAAGATTTGACATGCCCGTATGTAAGTGCAAGGATTTATACCATAATGGACATATTAGTCCCTCCAGTATACAAATATATCGTCCAAATGTAAACTTATATGCTTTGATATATGTATAAAAAATATTACAAATACATTCATTCATACATACATACATACATACATACATACATATATATATACATACAAACCTACCTTTTATTTTGAATAATATATATATATATATAATTTATAAAGTACATATATATGTTTAAATTATGTATATGTATATTTAAAACCATTTAAAATTATATATATTTATTTTGATGTGAAATTCGAAAACAAAGTTTAAATTCTTTTATATTAAATAAATGTATAATATATATACATATACATATATATATATATATCTTATAAATAATTTAATAATATATATATAATGCATAAATGAATTACATATAAAACATATAAAGTATATGTAAACATACCTTGATAATACTCATAGCAAAATTGGTTTTTTTAATTAAATTTTAGATATTTATTAAATTAGTTTCCGTACGAAAATTAATGAAAAAATTAAAAATATATTTTCGAAAGATAATTTTGTATTTAATATTCATTTAAAATCTGAAAGATATTTTAACATTTAAATATTATTATTTTTTTATAATTTAAAAATTAATTTTAGATATAATTTAAATATTATATATATATATATATTTTGAATTCAATTATTAATTTCGTAAGTATTTAAGTATTTGAAATATATATATATATATATAATGTAATTTTACCTATTGAAAACATATTATGCATGAATTTAATTTTATAAAGTTTAAAACATATTTTATATAATAGGTTTGCTATTATTATGAATTTAAGAAATTAATTGATTTAAATAATATTTTAATAATATACATAGATATATATATATATATATATGTTAAAAATATTTTATTTATGCCGAAAGTTATTCAAGTATAAAACTATTTATATAACATTTTTAAACCATATTTTGTGTAATATAAGATTTAAATTAAGAAACTTATATAATTTAAATTGTGTGTGTGTACATGTGTGTGTGTATTGAGTTAATTTAAATCAAAAAATCAATATTTTTTGTTATTTTCATGTCGTGGGTATTAAAGGCATTTATATGTCAAAATAATTTTTTTAATTATACAAGCGTATAATTATACAACCATTTAGAATGTGACGATATATCGATATATTAGATTCATCACCTAATTAACAATGCAATATGTTATTATAAATTTTCTGAACATCAATTTATTATTGTAGATCAGAAAATTACCTTATCTCCAAAGCCAATAAGTACATGTTGAAATGAAGAGATCGACTCCTTGAACTATATTCCAATTTAGCAAGGTGCTAGCTTCTTAACTGATGACCATCGGCCATCGAATAATGATTGTTTTATATGATTTGAGCTAAAAAATGGAAGAGGAGATAGGGATATATTTTGGCCAAAAGCAAGTTAGATGGAGGCTGCAAAAAGTGGGAATGAGTGTGGGTTGAGATACTTTCATAGAGGAGAGATTAGATAGACAAGTTAGGACCAAGATCCACATTTCTCTCTTACATGTTCTTTCCTTTTATTCATACAAACCCAAACCACTCTAGCCATCTTATGGCCACCCCTTGATAGTCTATCATGGCAGAAAATTCCCTTGCCCATATAGGCTTCAAATCCAATTTTAGCCTGAACAATATTCATCGAATTTAAATCTAATTTAAACACGTATCGATATCGTATATCAATTAATATATTTATAGCTATGACAAACATATTTATTAATATTGTTTAACAAATCAAATAAAAATTTATAATTAATATTATATATATATTAATTATTTTAATTAATTTATAACTATTAAATTAATTAAATTATTTGGTCAAAGGAGTATTCAACGTTTCGGTTGTGTGAATCTTTAGGTGTAAATTTAGTCAGCGGTTATATCAAACTGTTCAAATATTAACATTAAAATTCACATATCACTTAGCATGTGGTGTGACATTTTAGCCAAATTTTTTACTTACTTGGTTTCGATAAAGTCCAATTTTACTTTGTTAAACGTCACCCGGTTGTGCCTATTATTTACACTAATTCCCTTCGTCAAAACTATATCACTTCGGACACATGGAACTCAGTAATGGTCAAAATTCTAATATCATTCATATTCAACTCTAAAGTCCAAACACAAAGTCCTTGGTTCAATAATAATAATTATTATTAACCGAACTACTCTAGCCAGAGATTTTGACTTTGAGTTGACTTTGGTTGACCATGATACTAACCATATATAACCGAGGAGAAGAATCCAATCTTGAATAATGTTTCACTTCCAATAATTCCACTCGACCCAACTATAGTCACTCGATGGACGACGTGCCATGATTTGACTATAATCAAGGCGGAGCTTTCATATTGAAGATCGACGGTATTCTCAAGACAGGAGAACTATGTAAATTAATCACATCGATATTCTCTTATCGACCTTGGTTATATCAACCAACAGAAAATTATCGAGTGAGTCATTTCATAGCTATCCAATAATTATCAGTACGTAACCCCTTGGTGCCCTCAGCAGTCATGAGTTATACACTACCCAATATTTGGAGAGCGTAATGTACTCTACTCTCTACAGATGCATCGATATCCAGTCTCGATGCATCTTTACTAGGAATATTTAAAATGATGTGTTTGTTATATCGTGATACACTACTCATAATTACAACTATTTGAAATTACTACAGAAATACGCCGTTTATGGATATCTATTAAGTATATTTTTATTAAACATTTAATTTATTTATAACAAATTATAATGTATATACAACAGAAAGAAATACACCTTTATTACGAATGAAAATTAGTTACAGAGCTAATAATTTATAATAAATTACAAAATTACCCTTAAGGAATACCCCCAACTCTATCAATCACCTACTTGTACTTAGGGCTAATTATGGAATCTTAATACCATCCTTCAATTAGCTTTTGAGAGCTGACCAAGCTAGACCCTCAGTGAATGGATTTGCTATGGTGTCCTTGGTATCTGCCCTTTATATTACGACTTCTTTCTTTTTAACGAATTCTCTTATGAGGTGGAACTTTCGAATGATTGTCGTGACTTCTTATGTGCTCTGGGCTCCTTTGAGATCTATATCGCCACATTGTTATCATAAAACAATGCCATTAGGTTCTTGGTATTGGGAATCACTCCGAGCTCACTTAAAAACTTGCGCACCCAAACTGCCTCTTTAGTTGCTTCATTGAGGGCGATGTACTTAGCCTCCATCGTTGAATTAGCTACTGTCTCTTGCTTGGAACTTTTCCAGTTGATGGCTCCTTCATTGAGTGTAAAGACATATCAAACACCGATTTACTATCATCTATATCGCTTTGAAAGCTAGGGTCTGTATACCCCTTCATAATGAGGTATGTATTCCTATTTATAGAGAATAATTATAGAGTATTTGTTAAATACTTTAACATACATTTCCACACTTGGAATCAATATAAGGAGCATCCTTCTTAGAAAGGACAATTCTAGGTTACGTTTCCACGCTTGGAAATCTCCACACTAAACCTTTTCAGTATGGTATTTATGTATAGGGATCGGGACAATCCCAATAGCCTCTTAGATCTATCTTAATAGACCTTTATACCTAGTATATAGGCTACTTCTCCCAAATCCTTTATGGAAAAATTCTTGGAAAGCTAAGGTAGTGTTTGGTTTAAAAACGAATTTTGTGTTTTCGGTTTTCAATATGCATATCGAATATGAGAAGAATAGAGGGACGATGGAGGGGTTGGAAGAAAGACGGATGGAGGATGAAGGGGATAGAGGGATGACGGAAGAATGGATTGTTTCACATGCTTGTGTTATTTCCTAAAACGCGGAAAAAAAAAGTTGTTTTATATTTTGTATGTTAACTTCGTTTTCTAAATTAGTCATTTTCGACAATATAAATGCGTCGTGTGCATTTTTGTATGGACGAAAATCCAAAACTAAAATAACAAACCAAATACTACCTAAGCTTTCGCTGATTGTAATAACGAAGTGTCTTTTCTAATAAACAATAGATCGTTGATATACAGTACTAAAAATACGATGGCTTTGCCATATTCCCTTCTATATACACGCGCTTCCTCCGTGTTCTGATAAAAACAAACTGTTTAATTACCTTACCAAAACACTTATTCCAACTCCTTGAAGTTTTTTTAAGTCCATAAATGGACTTTAACAATTTACAAGCCTCTCCTTCACTCCTAACGACCACAAAACCCTCGAAGAGCGACGTATAGACGGTCTCTTCTAAGTCACCATTTAGAAATGCCGTCTTTACATCCATTCGCCAAATTTCATAGTCATAGAATGCTGCAATGCCAGCATAACCCGAATGGACTTAAGCATGGCTATGAGTGAAAAGGTCTCATCATAATCAACACCTTGAATTTGACAAAATCCTTTTGCAACTAGCCTAGCTTTGTTGTAATGAACCGAAGATTTTCGACCCTCGAAAATCGACACTAATACGTCATTGTATTGTGTACCGAGCAATTGAATGCTGAAAACCCCGATTGTTAGGGAAAATGAAGGAAGAAAGAAGAGAAGAGAAAACGAACTAAAACAACGCAGAATCTCACAATCGCAGCGGAACAATATATAATACAGCGGAACAATAATCTTTACAAAAGATAAACTTTTATATACATACATCAATCAGAGTACAACAACAAATCACAATCATCTGCTTAGGCAGTTATAACAACCCGTCCTTACAATTGCTGATAATTTCCACAACAAAGGAGTGGAATCGTACTCTCGCCTCTATGCCCAGGCAGTTATATACTTCTAAGTTTAATTCTACATATACCGTTTTATTTCCATTTTCTGTTATATTAGGTTTATTGGGTTTATAATACTCTCGCCTCTATGCGTGAATCATACTCATCTACTCTCTAGTAGATCAAAACCTAATAACTAATATATATGTAGCTATATGCCCAATGACTGTATCGGTCCTAGGTACTACCCTTAGTACCTTCCGTATCCTCCTCGAAAAGGACTCCATCGTCTCGCTGCTAGGGCGTGTTGTGACTACATCTGTAAAGGACTGCCTCGTAAAGCCTACAATACAGATGTTCTGTCGTCTGCTCTGAAAACGTAAAACTGCGTCCGCACTAGCCTATACTAATGCTCGGACATCCATAATGTACCACCCAGTACGTACCTTGAGGACTATACATAGTCGTTCTGTCTACTCCATGAATCCCGCTAAATAAGGTCTACCTTGTATGGAACTTAGTCGGGGATTTTCTATGTCTGTAAAGGACTGCCTTGTTAGGCCTGCAATACAGATATTCTACTTGGTCTGCCCCTTTCCTTATCGTGGCTATGGCCCCACGCAGCCACCCCTCAACTAATCGAAAGACCTCTAAAGAGCTAAGTGGATGTGCCCTGCTACAAACAATCTAAACATCCAATTGGCTGCGCCCCTCATCCAATGTCTCGATAGTGAAAGGTTCATTGGACTATTGGTTTAACTCTAGTCTTTCCCGAACTCGCTTCTTGGTTTTGATGTTGGCCCGATATCCGCATGCGACTATCCTTTTGGTTCCTGCCCACTAAAACTTACTTGCAAGTACTGGGACATACAAATATCCTACTCCAAACATCAACCACTTTTGACTGCCTACAATGGTCCTGCCATGCAAAAAGCAGTCAAGGCATACTCTTTTGATGGAACACTTACAGACCTGCCTCTGGAGGACTGCTCCGCTACGCCTACCCCAGAGGGCCATCCTAGAGTACCCTCACGTCACGTTGAAGTCTCGTACTTCCTTCTAGCCCAAAATAACTAAGTTGGACGTGCATCTTCTGTGCTGAAATCTGTGATGAACTGCTTTGTTAGGCTCTTCATCCTTTGTGCTGCTTCAAACGCATCTCACTCTTTTATTAGACCCTAAGTCTAATCTTTTATTTTGTGTTTAGTTTACTTTTCTTATTCTGTTTGCTACTTATTTACCCTAATTAGCATAATCTTGTCCCAGCCACACCTAACTATTGCGAGACCATCAGTTCCTGATTGAAAGGGAATGCTATTGGTATGGGCCACTTCTATTATCTTGCTTATTAACTTAATCCAAGATCTAAGTTTATTAAAATAAGTCTCTTCTGTTATTTTTGCTCTATTTGCTTATTAACTTAATTTAAGTCTTAAAATAAGCCTTTTCTGTTCTTTCTACTTAATTATAACCTATGTTATAATTTTACTTGTAATTGTCGCTACTGTATTCTATTATAATCTATATATTATAAATATAATTACAAGCATCTCTTTTCTATTCTAGTCTGTCTTCTTTTATTATGATATTGAATTCTCTTTAGTTCTCTTATTATATGACAATCTTGGCTTGGGACTACGTCCGACTGTCACAAATTTACTTATCATAATAACTGCTTTGCCTTTATTCTATTATTTGCGCAGTAATTACAGATCTAGGTATATTTCTTTTAATTGCTTCTAGTCATGTCTAATAATTAACTTTATTTCTTCTTTACTTCCTGTAATTCTTTACTTTATTTTCTTATATTCTAGGAAGTAGTTCTATTCTATTTGGTTGGTTACAAAAACTGTGCTAAAATTCCATTTCCATGTTTTAATATAAAACAATGCTATAAACAATAATCTGTAACTGCAAGATATTTCTTTTATTATTTCTTTTACTTTTTGGATAGTGCAAAATACAGCAGTTTCTCTATTTTACACTAATTCCCTTTTTCCTTCTTTTATTCTTGCAATTACGTTTATCGTTATCTTTTAAATATTAAACTATGGAAATGTATTCTCTTTTCTAAACCAACCAATTAATCTATCACTTACTTCCAAATCAAGTTATTAGATTTTCCCTTTTAATTTATTTTCCCCCATTTTAGCATAATTTACTGCAGAATTCTATTTTTCTCTTTTTATTCAGCTTTTTTTATTTTACATCTAATTTCTATAAATCTAGTGTTCTTTTATTTTGGTCTGTACTTGCAAATTCTTCTTTTTACTATTTTATTCGCGCAAAAAGGAATAAAAAGAAGCTAACATTTACATGCTAAATTTCAACTTTTAGAATAGATGTAAATAACTTTAAATTTCTTACTTTTAGGCTTATGCCTTTCTCTAACTGTCAAGCCTAACATTATTTATATTTAATTGGATTACTATTTCCCTTTTTTTCATAAAAATAGTAATTAAATATAAGCACTCTTATAAAATTTACAGTCTCAGCATAACTAATTAACATAATTAATTACTGAAATAAATACTGAATAAAATTATTTAACGGGAATCTAACGATAATATATCATAAACGTAAAAGATATATAATTAAATCCACTCACCTGGAAAGAAAACACTCCAAGTTCCAGATCTGATTTTTAACCCAGTTCTATTATCCATAATCTTTCCTATTGCAACCCTATTTGGATCCACAAATTGGGATTTATATGGAATTAGAAATCCGGATCTAATTGAAAAAAATAAAAAATAAACTAGAGAACCGGATATGAGAACTTTACCTCATTCGGACGACTTTATTTGAACATCTCTATTTTAGACCTATAATTTATACCTTCAACTTTTAATTCAGAAGGCGTAAATCTAAAATAGCTAATTTCTGAAGAATTGGAGGAGAAAGAAGAGTGATAGGGCATCCGCACCCATTTAGAAAAATATGAGTTTGAAGGCTAGTCCTGCCTCTTTATATATATTTTATATATATTTATTTCGATATAATTCATTTAGTAGCTAAAACATTGTTTATTTCCATTTCTCACTAAATAAATCATATCTCTTAGAATATATATCTATAAATCCATAATTAAATTTCTAATTTCACACACACATATATATGTATGTATGTGTGCATGTAAACTTCAGAAATCATTTTTATACCATTTTGATGTGATTTTATATCCCAAATCATTTTTACACAAAACCGGGCTGAATTTCGCATATTATGAAATCGCATCTTTATAAATTCATGTAAATTAAATAAAATTCCACAGAAATACTTTTTAGACCCGCTACCATCATATCAAACTTCAAAACGTAATTTTGTATCAATTTGACAAGATTAAATGTCCAAAATAGTTAAAAATAAAATTTCATACCCGTTTTGACAATTATAGAATGTATGAATATCAATCATATAAATTATATAAAATTTCCCAAAAATTATATTTTAGGTCTGTAAATTTGATATTTCATCTTAAAAAAATTTCACATAAATTTATAACCATTATATAATGAATTTCCCTTTTATATTTATCTCATTAACCCATTTAATTAACTTTTTATTTATTTAATTCCAAATTTTATTTCAAATTAGAAATGAAACCAAATAAAATTCCCCAATTTCATATTAAAATTAATTAAGATAAATTAAACCATATTTTATGTTTAATTTCAAGTAATCTCGACCAGGGTTGTTACAATATCAATCTAATACACATACGATGGGAACTCAAATGACGTGATAGAGTTTAGTACATATTGATTGAGCGCACAGATGATGATAAACTTGAATGGATGGGATAAATATATGGAAGAACATTAGTGTGTGCCGACCGAGCTGAAGATGAACGACGACGGGCTTGGATATGTGCTTCGAACTTTGGGATAGATGTTGGACGTTTTCATTTGGTTTGTACTTGACCATTTTTGGTTAAGTACACAACCAAAGTGATCGTTATCGACTACTCTGAAGTAGTCGATATCTACCACTATTGACAATGATCGATTTGGCCAATTTGACGTGGACGATGGAGATGCTTCGAAGAACATGATGTGATGGTTTGTCCGTTCATTCGTTCGACATTTGATTTGATGCTATGGCTCTTCGACGAGTGGTTTTGGTGCTGAAGTGAGAACGATGTTTTGATGTGATGAGTTCATGATTTGACGATGATGATTCCATGATGGGAAGTGATGACTTCGACGATGGACAACTGTACTTCGAGATGTAGAGTAGGCGATGATGAGTCGGATTGAGGGGACTGTCGAAGGGAGTTTACGGGATGCATGATTAAACTATACGACTTATGATGGTTGTCTAGAGTAGTTCGCAACCACGATGACTTCAGACAGGAGTTGTAAGGACAGCTCCGAGATAAGCTCTGTTATGGATGACGTGTGCAAAGAGATTGTTGATATTCATAGGTTTTGAGGAGTACTCGTAAAGCAGGGGTATGTGAGGACACTTACTTGGGTTATGATGGATTCCTCGTATCACATGATGTTTTGATCTGAGTACCCTGGGCTATCTATGATGGGTGCAGTCTAGTTCCTATCCTATTGAGTGGCATAGATTCGAGTACCGAGAAACCGGGACGTTGAGTAGTCCTTGGCCCTATGGAGGTGGTCATATGAGTATCATATATCCAATGCACTGAATGAGTGAATGTGAGGATGGATGATGGATGTCATGTCTGCTTTGGTTGCTTATCGCTTTAGGGATGTCAGACGATTTTGATATTACCGATACCGATATCTAAACAACCCTAGTACTTTGATGTATTGTACACCCGTGATGACTATTATAGAGTAGCGTATATTCAATGTTATATGCTAACTCTGTGATGCATCAACAGGTCGGATATGATTCTCCATACCCTTTGTTCCATATACTATACTAGTTTTTATAGTGTTTTGAGATTATTTATCGCTCACACTAGACTGTTGTCTGACCGAGGTTTTATGCTTTACTTCTTATTATCTCGTGTGCTCTTAAATGGGTATACTAGATAGCAAGTGTAAATAGCACTTGGAGTTGTGTAGATGGGCAAGCAGATGGTGATGCTTTCTCATATTTACATTTTGAGTTATATTGTTTACTCCACTATGTGACACTATGGAGCATTGATAGTGTTTACTTACTATTATTAGAGATAGTTTGTCAACTGGGCTTATTTAGTTGTATAAACTCTATTACTTTTTTGTATAACTGTATGAGCTTATGTACTCTGATTATGTGGTTTATATAGTTATTGCTGTCTTGCTTGTTTTATATTTGCGATGACTATTATATTTTATTTGATGTGCTGTGAGATATACGATAGGTTATGTGATTGCATAATGTTTTATTTCCTTCTCTTCTCTTCTATTATCCTCTCCTCTTTCCTATTTCCCCTTCTTATTTCTTTTTCTTTCCTTTGACAACCGTCCTACATCAACTGGATGCTCCAGCAGCGCACTATTCTATTATATGAGCATCGAAGGTGTGAGCGGTCATCACAGTTTACCATAGAAAAGCTTAGGATGAGAAGTCCCCATGCTCTTTGGATTTCCTCCCCATTATACTCAAACCAACCTAATTCCTTTGTTGCTGAGCTTCCTAGTTTTGTGCTCCACAATGTTGCAATAGCATGGGAATTTATTGGCTCCATCTCAATATCACCCAATTGATCAGGCTTTACTACAGTAGTTGTGTTATGAAGGTATTTCCTCAATTGTGAAATGGGAAAAAAGCATCATGGACTCCTGTAAACTTATCTGGTAACTCCATACAATACACGAGTTCCCTATTTTTCCAAAATTGGGAAAGGCCCAACAAACTTCGGTGCCAACTTTCTCGACATTGCAAATCTTACGACATCCACACGTTGCCTAATCAACTCTATCTTTTCGAAGTCTCGCAAATTAAATCTGGTTTGAGTAGGATTTTTCGATGGTTTCCCACCAATAATTTGGCGATTTGCATGGCCTCTCATAAAGTACTTTATGGGTGCCATACCAATCGTTTATCGGTGATTTTTATTACATGCAAATTCTACTAAAGGTATGTGCTACTTCCAGTGTTCTCCAAAGTCCATGATGCAAGTTCTTCAATAAATCCTCCAAGATCTCATTCACTCTTCCAGTTTGTCCATCGGTCTACGGGTGGTAAGTAGTGCTAAGGTTCAACGAAGTTTCTAAAGATGTCTGCAAACTCCTCCAAAATTTTCTAGTAAATAATGGGTTCTATCGCTAACGATGCTAACCGGAATTCCATAAAGTCGAATCACCTCATTGATATAAATCTATGCCAGAGACGTTGCGGTCTTATTGCTCCTAATGGAAAATTTTGCTTCTTCTTCTTCACCCTTGTCCAATAGAAAATTTTCTTCACATCCCTATTCATTCTATCTCTTTCTTGAATAGTGACATTTTACAAGCTAAAATTTATTTTTCCCAAAATCCTAAAGTTTATGGGGTTAAATCATTCTTTATTTCTGTTTGTTTAACCTAATTTCCTCATTAACTTTCAGTCTTACCAATGGTTTATTGCTAGTTAAGTGTCCCTAGAAAATTTCCTTATTTACGTTGCTTCTCAATACATACATATACATATACATATATATATATATATATATCAGGCAGTTTAATCCCATCCAAAAACCATCATAGTGATAAAACCGGGATATATCTTATACCATATCTTATGCCTTTTAAACAACTAAGGAAGACAACTAGCGATTATAGCATAAAAATTCTAAAAGAAAATTTTGTAGGAAGCTGCATTTATCATCAACTGGTGTAAATGGTGTTGAGGTCTTAACACCCTTACTAAATCAAGATAGGCATTCCTAATATATCATTCACTATTGTCCACTTTCCTTAATTTTCCTTCTTGGTTTCTAATAAATGCGGTCCATCTATTATTTTAGTTAATATACCTATTATTGTCAAAATTGGACCATCTCTAATCAATCCTCATCTAAGTCTCTTTCTTCTTTTTACAAATTTCAAAATCCATCTATTACTCTGATTCATTTCTTCTATAAATGTCGTATTAAATTTCCCTAATCAGTCCTCATTTAATTCCTTTCAACACTTAATTACAAATTTATTGCTCGTTAAGTTTGTAATTAATGTCCATAAATCTTAATCCGTAATTACTGACTAATTCGTATCTAATCATAAATTTTGTTATACATACATACGTACATATATATATATATATTTAGCCATTAAGCACGGTTATACGTGTATACTAATTTCTAAACTAGAACACATATTTCTACATTTTTAATTTATCAGACCTATCCTTCTAAAAAGAATTACAGTTATCATTTTCCATAAATGAGATTTATTGCTTCGTTTGAGATTAAAAGAGATTATTTCTTTCTTTAATTAGAATATGCAGTGTAAACTATGAAAAAAACATCCATATCTTACACATCTCTTTCTCTTTTTGGTACAACCCTTGTTAATTCAAACAACACATTTTTACATATATTTTGAAATTGGATAATCTATGGAAATTACATGGAAACAGCTCCAAATAAATTAAAACATAGAAATTTACATTCTAAGTCAACTCGGATAACATAACTTACAACTCAATTATAAATTTATAATATCTTCATAATTTTTACAATATTCTACAACTAAATATTTGGGACTGATTTCAAATTTCCAAATCAAGTTGTACATATTATTCCTATTTTATTCATATCTTAAAACCTTTACACTGTTTTACCTAAGTAGTGATCCCTATGTACTCCATATAAAAAATTTGGTTTAGTTCTCATCATTCTTTCAAATTAAAATTTCATGATTATAAAGTACCTTTCACCAAACTTTTATCTAAAATATAAACTTGGAAATCATTTTTGTCAATTTCAAAAATTGCTTAATTTTCCTCTCAAATACTTTTTTCATCAAAGGTTTAATCTTTCAAAAGTTGGACTTTTCATTCATATCATTCAAAAATTGTTTGGTTACAAAAAGGAACTATGGAAAGTTTCCTTTTTTATTTACTTCATATAACAAAGGTTTTCTTCATTTGAAAGTAGGACCAAAACATTCAAAAACTCAATCAATATATTGAGTAATCATTCATTTCAATTTTTTTTTGAAAACATCTTGTATAACTTTAAACAATGAAAAGTGGAGTAGACAATGATAACTTCCATCCTATTATTTTTCTCTTATATTATTTCTAACTAGATTACTAGTCATTCTTTATATAAATTCCTAATGCTATTACTATCTATCTCAACTGTCATTTTCCACATTTTCTTATATGGAACATTCCTCTTACCTACCTTATCGAGCATTCTTAACCTTCTATTCTTTCCATCCTATTTTAATTAAGTGTCATTTTCCATTTATACATCCCTTTTAAAAGAATTTTAAAGAAAAGAACTTTTAATTTTATAAAGTAAGAAAAATTATCAAGTTTAACCTACGTTCGTTCTACTTTACATTTATATCAGAAACAAAAATCCCTTTATCAAAAATCTTTAGACCAAAAACTTTTTAGCTCAATAAATTTAAACTAAAAATTTCAAGAATGCAAAATCCTTTTAAGTTAGAACTTTTTAACTCATCTAATTTATAAATTATTAATTTCAAAATTTTCTTGCTCTTTCAAAATACCAACTTCCAAATTTATAAAGTGAGAAAATCATTGGTTCCATCATACACCATATTTATTTCAAAAATGAAGAATCTAGAAATTAAAAACTGTTTAACTCAACTAATTTTTAAACTAAAAATTTCACAAATGAAAACCCCCGTTCCACCACTCTTTGAAATTACATCATTTTTCCAAATTTTTCACAAAACAATTGGTAGCATATTTCTAAACGCGACTAAAATCACTTTTCTTTCAATAAAAAAATAATTTCAACTTATGATACATAAGATCTTCATTTAATAATCCTTTGGAAAAGCCCATTCAAAACATTTCAAGGAATTTTCAAAAATCTTTTTAATAAATTCTTTCACATGGAGTTGGATCTAGAAATTAACTTTAGTTATTCCTTCTTTTGAACTTTCCCACTCAACCTTTAAAGAAATCTGGTTATCTTCTTATGGTGATTAATGTACACCTTCTTTACATCTTACTTCTGGATGTTTACAAGTATTTTGCCTTATAATATTCAATCTACCTAACATGTTATTAGCTATTTCTATAATTTCAATTGTCTGTAATAAATGGTTATAATTATGTTATCTGGCATTTTGACCCGGCTATATCTGAACCTACTGAACAAATTAGACTCGACTATCATCAAGACCAGTAACCCAAAGCGATGATTGTGGGGTCCATAAATCAAGTACAAATGATAATATGAAGCCGTGATCGAACGAAATCACGAGATATGTTCTACATAATCTTCTAAGTATGGAATATAAACTATTCTAGAAAAGTGATCAGATATGATCCCTCTCAATTAAAGGGGTGGATCACTTCAGTAAAATAGTGTGACTCAATGGAAAACGATCGATATTTCAAAATCCATAGGTCAGGTACATATGAAACTTTAGGAACAAGATGAGGGGATCCTAGGGAGTCCACCCAAGGAATTACACCCCAAAAAACACAAATAAGAGTGATCATCCTTGTTTCCTCTAGAGCGATCGGCCATAAGCAGACAACATCACATATTGCAACAATGATTGATCAATAACTCAAGTTCTACTAATCCAATTGGTATGAAACTTGGAGGCCAAGCATAATACAACATAAAGGAGCTCCTATAGAGATTGCAACCCCTAAATCTCCGATAATAGGGACCAGTCCCAATCTCTATTCCTTGGGATTTGGGTCATGCAATCCCTCATGTAGGTGCATATGGTCCTGGAGATCCTTCTGCCGAATTTTCAAGGAGATATTTCACCGTCTTCCTCCATAATTACAGACTTGATTGTTCATTTTTGGGATCCTTACGATGCTAGTTGCTTTGTATTCTTTTGTAATTAAGGATTTTCATTTGATCCATCTTGTACTTAGTTTACAAAGTGATTAATAAAAGCCATCTCTTTAAAGTGGGCATAGGCAAACAATGCTGAACCATTGTAAATTGTCGTGTTTCTATTATTTGCTTATTTTTTATTGCTTTATTGTTATATTCTCTCAGTTTACATTTAATATTCTTCATTTATTCCTCTACACAAACTTTAGTAGGTGTTTGTGCCAATTTTTAGCACAAACATTCTTGTGCTTTCACTAAGAACCAAGATTCTTAGCTCTATTTAGATCCCTTTGCTACTTTTGGATTGCATAGATACAAGAAGAGATCCAAAACTATCCTCAAATAGTTTGTTCGTTCTATTCAAATTTGCAAAAGTCTAAGAAAAATTATCAACAATGGTTAGAAACACCAGATCTACCTCTCAAAACGCAGAAGGAAATGAGAACGCCAGCATCCAGCAAGGAGGCTAGAGCAATCTACAGTAGATGTTAATGGTACCAATCCAGTTAATGTCAAGAATCCAGCTGATTCCATCATAAGAGCCGATTTTCCAGAATCTGATGAGAGAGCTCATGGATAGCCACTGACAGTTGAACCAGTAGATTCAAGCTAATATCGATCTAATGAATCAACTCAAGGATCAACAACGTGATAAAACTAAGAGGAAGCCAACTCCCTATTCTGCATCAAAGAGCTTAACTTCCTCAGATGACCATCACAGGCGTAGACGTCGCAGAACCGACGAACATCATGCAGAAGCATCTGGACATCAACATACAACCATTCCCAGGCTGCCAGGACCTTTCGGACTGATCCCTCTATAGGGATCGGGGCCGATCCCTCCTTCAAAGGAGGAGCCTTACCTTTTTCTGATGAACTCGAACTGGAGCCGCTGCGGTTGATCTGGATGCTGGAGTTCAAATTAATGCATATTAGTTACCTCTCCCGAATGACGATGATGTGAATGCACATTAAGAGGATGTTAATCCAAGATGGAATGGAACAGCCTATAGACATTGACCAAACCGTTCACATGAGGTGGAGCACGACTACCACTTGGCCACAACTATCCAAATGTCGGACTTGACAGCTATGATCAGGCAGCTAGTAAGGGAGAGCCAAGGCTTAACCAATGATGATTGAGGGATCTCAAGAAACCATACCCCGTTCACCGATAATATCCTACACGTGGAATATTCGAGAATATTTAGCATGTCGTTGATGCCTGTCTATGAGGGAAAAACCGACCCCAGGCAGCACATCATGAGATATGAATGGCTGATAGATTACGCACGAGCTGATGATACCATAAAATGCAAATGTTTTCCTATTACTCTCTGGCATAGCAACGATGTGGTTTACAATATTACCCCTACGGTCAATCTCTAAATTTGACGATTTGGCAACAAAATTTGTGGAGCAGTTCCGTATACACGCAACTCGCCCCAAAGATGTAATGTCCCTATCAAGTGTGATCCAGGCTCTGGGAGAATCGTTGAAAGACTACTTGGAGAGATTTCATATAACCGTCAAAGAAGTCAATAATCCGAATGACCATTCAATATTGATGGCGGTAATAAGAGGGATTGACCCAGAATCCGACTTTGGCGATTGGTTGGCTAGCAAACCACCCGCAATGTTGGAGCATTTCTATGCAAAAGCAGCTCAGTATTTGAGGAAAGAGGAAGCTAGATGCTCTAGGAAGAAGAATATTGTGGGATCGAGTGGAGAGGGAGTGCAGAGTAACATTTTAGTGAAACAGTCTAGGGAAAGTTCTAGAAAAGTTCAAGAAAATGTCCAAAATAAACTGAATCAGCAAAAGAAAGGCGGTGATAGGAACCGTGAACGAAAGAGGGATTCTGGAAGAGGAAAGTCTAGGATTCAATGTATGATACCTACACACCACTGAATACATCTCTAGAGAACGTCTACTTGTCTACATGCAATACCATGCAGTATAGGAAGCCACCTCCGAAAGAATCGATGGAGAAACAAAAGTAGACTGGAAAAAATTGCTGGTTCCACGAATGCTATGGTCACAACACAAATAAATGTTGGCATCTCCAGGATGTTATCGAGAAATTGATTCGAGAAAGAAAACCGCAACAGTTTGTTAAAGCCCCGTAGGATGGAGGGCAAGGGACATCCGACCCCAATCGAGGACAAGTGCCGCACAGGGCTAAGGAGCCTGCATGGACTGGTGGAAGATTAGTGATCAATACAATAGATGGAGGACCACCAGCTGATAAGAGCTAGCATGAGATGGAGCGCTATGCTAGCGTAATCAAGCATATGAATTTTGAGTGTCGTTCAAATACGGAAGATCGGGCTCCAGCCGCAGCATACAATAGCAGACGACATTGTATTCAAAAATAGAGATGCAAATACCGTGGACGCACCAACGATTGACTCAATGGTTATTTCGAACATGATCGGGCCCGTCTTAGTGAGGAAAATCTTGATTGACTATGGTAATTTTGTGAATATAATTTTCAAAAAGGCTACGATCAGATGAGGATGGAAGCCAAGGCTTGAAACCATCTAAAGCCTGCATTCGTGGCTTTAACGGTGCTACGACCGAAGCTATCGGTTATGTTGAATTGCCTGTAGAATTGGGAGAAGGCGATCGCAGGAGAGTGCGGATGTTTCCATTTGTCGTCTTGGATGTTGACTCTCCATACAATGCCTTTCTGGGTCGACCGACCCTAGCTGAATTCCGAGTAGCCCTCGACCCATGATGTTTGACTTTGAAGTTCCTAATTGATAACGGTGTTGGAGTTGTACACAGTGATCAGGTAGTTGGACATGCCTGCTATGTAGCTGAGCTAAGCTGAGAGAAGCCCAGCAGAAAGAGAAAGGAAAGGGTGTGGAGAAGTCTCTCCACATCCAAACCACTGAAGATTGACAACCAGTGCCAGAGCCTTGGCTCGGGGGCCACAGTCGGTTCTACAAAGATATAGATCCAAGGAATGATGAGGAGGAGCCCAAAGAGACCAAGGCTGCACCGGCTGAGCTGACGATCGACATCATGGTCATCCATGACGACCCATCATGGGTCCTAAAGATCGGATCATAGCTCAACCCCCCGATGATGAAAGAACTTGTTGGTTTTCTCTAAGCAAATCTTGATGTGTTCGCTTGGACTCATTCTAATATGTGTGGGATCTCGCCTGCCATTGCAAGTCATGCATTAAATATCGACCCAAGGAATGTCTCGGTGAAACAAAAAAGGCGTGGCATGGATCCGAAGAGATCTGCCACCCTTAAAGAGGAGGTGGATAGACTAAAAAACAATGGGTTTATTCACGTCATCCTCTACCCAAAATGGGTATCTAATCCTGTACTTGTGAGAAAGGCAAATGAAAAATAGCGGACATGCGTTGACTATCAGACCTAAATTAGGCATGCCCTAAAGACAGTTTTCCCCTTCCGAGGATCGATCAATCGGTGGACTCAACCACAGGACATGAGCTGTTATCTTTCATGGATGCATACTTTGGACATAATCAAAACCTAATGCACATACCTGACCAGGAGTAAACCAGTTTTACTACCGACATTGGATTGTACAGCTATGTGGTAATGCCATTTGGGTTAAAGAATACTGGAGAAACCTATAAATTCCTAATCAACCGAATGTTTAAAGATTAGATTGGAAAGACGATGGAGGCATATGTGGATGATATGCTCATGAAGTCACGACGATCAAGCGACTGCATTAGAGACCTAGCAAAAATGTTCGATATCCTCCAATATTACAAAATGAAGACCAATCCTCTAAAATGTTCCTTTGTCGTTACATAAGGAAAATTCTTGGGTTTCATTGTCAATGCTCATGGAATCAAAGCTAATCCCGAGAAGATTCAAGCAATTCACAACATCCAAGTGCCAAAGACTATCAAATAAGTACAGAGCCTAAATGGGAAGGTTGACGCCCTAAGCCGGTTTATTTCCAGAGCCACCGATAAATGCATTCCATTCTTCAACCTGATTAGAAGAGGAATAAGGAACTTTGAATGGACATAGGAATGTGAAGACGCATTCCATGCTCTGGTGAACCACTTAGAGAGACCTCCCATCTTGTTAAAGCTGGTGGATCACAAAGATTTGTATATCTACATGGCCATGTCGGTACATGCCATAAGTGTCGCACCGCTTCGCGAGGAGAATCGGATCCAAAGACCAGTTTATTACGTTAGTAAGTAATCGACAGGAGCTGAAAGGAACTATCCGAAGATAGAGAAATTGGAATACTGTCTATTGATTGTGTCATGAAGGCTTTGCTCCTATTTTCAGGCTCATCCCATCAACGTATATACTAACCAGCCATTATGACAGGTCCTACAGCAACCTGAGACATTTGGAAGGTTACTCAAGTGGAACATCGAGCTGAGCCAATTGGACATTACCTATCTCTCTTGGAGAGCTATCCAGAGACAGGTACTGGAAGACTTTATAGTTGAGTTCACCGCACATGATGATCTCCCAGAGTGCAGTGAAGCCCGTACCATCCGATGGAAAATGTATATGGATGGAGCCTCTAACTATCATTGTTCTAGAGCTGGAGTCATACTAGTAACTCCGGAGGATCGATCAGTTTGATATGCTTTGATGCTTGATTTCCCTATAACGAATAACGAAGCCGAATATGAGGCTCTTGATTACTAGACTCAAACTTGCCAGAGAACTGGGAATAAAATCTCTTGAAATCTTTTGCGATTCCCAGTTTGTGGTATACCAAGTTAGGGAGATTAACAAGCTAAAGGTCAAAGGCTCGCTCCATACCTTATCCGAGTGTAAGAGCTATTGACTGACTTTGAGTATTATAACATCATGCACATTCCCTGAGATCAAAACAAAGAAGCCGACTCATTGGCAAAGTTTGCTAGCACCGAGGATGCACAACAAATGAGCTTGATTCCAGTCAAAGTACTAGACGCTCCAAGCATAAACCATATGGAAATCGATTTGGTCCTAGAGACGGAGCCTGAGAAGGAGTTGTGGATGACTCGAATAAAGATTATTTGCTATAGGGAATCCTTCCCGGACGGAGGAATGAAAGACGACAAATCCTCCCAAAGCATCATGATATATAATTCAGGAAGGAGTCATGTATAGAAAAGGCTTTTCCATTCCCCTGCTCCAGTGTATCACTCATGATGAAATAAAATGAGTCTTAAGGGAAGTTTATGAAAGGGAATGTGGCAATCATTCTAAGAGGGCAAACACTAGCAAAGAATAGGTATTACTGGCCAACTGTCAACTGAGATGCTACTGATTATGCTAAGCGATGCGACAAGGGCCAGATGTATGCAAAAATTCTGAGAGCTCCACCGATGGAAATTACACAAATGGTCAGTCCATGGCCGTTCGCCACACGGGGCATAGATATTATCGGTTCCTTGCCGATTTCTAAAGGTGGTGTGAAGTACGCCATCGTAGCAGTTGATTACTTCACTAAATGAGCCAAAGTAGAATCTTTAATCATGATCATGATGAAGAAATCAATCAACTTCATTGTCAGAAACATCTTCTGTTGTTTTGGCCTTCCACGAAACCGTTGTAACTGATAATGGAACCCAATTCGACAGCGCTAAGTTCAAAGACTTCTGCAGTCGGCATCATATTGAAAGGAGATTTGAGGCAGTTGCTCACCCTAAAGCAAATGGAAAAGTTAAAGTTGTGAACAAAATTATAAAGTCCATTCTGAAGAAATGTTTGGAAAAGGCTAGAGGCAAGTGGGTGGATGAACTCCCAACAGCATTATGGGCTTATAAAACCACCCACAAGTCTACGACTGACCATACTTCATTCGCCCTTGCATATGGCTCCGATGCCATCATTCCTATTGAATTCGAAGTCCCTTCTCATCGAGTGACCTACTACGACCCGAAAACAAATAGAGATCTCCTCTTAGAATCTCAAGACTTGGTAGATGAGAAGCGCGAAAAAGCTGATTTGAGGGCAGCTGCGTATCGACATCGAGTCACCCAATACTGCAGCACTAAAGTCCGACCTAGGACCTTTGAAATCAACGATTTCGTCTTGAAACGGGTTTTTCCTATCCCGTCGCACACGAATCCTACTTGGAAAGGACCATATGTCGTTGAATAGAGGCTTGGAGAAGGAACTTTCAAGCTAGCGACTGTTGATGGTGTCACATTTTCAAGGGCATGGAATAACGAGCATTTACGACGTTGTTTCACTTAGTTTATTCTGTTTCATTCGGTAGTATTTAATTTCTAAATTTGCTTTAGCATTTGATTTTCCATATATTTAATAAGACAAATTATGTCATTTCTTTCCATTTGACAAATAAAGTTTGAAATTTCCTTTATATCTATGATTGTTATAGTATTACATATTAGTTATGACATCCGACTAACTAATATTGACATGTCCGAGCAGGTTCCCAGAGTTTGGAGCCAGCCAATTACACAAGTTCACGATTGGACTAAACAAAATGAACGTAGTTCATTCGATGATTCTCGTTCACAACCCGATAGACGAAGTACCTAACGAAAAATGGATGTGACTTGAACATCTGATAATCAAATGAATCCCACCAAGTGATGGACAGACATGAATCAAAAAGCGATCGCAACATGACCGATCGCTCTCCAAGTTAAACCCCGGGCTTGGCGGAAAATTAGTCAATCAAGGAAAGTACGGTCCGACTATTTTTCGAAATAACTCTAACTCCCCATAGTGCAGACCGGAGTATAAACAAAAATTGGATGTGATTCGACCATCTGCCAACAAACTCTTATCCCCAAAGTGCAGATATGAGCATAAACAAATAGATAAGTGCGATTCGACCACTCACTATTCCATAAACTCCGACCTGAAATCTACAAGAGGAGTATAAATTCGTTAAGGATGGAATTCGACCATCCACTATCTAACTCCTCTAAATTGAGACTGGGACATAAATATAATCACTTAAGCCACTGAATTCAATAGTGTAGCACTAGGGATCGAGCCTAGTGTTTGGTACAACTTGAGGCTACGACCACATGGAGGCCTTGAGTAAAATTAATGGATGATTATCCGAATCAGTGAGCAATGAATTATAGGTGCATTGAACAGAAAAGTAATAGCTCGACTACCTAAACAAATTCACATCAGAGTTCAAAAATAACCTAAGAACTTTTATTTACATAAAACTTGGAAATCATAGTACAAGTGTTTATCCAAAGCGGGCACCGTACCCGCACAAACACGACCAACGAAAAGAAAAATAGCTACATAAGCTATGTACAAACTAAGCCGACACGAAGGCTACTTCTTCTACTTCTTCTCCCTCTTAAGTTTCTTAGGAGTGGACCCACTCGAGACTTCCCATGTTCCTCTCTTTGATCCATTACCGCTCTTGCCCCCCCTTCAGAGAAATATCCTTGGACACGAGGGTCAGAGCAGTATCACCTTCAAAAGCGGGAGGAATGTTACTTATAGGAATCGACCCATCATGGGGAATGACTTCCAGTGGGATGAGTTTTGGATCATCGACAACAACAAGCTCGGTTTTGGCTTTCTTTTTTAGCAACCCCTCCTTATCGATACGCTCCTTCAAGTTGAGCTTATCGGTGTGTTCGGAGGCACTTGTAATTATAACATCATTAGATTCATTGTGCAGTGGCTGATCATCGGCCCTTTCATCAGCAAGAGCTACAATAACTTGAGCATCAGGCCCTGGAATGTCAGTAAGTGTCGGTTGTTGCTCCACAGCTGCACCACTTCCCAGAGTTTGACTGGGAGCCAGGAGTAGGGCTGTATATAGGACAGGACAGTCTGTTGTCCGACTCGGTCCGAGGCTGTAAGACGTCCGGTCCGTGTCCGTATGATTCTCATTTAGGACACGAATTAGGACAAGAAAAAATGTATGAAAAAAAGTCCGTCCGAAAATGTTCGATGTTTTTCTATTGTCCGAACATTGTCCGTCCGTTGTCCGACTCGTACGAACAATGTTTGAAGTTAAAGTTTTTCCGGTCCATGTCCGTTCGAATCTCTTATAGGACAGGACTAGGACACACCTCCGTCCGGTCCGGTTCGACCCGTTTACATCCCTAGCCGGGAGACCTACAGATTTGCGAGAACAAGCGAATAAGCCCAGAACTATTGGGCATGAAGAACAAAACCTCTCGTAATGGAGAATAGAGCGGGATACCTGCATCCGGCTGACTTTCGGTTGTTGCCGAAGTGCTCCCTTCTTGAATAGGAGTTAGCGCCTTTGATTTATAATCGGGTCTATCCGGATCATAGCTTGGTTCTTGCCTAAACTAAGAGAAATCGATGCGTCGACTGGTTGAAGTAAAGAGGAATCTTTGGGATCAGACCCTGAAGCTTCAACAATGTCTTTTCCTTTGCCATAAGGTGCCAAAATATCAAAGTATCTCATCCTTGTAGCGGCAAGATTTAAAGGTTCAGATCCATGTATACTTTATCACATTAGTTTCTCCTCATCAACATTGACTTCACTAAGAGTCTTCTTCTTCATATCGACGATGTAGTCCCAAGCCTCGCCAAGCGATTCGAGGTAACCCTCTTCCAAAAAGCTTAAGTCACGGTGGATAAGGACCTTGGCATTGTACTCAACGATCAAAAAATAAAATATGTCATTGAACTCATTCCTGCCTTCCTCTCTCGCTTCCTCCAACTGGGCCTCAATTTGCCCTCTGACCTCCTAACGACCAGTTTCCCGTGCCTCTTCTTTGAGGGCCTCAATCTGAGTAAGATCTTTGTCAAGTTTAATCTCACGAGCCTCTACAACCTCTTCACAATATTTATGGGATTCCATATGAGTGGTGTATTTATCATCCTTCTCCTTTTGAAGTGGTTCTTCGAGCTGTTTAACGTGAAGGGCCAGAGTGTCCTTCTCTCTCTGAAGAGTGTCTTTCTCTAAGGCAAGTGCACCGTTGCATTGAATAGCAATGTCTAATTCCTTCTTGTGAGCCATTTCCAAACAATTAACTACTTCAGACGTTTTCTTTAGCACTTGTCTCTGCTGCGGTTAACTTCGTTGTCAACTCTATAATCTCATCAACTTAATGTTTGATCGTATCTTTATCATAAATCGCCTCCAGATTAAGGCGATTGATTTCGTGTTTCCTTTCAATAGACACCTCAGAAATTTTCGTAGCTAAGTGTTGGAGTTTTTCATGCTGCACAAAAACATCATTGACACACGCAAGCGAACTCGCTTTATAATTCCCAGGATTGTATGGATAGAAGGAAGAAACTTTAGTCCATCAAAGTAGATTTTTGGAAATTTGACTTAAGTTCGGGTAACTGTTCAGCTGTAGAGGCCTCAACAACTATAGTAGTTAAAGCAGGAATGTAACAATAGGACATTTGTTCGACCAGCATTCGTGAGGCAGTCGAAACCCAGGTGAACCCAAATGATGCTCGGGTGGCACAACAGTTGGGGGAACATGAGAAGAGGTCCGATTGCCGCTATATATAGAAGGATTGGGCAGAACTTCTTGGTGATGATATGGATGAGACTTTGACTTATGCTTATAGGATGAAGATTCCCTTGAATGATGGCTTCTTTCCCACTGTCACCCCTTTCTTGATGCCTGCCCGAGTCCAGACCATGACTGGATCCATAATGTGTTGAAGAGCCCCTCACGTGATCAAAGGCATGAGAATGAGACATAGCACCTGCAAACCAAAAAAAAGCGTATAAGTGACAATCAAATAAAAGATAGACAAAAATTGTGCAATAAAGTTTGCGTGATTGCGAGTGTCCTAGTGTCCCCCCGACGGACCAGTTACTGTGGCCTTGCTCATAGGAGTGATTCCCCCTTTGTTAGTGGAAAGAATTTCATCACCAGTCCTGGCGGGAGAATTAAGCTCCCGACACTTAAATTGGGAAAGTCAGAGGTCATGATGTTGTCAGGGATCGGGAGACTTGAAAATCCTTCCATCAAACTCTTTAAAGGTTGGGAGGAATACTCTTCTTCGGCAGAGGTGATAGTGAACTTAGGCTTTTTATTCAGTTTCTCTCCTACGGAGTTTGTAAGCGAGCCATTTTCCTTTACTTATCGGTGCATGAGATCGCATGCCTTATGATGATTCGACCACAAGCATGCTGCCTGAAACCTACATCATCATTGCCAGACTCATTGGCGTCATCACCTCTGATTTTGCCTTCTTCGACATTGTCCTGAGCCTCTTTGACTAGAGCACGACATGGCTATCAATGTTGCCTTCTTGTTCCACAACATTTCTTCACGGTGCAATGCTTCATGGAAGTCAGATGCTGCGACCCTCTTCCAGCAACTCGAAAAGAGATAACCATTCATTAGTTACGAGTGATCTAATGTCCCTGTCTTCGACTGGTGTAGCACGAATTGCGAAAACCTCCCATGAATAATTATCCCTTCGGGTCGTGGAATGACATCTGTAATTTTTCAAAGTATTTGTTAGTTCAGGATGCGACTTGGACTTAAGAATTTGAAAATAAAGTGAGGGCAACACTTACGTCCTTCCAACCATCGCCCTGCAAAGCTGGGCGGACAACGAACGTAGAACCATTCATGATTAAAGACACCGAGCTTGTTCCAAGCACCAGTTAGAACTTGACAGTTGGGCGCAGGCTCGAGGAAAGTATAAGTAAGGCTTCCCGTATGTCGCTTAAAATTGTAGATGAACCAGATGTCTTCAGGAGATGGCGGATGGAGCAAAACATCCATAAATAATAAAAAGGTGCCATGAAGGAAAGCGTAGCTATTCGGATGCAGCTGAGCAAGAGCTATTCCTAGATAATTTAGCATCTCTCGAATAAATGAATTAAAAGGTGACACACATCTGGCCTAGCACATAAATTTATTACATGCCATATACCCCTTCGGGGGCAAGTGCGCCTTGTCATTCTTTGACGGGACTAATACATCTCCAAATTGGGTTCCGTGTTTAGAGCACAGCCCATGGAGAGTGGGCTCATCAATTATGGAGGCTTGGGAATCCACCTAGTCATCCAGAAATACAACACCTTCTAAAATGTCAGGGGCGAGACCTATCTCTTCCACCGAAAGGATGGAAACGTCGGAAAAAAGGTTAACCAATAGACCGAAATTCTCTGGCTTCTCAGTTTGGTGTTCGGGAGAAAGTCTACTAGATACGGTCATGGAGCTCGATTTGGCACCTGGATTGTTGTGCTGTGAAGGATGACTGAAAGACATCGTGGCTAAACGCCTTGAGCATCCGAAGTCCATATCAACTAAACTCAGTAGATAATCAAGGTTACAGAAATCAACGTGTCCCTCCGTGCTAAGTGTAAACTAGTGTGGAGCAGTGTCATGCAGTCAAAAATAAACAGTTAGGAATTAAAAGCAGAAAGTAGTGAAGAGAATTTGGATCTCGACCAGAGTGACTGTCATTACTGATCGACTCAACTGGTGTTTACATTGATCGGTTGTGTAAGCTTTGGGATTGACCATCGGCATGTTAAAGTATAAAGTTTGTTATTGAGGTCCATATGTTGAATTTTAGTTCATATTCAAGTTCAAAGTCAGATATGCAAGTCATATTGTCCGTTAAACTTCATACGTTCAAGTTCATTAAGATGGGATTGGTTCTAACTATTCGTACAAGTCTACATGGATTGGTTTGTTTAAGTGTTCAAGTTGGTTCAAGGGCCTAAAATCAGCTAAGTCCTCACAACCGATCCCTTTATCTCAACGTAGTTGATCCCTCTCACAAAGCCAACACAACTGATACCTCCTTACTCCAAAACATCAACAGACCGATCCCTTAGCCAAATACTCCATCACTGATCCTTCCATCCCATTTATGAATCGATACCTACACATCGGTACACGACTAATCCCTTCCTACACATAACCATGACTGATACCTCTCATAGCCATTGCATCGATCCATCTTCCATGTTGTACAACCAACCTATCCATCATATATCACTACCGAACCCTAACCTCAAACTCACAAATGCACATGAACCCATGCCGCCTCACCACTTAATTATACTTGTATGATAAAATAAAGACATACATAGTCAGCAATTAAAGGAGTCGACGGTAAAGGGTAATTCAAAGGCAGGGTTTGGGTCAGTTTGAGGTGGAGCGATGAGATTGGACCAGTAGAGATGATGAAACCTGAGTGGATGGGGTTCGCGGCTAGGAGCTGTGGATTTTGTGCTAGAGATCGTTAATTGAAGAAGGATGAAAGGGGGAAGGGTTCGGCTTCACTATTTTTTGAAGTAAGGTGAAATGAGGAGGGTTCAGATGTGAAATTGAATAAAGTGAACAAGTGAGGGATGGAGAGGAAAAGTATTAGCTTATATACAAGCCTAAGGGATTAGTCCACTTTCAAACAGCCGTGAAGCAAAAAAGTTAGGTCCTCTATATAAAGAGGGATCGGATACGGTCCCTATCCAAGGGGAATCAATCTGACCCCTGTGTGCCTAAAAAAATGGAAAGAAGAGAGAAAGAAAGGGATCGAGTACTATCTCTCAGTGAAGAAGGGGAAATTCCGATCCCTATTTAAAAAATAATAATATATGAATGCAATGTGGTTGCATCTAAGTCAATAAGAATTGGCGATGACCCGTGAGTGAGCAAACGCATCCACGAGCCAATGACAAGAACATGTACCTGAACGCGTAGGTGTATATTCTAAAAATTCAAATTTTGAAATTGAATTCCCACCTGAAGATTTCAAAGATGAAACTGGATCAGATAGCCAAAGCTTACTAGCCTCGTAGAGTCGGACACAGATCGCAACTGATGGAATACAATCTTGAATTTATACTATTGGAAATCGACCAAGCGTCATGACGATCAAAGAGAGATACAACACTTTGGGAAGATAATTCAACAGAAGGATAGTGACTATTCAGAAAATTGGATGGATTTCTCTCCGATGACTCTAACTTGCTTCGATTCAAAGCACATCATGTTCGACACAAGACGTACTTTGAGGGGCAAGTGTTATCCGACATTTTGACCCGCCTATATCCAAACTAACTAGACAAGTTAGACTAGTAGCCGTGATCGAACAGAAACAAGAGATATGCTCTACAGAATGTTCTAAGTATGGAATATAAACTAGTCTAGAAAAGGGATCAGGTAAGATCTCTCTCAACCAAAGGGATCAGATCACTTCAGCAAAACAGTGCGACTCAATGGAAAACGATCGATATTTCAAAATCCATAAGTCAAATACACATGATACTTTGGGAACAAGATGAGGAGATCCTAAGGAGTCCACCCTAGGGATGGCACCCAAAAAAGCACAAACAAGAGGGATCAACCCTCTTCCCTCTAGAGGGATCAGCCAGAATTAGACAACATCACATATTGCAACAATGATTGATCAATAACCCAAGTTCTACAAATCCAATTGGCATGAAACTTGAAAGCCAAGCATAATACAATATGGAGAAGCTCCCATAGGGATCGTGGCTCCTAAATCTCCAACAATAGGGATCGTCCTCGATCCCTATTCCTTGGGATTTGGGTCAAGTGATCCCTCCTGTGGGCCATATGGTTGTGAAGATCCTTCTCTCGAATTTTCAAGGAGATATTTCACCGTGTTCCCCTATAAATACAGACTTCATTGTTCATTTTCGAGATCTTTACACTGCTGGTTGCTTTGTATTCTTTTGTAATTAAGGATTTTCATATGATCCCTCTTGTACACAGTTTACAAAATGATTAATACAAGCTATCTCTTCAAAGTGGATGTAGGCAAACAATGCCGAACCACTATAAATTGATGTACCTCTATTATTTGCTTATTTCTTATTGCTTTATTACTATATTCTCTCTGTTTACATTTAATATTCTTCATTTATTCCTCTACACAAACTTTAATGGGTGTTTGTGCCAATTTTTGGCGCAGGCAAATTCTAACGGACAATTCATAAAGACATTTATTTAGTCATTCTAATTTTACCTATTATGCCTTCCTTATCTCTCCACAATCTCTCTAATAATCTCTTTATATAGTCTATTTATATCATTATTAAATTCTTGTAACCCCCTATTTATTCCACATTTATTGCCTTATTTATCCTTGAAGTTGCAATCTTTTCCATTTACATTTTATATCCCTATTATATATTAAGCGCCTTATGTTAATGTTCTAATTACATCTAAGGTGAACATCGACATGTTTTACGCTTGTAGAGTTTTCAATTACAAGGAAATCTAGGTCAACAAAGGAATCAAATACCATTCGGCTTCTAGGGTGCTTCCATATATTGCGCTCATGCTTTTCTTAGTCCACTCCTTACGGTATGACCTCTGTCTGGTGGGTAATCGAGGCAGAGTATAATTTTAACTCTATTTATTTTTCTAATGCATAGTCGCTTCGTCCATCCTTTCGAAATATAATCATAACTACCTTTACAGTTGGAATTTATAGAATTAGGCACATCTTCAAAATAAGTATATATTTATATATATTAGAGTTTTTGAAAGAATACTTTTCAAAAATAACAAATACTTTACTCATACATATACTTTTCCCTATTGATCGGGTAACCTAGGCTTTGATACCAAATATAACAACCCGTCCTGAAATAAGCCTAAATTCTGATCCAGAAAAGGCCTATCGATAGAACCATCTCAAAGCTAGATGTTGGTTGGTAAAAAAACAAAATAGCTCCATTCAAAATCTCACAACAAAAGGATAAAATATAATAATAACAACAATACCCATTTTATTCAAATTTCAAAATGTCATTCAAAACCTAACAAAATATCCGTAATACAAAAACCCAATAATAGTCGTAACATTTCAATGATACAATATTCTAAATAGAAAAATAGGCACAGGGAAGAAGTCACAAACAAATTTAGTCTCAAGGACAACAAGTTTGTTTTTTAGTCTGAAGGACACTTTTTAGTGTGAACAGAAAATGATAGTTACAACTATCATTCTGTGATTTACACTAAAAAGTGTCTTTCAGCCTAAAAAGCAAACTTCTTGTCCCTGAAACTAAATTTATCTCCAACTTTTTCCCTAAGCCTAAAACCCCCTATTCTAAAATTGCAACATCGTTTTTATTTCATGGGTACATCAAAAACTGTAAAAGATAACAAGTAAATAAATAGACTACTGCCACAAGTCTCATCATCGTCTTCGCCTTCATCATCACCCTTCCTAAATTGTGTTGTAATGAGGAGGAAGTCAGAAAAAATATGTCTAGTGAATAAAAACCTCGAGCTTTACTATAATAGTACTTGGGCAATATAATTCAAATAGGAATATGTCTTAAGTTTTCTACCTACATCTTAAGTCTTTTCAAATATAAGCCCAAAGGATTTTCTCAACTTAAATAAAAGGATTTCCAAATATAAGACCAAAACCAATTTGTTATCAACCCAATAACCCATATCTTTCGTCCATAATGTTATTGTTAGTTTGCGGAAGATGGATCTTAAGGCTACTTTAACACTAGAAGGGGGTGAATAGTGTTTACTGATTTTTGTGAATCATTTTAAATTCTTTTAAGATTATAATTAAACAACGCAGAATCAATAATCATGGATGCAAACATTGATAGATATAAACATTGTAAGAGATCACAATAGGAATTTTTATACTGGTTCGGAGTTACTCTACATCCAATCTTGTATAATTTCTTGTACATATTTCTTTTCAAACGTCAAAGTCAATAAATCTCGATTTCAAGGCTACGAGACATGCCCTCCATATTTTTCGAGCCACAAGTACACTCACTGGATCGGACGGGACAACAGCACACCCACTTGGATTCAAACGGAACACCAAGCGCACCTACTTGATTCAAACGGGACACAAGCATACCCACTTGGATTCCAGGGATACCAAGCACACCCAAGAGTATAAGAGTATGATTTGATAGAGTTTACAGATTCAATTTCTTGATTTTAAGTACAAATGATCCTATAACCTCTTGAACGGCACTTTGACCTTGATTTGAGTGAGAGAGATGAGAGAGATCAGAGAGTAAACAATATAGAATCAAATCAATAGAGTTTGAATTTGATTCTGGTTGAATTTGAGAAGATTTTGAGTAGATTTTCTTTTAAAAATCAAGAGAGTAAAAGAGGATATAAAATATGAGAAAGTAGTTAAAAAAATTCATTTGGAAAACCTTTATTTACAGAGAAACAACAGTCATGTCCATTCGTGAAGAGATACGATGAAAAGACACTTCCATTTAAATTTAAAATTTGAAATTATCGGCCTATACGTCAACATACTTGATAGGGATATGACACATATCCTTTGCAATTTTGAAAAACCATTAAATAAAAATTGTTTTGAAAATGCTAAGTTTTGTAAAATATTTTGATTCTTCGTAAAATCATTTAAACATAGTTTATACGCATTTTAATTATAATAAATCTTAAGAAAACTTTATAAAATTATTTGAAATATTTTAACATATAGAGTATTTAAATATGAATTTCTTTTAAAAGCGTGTGTGTGTGTAAGTAAATATATATTTAAAATCAAAGTTTAATAAATGTCAAAATATACTTTTAAATACTATAAGCATTTAGAAAGCGTAAAACTAAAACTATATCAAAGTAATAGATTAAAAGTATATTTAAACTAAAATACTTAAAAACTTAATTACTTAAAATATAATAATCTTGTAAATAAATAATAAAAAAGTTAGGAATCATTTGAAGGCCGTTTTGAAAAATCATTTTGAAAACGGAGATTCTTTAAAATCATTTTTGAAATTGAAAATAATTTAAAATCAGAAAATATATTTTAAATCCTTTTCGAAAAATGAAGAGAGATCAAATATGTGCTACCAAGGTTTTAACAAAATAATCTATGACTCTATAACTTATCTGGATTTCTTGAATCTTCAAAACTCATGAGTCTTCAATCTTTAGTTCTTGAATCTTTATATCAGCCTCTTGAATCTGCTCTTAGATACTGTACAGTCTTCTAAATCAACACATGCCTAATATCCTGCACTATATACTATATATAACTTGATAAAAACATTAGTATCTATATTTTATGTAATATCATATGGTTGTTGTCATCAAAACCAATGTCCAAGGTACTAATAGGCCTATCAATGTAAGAGACAGTATACAAGTCACTTAATACCTTTTAATGAGAATTAGGCAAACTCCGACTGTTTAATACCTTATTTAAGGCAGGTCCACGTCAGTTCTACCTATAATCCCAAGGCGAACTCCTCAATAGTAACTATCTAGTTAATATTACACGGAATCTCTTCAGCCACTTGATCCTATTGAAGCGGGCCCTTTTCCGACATATCCTCTACCGTGCCTAATCCATAAGCCCGATCATTTACTACTTCCTACATAGAGAATAGGCGAACCGTCACACAACCACTTATTACCTTTAATCTATGAAGAAGGTCCTTCATATTATGACCCGTACCCTACGGTGATGTCTCACATTACCCGACTATTTGTAGGTACTGGTAGCCAGATTAGCTGGGCAGATTTACCCTACAAAATCTGGGACTAACTTCGCGTTATCGTAGTTACTTATTATAGGCGATGTCTCACATTAGCCCTAAAGTCATATTGCTGATAGCCATATTAGCTGGAAAGACTTTCTTATGCTTTTGACTAACCATGCATCCCTATAACTTAGTCAAAATTTATACCACTTTCACATATATTATCACACATCTCACCATTTCCATAATCAAGGCCTTATAAGAAATCTTTCTTATTTTGCCTTTAACATTATTTACCTTCCTAAGGGAGATTTTAATAAAATTAATACCCTATTTAACTACGCAATTATACGTTAATTACGCTAATACACACACACATACACGTGCCTAGTAATTTCTAAGTGTGCAAAATATATACTCTAAACTAGCGTTTAAATGTCAACTCTTTCAATAATTATACAAGTCTTATCCTATATTATCAACAATACCAAAATTTCAATATTTATATCCAAAAATTCCAACCAATAGACTTGTATATAATAAAAATTTAAACCCAACTTATTACATCAAAATAATGGAATATATTGATACTAGAAACTTACAATTCCAATTTTACGCTCTATTTAACTTCTTTTCCACATAAAAATAAACAAAGGAATTTTTATTTAATTCATGGGAATAAGCAGTGCAAACTACAAATAAAATCCGTACCTTACACTTATTCCTTAATCAAAATCCTTTAACCAAATTCAAAGAAAAGGAATAAGGAGTGGAATAGAAGGTAAAATTATACAAACTGTAAATCTACATTATTCCCATTATTTTGACATAAACAATTGAGATTCCAACGTAGAATTGACATTTCACATTGAAGGAGTTTTGGGAATTTATAATATGATGTTTTTGCAAACCAAAACTCTCCAAGGCATATTCAAATCCAAACTATACCAATCAACTACTAAAATAGAAAAGCTAAGATTTCCGCTCGCAGTATATCCTTAGCTTTGCCTCCTTTGGATTTTACATGCCTTTGACAATCTTTATCAGATCTCTCCTTTTTGATATATATGCAGCAAAGGATTTGTACATATAGATTAGATTCAGAATTTGAGGGATTATAGGAGAATATATTAAGAAAATAAACAATAAACAAAAATAGATGTATAGGATTTCTTATCAGAAACCATAATGAAGTTTTCTGAATCTATGAAGAGATGAACTGACAAAGCTTCGCTAATGTTCCCAAAATATTTGTGTATAAAGGTAAAGGGTCTAGGATCTTATATATAGTAGTTGGAACGCATCAGAACCGTTGGATGAAGGTCGGTTGGAAAATAAAAAAATCTGGAATGTTCAAATTTACAAACCCTAGCCGCTTCTTGACAATCAACTGTCGACAGCCAGCGTTCGACCGATCCTATAGAGAAGTTGACCGTGGCGTTTGTTTTGGGAAGATTTTTGTGTCATTGTTTTTTATTTATTATATTCCTTAACTATACTTTAACGTTTACTTAACCTCCAAGTCTAATTACTGTTAACTTTGAATTTTAAATTTTAAAATTAATTATTCATTTGAATTTCAATTCTATTTAAATTATTTTAAACCTATAAACTTTAAACGTCCATAACTTTTCCGTTTGAGCTCCGTTTTCAACATATTATGTATGAAATTGACCAGAATTTCGCCACTAACGCAAGGCATGACTTTTGTGGTCAGATTCCAACTTTTGCAAAATTTCTATTTTTACTTCTATCTTATTTTATTTAGCCTATCCAATTTATCTATGGTTGATTTTACGGGGTTTTACACGGGTGAACTTGATCCTCCCACTGTTTTGCCTTAGCGTTAACTTCTTAGATCTTATCCAAGTCTACAACTTTGCAGTAACAACCAAATGTTGGCAAAAGAGGGAGGCTTTTGAATGGTTTAAAAGAGTGGAATTGGTAAGAGAGAGATAATGATATGATCCATTTTTCTCTCCATTTGACTTCTTATTTATATGCCACTCTCTACACCATTCTTTTTGATACTTTTTCTTTCCTCTCTCTCTCTCTGAAAATTTTGGCTAGAAATTCCCTATACCAAACCTTGAAATATCCAAGCACAAATCACATCAAAACTCTTTGATTCGATCGTTGGTGGTAAAGTAGTTTGGGAGCCAACAACTCTAGAACTTGGAATCCGATTCAAGAAGCCATTTCATCATTTCAAAGTGAGATCTCTAGGATTTGGTGAAAGGTATTCAACCTGTTTACTAATTCATTTAATAATATTATCTAGTATTGTATTATATTGTAGAATGTTAGATTATATTACGAATCTAGTGCATCGATGTTCTGTCACATATTAGATGGTTGAATATATTGGTACACCTATATATTAAAATAAAATTTACTTTGTAAGTTTGCTGGTATTAAACTCTTGGCCTAAAAATGAAAACTTTTTTTAATTAAATAATATTATATATGATTTCATTAATTAATAAATTATATCATAAGTTTAAAATCATATAACAATCATTTTAAAATTTATAAAATTTTGTTTTTGCATTGTAATAATTTGATAGCAAATTTTACTTTATTTTAATATATATTTATATTTATTATATATTTAAATATTAATATAACTATTTATTTAACTAGAAATTAATTATTTAATATATATTTATTTAATATAATTTGAAATTAAGTATAAAGTTTTAGTTAATAACATTACATAATTTTTAGATTTCAAAAATGATTTTCTAATAATTTAATTAATTAATTTAAATCAGTTTTAAATTATTTTACAATTGTTTATTTAAAAATTATTTCATAAATCCAATTTTTTTTGTGTTGTGAGCTCCAAGTCAGCTTGCATCAATTTTATAATATATATATATATGTGTGTGTGTGTGTGTGTGTGTGTGTGTGTGTGTGTGTGTATGCACATATGTTTATATATTTATGATTAGTTATTAATTAAAAAATAATAATTTTGTTCCCGGGTTTACAGCAGCAACCAAAAAATATATATTAATTATTAAATGATTTTGCTATTTAATATAAATGAACATTTGTATAATACATCTTAAATATTTTATATAAATTATTGCAATTATTATTTCCATATATTTATATAAGTATATAATTGTAATATATAAATGTATACTTATATATATATATATATTATTTGATGCATATATATATATGCTTAGACAACACATAAAATACTAGATGGGCTAACATATCCGTTGTAGTGTAAATCCCAACACCTTTACATGGAAATGTCAAACCATGCACACTTTATTATGTTGCACGTCCACCTACACATGTATGTATATATGATACACATATTCAAACATAGTACAAAAACAATATAAAGTAAAACTTTATTTATAAATAAAATAATGATTTTATTTAAAATAATAGAAAAATTCTAAATGAATTAGACTTCATAGGCCCGATAAAGATCCAAATGGTAATTATTTTTTAAATTACCAATTTCTTCTGTATGGGCTGACCCAGTTCCAACAGCACATTATTCTTAAGTCGAGGGAACTGTGTAACACGTTACCCTCATATTTCATGTTTGATCTAGTTTTTATTAACCAACAAGAAACTCTCGAACGAGTCATTCCATAGTTATCTAACAACTACAAGTATGTAACCCCTAAGTGCCTCTATCAGCTATAAGTAATAGTATGCCTAACATTTGAAGAGCGTTACGTATTTTGATCTCAATGGATGCATTGATCTCTTTTCTCAAAACATTATTATTATAACATTACCCACAATTGCAAATATTTGCAACCAAAATCATATAACATTTTATTTAAGGATTTCTTGTTATATGCTTTAATTGGTTACTTAATTAGTTATATCACAATATAACAAAGTTTATAAATAAAAACAAACACTTTGTTACGAACAAGATTGATTGCAATATTAGATATATATGCAACAAATTACATATAATTGCCCCTAGGGCATACTATTAACTCTTTCAAAACATACATTCAAACAAGCTAACAACATCATATCATGGCAAAGCAAGCATTACGTATCCATATCCTAATCTAACATTCATGCAATCAATCGTATGACATAATTACATGTTTAAATATTTAAAATCATCTAAATTCATTTGCAAATCGTTTGCAAATCCAAAAAGGTCTAAAATCATATTTTTAAGTTTGAAAGTTAATCCGAAACATGTTTTAAACAAATATAATCATATATAAAACGGTCATGGATGATAAATCACTCACCTATCAATGTAAAACATAAATTCCAAGACGATGTTAAGATGAAAAGTAACGAGCACGAATCCTAAAGCCTCAAAATGCTAATATGAAGATCTTTAGTTAATGTCCTTGTTAATTTACCCTTAATCACTTAACTTAGCTATGACTAGTATGGATTTGAGATGATTTTGATAAAAGATAATTTAATGGAGGATTAGATTTGTTTTTAGGAATTGGAAAGTGATTTGGAGATGTTCTCTAAACTGCAGTTAATAAATTCCTGAAACCATTAATGAGACTAATTATGATCACCCCACAAAAGGACAAACTATCATATCTTTCATTTGGAATATGATTTAGAACACACTTCGGCTTTTTATCAAAAGTTAAAACCATTACAAAATTTTAGTATCAAAACCGTCCACAATTAATTATAAGGGTCAAAAATGTTAAAACACAATATTATCCAAACTTATAACCTGTTTGGAAGTCATTTGATTATGGAAATAATATTTTTACGATTCTCTGATATGTATAGAAAATGTGGGTCACTATATTAGAAAGATTATGATTTTGTTGTCCACATTGATTTTAGGAAAGAATCGATCAGAATTCTATATTTAAGACAAAAGAGAACCCTACATTCAACAACACAAAAGAGACCGTAAGTGTAAATTTCAGTGAATTCTGTTTCATTTTTCTTGTTTCGAAACTAATCTCGTTCTGAAACTAACCTATATCCTTATACTTAATTTTTAAAGTTGGTGGTCAAGAAATTAATTATTGTACTAAGTTTTCATTTTGACTAATTTATTCTATGTAATATATATTTTATTTAAAATGTTTTATGTGCAAATAATCCATTCACCTAACGTAATCAAGCCATACTTGTGTAGTTGTATGCTTATGTAGATATGTTAGCCTAGTAGAGTGCTAATCAAAAAATACCGAAGTTATGGATTTAAAACATTTTAGTTTCCCAGCCCGTTTCTGGCCCACTTTTGATGCAGAATCCAATGGCATAGATTCATCTCGTACAGAGACCATCCATCATCGTTTATATAAATCGCAATCTTCTGAAAACCCTAGACCTCTTTCAGCCGCCGCTTAAGAAACCCTATTTCCCCAGAAATGAAATACAATCCAAGAGTCACCAGTTCCCGCCGCAAATGCAGAAAGGCACACTTCACTGCGCCTTCCAGCGTCCGTCGGAGGCTGATGAGCTCGCCGCTCTCCGCTGATCTCCGTAACAAGTACAACGTTCGTTCCGTTCCAATCAGAAAAGACGACGAGGTCCAGGTGGTTCGTGGAACCTTCAAAGGACGTGAAGGCAAGGTTATTCAAGTCTACAGGCGCAAATGGGTGATTCACATCGAGAGAATCACGAGGGAGAAAGTAAATGGATCGACCGTCAACGTTGGAATCGATGCATCGAACGTAGTGATAACAAAGCTGAAATTGGACAAGGATAGAAAGGCGTTGCTCGAGAGGAGGGCGAAAGGTAGGATGGCTGCTGATAAAGAAGCCAAGGGTAAGTTCACCGTGGAAGATGTTGCTGCTGGAGCGTCACTTCAAGAGGTTGATTAAATTTCTATACATCAAATTTCAACTGGTTTTCCATTTAATTAAGGAAGTTTGCCTAAGTTTTGTTATGTTATCTGGTGCCCATGAGTTTATCATGTTTGAACTTATTAAGAGTACTCAACTTCTTTTCTTATTTAATGATGGACTTGGTTGGTTTTTATGAATTCAAGTTTAGCTTTGTTATGTCAAGTTTCTATAATATGTTATTAGATGAAGTACTTGATATGGTTTGTGGACATCAAGATAGTCTGTCTTCACGATCACATTGTGCGATATCATGTGTAGACTGTTGCAAAATGTTAAATTTAGGGGTGTTTGTTTGGAGTAAGTTCTTAATCAGAACAGAATAAGTGTTTAGAATGTTAAAAATTGTTTATGTCCGTTGCTTCAGTATTAAGTATTTTGAACCTCTACTCTTGATATGTTAGTTCCTGATATATTAGTGTTTACTACAATATTGAGTCCTAGTTCAATTGTTTTTTTATTTTTCCAAACCGCCTTCTCTCTTCAGCACCACAATTTTTATCTCAGCTTTCTCTTTTCAATTCCCAAAGGTTTTTTTAATAATTTGGTAATTATTTAAAAAGGAGAAATATTGAGATTTTGTTTGTTAAGAAAATTAATCACATATATTTCATTTAGATTTATAAGAGTATATTCTATATTTGATCAAAAATACAATTTCACCTTTTTTGATTTTATATTTTGATTTTATATTTGATAAAATCAATTTAGGAAAGTTATTTATTTATAAACATCGAGGATAACATTGTCATAATTTTTCTTTTAATTTTAACAAAAGAAAGCTCATTCAAAACTATAAAAGGTAAGTAGACAAACAACTATTTTAATTTTCAACATTCAAGGCAGTGTTCAACAATCAACATTTAATATTAAACAGTTAGCACGGTAAACAAACACAGTTTATATTACTTAAAAAGCTACCAAAAGAGAGAGAAAAGCAGTAGGAGTTAGAGCTGTTTGAGACCGATACTTACAAGTAACTTATTTTAATTTTGATGTTGAGAAACTTATTACAAACAGTTTGCAGAAGTTAAGTTGAAAGTTATGAAGCAACTATTTGTTGTTTATGACTTATGAAGGCAGTTTCGTAGGAAATTTTACTCAAATGTTTCCACTTGGAAGTCAAATTACATCCAAATAATTTTATTTACAAGTTTAAAACTTCTTCCAAGTTTAGAACTTCTTGGAATTACTATTCAAAATTAGTTTCAAGGGTTGTAAAATAAGCTTCTTCCAAACGGCTCTCTGTGAATTGGAGATTTCACTTTAAAGACCACGTTGTAAATTAATAGATCTGGAACCATAATCAGTGTCTTAGTACAGTATTGTGTCTCTTATCAAGGGCCCAATAAGTAAGAAGCAATTAATTCTGAAAATTAATACAATTATTTATTGTGACCCACATCTTCAATCATATTTTGTTATTGGCATATGATACGCGATAGGTGAGATCAGAAACAAATAGTTTTATATCATTCATATTGTTAGTTATAATTTTAGAAAATAATGTACAATGTTATGTCTGTAATAAAACATTATGAAAGTGAATATTTTGTTAACCACCGATATTTTTTCCAAATAATGTACAATGTTACGTCTGTAATACAATGTCAGTGAATGTTATGTCGGGTAATAAATCATATTTTGTTAACCACCGATATTTTTTCCAAATAATGTACAATGTTACGTCTGTAATACAATGTCAGTGAATGTTATGTCTGGTAATAAATCATATTTTGTTAACCACCGATATTTTTTCCAAATAATGTACAATGTTATGTCTGTAATAAAACGTCAGTGAATGTTATGTCTGGTAATAAATCATATTTTGTTAAGCACTGATATTTTTTCCAAAGCTATACATGTTGATGTTTTGTTATGAAAGCGAATCAAATAATATGTTTTTTTCCTAAGGAACCGCCCTTTTGCTTAAATGTTGTTTTGCTAACTTAATCAAGTTGAGAGTTCTTGACTCAAAATAAGGGAAATACACTTCTAAACGCCGTATTAGATTAGGATCAGTGCTTAAAATATGAGTATTATGATAATTTATGTTAATACATGATTAGTATAATTTCAAGTAAGTTAGGGGACTAGTGAGAATACAAGAATTTGTATATTCTTTACCATATATTTTATACGAACGGTCAAATTACCCTTTTGTGTAAGTGACACGGCCTTGTATAAATATCTGGTGATAAGCACAGGAGTGGAGCTATGTTATAAATGAGGAGGTCCGTTGAACCTTGAAATTAAAATTTCTAGAACTAGCTAAATTGCTTTTCATTTTAAATGGAAAAGGGCGCTAAAAAATAAATGGGGAACTGCTAAAAGTTTAACTGCAAAAAGGTAAATTTGTCCATTTTTATAAAATACGCAATAAACATAAAAAATCGTGCAGTTCGTTAGCTTTATACCATAGATGGAATTATACTTATCATGTTATACATGAATTATAATAACATTTTCATATATGTATTAACATTTCAAATTTAATGTAATGTTTAGGAGCCTCCTTTATTTTAATTGGTAAATTGCTTTTCATTTTAAAGTATCAAATTTAATGTAACGTTTTGAGCAGTGTGAGTAAAAACCTTTACCCACCGTGGGTGAAATAAATTATTTTTGTATAATCTTCTTTCACATCAATGTTTTCCATCCATGGTGCACAACTATAAGTCTGCACCATGGGAGTGCGGCGGACTCCTTTTTTCTAGGAAGTTTTTCATTGCTTTTTTCTTTAGATGCGAATTTAATGTATTGTTTTGTATTTGAACCATGATTATAAAAGTTTGAAATTTTGTTTAGTATTTTTGCACCGTAGGAGTGCAGGCTTTAATTTCTGTCTACCTTTCTTTTGTTAAAACTGATATTGAAACTCTGTGCATGTAGAAGATGGTTTCGCATACTATAATGTAAAAAATTACATCTTCTTTTCATACATTTTTCAAACGTACATCTCAGATGCTGGCTCCAAACGTAGCTTTCCAACCGCTAGCTCAATGTCATGAAACAAAGTTTTTTCGTTAGAACATTATGTTTGCAAAGTTCTGTATGACCACACAATATATCGTTAATCCAGTGAATATCCTTATATGTTTAAGTGTGGATTTGATTCACTGACTCCTTCTAGTGCTATAATTCCCCTAATATCATGTACATCAGTCAAACGTTCAGCCTTACAATTTGAATAATTAGCTTCGTTATTGTTTAGTGTTGGTCCTTTGTTTAGTTGAAAAAGGAGAAGATTAAGAAAAGGATGAAGAAGATGATGATAAAGAGTTTAGGATGAGTTGGTTTATGAATGGACTGAAATTAACCGTTACCAATGACCATTTTCACCTGTTTTCTCCAACGGGCTAAATATGTGGGTTATAGCTTTGCTGTGTTTGACGCATCAGACACAATGAAGGTGAACTGGGCGGATAGAACGTGACCTTGATCTGATAACTGCAAATTTTGTTGCTGGAATATATTGATCATGGGTACTCGAAGCTGGCATGTTATTTTGTGAATTAATAATTTTTTCATCCTTTTATGCAAATCTAAAGTCCTAATCTTTCTGCTCTTGAAAAGCGAGTTCCTTAATTTTCACATTGCGTTTTGGTTAAGTTCTATTAAGTTCCCACATATCGATCCATTTAAAACCTTCTTATATGATAATTCTTTTCGAGATCAGTTTAACAGTAACAAACAAAACAATGACAGCATCAAATCTTTTACTGTGTTATATATGTCTTGTTGAAATTTATCAAATCCTTTTCTTATCAAATATTCTAATGTAATTCGATGTCTCATTTATTTGTTCAAGTTCTATGAAACCAAGATCCATCATTTTAGTCCTTTTTTATTACTTGGTATTTCATTTGACTATTTGATCGTGAGCAGAGTGAGTTAGTTTCTTTTGTTTGTTTCTTTTTGTGGATGACAATAATTGATTTTAATTTTGCGGATGAAAAAAAAAGTGTGAGGAGAGTACGCAAGTTTTGTTTGTTTGTTTCCTTTTGTGGATGTCGATAATTTATTTTAATTTGTGGATGAAAAAATTTGTGGATGAAAAAAAAAGCGTGATTCCTTTTTTATAGTTGTAATATTGTGCGTAAAATTCTTTGGTCTTTAAATTGTTTTGTTTCTTTGTCTTGGAAATTCGTGTGTCAATAAGCGTTTGCAGTTTTGTGAAGGCTCTTTAAGCTTTCAGATTTTATAAAATGTTGTGTTTTTTTTAAATTAATTATTCTAAGTTAATATTTGGCTTATTATTATGATGATATCTACCTTTGATTTGAAGTGCTTTTACCAAGTAATTTAAGAAGAAATTAACAAAATACCGAGACATTGAAATTTTCAAATACAGTATATGAAGATGCTATGCACATCAATATACAAATACATGTTTTCAAACACACGATTCTATTTTTCCCTTTTTTACGTATCATCTCCACTGGAGGCCAAAAAAAAAAATTCAATTTCAAATTCAATAGGATGTCCGCGCCAAGTGGAAAATTTACTTGAAACCATAATTATCAAGATTAGGTGGAATGAATCAATCGTCGTAATTCATATGGCGCACGTGTCCAGTGCTTTTAGAGATATTCATTTTTTTTCTCCTTTTGCATCATCCTCTTACTCCTCTTGGGCGTCACTATCATTGTCGTGGGCATCACTCTTTTCGTTCGCAATTTTAGATGATATAGCTTTTGTGTTTACTTTGTTATCAATTACAAAGTCCCTCATTTGTTCATTTCATATCATCCTCATAAGAAAATGGTTCCTTCAGTACTAAGTTAAACTACGGACACCTGTGTTCGATGTAAATCGATCTAGTGGGGTACAAGAATTGGATTGTCTTCTTGTTCGATGTAAATACCGACCGCTGTCCTTGGTTCATGTTGTCTTTTGGGGTGGGTGACAGAGCTGTGATGAATGCAATTAAGCTTTGAACAGGACAATCTCGGTGTTTTGGTCATGCAAGACAAATCTAGAGGTAGATTAATAGAAATAGTTATTTCCCTCTTGTCCTAAACAACTCCCTACCATAAAACTCTCCTAGTGGCAGAACCAAAGAAAACCATTTTAGTTACCATCACTTTTGGGTTTTTTTACAATTTTCTATAGATTCTAACAAATGTGATGACTTCCCTATGATCAATGTGATAATGTGTGCTCGATATATGAGATGTAACTTGCGTGTTCTTGTTCCCCTCACCAAGTCGACGATGCGAGGTTTTGCTTTGCATTTTCTTCAATAGCATATTTGTGAAGACATATACTAGAAAAATCAGTAGTGTAAATACAAATAATAGTACGCTGGTTGTATGAATATTCATTCGAGTAAGAAGCATAAAAGGAAAATTATGTGTTTTTTACCTGCACGGGCTTAATAAGTTTTGTGATGTGATCTCTTTTGCAGACTAGTATAAGGAAGATATATATATCTTTAATGATGTAATTTGTAATTATTTTGACAGTAAATTTTCTGGTTATATATTTTCTTGTGGAACCATGCTTTAGATATGATGGAGAAGTTTGTTTTTGCAAGTCAAAGTTAGATCAATTGCAATAGTGTTACACCAGAGTGCTTACGTTGTGGAGCTTGTTGAGATTGTTGTTGTGTGGATGCCTGACATTAGGAAAAGTGAGTAGAGTTTAACTACAAATTGTGCATAAAGTGTTAAAAATTTGTTCGGCTGATGATTGTTGCATTTAACAATTCCAAAGGGAATGATTAAGATAGTCGTTTTAAATTAGGTAGAGCAGCGGTAACAGGATGGAAAGTGTAAATCATATGTGTGTAGATGAATATACTCATGCGTGCGCGCGCGCACCTGTGAATTTTAGACGCATGAAAACATATTATAATTCAGAACCTAAGATCCCGTTTCAATATACTTTCTCCATATGTACACGCATACGAGGAAAACGTATGGTTTCACCAATTGTATCATCTATTTGAACACAAATAGACTGTCACTCTCTCTGTTTAATTTAAATAACAATTTAATAGAAAATTAAGAAGCAAATATAAGCAAGCTTCAAGTTTTGTATAAACTGCATATGCATTTTCTAGTAAAAAATTTGAATTACACTTTATCATAGTTGAAATTCGAATGAAAGTGTTTCACCTATAAACAAATGGAGGAATAAGTTTTATATCATGAAAATCTATCTTGCTATAACCGAGTAGAAGATCACCTGCAGGCCGGAGTAACAAACGATGTTTGTGAATTAATGTGCCTGAATAACTGAGGGTTACATACCCATCATTTCACACGTTTCTACCATGGCGCACTAAAGTTGAAAGAAGCATCTTATAGAAAGCAGGAAAGTACATACAGTATACGTGTGCATTGATTATTTTTTAATCACATAACTACCCAAAATCATATGGCCATCGAAGGTTGAGATGTTGAGAATAGTCACATTATATGTATGCTTCATTATTATTCGTTAGTACATTTTTATGGACGATACTTGGATAAATTAGGGTAAACAAATCGAGAGAAATGTCATCAGGTGATCAAAATGTTTGTTAAGGATGAAATAAACATCAGTATAATATAATACAAAAAACCAAATAAACAGTATACATTTATATACCATACGATTAGCTGTACAGTCAAATTGGTGCATTTACAACTCAAACTACTGAATCTTACATGCACCAACTTTCACTTTAAATTACATTGCTAATTATAAAATTAAACAAACTATTTCATAATAGATTATATTTAATCTATTATTGTCAAAATAGAGAGCAAGCAGGTATATATATGATGCTACTTAAAACAACTAACAGATTGGTAAAATAAATATCATGGAAATTTGTCTCTCATTCTTCTCGTTTTATTAAGCATGGTATACTTAGCAAAATAATGAGCTACTACGCCTGAAATCAAATGAATGATCAAACAGCTCTTGTGTTTGGTCCATGGGCTCTAATAAGTTTCCTTTAGAATGAAATCAAATGAACGATCAAATGAAATCAAATTGAATTTAATTATTTAAGTTCCCGATATCAAATAGGAAAATATATAAGGCCGAAAAGAGCACGATTATCAAATTTAATACCCATATCCGAACCACATGATCAAGCCTTTAGGCCAAAAACTCAATTTTCAATAACGAAATGGATTTTCAAAACTTTAAAACATTTCCATGCACCAATTAAAGCAAATGCAAAGTGTAGATTGTTTAGGTTTTAAATTATGACTACATTAGTAACAAAACATGGACAGTTACTTTGTTAGTTCGACAGAAGTAATAACGTTCAAACCAAAATAACGGTCGAACTAACATCATAACAAAATTGCGAAGAAAATATTACCGAAGATATAATGATGTAATTAAAATCCAAATAAGTCGTTGAATCATGGGTCAGCTTCTAGAGTAATGTGTAAATATTCAAAATTTCAACGAAGCGAAAACAACAATCCGCTTGAGGAAATAAATTGAAAATTATCACCGATTCTGATAGAATTGAAGAGCGAAGGGGACGATAATGGATTAGCATATTTTTTAGAACGATGACGGTATAAAGTGGGTGATGGATTAACATGGTTTATTCTGATGATCGATGGAATAAAAAGAAGGGATGAATACTCGAACCCAAGGCAACATCAAAATAAAAATAAATTAAACCTTAGTTTTAAGACTACCGCATGCGAACGGTTTGTAGAAAAAAGTTGGATGTAGCAATTTGATGTTTTGGATGGTCCTAAACATTTTTATTGTTCTTTAGCCAAAATGATCACAGTCGTGGTTAGAGGATTTGAAAGTGCATACAAATTTCTAATTCGAGAAGCTAACGGGTTGTAAGAGGGAGAAAGAGAGAGAAGTCATGCTATACGGTTGGTGTGTTATAGTTGAGTTATTATTTAAGAATTTCTGAAAAAATTCAAAGATAATAACGAAAATCTAATTTTAGAGAAAATTTGAGAAATTTATTATTACTTATAAAGTAGAGTGAAAGTTTGTAACGATCCTTCTTCCATAAAATGTAACATCTAGAACCCGACATCCGAGTAACCGGAATCTCCAATTGTGTTCATAATGACAAGTAACTTGAGGTCTATAGTCTACGTTACTGAGATAGAACATCTCCTATCTCCATGTCAATGCCACCCGAAGACGCACAACCGACACAATCGTTCATGCTACAAATGATCTATAAATATCAAATCCCAAGGCCGAAGCTAAGGAGTATACGCAATATCATATGGAATCGCATCTCTTAATACTCTAGTCACCGCATCTTAAAAATCACTGGATGACTCTATAAAAGTCACCATACAAACCAAAGCGCGTTGTAAGCATCATCCATGACCTCGTTGTTATCCAACAACATCGATACACCCATCCAGTCTATCTTCAAATCTACGGTTTTGGAATACGTATCGAAGAGGGTCCCACTAAGCCTCGGAGTCGAAGTACATCAAAACTCGAAAAAAAACTATTGTTATCCCGCCTTTTGGCAAGGCCGTGATACCATGGAGTTGGCTAGATGGATTTGCGATCATCAAGGCAGGAAGCCCCGAAAGATGATTATCAGATTCAAAGATCAGTTATAAACAAGGCTACGAATGATAGTCAAGCGGATTCAAGCAAGTAGCATTCAAGAAATGGTTATGTATGGATTTGCACTTCCCCTAGGTGAAGGATCGGATTAGATCAATATGGTTAGGAACAGATCGAATCATTATGGCAATGGATCACTTAGATTGGCAGTTCAACTATAATCGCTCAATAACTCAACAAAACCAGGGGAATCAAGCAAACAACTATGGAAAGACGGAGAGGAGACAGAGGGGGACCCATGCAGGCGATCGTCGGGCCCCACAAGGCATGCATGATCGATCGGTGCCGATCGCCCATAGGGATCGGCGTCGATCACTCATATGGCCCCAGATGGACATCATTTTTTCTGGATCGGTCCGTCTAGGCTTTGGCCTTCTGCGCGTGGATTTTCAGTTGGATATTTGCACGTCTTCTCTTATAAATACCAGATCATTGGCTTAAGGAAAGAGATCTTCTTTTGGCTCTTCTTCGTTGTTTCTCTTTCCTTCCTCCATTAATTTTCTAAGGCTAGAACAAACTGTATTTGTAATCCTATAGTATAATACAAAGATGATTGGAGTTGACGTAGGCCAGAGTTTATCGAACCACTACAAAGTTCATGTGTTCATTTACTTTTTTGTTATTGAATCTATGATCTGTGCATTTAATTCTCTGTCTGGAAATTGTGATTGGATTGGTGGTCCTTTCATACTGTTTATGTGTTGGGCTATTTTTAATGCCAACATTTTGGTGCTTTTACTGAAAAGGACTTGCACCCGCAAATTTGGAAGCTTGGATACTTGGATCTTGGAATCAATGGTGAGGCAATCAACAAGGAGACCATTGGCAGATAGGAGTCACCATGAAGGAAGTCAAGAGGCATCCTCTAGAGCTGGAACTAATCAACCCTCCGTCTACATCATTAGGAACGAGATGGAGGCTATGATGGATGCTATGCAGGAGCGGATGATGAAGTGACAAGAGGAGATGATGCAGAACTTCCTCAAGCAAATTAGACAAGTTGGAGCACAAACCAAGGATTTGGAGCAGCTGGCAATCTGGATGAAGGAATTGGAGCAGCATGGATTATAGGAAACCAAAACCAGGAGCATGGAGTCGAAGCCAACAAACGTGAGAACGGAGTAGTTGGGGGCAGTCCTCGACCAACAAGGAGGGATCAACAACAATCCCTCTATAGGGATATGTACCGATCACCCATGACAAGGGGGCGTGCCCCCGGGTCAGGCTGGATCGGTTTACGGTAGGTCAGTGGTCGATGCTGTGCAGTTTGGTATAGATCAGAATGCGGATGGTGTCTAGAGGATTATGTTTCGAGATTCCCTCATAGAGACAGGGGGCAGGATGGAAATGGTGATTGGAGGCTACATTTGGATGGTAGTGACAGGTTTACGGAGATGATCAAACAAGCTATGAGAGGAGGATTGGTGAATAGGGATTTGGAAGATGTGAATAGGAGTCCATTTACTCCTAATATCAGGCGTTCTAGGAATCCATCAGAGTTTAAGTTACCAACACTAGAAGCATATGATAGAAAATCGGAGTCTACTATTTATCTAATGAGGTACATAAGGCATATGGAGATGATAGAGGACATTGGAGGAAGTGATGGCATGATGTTTTCCCTTGTACTTGGTGGATATAGCTGCAATGTAGTTTAGACAATTAGAGAACAGTTCTATTGGTACTTAGACGGAGTTGGTGGATAAATTTATGAGGCAATTTCGGGTCCACATCACGAGACCTAAGAGTATGATGACGTTGACAACACTAAATCAAAGGACATGAGAGTCCCTGAGTAATTTCTTAACACAATTTAATGCAACGGTTGCTTTGATGAATCATCCAGATCCATCGTTGGTCTTAATGGCGGTGGTATCAGGAGTAGCTTACGACATAGACTTCAAGGTTGCACTGGAATGGGATCCACCAATGGATCTCGGGGAATTTTATCACGAGGCCAAAAGGTTCCTATGATAGGAGGTTCCTAAGGCCGGTAGAGAAGAGGTTAACGCAGTGGCGGACGGAGGACCGTTTGGGGAAGGTTCAGGTAAAGACAAAGGAAAGTAGAAAGCGGATGATGGCTTCAATGGATCAAAGCAGCAAAGGAGAGAATCAAAATTCTCTTCTTATATAGATTTAAACGAGACTTTGGAGAGAATTTATTTGTATACTTGAGGACGCCTTCCATATCGAAGGCCGACAAGGAGAGAGCCCACCGAGCGTGAGCGGGCATCAGGAAAATACTATCTATTCCATAAGCTGGATGGGCACACTACCAATGATTGCAGGCACTTGAAGGATATGGTTGAGGGACACGTCAGGGATGACAGGCTACCACAATATATAAGGACTTGGACTACGACGGTGGAACAGGAGCAGTCACCGTCTGCATCAAATGGAAATGGCCTTGGATCGAGGTCACAGATCGTCATCTCTTGACCGGGATGGCATGAACTAAATATATAATAAACCTCACAATAAATGGCTAAGTCGCTTACACATGTACGGGATTGAGATCGGTCCTTAGGCATGCTTTGAGATGACGACAAACCGTCATGCCCGGAGAGGTAGTATTTGGTTTTTCTTGTTTCTGGTTTTCTGGTTTCTTTGGTTGTAAGAACTTAAATCTAGTAATCTAACGAATGGATTTTGGAATGCTCAAATCTGCATTTAAAGTAATAAATGAAACAGGTCGTAGTTGTCCCGATCGGAGAGATGAGGCAATAAGCGCAAGGTGCGAGTCCCTTTATCGGAGAGCGATAGGATGGACTAATACATGGATTAAGTCTCGACTAGGTGATCAAGGGCGGATAATAATACCCCACAGATTTTGTTATGTTCCGACCGTAGAGATGGAAATGGAGAAGCAAGAAGTAGGCCGCTTCGACGGAGAGCGACGGGATCGACTTGCTTATCGTTGTGCCCTTCTCACCGGAGAGTGGGTAGGGTCCAGAGAGACCATGATCAGCCTAGGAAGGCCATGACATCGCTTTATGTTTAGGGACACTGAATCGGAGTGCAAGAAGTAATGCCGCTTTGCCGAAGAGCGACAGGATTGGCTTACCTATCGTTGTTCCCCTTTTGCCGAAGAGTGACTGGATGGGGTCCAGCAAGAGCTTAGAGATGTTATGATCGGTCTAGAGAGACTATGAACCAGGTTATTGGTCCAAAGAGACCTTGGAATTGGCAAACAATCCAATGAGATCATGGATTCAGTTATTGGCTTTGGATGGATTCGGCCAAGGATTTGGAATGGTTTCGGAACTGGCTATCAATTCAGAGCAGTTGGGATTACAACATTCGGTTTGGCAAAAGATTGCATTCTGGATTGGAAGATTTGTTTATCGATGGATTATAGACTTTAGACTGATAGCAATTCAAAACACCTTTCTATCGCAAGGTATGTTTTAGGGGAAAATGTTATCCTGCCTTTTGGCAAGGCCGTGATGCCTTGGAGTTGGCTAAATGAATTTGCGATCATCAAGACAGGAAGGTTGGAGAGATGATTATCATGTTCAGAGATCAGTTATAAACAAAGCTATAGATGATAGTCAAGCTGATTCAAGCAAGTAACATCCAAGAAATGGTTAAGTATGGATTTGCACTTCCCCCAGGTAGGGGATCAGATCAGACCAATATGGCTAGGAACGGATCAGATCACTATAGCTATGGATTACTCGGGTTGGCAGTTCAACTCAACGACGATCGCTTAATAACTCAACAAATACCAGGAGAATCAAGCAAACAACTATTGAAATACGGAGAGGAGATAGAGGTGGACGCACGCAGGCGATCATTGAGCCCCACAAGGCACACATGATCGATCAGTGTCGATCCCCCCATAGGGATCGGTGCCGATCGCTCATATGGCCCCAAATGGGCCCTAATTGTTATGGATCGATCCGTCTCGGCTTCGATCTTCGGCACGTGTATTTTCAGCTAGATATTTGCACATCTTCTCCTATAAATACCGGATTATTGGCACTAGGAAAGGGATCTTCTTTTGGATCTTCGTCGTTTTTTTTCCTTCCTCCATTAATTTTTTAAGCCTAAAACAAACTGTATTTGTAATCCTATAGTATAATAAAAAGATTATTGTAGTGGATGTATGCCAGAGTTTGCCAAATCACTATAAAATTCGTGTGTTCATTCACTTTTTTGCTATTGAATTTGTGATCTGCACATTTAATTCTCTGTCTGGAAATTATGATTGGATTTGTGGTGCTTTTAAACTATTTGGATGTTGGTGGCTATTTTTGATGCCACCAACTTTTATGATTGTAGCTCTTGAAAAATAATGATCATTGGTCCAAACCGTGTCTAAATCTGAGTTCGCATGCGAAAGTTATCTCATTTCGAAGTTTCCACCAAAACTTAGAGCAAAACCCCAGATTCCCCCAACCTACAGCCGAATGGTCCTACTTGGTCAATGGATTGACTTGCTATAGCCCATACTGGTTATGGTTAAATAATCGACTAGTTAAGGTTTACCAGTTGACTAACTCCTTGAACATTCGACTGGTTGAATATGGCCAACTGACTATTATAGACCGTTTTTAGCCTATTTCATTTTTGTTTCAAACTCCGCGTTCCCCTACCTCCATCAGTCGACTGGTAACCCTAATCAGTCGATCACTCACTTAAAGGAACGCAAGCCTGGACCTGGATGGGGTAAATTTTCCGATGGAAATTTATCCTACATTTGAAACTCCGCTCAATATATTATTTACTTTTCCAAAACATTTTTATAAATTGAATTCTCATCTCTAGAATCCCCAATCATGCTCACTACTCAAGCTTTAATAACATTTTGACATTTATTGTGACTATAATAGTTTTAGTGATCATAAAGTATAGAGAATAGATCTCACTCACCAAATCTCCTAAAAACCCAAGCTCAATTGAATCTAAATTCGAAGCTTTCCATTGATTTCTAAAATTCGACTTCTATCTTCTTCAAAATGCAAACTTGATGGTATGGATTTGTAGAAAATTTCCAAACTTGAATTAGATATTTAATTTGGATTATTTGTTAAGGGATACAAATGTTACGATGATATTACTTTGATAAACCTTAATTTTTTTTGTGAAAATAAAGTGGAAGATCAGAATGAAGAGATGAAGAGGAAGATGGCTCTTTCAGAATTAATTAATACAATTCTAGCTAAATGACTGTATTGCGTTATCTTCTTTTTCCTCTATTTTTGCAAATTTTATCGATTTTAACAAACTTTATATGTATTTCTTATATAAATGACATTATTAATGCAATGAAATAGGTCTCGAATCCTAATTCATCCATTTTTAAAAATTCCTTTTGGAGTCATTGGTTCGCTTAACCTTCAATCTAACAATTAACTATAATTAAGTACTAAGCGTTAAATATGGGTTGTCACATTCTCCCTCCCAAAAGGATTTCGTCCTAGAAATTATCAAGAGAAAAATAATGTATTGCACTACAATAATGCCCCCACCACTAACCCTTAGCATCATAACAAAAAACTAGCTAACCAATCATAACAATATATAACAAGTTCTACACTAACATGCAATTCTATTCGGTTAAATGAAAACAAAATACTTAGAGTAGATAGAGTCATGCAGGTAATATGTTTTGGATTGAAAGCATGCATCTTCTCTTTTGGTTTGTACAGTTAAAGCGCTCAGCGATTCCCAACAGTCGAGGTGTGAAAAATTATAGCGGAGATATATCGGGGATATATCAAAAAATATCAGATGATTATAAATAATACATAAAACTTTCACTTTTAATTACACTCAACTAACAATAGTACTAACTAAGTGCAGTGTTAACTTTTCACCTGGTTTAAGTCCGCTACACATACATATATATAACCCATTATTTATAATATATATATATATATATGGCATGGATAAACGATAGAAACTAGCTAAAAGCAGTCAAAGTTCAACAACAATATTGTCATATAAGACGATAATGCATGCATAAAGCTTTGAAACAAAAAATAAATTACATCTGAAAGTTGAAACCATCCTTATAATAACATCTATGTTTTGTCACATTATTTGTACAAACATTGAAGTTAACATCAAATTTAGAAACAAATCATCAACCAAAACACAAAAACCTTAGATGGATATTTATTTTCATCTAACTATTACAATGGGAAAACACAAAAAATTAGCATGCATTAAAACTTTAGATGTCAATATCTATAAACTCGTCTTCATCTTCTTCCCCTTCCTCTAAATCTTCTTGTCTAACTAGTCCGTCAATTTTTAACTCAACATCTGCATGTTGATCTCCTTTACTATCATTGTCATCAAATAATGTTCTCCTTGCACGACTTCTAGTGTTTGGGCCTTCATTTTCGTCTCTAACCCTTATTGCAAGAACTGGCTCTAATGTTAGGTCATCGCCTTCTGCCATGAAATCTTGAAGTTCTTCCTCGCTTGGGATAATCCATTCATCAATTTCTTTAAGAATGATTAGATCGCTAGTACCATCGGCGGGCCTTTCCTTGAATCTCCTCTTTAGCTTTCTATTGTATTGAATGTAAACAAGACGGTTCCATTTTTCTTGATGCATACAATTTCTCCTCTTAGAATGCAGCTGTAACAAAAATAATTTTTCTTAAACTAATTCAATTATACATAATAGAGTACTACCCTCAGCAAAAGATAAAATCAAAGAAACTCCAGGAATAAAATTTCTTAAAACCAAATATTAAGGGAACAATATGACGGTACTTTGAATATGGAAAATCCAATTAGAAAAAGAAAATATAATAACATCAAAACTTCACTAATTTACTTGTAATGTTACAACAATCTTGTACTAATCTTTAGTACCATATTATTCTTTGATAATCCTGACATGAATAAAAGAGAAGCGGATTCAATATAAGAATTCCCCAACTCACAAGAAGAAGACATACACATTCCCACTATTTATCATTAAATTTTGCTGCTGCTACTATATTACTGCCCACTATTTATCATGACAACAAAATAAGTGCAAGGCAGAAGTATAACTGTGTTTAATTCATACAACAAATTATGATGGAGTGTTACTATTTTCAATATATATCTATAAGCTAACTATGTTTAAGAGCACAATAATAATTAAGTTTTTAATTTTACCCAAGGAGCATTAGACCTTTTTAATGAAAATTTGCTATTTGAATAATGAAAATCTCAGAATTGAAGCTGAATACCTAATATAAATTTTGCTGAATTTTATATTGTAACTATGGAATAACACAGCTATAATTTTGCTATTTGAAGCTTTATGTTGTATCTCATATAGAGATCAAATTAAACACACTGACAAAGTAATAAGTTTGCCATTTAAATAATGAAAATTACACCTCTTTAGTTTTTTTGTTATTATTATACTTCCCAAACCAAATATAAATTAGTATAATTCTCCTTAAATAAAATTAAGGATTTATTATAGATCAAATTTACTACCTAGTGAGAATGCTACAACATTTAAAAGTATTCTATAATATATTTAATGGAGCTCATATGAATCAAAATACTTACATGATAGAACATCCATAAATTTCCCAATGTTTTATAAAAGAATCAATAGAAGTCCTTTGTTTTATCGAATACTTCATTCTATAATGTCACGTGATAATGGTGGTAACAAGGTGGAGACATTCCTAGAAAAAAAAATACTATATGTAATAGTGAGAATTTTCTTAAAAAAAATAAAAACTTAAATTAAACAACATAACTATATTAATAATACCTTTTCCATAATCACCAATTGCATGAATCGTATCGTCAAAGCTTGATGTACGCATAACATTGAAAGGCACTCCCACCACATATCCCCATTTAGTAAACTTTTACCATGCAGTTTTCTTCAATGCTTGCTTATGAGAGTTGATTCTATCTAGAGATGATTGTTTTGTCTTCTCCATGATAATATTAAGAGGTCCTCTAACATTAGTATGTTTCCTTTTCTTATTTGTACCAACATTTGCATTTTTTGAAACAAAAATTTCTTATTCTTCAGCAATATCTTCATCTTCATCATGTTCTTCAAGAATACTATGAATTCTAGCCTTTTTAGCCTTTTTCTTTCTAGTTTCATCCATCGAGACTTGAATTTTCTTTTGTATTTTTATAGTTACTGATGGAGATGGCGTGCAATTTCCTTTGATGCCAAGAAGATGTGCTTCTAAGCGAGAAATTCCTCCTACCATCACTTTGTTACACAATTTGCATGAGACATTTTGTTTCTTGGGTTGGGTCTCGACACTCTAGCCACTCCCATGCTGAATCAGATGAGTTTACCTTCACAATAGTGGATGATGCGCCAGGTGGATTGTTCGATCCACCCAAATACATATCTATGCAGTAACAATAAAAAAGGAAAATCAATGAATTAATGAATTATCATTAACAATTATAAGTGACATATCTTATAGTAAACTAAAACTGGTGTATGATGAATAACCAATTACTATCATATGTAAGCACAAACTATATTCAAAGCTTCGTAAAAACTTTGTAGAATATCCACTTGTTCATTATTCAAAGCTATTAATGTAGTCATACTTTCCGTGACACAGACTATATTTGTTTATATGTACAATTATTTTAAAATCCCTTTGAGGAATGAAGATTGAATAATATATTTATATTTAAGAAGTGTTATTTATTCAATATTGGGATAAACAGTTTGTTTAAATATAAATATATTATTCAATGCTTTCAAATTATACAAAGATAGTGACATTGGATGTAAATAGCATGTTTATTCAAAATTACATGTAAAAACAAAGTTGGGATAAATAAAGTGACATATCCCATTCCCAACATCGAACAATAAACAGTGTGTGTTATTTGAAAAAAGGAACCAGAAAGGGATTTTGAAAGAATATGACATCGAATTAGTTTTTGAAAGTGACAAAATAACAAAATCTAAAGCACATGTAAACACAATCTAGAGATAGTCAGTATATGACTATATTTTGGTAGCATATGTTAACACGGTTTGAAAATAGTCAGAGACTATATAATATGTTATGCTATCAATGAGACACGAAGGCACGGAGATTGAAGATAGTCACACAGGCGATGACGAGTCACAGAGGTTGGCCATGATGAGTCACGGTGGTTGGTGACGATGACTGGAGGTTGGCCGCGATGATTTGGGGAGAAAGGCGATGATGATAATCATGTAGGTGATTAGAGAAAGGCGACCATGAGAGAGGAGTAGGGAGGAGATGAAACCATTTTCAATTTTTGTTTCCGTTTTGATTTAGGGCTCTAAACGGATAGTGATAGAGGGAAATGGGATGTCACATGAAATCGAGAAAAGCAATGAAATTAAAATAGAGGGGCAAGAAAGTAGGGGTTTAGCGGATTAATGCGGAAATATACCTTCTTTTAGTGGATTCACTATATTTGACTCAATCTGGGAAAATCGTCGCGGCAAAATCCCGCTATGGGCTATATCAGGGCAATGGGGATATAACAGGGCATTAACTACACAGCTTCCGGCTCGCAAATTCTATTTGAGGAATCTTCTCCCCATTGCACTCAAACAAGCTTCAAAATCTTGTTCCAAAGTCGCTTGACACTACTATTCATAATTCAAATATGTTCTATAAGCATAGAAACTTTCAGTTCCATGTCCACTTCCTCTAATTGACTTGGCTCACGCTATATTTGTATTATGCACACACCTTCGCAAGTGTAAAACATGAAACATGTACTCCGGACATCTTTTCGGGAAGATCAACTCAATATGCAAACTTTTCGATCCGTTTCACAATAGGAAATGACCCAACAAACGTAGGTGAAGCTTTCGAAAATTGCAAAATCTCACTACCTTTAATGGCGATTTCACAAAGATTAAATCTCCAACTTCAAATTCAAGATCAATGTGTCTCTTGTCGGTATAAGATTATTGTCGACCTTGAGATGCCTTCATCCTTTTCTGTATCAATTCAACTTTCTCTGAAATCTCATAGATCGTATCCAGTTCAAATATCACCTTACCAATCATCTCCCACCAACATGTAGGCGAATTACAAGGTCTTTCATACAAAGGTTCAAATGATACCATGCTGATACTAGCTTGAAAGCTATTGTTGTTTGCAGACTCAATAAGAGGCAAGTGATCCTCTCACGATCCAAGCACACGGTTCACTCTCTTAGTTTGGCCATCGATTTGAAGATGATACACTGTACTCAAGTTTAATTATGTGCCAAATGCATGTTGCAATCTCTTCCAAAACTCATTCACGAAGAGTGGATATCGATTACTGATAATACTAGAGGGTACGCCATGACCTCACTATCTTACATACATACAACATTGCTAAAGATGGAGCAGTTCTTTAAACCTTCAACAAAATAAATTGAGCGCTTTTCATTAAGCGGTCCACAATGACTATATGCTCTCATTTCCCTTTTGACTTTACATCAAACCGTATATGAAATGTATAGAAATATAGTCCCACTCCGAATGTGAGAACTCTAAAGGCAATAAAAAAACCACTGGACTTCTTTTGTTTGGCCTTGACTTGTTGACAAGTCGTGCACCTCTCTACGAACTCTAAAACATGTCTTTTCATAGCTTCAAATAATAGGTGTGTTTCGCATCATTATAAATCTTGTTACCACCGGGATGAATAGTCATCCTAGAATGATGTCACTCTCAAAGCACTTCATCAGTCAAAAATTTCACTATGAAAACGCACAATCTACCATCCTTATTAAACCGAGCCTTCGCATGAATGGAATACCGGTCAATATGGTTGGACTTCTCTACCTTTCCAATGGAACACTTAGTCTAACATCCCGACGAAGCTGAGATTTCTATAATGTTCACATCGAGTCATTGGTTAGAATCGATCCAGTTAATTAGTGCAGGTCTAAATTCCAATATCGTAAAAAAACCGGCAACACCATAGGAGGGTCGAAAATCGAACTCAACAATATATTTCAAACCTTTCCATCCAACAAGCATAGAACCCAACATAGCATGCCTTCTACTCATTGTATCTGTCATCCTTTCTAAGAATATAGGAAATTCCAAAATCGTACGATGCTAGAAATTCCATCCATCTTTATTGCCTAAGGTTGAGATCCTTATGGGAGAATAAATATTTCAAAGATTTATGATCGACTAATAACTCGAACTTCTCGCCCAACAAATAATGTCTCTATGTCTTCAAAGCAAAGACAATGGTCACCCACTCCAAATCATAAGTTGGACAGTTCTTCTCATGGATCTTATGTTACATACTTGCATATGCAACCAATTTTCCTTCTTGCATAAGAACCGCACTTAGTCCCATACCATAAGCATCCGCGTATATGCTAAACGATTTAGTCCTGTTTGCATGTAAAATGGGCAAACACTACCAATCGATAAAACAAATTAAAAGAATTAAAAATGGAAAGAGAAAGGGCTCTCACACAAAATTTTAAAGTGGTTTGGCCTAAATCAAGTTCCCACGTCCACTATATCTTGTATTGCTAATTGGATTTACAACACAGTCGAATTACATCAATTTTGAGGTTCAAGTTGGTTGATTTCGAATTTGGCGGTAGCTCCGTGTAAAAATTGGTGAAAAGTCAAAAGTTCTTCTTTTAGTTGTTGTAGGATACATATTTATAGTTGAATCTCGCTTTAGAATTGCAGCATCATCAATTTGGCAGTAGATGGATGGAATTTCTAGCATCATCAATTTCGAATTTGGCAGTAGATCTGAGTTTCCAACAGAAAAAACAAGTCAGAATGATGTGTTTCCCAAAAGTTAGATCATTCATATGGATCATACCGATATGGTTAACCATATCTTTAAGCTCTCTTCAAAGTAGTTGAAGTCATCAAACTTTGGAGCTTCAAGGGAAAAATAGTCAAAGATGATCGATCGATGCCGACCAATGTCACATCACTTGTATTTGTATTTTTCTTCAACCCTGCATGTAGAGCCATATAGAGGCAAAGTGGAGCCTACAACAACTATTAAATCATTCTTTACCGATCCGTATCGGTCGAATCGACCGACAGTATTTGTCCTATACTTAGTCAAATTCTCAAATTCTTTAATCTTGATATCTACCAAGCTTCTTGATATATTATTTCATCATTTCGTAATTCAGCTCCATCAAAATGTCATTTGATGCAAATATCAGATAACACTTGCCCCCTAAAATATGTTTTTATGTAAAAAACATACTTTGGATCAAGACAAGCGGCCAAATCCAAATTTGCGATTAGACTTCCATCAATTGAACTATTTTCGTGAAACATTGCATCTTTTTTGAGAATATCGACATTCCATTCCAAACATTTGTTGACTGCATCTTCCTGGCAGATATAAATATTGAAGCCTTCTATTTGAAGTCTTCGACCATTAGTGAGAATTCTTGAGAGCTATCTTATTCTTTCGCCTGGTATATCCTTGTTTTTTTTCCTTTAAGAAAAATATAAACATCTGTATCGTTCGGTATTGATCCATATCGATCGACACCGAATGATTTGCATAAACTTATATATAATGAAACATTTACAACTATTTTAGAGTTTTACTTTATTTTTCAGCCTTATTCTTTTTGAGCTCTTACGACTTCATCTTCTTCACCGTTGTGACTTTTCAAACCAAGACAAGGAAGTCCTCCACTATGACCTTAGATCTCGACTATCTTTGACTGCCTATCCATTAGAGTGCCAAAACCAACCGATTCATACCTAATTTTGAACATAGCCATTATCCTAACCTCAAACTGTTGCCACTCTTTCTAGATCTTAACTCAACAAGGTGGGTCATTGCCTTATCATCCATGAACGTCATCGCTTCATGCATCTTGACATTATTTTTAGTGCCGATCCATGCTCAAAACCCTGATTGTCATCACCCTTTATTGTTGCCCCTTCCAAAGTCTCATGAACAACCATGAATTCCAATAGAGTCTTGGGGAGAAAATGGTGAAAGGAAGAGACAAACTTCTTGAGTTGACTTTGATGACAGATCGGCTGTCTTGGCCTTCGATCGAGACGTTTTAAGCACTCGCTCCACCAAATGCATTCGAACACTCAACGAATTCAAGAGTCGATACGTCCTAGGTCATTCATCCTATTAACACTCGAAATCAAACATCAAATACTTATAGTCTATAAAGAAAAGCTCCGTACAACCTTGGATTTCATATGATTTCGTTAATGTAAATCTTATGTTAACGGGTGTTAGTTCCTGAGATGATAGTTTTGATGGAAACAACCTTAGGAATTGTTATAAAATATAAATACTAATATTCTTGTCTAGATATATATGTATATGCAGGGTATATATATGCAGGTACTGAGAATGAAGACTGTACAGTATAGAGATTCAAGACCGACAAATTCAAGATTGAAGAAATCAAGACTGAAGACTCATGAGTATCAAGAGTTCAAGGGTTCAAGATATCAAGATAAGTAATAGTCTAGATTTATGTTAAAACTTCATAATAGCACTAAAATCTTTATTCGGATTTTAATTGTGGAATAGAATCCACCTTCTCGCTTTAATAGTGGGATGGAACCCACGACCTCTTTAGTGGGATGGAACCCATGACCCTCTCTAGTGGAATGGAATCCACGAAATTTTCAAAATGATTTATTTTTAAGATTTTTTTCAACAATCCTTTTAAAAGATATCTCTCTTGGTTTAAATATTTTAGCCTTAATTCAAAAACTATTTTTAAATTTCAAAAATCATCTCTTGTTTTTATGATAATGTTTTTATATGTTATGTATTTGTATATATTCGTTTATATGTTTGTGTAATATAACAACATATATAATAAAATTAGATTTATGTTTTCGCTTATTATACTTCGTTATTAGCATTTAGTTCCATAGTATTAGTTTAAGGAGGAGTTATGTAGTTTAGGATTATTTTTGTTGTTAAAAAGGGGGAGAATTATAAAATAGGTTAGATAGGCTTAGATTAAGGGGGAGTTAGTAGATTAAGGGGGAGTTGTTGGAATAAGGGGGAGTCGGAGTAGAATCGAAGTTTGTTGGAGTAGATTTTATAAACATAGATTGTCATCATCAAAAAGGGGGAGATTGTTAGTTCCTGAGATGATGGTTTTGATGACAATAACCTTAGGACTTGTTATAAAATATAAATACTAATATTCTTGTCTAGATATATATGTATATGTAGGGTATATATATATGCAGGTACTGAGAATGTAGACTGTACAGTATAGAGATTCAAGACTGAGGAATTCAAGATTGAAGAAATCAAGGCTGAAGACTCATGAGTATTAAGAGTTCAAGAGTTCAAGATATCAAGATAAGTAATAGAGTCTAGATTTATGTTAAAACTTCATAATAGCACTAAAATCTTTATTCGGATTTTAATTGTGGAATAGAATCCACCTTCTCGCTTTAATAGTGGGATGGAACCTACGACCTCTTTAGTGGGATGGAACCCACGACCTTCTCTGGTGGAATGGAATCCACGAAATTTTCAAAATGATTTATTTTTAAGATTTTTTCAAAATCATCCTTTTAAAAGATATCTCTCTTGATTTAAATATTTTAGCCTTAATTCAAAAACTATTTTTAAATTTCAAAAATCATCTCTTGTTTTTAAACTCTCTTCTGGTTTTTATATTATTAGCTTTAAAATCTCAAAAATATATCTATACTTAGTTTTTTAAAATACTTTTATATTATAGATTATATATTTTTAATATTATTTTTTAAATCTCTTTTATAACTTTAAACTATATTCAAAATGGTTTATAAAGTTTAGAAATTGTTTTGACAAGTTTTAGAATAGAAATCATTTTAAAGAAAAATCAATTTTCAAAAAATACATAGGCATGTCGACATCCCTCATCCCCCCATTTCGACATGGTAGCCGTAGAATTTAAATTTCAAATTTTCAAAAGAAGTGTCTATTCGTCATAACCTTTCACGAATGGACATGACTGTTATTCTCCTATAAATACCAATTGTTTTCAATGAATTTTAAGTTAGTTTTTCTTCATTTCTTCACTCCTTCTTCTCCACTCAAATATTCTCTTATATTTTAACAAAACTCTGCCAAAATCCTAAGTGAATCAAACTCGATCATCTCTAGTTTGATTCTCTGTCACTCTCTCCCAAAGATCTCAGTGTTATTCAAAGTTATAGGATCATTTGTAATCAAAGATTGAAAGATCAAAGTGTATCGAGTCTCTCTCTATCAAAGTGTGATTGGAAATGGTGTTATTGTGGCCCCTAAATCAATTGGGTGTGATTGTAGCCCGTAAATCAATTAGGTGATCTTGTAGCCTGGTTAAATCAAGAGAGTTTGCCCTGGACTCGGAGACAGGAGGGTGTATCTCGTGGCCTTGAAATCAAGGTTGTAATATCGACGTTATATTTCAAAAGAAATATGCATAAGAAATTGTGTGGGACTGGATGTAGGGTAACTCCGAACCAGTATAAAATTCCAGTGTGTTCTTTCCTTTTACTGCTTTTATTTACTATTTGCATTTGTGTCTGATTCTGTGTTTATGAATTGCATCTATTTGTGTTTAATTTCAAAAGTTTTCAAAAGTTCCATAAAATCCATTAAACACTATTCATCCCCCTCTAGTGTTAATCCAGCCTTAAGATCTGTAATCCGCATTTCCTACAACGGGTAATATCTGACACATGGTTCCATTACATGTCGGAGCTTATTTACCAGCATGAGCGGGCTATCTACACAGAAACTTTCATATACCATGCCAAGGACAAATAGCACTCATCGCATAGACCGACACACATTAATGTCTCATGTATAAAATACAATTGGTCAACACACGTCGACGTCCATTGGATTCTAAACATTGGGTACAAGTGGGGTTTGTTCAAAGTAAATATAAAAATTAAAATTACAAGACCACGCTTGTTCTCAAGCTTTCAGTCTTAATGGAACCTCATAGACGTTCTAGGCGTCTCTATGCTGAGGTGGCTACATCCATTTCTACTTTCACTCCTTCGATGGTAGCTTCTACCCCTACCTCAGCTTCCACTTCTACACCTTCTAGAGCTTGGCGACCTCAATGCCAACCTAAAAAATCTCTTCATCTTGCTCCTTATGTGACCATAAGGGATGAAATCTCTTCTGATGTTAACTTGGTGGTGTCATGATCCTTGATAACCCTTAGGGTTTCCCAACATTGAGGTTAACAGCTGCAAGAGGATCTACAAACATCAAGGTATTCCTCAAAAAGAGACCCTGCTTCCAATGCCATTCCAAGAAGCACATGATCCTACGAAGGTTACATAGCCTAAAACCGATTCATGTGTTTGTTTGGAGCTATTCCTTCATTCAGTAACTTCCTAAGAAGCTTGCTTCATCTTAAGAAGCTGGCTTCAGTTCAACCTCACTCGAATGGATATGTTGGGCTTTCCTACACATATATGATCTTCATTTGACACTTAGGAAGTTAGCCTACCTTTGAAGAGATTTGATATCTATATAATTTAAAGTAGAGGACTAACAGCCGATCTTTATCATTGGCCTTTAAAACAAGCTAAGCCACTTCAAAGGTGAACATTTCTTCGTCAGATGTCCAAACGGCTTTGCCCGAAGATGGTTGATTGGATGTAAGTTCCAATTCCCTACATCCGGTTTCATTTAAGGTTACTCCACTCAAGTTACTAATAATCTTCTATTCCTTTTATACTCATTCCTCAAAGGGTCAGCAATGCCTCTGTAGCATGAACACTTCAGCACCTAAGAGACATTCTAATTGATGAAAGAAGGAGAGTAAATCTCCTTAATCGACTTCGGCAGTGCCACTTTCGATTACTATATAACTATCAAAGAGTCAACTATGTATGACCTTGTAATAACCCACAATTCTAAGGACTGAATATTTAAATGATTAATTTAAATATTTAATCTTAAATTAAACGAATGCCCATTGTACTTGATTTTTTAAAGACGGATGAATTGGGTCTCTAGACACCCTAGTTGAGACCGCTTTTCCGATGCAAGAAAAATGAGCATACAGTTGACTATGTTTGGAGTCGATTAGTTTTTAGAGTGAATATGATTTCTTGAGAAAGAAATAAATTGGTCTAAAGCCAATGATTTATGCATAAGTTTTCCTATAAGTTGGCTAACCCTTCATTTCATTTCAACGTCACTTTTCTTCCTCTTCTTCTAATCCATCTCTAATTACTCCTTAACCCCCTCTTAATCTCCAAGCTCTAAATCCATTCAAATAAATTTCTAAATTCAAAATAAAATCACCATAATTTTTCTGATCCAATTCCTTAAAAAACTCAACAAGGAATTAGCATGAAGTTTTATATGGAGCTAGATCTCAACTTTCAACAGAGCTTAGAAGTGGGTTTTGATGATTTTGAGCTTGGTTTGGAGGAGAAGAGCTGAGTGGGAGAATTCTCCTAACCTATTTACATTTTATACTTCATATAATTGTTTACTAATGATTATGAAGTCATATGATATGATTTAGAGAACGTTAGTAATGTAATTAGTCTTATGTTTATCCCTTTAGTATGTTTACACCATCACATTATTTATTAGAGACCTCTAAGAAAATGTTATGAAAAGTGAGTATGTTTTGGATTTGGTTTTGTGTAACGAACCACATTTCGGAAGGTTTAAATCGACAATAATCCACACATGTCCAACTCAAACAATTAGGAATATAGATAATCAATGGGGTTAATTAAGAAAAATAAGAAAAGAAGAATACAAACACAGAATCTCGTAGCGGAATGACAACATATAATAATCAAGTAAACAGTTCACGAAGCTGTTTATAATATACATTTGATTAAAATTTATACAACATTTCTCAGAGTTATATATACAACAGAACAATAGAATATGCAAAAAGAACAACATGATGCAAGGGAATAATACTAGTAATAATATACCAATCTTTGTCTTTGTCCTCCAGAAACGTATGATCTTCAATGCGCTGAAAACTCAGGGCTGACCCGAGCATAATGAAAATACAAAACACTCAAGTCGGGACTAAAATATCCTTACGCGAGTCAAATCAATATCGCATATAACAGGAGTGTAATGGTGTCAGAGATGTTTACGGGGTTTTACATCTCTTATCCAGTGTATGACATGCGTGCAATTACTTAAGAGATGTCATGGGATTTTCCATCTTATAAGGATCCGTTAAAATATCTTTATACAGTAGAATACACAATATATGTAATGTCTAATCGGTAAGATAAATATTTTTCTTAGAGTTAAGGCTTTACATTAACCCTCCTTAACGCGTTTTTAAGCATTGTCGTACAGTTTGCATTTAATACAACCAGTAGAATGTCGGTAGATAGGGATGCGCCGTGATATGACAACACTAAACCAAAATCGTAGTTGTCTCTTATAAGGATAAAAGTATGATAAGGCATGTGAGGCAATGCCCAAGGTAGGATACTACCAGTTCGAGTCGCAAGGTTGGTGGTAACACTTCGTAGCCACGACCATCCATCGCTTCCACTCATCGCATATCGAGTCAAAGGGAGGTTATCCCAATCAAGGTGTCCCAATTGAAATCAACAATAAAGTAATAGTATGGACCGAGTCCATAAGAAAATCGAAGAATGGGTGTCCACTAGGGGTAGCTAGCCCACTTGGCCTGGATCAAGCCATCATGTTTTAGTCATTTCAAATTGGCACAAGTGTCGGGGTCTATCCATCATCGTTCTCTTTCTTTAAATCCAGCAAATGTACGCCAAATCCAACCACTTCATTCTGGAGTCTCCTCCGCGTACACAGTTGTTAAAGTGGTTCCAACATTAACAAAGAGTATGCCAGGTCTCTTTAACAACCAAACATCGTTTTACACACCGGTTGGTTCTTTTACACTTCGAAAGCGAATCACTTGATATCAAAATATCACATTCACTTCAAATATCATATTCGCTTTAATATGTCATATCCACTTCAAAATGTTGTTTTATCCACTTTGAAATCAATTTCATTTCAAAATCATTTCATTCATTTCAAAATCATTTCATTCATTTCAAAATCATTTCATTCATTTCGAAATCAATTTCCTTTCAAAATTATTTCATTCACTTCAAAATCAATTTCCTTTCAAAATTATTTCATTCACTTCGAAATCAATTTCATTTCAAAATTATTTCATTCGTTTCGATATCAATTTCATTTCAAAATTATTTCATTCACTTTGAAATCAGTTTCCTTTCAAAATCTCAATTATGCTTCCCAAAATCGTTTCGTATTTCAACTTAGGTTATAACTTCATTTTAATCCAATTCACATTTAAATCCACGATTTAAATATAAACAGTTCCCACTTTGACCAGTTTGAATTTTTAGAAAATAGTTTGAAATTTTTTAAATAGTTTTAAAAAGTTAAAATAGCTTAAATAATTAAATTGTTAAAATAGTTTTAAATAGTTAAAATAGTTTGATATAAAATGGTTTAAGTATTAAAATGGTTTATATTGTAAAATAATTTGGAAAATCAAAATAAGTTGAATATTTTAAAAAGATGATTTTAAACGGTTTATATTAAAATAATTTAGTTCGAAAATAGTTTCAAATCAAAATGTTTCTTTCCATTTCAACAAATATGGACCCAGCTCCAAATTTAAATCAAACTGGTTTAATTTCAAAACTTCCAATTCAAATCCTCTTAAATCTCAAGCCAATTCAAATTGACTCAATTTCGATTTCAATTCAAATCAATTTCGATTTCGATTTCAATTCGAATTAACTTCAATTTCGAAACGTTCATTTTTAACTTCAAATTCGATTCAATGATTCAATTTATATAAATTTCAAGTCAAATTTCAATTTTTCGATTTAAATCACTTAAATCAAATTAAACTTCACTGTTCAATTTAAGGTTTAAATCTTTAAAATAATTCAATTTCGAGCTCAAATTTGAAATATCCATTTAAATTATTTTTACCTGAATTTATTTCAAAGTTCAGATAAAAGTCCAAATCGTTTAAAACAAATCAATTTCCATAACTCAAGTCATATTTCGATTATAACTTCCAATTTCAAATCAATTTCTTTAAAAAATTTCCTTTAACCAATTTCACTTTTAACATTTCAAAACTCGAATTGAAAATAATTCAATTACCATAAATTCAAATTTTCTTTCAAAACAATACCATTGAAATAATTTCAAAACCAAGAATTTTAAAACCATTTAATTTCACTAATCCGGTGTCCGTACATAATTTTCTTCCTTATGGCCAAGTGATCGGTTATTTCAATTTTTATTCCAAGGATGGATATATATCATTACAATACAAATCTCAATGTCATGGGTATATATCATTTCAACATATTTCTTAATTTATTCAAAATAATTCAATTTATAGTTTTATATACTGTCAATGATATACATGGTGATAACAGGATATATATAAATAAATAAATATCCAATCATTCAATATATCAACCAATAGTCATCCATCACAGTCAACATCCCAAAACAGTCAATAAATCACAACAGTTAACTAGTTATCAATATCGGGGATTTTAACTAGCAATTCAATTTCAATTTAAATGTTAATTCTGCATTTCTAACATGTCAATTCTTATGTCGATTTCCCTGTCAGTTAAATTACCAAACAACAATCAATAAAATAAACCACTTCATGCTTTTTAATTTAACTAACATCGGAATGTTTTAGTATTTCGTGAGCAGTTTAAAACACTCACCATTATTTGAAACTAAATTTTTTTTAGCTTCAAATAAATTTCAATCCAATTCCATGTCGTAGCCTACGTCGATATGATTCCAACACGACTCGTTTCACTCAAAACGGACCTCGTATGAAAATGATATGGTTTTTTTAAACATTCGATATAAATTAAATTAAATTAACAAATTAAATTAATATAATATTGTTATCCCGCCTTTTGGCAAGGCTGTGACACCAAGAACTTGACTAGACATTGAAAACAATCCGTCTTGAAGATCGTTATCTACAGATTCATGATGGATACTGGCAAACTTGGTCCGAGTCCAGATCGAGCTACAATTAGCATGATACGACGAACAAAGCTATAAAAGGCAACATTCCAAATTTCAGGTCAATCGGAGTTCGTATGCTCAAGTTATGGATTGATCAAGTTTCATGTGAAACATGTTTGTTTTGTATCCATCCTTTTGTATCCATCAACTCCACATCCACTCCCTTTGTATCCATCAAGCAACAACATCGATCATAACCCATCTGCTCGACCGTTACCCATTTCGAATCGATCCCACTTCCATCCATTTCGTATCGATCAGCCAAGCATCAATACGAAACTAGCAACCAATCGATCGATACGAAACAACAACCAGGCATTGATACGAAGACAATATGCAAGCACCGATATAAAAGGAACCACATCGGATCGATATGAAGGAAGTAGTCTGACCAAGGGAAGCGGTCTACAAGCGTGAAATATGGATCTCCACAAAATTCTCACTCCACGTCATCGATACGAAATCGATCGATACGAAAGCATCGATACACATGCTTCAGCCAAACTGCAAATCCAATCTTGGATCGATCATAACTCAAAAACTACAAGTCCAAATGCCTCCAAATTTTCACAGAAGCTTTCTTATCTACTGAAGGACCACCATGATCGATCGCAACTTTATTGGACCAAATCTTGATCGATATGAAGAGAGTGGGGATCGATTAGGATCAATCCCAAACAACCCTAGATCGATCTGGTGGGCCCACCCACGTGTGAGAAGAGGTATTTCGAGCTTTGAGGGAGATATTTCGAGATCCACTCCTATAAATAGCACCCCTACGCCTATAGAAAAAGGACTTTTTGATGCTTCTACGCTGTTACTCTACTGCAACTCTATTGTAACTTGAGAGCTAGTGATTTGTACTGTTGTAATCAGTTGTCTATCTTCAATAAACGACAAAACTATTCAAAGTGGACGTAGGCTACAACGCCGAACCACTATAAATTCTTGTCTATTTCTATTTCTGTTTGAGTTTATTGGTGTGATTGTTAGATTAGCCTCCTTTTCCATTTAATTTCTTCATTCTAATCTCTTCAATTACATCCGAAGAGTGTTGTGCCCAATTTTGGTACAAACACTTTTGTGCTTTCGTTGAGAAAACTCTGATTTTCTCTGATTCAATAGATCCTCTGCCGTTGTTGGATTGCTAAAATCTAAGAAGGAGATCCAGATCTGTCTTCCCATAGTTCCTTCCATTCTATTCAGATTACTCAATATCTAGGAAAGTGCTACATTCATCATGGTACGTACTACCAGAACTGCTTCAAATGCTGTAGATCCAAAGGGAAGGGATAGGCAAAATCCCACGCAGCTGACCACAACAGGCCAGACATCAGCTGCAACTCCAGATCCACAAGGTCCTGTGACTAGAGAGGAGTTCCAGACCCTCATGTAAGAGCTTACTCAGAGCCGTCAAGAGCTCACTCAGCAGATCCGTGCCAACATGGAGCTCGCAAACCAACTGAACTAAGAAAGGCGAAGGAGATCTAGAAGGGGTCATGCCTCTCATTCCTCAACCGAAAGTTCGGCTTCATCTGACTTCAATCATTAATCTACACACAGTCGGCTGGATGGAAACTATGTAGAAGGCTCCAGGCATCAGCATGCCGTGAATCTAGGCCAAGCCGAGATTGGTCCTTCTACAAGGCACCAAGCTGGACCCTCCTCCCGAGGAGGGGCACTTCCTTATCATACCATTCATGACCACGCAGCTGCTACCGCTATAGATCTAGAAGCCGAGATCCAGAACCAACCAGATCTAGCTCATCGTCAATATGTTCATGCTCGGGATCCTCGCTTCCCCGAAGATCGGGAGCCAAGAAGGCGAGGAACGGACCGTAGACAGCGACCGGATCATCCCCACAACATGTAACCCGACCATGCCTTGGCCCCGAACATCTAAATGCCTGAAATTCCAACCATGATATGCCAGATGATCAGAGAAAGTCAAGGCCTTACAAACGATGATTAGGGGATCTCTAGGAGTCACACTCCATTCACCGATGAAATTCTCTATGCAGAACCATCCCTTTGATTCAGGATGCCGACCTTGTCGGTATACGAAGGAAATTCGAATCCTAACAAGCATATCTTGAAATATGAATGGCTCATGAACGCCGCTCGAGCCGATGATGCGGTTAAGTGTAGAAGCTTCCTTATCTCCTTGGGAGGCATTGCAACTATGTGGTTCACTCGATTACCACCCAGATCCATCTCATGTTTTGATCAATTGGTTACTAAGTTTGTTGAGCGGTTCCGTATGCATGCTACTAGACCAAAGGATGTCAACACCTTGTCCAGTGTTACTCAAGCTCCAGGAGAGACTCCTAGACATTATCTGGAAAGGTTCCATGCTGCTTGTGTAGAGGTCAGCAACCCCAATGAAAATTCTATTTTGATGGCATTGACTAAAGGGATCGATCCCGATTTCGAGTTTGATGATTGGTTGGCTGGAAAACCCCCCGCTTCGTTGGATCATTTCTATGCTAAGGCGACCCAGTTCTTGAGGAGAGAAGACGCTAGCGATCTAGGAAGCAGAACGTAGCGGGGCCCAGTGCTGAAGGTATTCAAAGTAATGTTGTTGTAAAGCATATCAGTGAGAACTCCGGTAAAGTGCAACTGAATATTCGGAATAAGCAAGGTCAATAGAAGGGTAACGGAGGTCGGGGAAAGAAGAGAGACCCAAATCGCGGACCGAGACACAGAGCTCCTATGTTCAACCGATATACTCCCCTAAACACATCGTTGGAAAATGTTTACCTTCAGACTTATAATGCCAGACAGTATAAAAAGCCAGCTCCGAAACCATCATCTGAGAAACAAATTCAAACTGAAAAATTCAGTAGATTCCACGATTGTTACGGCCATAATACTAATGAGTGCTGTCATTTACAAGACATCATTGAGAAGTTGATTAGAGAAAGGAAGTTATAGCAGTTTGTTCGAGCTCCACAGGATGGAGGTGCAGGCCCATCTAATCCAAATCAATGTCAAGGCCAAGCTAGGCCCGAAGAACCTACGCGTCCTGGCTGGAGGTTGGTAATAAACACTGTGAGTTGTGGTCCTCATCCGGCCGATCAGAGCTAGAAGGAAATGGAGTCATATGCCAGTTCGATTAGGCATGTGGATTTTGAATGTTGTAGTAATGTTGATGACGGGGCCCCGACAAAACAACAAAAGACGATGATAGATGACATCGTTTTCAGGAACCGAGATGCTGACAGAGTCGAGGCTCTACTATTGATCTGTTGGTTATTTCAGCTCAGGTAGGTCCTGCTTGGATGAAAAGGATCTTGGTCGACAGCGGAAATTCTGTCAATATACTTTTCAAACGTGCCTATGACCAAATGAGAATGGAGGCGAAAGGTCTAAAACCGTGTCAGTCACGCATACATGGTTTTAATGGAAGTGCAACCATACCAGCTGGCATGGTAGAGTTACCCATTGAATTGGGTATTAGAGATCGTCGGAGAGTCCGTATGTTGTAGTTTGTGGTATTAGACATTCATTCCCCTTACAATGCTTTCTTGGGCCGACCGGCCCTTGCGGAATTCATGGCAGTGATTTCCCCATGGTGTTTAACTCTGAAGTTCCCCACTGATAATGGTGTTGGAGTAGTACATGGTGAGCAGGCGGCTGGACGTGCCTGTTATGTTGCAGAGCTGCGGGATGTGCAGTGGAAGGAGAAGGGAAAGGGCGTAGAGGAATCTCTCTACGTCCATTTTTCAGAAAATTGACAGCTAACGCCTGAGCCTAGGCTCGGGCGCCACAACCAGTTCTTTAGGTACCTTAATCCCAGAGACAATAACGATGAGGAGGAAGTCAAAGATAACTAGGCTTCCCTGGTGGAGTTGACGAACGATGTTCCGATCTACAATGATGACAATTTCAGAATGGTAAAGGTCGGATTTCAACTTAGCCACCAGATGAGACAGGAATTGGTTGATTTTCTCCGGGCAAACCTTGATGTGTTTGCTTGGACTCATTTAGACATGTGTGGGATCTCGTCGGACATTGCGAGCCATGCATTAAATATTTACCCGCGGCACATCCCGGTCAAACAAAAAAGGCATGGTATGGATCCAGAGAGATCTGCCGTCCTGAAGGAAGAAGTAAATAAACTCAAGTCAAATGAGTTTATTCGTGATGCTTTATACCCGGAGTGGGTATCTAATCCAGTGCTTGTCAAAAAGTCAAACGGGAAATGACAAACATGTGTGGACTACTCAGATTTGAATAAAGCCTGCCCTAAAGACAGTTTCCCTCTTCCCAGAATTGATCAACTGGTGGATTCAACAGCCGAACACGAGCTTTTATCTTTCACGGATGCATATTCCGGCTACAATCAAATACCGATGCATCTCCCCGACCAGGAACATACCAGCTTCGTCACTGATCTGGGACTCTATTGCTACAAAGTGATGCCGTTCGGGCTCAAGAACACTGGGGTGACTTTTCAAAGGCTCGTGAACCGAATGTTCGCTAACTAGATCGGAAAGACTATGGAGGTGTATATGGACGACATGCTCGTGAAGTTGCGACTGTCCATCAACCATGTCGGAGATTTAGAAACGATGTTCAACATACTCCGATAGTACAAAATGAAGCTCAATCCGTTGAAGTGTCACTTCGGAGTTGGTTCAGGAAAGTTCCTTGGATTCATCGTCAATGCCAGAGGAATTGAAGCCAATCCTGAAAAAATTTGGGTGATTCGAAATCTCGAAACTCCCAGTACCATAAAGCAGGTGCAAAGCCTAAATGGGAAGGTGGCAACCTTAAGCAGATTTATTTCTAGATCCACAGACAAGTGCATTCCTTTCTTCGATCTGACCAGAAAAGAAAAGTGGAATTTTGAATGGACAGAGGAGTGCGAAGGTGCATTCCAAGCACTAGTTCAGCATCTGGTGACACCACCTATTTTGTCGAAACTGGTCGATCATGAGAGATTATACGTCTATCTGGCGGTTTCAGCAAACGCAATCAGTGCTGCGTTAATTTGAGAAGAGGATCGGATCCAACGAACGATCTATTACATCAACAAGAGATTGACAGGTGCAGAAAGAAACTACCTGAAGGTGGAAAAGCTGGCTTATTGTCTCGTCATAGCCTCGAGGAAACTCCATCCATATTTCTAGGCTCATCCGATCATTGTCTATACTGACCAGCTGTTGCGACAGATTCTAACACGACCTGAGATGTCAGGTAGGTTACTTAAGTGGTATATCGAGTTGAGTCAATTTGATATTGCTTATACATCGAGGCGAGCCATTCAAGGACAAGTTTTGGCGGACTTCATAGTTGAATTCACCATACCAGAGGATTTGCCTGAAGCCAATGAATATCCCAAATGCACATGGAAGCTATACACTGATGGTACATCAAACAACCGTTGCTCAGGCGCTGGAGTAGTACTCGAAACCCCAGAAGGTCGATCCATATGTTATGCTTTGAAGTTTGACTTCCGTGCAACTAACAACGAAGTCGAATACGAAGCCCTACTCGTTGGACTCATACTTGCTAGAGACTTAGGAGTCATTGCTATTGAGATTTATTGTGATTCGCAATTGGTCGTATGTCAAGTTCGAGGAGAATATCAAGCTAGAGACCGGAGGTTGGCCACTTACCTTACTCGGGTTCATGGAATGTTGAATTAGCTTGACTATTATCCATTATATACCCCAAGAGCACAATCAGAAAGCCGATTCTTTATCGAAACTGGCTAGCACTGGCGAAGCACAACAAATGGGACTCGTCCCCATTGAGACACTTACTGCTCCGTGCATTGACCAAATGGAGACAGACTGGGTGCACAAGGCAACGCCCGAGAAGGAGTCGTGGATGACTCCGTTCAAAAACTATCTTGAGCACGGAGCTTTACCGAGCATAGAAGTGAGAAAAGATAGGTTCTCCGAAAGGCTTCGCGATTTATTATCCAGAATGGGGTCCTATATAGGATGTGATATTCTGTTCCTTTACTCCGGTGTATCCCCCACGATGAGATCAAACAAGTGTTACATGATGTGTATGAGGGAGAGCGTGGCGATCACACTAGGGGGCAAGCCCTTGCGAAGAAAATACTCAGATATGGATAATACTAGCCAACAGTGAATCGAGACGCATCAGATTATGCTAAGAAGTGCGATAGGTGCCAAAAGCATGCTAGGATTTCGAGAGCCCCACCTACCGAAATCACTCAGATGGTCAGTCCATGGCCGTTGTAATGACCCGCCTTTTTGGACGGTTTAAATCAACAATAAACCACACATGTCTAATTCAAACCATTCAAAAGAGAGGATTGTTAATAGGGTAAATAAGAAAAGAAAAGAAAAGAAAAGAAAGAAAAACAAAACACAGAATCTCGCAGCGGATTGACAAAATATAATAACAAATAAACAGTTCATAAAGCTGTTTTACAAATAACATTTGATTACACTTTACAATACAAATCAGAGTTATACAGCTGGAATAAACAAATAATGCAGCGGAATAATTATAATAAATAGCAATAATATACTGAATCTTTGTCTTCGTCCTCCAGAAAATAGTCTTCAATTCATTGAAAAGCTCAGACTGACCCGAGCGTAATGAAAAGACAAAACACTCGAGTCAGAACTAAAAGATCTTATGCAAATTAAATCAAAAGTAGATGAAATAAGGAATGCAAATAACTACATTTTTGAAGGTTCAAATTTTCTGGAAAAGTTATTGTTTCCATATTCAAAATACAATAGATTTCACAATAGATCCATTCTAGTAACTTACAAATTTACAGAAAAATTCCCAATTAAATTTCATAGTTCATGAAATTTGATTTATAAAAATGTTTCAAAGTTTCAACATTCAATTTTATGGAAACTTCACAATGTTTCAAAATTTAATTTTGAAAACTTTCAAATAAGGTAACGACGGTTTATTTCCCAAAAATCATTTTTATGGTTCAAATAGTAAATCTAAACATACTATTTTTTTTCTCACGTAAATATATGAAATTCATGGGTTTTTTATCTTTATTTAGTGTTCAAATAATCAATATGAAAATTTATATGATTACAATAAACTATAGGGTGATAAAAAATATATATCAAAATAAATGAACAAATACACATTCAATCACAGTAGCATCCATCACAACATACAATCAACATTCAAATCAACCAATTCAATAAGATGTCACAATAATTATTAGTTATCACATATTGGAGTTTAGGTATTCAAATTAAATATCAATTAAAATTCCAAACCAACAATCAAAAATTTATAACTAAATGACCCGGTTTAACTTGCAATAAAATTTTAGTATTTCGTGAGTGAGTTTAAACACTCACCTTAAGGATTTCCCTTTTCTTGTCGGATTTGGATCCGCTACTGCTTCCTCCTTTTGATTTGTTTCCTTGCTATCTTAATCTTTCTTTTTTTTTGGAAGTTTTGGAACAGACAAAGAAGTTTGTATAGATCTGGATTTGAAGATTTGGAAAAGGAAGAATGTTTGAAAAAGAAGAATTTTATTAAAGAAGACGAAGAATTGAAAAAGAAAAAGAAGTTTTGAAAAAGAAGAAGAAGATTTGAAGAATAAGAATAAGAAAAAGGAAGCTTTGAAAAAAAGAAGAAGAAGGAGATTTGAAAAAGAAAGAAAAAAAATGAAGGAGGAAAATGAAGAGAGAGAGAAAAAAAGAGATGGAAGTTTGTTTGGAGAAATGAAGCTACAGAAGATAAGATTTGAAAAATGAAATAAGGCTACAGGAATGAAGATGGAAACAGATGAAAAGCTAATAAAGTATATATAAACAGACTAAGAATTGAAATAAAGTAAAAATATGAACAGCCTGAAAATGGTAGTATTGAAAGAGGTGAAGTAAAGGAATAAATATATGAATAAAGATAAAAATAAATCTCCCGTTCTTTAATATGAAGCTTCAGAAGAAAGAGTTGCTAATGAAAGAAAGCTACAAGAACTAATAACGATAAACAAAATAAACTTCAGAAACAAAGAATGGTAAATGCTAGTTAGATGGCATGAATATTAATTTGGATGTTCACATTAAAAATGGAAAAAAGAAATGGAAAAAAAATTCAAGTAAAGCACTTGAAAGGAACAAACGAACAAATGAAAAGAATAAGGCAATTATTAACTAGAAATAAATCAATTGAGGCTATTATTAATTAATAAGAAATGAATGAGTAGTCTAATAATTAATTGGATGCTCAAGTGGAGGCTATGTCGAGAACTTGAAAAGGAAAAGAGAGAGAATGCAACGTGATAATAAATGTAAAGCAAATGAAGGGACCACCTATATCCTATAAACAAACCTTTGGGGTCCAAATTCCAAAACTTACTCCAATTAATTCATATCAATAAATCCAAATATACACATATTTACATCATTTAATTCAATATTAAAACATTCGTTTTATGTTAATATATGTGCACACTCCATTAACGCAATCAATCAATTAACATTCAATCAATCAATTAATCAACCAGTCAATCTATATATTTATTTACGTTACTCAAACCAATTTTATTAATTAATGAATATATATCTATCTGTGCACTATAAAAATGATTTACTTTACTTTTTTTAATTACTGTAACGGTCACATTAATGCAACCAATTTACAAGATTTAACCATATATAAAATGGAAAAATAAATATATGTGAACTTATGTAATTAATGTACAACTATTAATACAAGGTAATTCTAATTGATTCCATAACATTTACACAACCATATACATATATTTAAAAATTGAATATTAATGTGTGTATATATAGATTATTCTAAAATTCAACTTTTTTTTTCCAAAATCATACTTATTCAAAATGAAAGTTTTATTTTTATACGTCTCAAAACATGCAATTATCTTAATCAAAATGTTCATTCCATATTGACACAAAATGTAAGTTGCTATGTTAACTCATTCATTACACTTTCATTTATGTTTCCTTTTAATTGAAACATTTCAATTAATCTCATTTCAATTCATTTCATTACTAATTTCAAACAAATTCTAATTATAAAACACTGTTTTCTTTTCATTTATACCAATTCAAATATGTTTTATAAAATTTCGTATACAACAAAATTTATACACTATTTACAAAATAAATGTTTTATCTTATTGAAAATCAACTTCTCCAAGATGCATTTCAATAACAACTTATGTTATTCTTTCATTAAAACATTCACTCCATCCTTTATTCAAATTCAACATTTGTTATTCCGATTAGAGACAAACATACAATTTATTCTTTTCAAGTCAAAGCTTAAATTTCATTAAAATGTTTATCATAATTTAATTTAAAATGTAAGTTCTTATGTTGAAATTATTAATTACAATGCACTTGTCTTTTCTTTTCAATTAAAGGATTCCAAAAACTCTTATTGCAGTTTATATTCAATATTAGATTTCAAATGAATTCCCATTATACCACAACTGTTTTCTATTCATTTCATATATTCCAACATTTATTTCTTAAATTATTCCATTCTTATATTAACATCTTTTATTACAATCAATGGAACTTACATTCAAACAATTATTAAAATAAATTGAAATTACACTAAAATAGTAATCAATTACATTAAATCACATTATTAAATTACATTCTAATTGTTTTCTTACTAACAAATCATAAATTCCTAATTTCATACAATGTTAAATCCTAAAATCTTATTAAATTCAATATTCTAATTATCGGAAAAAAATACGGGCCGTTACACTCTCCCCTACTCAAAACTTTTCGTCCTTGAAAAGGAACGAGAAGGAATTAAGAAGCTTAAAATAACTTTATTCAATTAATCAATTTATAAACAATTAAATTTTCATAATTAATTATTTTAAATAAAATATACTAATTAACAAATTAAATCTTCATATTCAAGTTTACTAAAGTTTGAAAATATGTTCACTTTTCATAAAAAAATTCTAAGTCAAAAATTCATGGAATATTTCGGTAGAGTCTCCTTTGTACGGAGAGGTCCGGGAGAAATAATAATATCAATAATAACCATATATATATATATATGTGTGTGTGTGTGTGTGATATTTCGAAATAAGATATCCCAAACCACGGGAAAACAATATAATATCGCTTTAAAACTGTAATCCGGAAACGTACCTATTTGTCGGGCAAACACGCTTTATTTATGAAACCAAAAGCAGTAGCTATTGCTTCCATAAACCTGTATTTCACTTATATAATCCAAAATAGTGAGAATTTTATTCAAGAGAAATATTTAGCTGTTTTCAATTTGCAACAAAAGCAAATCAATATAAAACATATACAAACAAACAATACAACCATTTATGCAACCAAAGAATCCGTCATACATCCATAGTAACCAAAACCAATGGTTTGTTTAGTTCAGAAACTTTTGATCGTGCAATGTGATAAATAACCATCAAGTATACCCTACGCTCAACAGCCTTGGATAATTACTCATAGATTATCCATACAACCTTAAACAATTAGAAATATCCTTTCCAAACATCCCATTAGCCAAAACAAACAATAATTTCAACACATTATTTGAGTTTATTCAATTGGTTTCTTTTTACCTCACTTACCTTTTATTTATTTTCATCCATTCATACTATGTCTTTTCCATGTACTTAAATTATTTCACATTCAATATCTAAAATAATTAAAGAATTCATTATTTAAGTATTACATACTTTTCATTGCAGTTTAATTCACATTTATTTACTTATAATGTTTGATATCCATTTAACATTAATATTCATCAGTAAATCATTTCAGTCATTTTCTTGAGTTTATAATCATTTACCTAAACATTATTTACCTTTTTACAATTTAATTTAATTACAAGCATTTCACAATAATAACTTACGTTTATAACATTTGTTGTACATCAAAATTCTTATTTATAGAAATAATTCCATTAAACACTTTCATTACTTAAGTTTTACTTGTATAATATTCTATTACATATTATATTACATATTCCTATTTAACATTTTCAACTTTTAACATTTTGGTAAATTATATATATGTTTTATAGAATGAATTTGAATGTTACACAAGTTTATCTTAGTCACTTTAGTTAACAAAATGTTCAATAATTATATCTTCTAAATTTTTCATATTTACAAGTTATTTTCAATTTCTTATATATTTCATTAATCACTTAGCATCCAATTCCTTAATTTCAATTTAGAAGTTTCCAATTATTAATATAGTCAAGATTTCCTTCATTACAATAATTGAAATCTCTAATTTATAGAAACTTAAAGAACTAAATGCCGGGTTCATTTCAAATCATATGAAATAATATATATATATATATGTATATGTATATGTATATACTCATAGCTTTTATATATCAAATCATATTTAGAAATACAAAATTAGGATTTGTTTATCAAAACTAATGTGTAATAAAACTACTACAGCGGTCTTCCCACTTTGAAACTCGAAAATGAACGTCGATGATACATGCACTAATCACCGAAATTATTTTCCAGCGACAAAAGAGGAGAGTACATAACTTATTTTACTTTTAAAAATTCTTTTAAAACATTTCTTTCAAACCTCATTGAAATATTTATCCAAAATACTTCCAAATAATACTAGTATTATATTCCAATAATCACTTGAAAATAAATTTCAACCCCGGAACTTAAGTTCTCAAATTTCAAATTAAACTCATTTTATTTATAAATCTTACTTTGCAATCAATATTTATAAAATTTCACTTCCCACCAAACAAATATATCACATACAACTATTAGTACTCCGAAATCAAGTAAATATTTCAAAAACATACTTCAAAAATAGCGATTCCAATTTATTTTTCAAGCATATTACTAAAATAAATTTCCAAAATCGTTTAATATCTTATTTATATAGTCCATTGATATAATATCTTTAAAATTATACATTCAAAGAAACTTACATAAATTTTACTTGAAATATTCATTTGAAAACTTCATTTGCAAATCAATCAGCTTTAGACTTTAATACTATACAAAAATTCATCTGTAAAATTTCTTGCTTCATTTATCAATACCATTTAAAATATTAAATAACATCTTTATAAATATATGTAAACTATTTGAAAATAATTATTTACATCGTTACTTATATTTAAAAAGGAGTTATTGAAAACCTTAAATCCATTATTTATAAATTTATTAGTTTTAAATCTCAAAAATACTTTTCAAACATCTTTAATAAATCAATAATCATTAACTTTAAAATATATTTATAATATACTTTGTCAAATATAACTCAATGTTTTAACAAGTTTATCCTCGTTCTTGCAGACTCTAGCCATGCATTGATCAGGCGCAGGGCTTGACTTCTCCAAGTACTTAGTAGACCTGTTTCAACACCCAGTGAAAATACTTAGAAACATTTAAAAACAGATATGGAAAGTACATTCCCCTATGGATCACAGTTACGCAATGGTTACGCCGCTATCCCAGCGGAATCACTTGTAACTGTAGGCATCCCGTCCCTCGAATTACGCCATGGTTGATAGATCGTAGCTACGCAATGTTTACGCCGCTATCCTAACGGAATCACTTGTAGCTGTAGGCATCCCGCCCCTCGATTTACACTATCCAACAAAATCAAATGAATATAATAAGTGACCCACCAAAGGGATTCCATAAATGACCCACCAAAGAGATCCAATAAATGACCCACCAAAGGGGTCCGATGGAAGGTACTTCCCATATCATTAACTTCAAAATATATCATACTATACATAGTACCATTTCAAAATCATAACTTCAAATATCGTACTTATATAAATTCCATTATATATAAGATTTCATTTTCAGATAGAGTACTTTCCAAAATCAATGGTTTTCAAAATCATCTTATACTTACATAAAGTCCATCTTATATAAGAATCAAAATTTTCCAAAGTCAATTACGCTGCATGAAGAGCCATATGGGATTGAACATCTTTGCTTTATAAAAGGTTTTGAATTAGAATAGTTTTGTATATAAAATAGTTTATATGTAAAATAGAATAGAATAGTTTGTTTAAGAAAAATAAAAGAAAATAGTTTTGTAAAATGGTTTTAAATTAATAGTAGTTTTGCATTAAAGAAAAATTCCAATTTAAATTACAAATATATCCAACCCAACAACTTTCAATTTCAGCATTAAAGTATATCAATAATATTAGAACATAAGATGTACATATGTCATCATTTCGTAAAATCACATTCGATCGCTCGCTCGATCACACAAGTTCGCTTTCGAACTAGTATTGTCCATTCGACTTCCCTAATGCGGACTTCAATATGGTTTCTTGACTATAAACCATCATTCTCCTCGCATAGCCATATACTATGATAGAGAATTATAGAATCGAACCAAATCCATATCAAATATTCGCCATCAAGAATCGAATGAAAAATCCTAACACGAAATGGTGAAATTCACCTCGAACTTGTGTACTCAAATCTGGATCAAATTAATTATGCGAATAAAACAATATACGTACAACTTACTTATCTATTCCAACCTGTTTCATCACAATTTTATTTCCAATTTAACTTCATTATAAATCTCATTGATTAACACAAATATCACTTCATACTTTAATATTGGTTTCATAGAATTTCTCTAATTGACACAAAACATTAATATTCATACATTGCTTATATTTCTCTTCAATTTTAAATTACATTCAATTTCACATGTAATATTTCTCATTTAATACTACATTTATTGCAACATCCATTTATTTCATAAACAATTTACAGGTTGTGACTTTATTTATGATCATTTCACTTTTAGTTCATATTTGTTTATTCAATTAGTTTTCACTTTTACTTTTCAATTTTATTTATGACACATTTCATAAATTGTAATTAAGTTTATAAACAAGTTTTTTCCAATTTAATCTCATTTACAACATTTCCTTAATCACAATTTCAATTTAAACATTTCAAGGCTTAAAGTTCACACTTGTATATTATTATATTACATGCCAAGAAGGAATACAACAATTCTATTCATTTACTAAATATAGATATAACAAATTAAACCTTATTTCACTTGCTTTCAAATTAAGGTTATCGATTTCAACTGCATAATTTAACACAACTACTAAGTTTCAACTCATATTTTAATTCAGGAGTATCGACTATTCAAAATATCCAGATATTCCCTTTTATTTCAATAGCTGAAACTACCAATCTACGAAACAACAAGATTAACACAACAAAACATTTCAATTTCATAATCAAATATCCTAATTATTCACTTTATTCTCTTTACTACACCATTATTAAACTAGTGTTTAATTCATAAATTCAATCAACAATAACAGCCAATGCTTATAAACTGACTAAATACAACCAATCCATAATAAATGATAATAATTAAATATCACCATTTCATAAAACAAACACATTACAAATAACTATAATAGTTATAAAATTGTATTCCTTATATATAGCATATAATATTAGGAAAATTATTCCATTCAAAACTAATATAAAACCCTTTTTATAACACTAACAAATACGCGCTCTCATATATATACACTTAGACAACTCATTCTAGGGTATTACTACCCTATCTCTAATGAGTTAACCCCAAAGCTCTGATACCAACTGTAATGACCGACCTTTTTGGATGGTTTAAATCGACAATAAACCACACATGTCTAATTCAAACCATTCAAAAGGGAGGATTGTTAATAAGGTAAATAAGAAAATAAAAGAAAAGAAAGAAAAACAAAACACAAAATCTCGCAGCGGATTGACAAAATATAATAATCAAATAAACAGTTCATGAAGCTGTTTTACAAATAACATTTGATTACACTTTATAATACAAATCAGGGTTATACAGCATGAATAAACAAATAATGCAGCGGAATAATTATAATAAATAGCAATAATATACTGAATCTTTGTCTTCGTCCTCCAGAAAATAGTCTTCAATTCACTGAAAAGCTCAGATTGACCCGAGCGTAATGAAAAGACAAAACACTCGAGTCAGAACTAAAAGATCTTATGCAAATTAAATCAAAAGTAGATGAAATAAGGAATGCAGATAACTACATTTTTGAAGGTTCAAATTTTCTGGAAAAGTTATTGTTTCCATAATCAAAATACAATAGATTTCATAATAGATCCATTCTAGTAACTTACAAATTTACAGAAAAATTCCCAATTAAATTTCATAGTTCAAGAGATTTGATTTATAAAAATGTTTCAAAGTTTCAACATTCAATTTTATGGAAACTTCACAATGTTTCAAAATTTAATTTTGAAAACTTTCAAATAAGGCAACGACGGTTTATTTCCCAAAAATCATTTTTATGGTTCAAATAGTAAATCTAAACATACTAATTTTTTTCTCACATAAATATACGAAATTCATGGGTTTTATATCTTTATTCGGTGTTCAAATAATCAATATGAAAATTTATATGATTACAATAAACTATAGGGTGATAACAAATATATATCAAAATAAATGAATAAATACACATTCAATCACAGTAGCATCCATCACAACATATAATCAACATTCAAATCAACCAATTCAATAACATGTCACAATAATTATTAGTTATCACATATTGGAGTTTAGGTATTCAAATTAAATATCAATTAAAATTCCAAACCAACAATCAAAAATTTATAACTAAATGACCTGGTTTAACTTGCAATAAAATTTTAGTATTTCGTGAGCGAGTTTAAACACTCACCTTATGGATTTCCCTTTTCTAGTCGGATTTGGATCCGCTACTACTTCCTCCTTTTGATTTGTTTCCTTGCTATCTTAATCTTCCCTTTTTTTAGAAAGTTTTGGATGAGACAGAGAAGTTTGTATAGATCTGGATTTGAAGAAAAGGATTTGGAGAAGGAAGAATGTTTGGAAAAGAAGAATTTTTTTTATAGAAGATGAAGAATTGAAAAAGAAAAGGAAGTTTTGAAAAAGAAGAAGGAGATTTAAAGAATGAATAAGAAAAAGGAAGCTTTGAAAAAGAAGAAGGAGATTTGAAGAAGAAAGAAAAAAAATGAAGACGGAGGAAAATGCAGAGAGAGAGAGAGAGAGAGAGAAAATGAGATGGAAGTTTGTTTGGAGAAATGAAGCTACAGAAGATGAGATTTGAAAAATGAAATGAGGCTACAGGAATGAAGATGGAAACAAATGAAAAGCTAATAAAGTGTATATATATATATATAAAGAAAGAATTGAAGTAAAGTAAAAATATGAAAAAATGGTAGTATTGAAAGAGGTGAAGTAAAGGAATAAATATATGAATAAAGATAAAAATAAATCTTCCATTCTTTAATATGAAGCTTCAGAATAAAGAGTTGCTAATGAAAGGAAGCTACGAGAACTAATAACGCATAAACAAAATAAACTTCAGAAACGGAGAATAGTAAATGCTAGTTAGATGGCATGAATATTAATTTGGATGTTCACATTAAAAATGGAAAAAAGAAAAGGGAAAAAAACTTCAAGTAAAGCACTTGAAAGGAGAAAACGAACAAATGAGAAACAAATGAAAAGAATGAGGCAACTATTTACTAGAAATAAATCAAATGAGGCTATTATTAATTAATTAGAAACAAATGAGTAGTCTAATAATTAAATGGATGATCAAGTGGAGGCTACGCTGAGAACTTGAAAATGAAAAGAGAGAGAATGCGACGTGATAATAAATGTAAAGCAAATGAAGGGACCACCTATATCCTATAAACAAACATTTGGGGTCTAAATTCCAAAACTTACTCTAATTAATTCATATCAATAAACCCAAATATACACATATTTACATCATTTAATTCCATATTAAAACATTCGTTTTATGTTAATATATGTGCACACTCCATTAACGCAATCAATCAATTAACATTCAATCAATCAATTAATCAACCAATCAATCTATATATTTATTTATGTTACTCAAACCAATTTTATTAATTAATGAATATATATCTATCTGTGCACTATAAAAATGATTTACTTTACTTTTTTTTAATTACTGTAACGGTCACATTAATGCAACCAATTTACAAGTTTTAACCATGTATAAAATGGAAAAATAAATATATGTGAACTTATGTAATTAATGTACAACTGTTAATACAAGGTAATTCTAATTGATTCCACAACATTCACACAACCATGAACCCTCTGATATATTTAAAAATTTGAAATATTCTAAAATTCAATTTTTTTCCAAAATCATACTTATTCAAAATGAAAGTTTTATTTTTATACATCACAAAACATGCAATTATCTTAATCAAAATGTTCATTCCATATTGACACAAAATGCAAGTTCCTATGTTAACTCATTCATTACACTTTCATTTATGTTTCCTTTTAATTGAAACGTTTCAATTAATCTAATTTCAATTCATTTCATTACTAATTTCAAACAAATTCTAATTATAAAACACTATTTTCTTTTCATTTATACCAATTCAAACATGTTTTATAAAATTTCGTATATAACAAAATTTATACACTATTTACAAAGTAAATGTTTTACCTTATTGAAAATCAACTTCTCCAAGATGCATTTCAAATAAAAACTTATGTTATTCTTTCATTAAAACATTCACTCCATCCTTTATTCAAATTCAACATTTGTAATTCCGATTAGAGACAAACATACAATTTATTCTTTTCAAGTCAAAGCTTAAATTTCATTAAAATGTTTATCTTAATTTAATATAAAATGTAAGTTCTTATTTTGAACTTATTAATTACAATGCACTTGTCTTTTCTTTTCAATTAAAGGATTCCAACAACTCTTATTGCAGTTTATATTCAATATTAGATTTCAAATGAATTCTCATTATACCACAACCGTTTTCTATTCATTTCATATATTCCAACATTTATTTCTTAAATTATTCCATTCTTACATTAACATCTATTATTACAATCAATGGAACTTACATTTAAACAATTATTAAAATAAATTGAAATTACACTAAAATAGTAATCAATTACATTAAATCACATTATTAAATTACATTCTAATTGTTTTCTTACTAGCAAATCATAAATTTCTAATTTCATACAATGTTAAATCCTAAAATCTTATTAAATTCAATATTCTAATTATCGGAAAAAAATACGGGCCGTTACAGCCGTTTGCCACGTGGGGCATCGATATAATAGGGTCCTTATCTTTAGCCAATGGTGGTGCGAAGTACGCCATTGTTGCAGTTGACTACTTTACTAAATGGGCGGAAGCTGAGCCTCTTGCTACTACCACGACAAAGAAAGTAATCAACTTTGTTGCAACATCATCTGTCGCTTTGGCCTCCCACACACCATCGTAACTGATAACAGGACTCAATTCGATAGTGTCGAGTTCAAAGATTTCTGTCAACGCTACCGCATCCAGAAGAAGTTCTCAGCAGTAGCTCACCCTCAAGCAAATGGACAAATCGAAGCTATCAACAAAGTATTCAAGTCCATTCTCAAGAAATGACTGGAAAAGGCTGGAGGCAAGTAGGTCGATGAACTTCCCATGGACCTATAGGCATATCGAACTACCCACAAGTCCACGACCGGCCATACTCTGTTTGCACTTTCCTCTGGCACTGAAGCCGTTATTCCAGTTGAATTAGAAGTACCTTCTCACCATGTGACCTATTACGATCCAAAGACGAATGCCATCCTACTTGCAGAATCTTTGGATTTACCGGACGAGAAGCGCGAAGAGGCTGATTTGAGGGCAGCCGCACACCGCAGTCGAGTCGCCCAATTATACAACGCTAAGGTCCGACCTAGAACCTTCGAAGTTGGCGATCTCATACTTAATAGAATTTATCTGGTCCCTTCACACATGAAACCGACATGAGAAGGACTGTATGTCATTGAACGGAGACTTGGAGACGCACATTCAAACTATCAACTATTGACGGTCTCACTTTACCAAGGGCATGGAACAACAAGAGTCTCCGTCGCTATTACACATAACTAGCTTTTATTCATTTTTATTCTGCTTTTCCTTTAAAGTTTGTTTATGCATATTTTGAGTTTGAACTTGTAATAAGACAACTGACTTTGTTGTACTTTCTTATTTCAGCAATAAAATGCAGACTCATCAAGTTAGAGTGGCAATTCTTGAAATGCATCGTGTGACCGTCACGATGTACGAAGAGCTAAGTCTCATCCTACGGTGGGACTCATTCAAATAGGGAGTGATCGTGATCTGATCGGTCACTCGCTAAGTGAAACCCAAGCTCGGGGGCAAGCAACGATAAAGTCAAGAAGGATTGAAACACGACAATCCTCTAATGAACTCCAGCTCCCAGAGTGCGTGCCAAAGTACAAAACTTCGAAATCCGGGCTCGAGGAGGATGGATCCATCCATCCACGACCTCGCCTTCATTCTTCCAAGTTCGAAGAGGATGGATCCATCCATCTACGACTTCGCTTGCCAAATCAAGGTGGATGTGATCCGGCCATTCACAACCTTGATTAACTCCTTGTTCCTGGAGTGAGAACGAGATCCTAATACTTAAACAGATGTGACTGACTGTCTGTCGATCGACTTCAGATTCCCCGAGTGCAAACTGGAGTATAAACATCAAATGGGTGTGACTGACCATCCATCGATCAACTCTGGTCACGAGAGCGCGGATTGGAGTATAAACACCAAATGGGTGTGACTGACCACCCATCAACTAACTCTAGTCCCGAGAGCACGGACCGGAGTATAAACACTAAACGGGTGTGATTGACCACCCGTAAAACAACTTATGTCCCCGGAGTGTGGATATAATCCTAAATGTTAGATGGGTGTGACTGACCACCCATAAACTAACTTTGGCCTCAAGAGCGCGGACCAGAGTATAAGCATTAAACGGGCATGACCAACCGCCCGTAATTAACTTATGTCCCCAGAGTGTGGATATAATTCCGAATACCAAACGGGTGTGACTAATCGCCCGTAAATTAGCTCATGTCCTTGAAGTGTGGATATGATTCTAAGCGATAAGCAGGCATGACCGACCGTCGGCATACAAGTTCAACACCCAGAGTGCGGATGTAAATACCAGCAAATGAGTGAGTGTGATCCAACCACTCAAACTCATCTCACTCTAACTTCGTTCCGACCGAGTTAAATTAAAGTTAGTAAAGGCGGAAAATAACTACCGACTGACCACTTTAGTTCTCCCTAGGACTGTGGGCATAACTCAAGTACCAACTGCTGACCGAGACAGCGCAACGTTGGGATTCGACTCGACGTTTGATTATGACCCGAAGCCATGACTTCAGGACTTAATGACCGGACTCAAATTCTACTTTGAAACTAAAGCCTCACAAGTACATTGAATGGAAACACGAGTGCTGAAATACTTAAACGAATGAACACAGAGTTATGCTGAAAAACGAAAAGAAATTTTATTTCCACTATTCTTTGAAAAAGATGAGTACAAAAATATGTTCGATGAATTCCTATAAGCAGGGGCCAAACCCGCATCTATACATGGCCTACGAAAGAAAAAGGAAATCCTATTCCAAGCTATCTACAAAAAAGAAGAAGCAAAAGCGCAAGTCTACGCCTTTGGTTTTCTGTCCTTCTTGCTTTTCTTCGGCGTAGACCCGCTAGAGCTACCGCTCAGAACCCTCTCCCTCTTTGAACCTCTGCCTCCCCAGCCTGCTTCATCGGGCTTATCTCCGGCCGGGGGTATTGAAGCAGTCTCCTCCTCGGAACTCACAGGGATCAGAATGTCCTCAGTGTGCGGAACTGGAGGGATGGTGGCACTTTCAATGTTAGAGGGAGGAGGCCTGCCGGTATTAATGATGGTGCCACCTGGAGAAACAACAAGTATTGGGACCGGACCGGGACCTGCCATGCCCCGCTAGCTCTACGACCCTGCTCACCTTGCTCGATTTCGACCTTTATTTCCTCCATTATCTACTCTGCCCAGTTTGCACTTATGCTTATTGGAATGCTGCTGGTCGGACCCGAGGAGCCTGTAATGACCACATCCTCATCTACATTGAATGGCATTTCACTACTTGGATCGCTTTGGTGGCCAAGGAGTGCTTCCATTAATTGGTCATCAATCACATAACTGCCGTCGTGTGTCTCCCCGGCTGAAGTGGTGACCGTCGCGATTGAAGTCTTTATTGTAAACACCTCCTACTCGTGATGAATTTCTTGAGTAGCAGGAGGATCAATAGGTACAGAACCTAAGATTGAATGAAGATAAGAGAATATATTAGTAATATCATCTACTAGTGCTCTTGCATTTTGAGGAATAGGAGAAGTGTTCAGAATACCTTCCTCGGGTTGGCTCCCATGCCGAGCTGACATGCCTTCCGAGCCGCAATACATTATCGGAGAAAGATGCAGCTTATCTGGGTCGTACCTCGGGACAACTGGAGGATTGATAGAAGAAGTAGGCTCAGATTGAGACGTTGTAGGCGCTTCGGAACCTGCTTCATGATGTTCAATCCCGGATCCTTCCCCAGCATCCGGATATTTGGCAGCCAACTTTTCTTTCTCAAGAGCGACGATTGTATCGTGAAGGACTTTGGGTTCATCTCCGACTAGTATTTGAGTTTCCAGTACAAAATCGTTGATGGTTGTATTGCAGATCACCTTCTCGTCCTCTACCAAGCGACTCCAGGCCTTGTATAATTGGAAGGGGTAATCTTCACCGAGCCAGTTTAAGTTGCGATTTCTCAAGACGTTGGCATTGTATGTGACTAGGAGATCTTCAAATTCATTCTCCATCCTGGCCTCCACTACTTTAATTTCGTTCTCAATCCTGGCATCGTCTTCCTAAGCCTTTAAATTCGCCGCATCCCTCTCATCCTTAAGTGCCACCGCATGTTCGCATGCTTCCTGGGCGGCTTTGTTGGCCTCATCTTTTTCCTTGGTGACCTCGGCCAGTTTCGCCTTTAGCTCGCCAACCTCTTTCAGTACGGCATCCCTCTCTTCAGTAATAATAGTATTACGGTGGCCCATTTCCTCCACTAAGTCCATGTGGGTCTTTCTCATGTTCTCCATGGATTTCCTGGCCTCTTTGGCTCTCTGGTCGGCTTCTATCTCCAATTTCCTTGAAGATTCAACTTCGTTACTATGCACTCCTATTATTCTGTCTTTTTAAGCAAGCTCGGCCTCCATTTTCTGAATTATTTTGGCCCGCTCAAAAGCTACCGCCGAAGCCTTTTTTGTAGTTTTAACCCACTCTCGATACTGGCTGTACAGGTCGTACACGTAATCCTGTACTAGTTTTTGGGAATTCTTTTCAACTTTGGGGGGAAGTGGAAGCCATCGAAACAAATACTTAGGAAATCTTTCTTTAACTTGACAATTCGGATGGCTCCCTTCCTTGTGGGTCCTAAATCAGTTTGTTCGATAACAATGGGAGCTTCCATTTCAGTTCTACGGCATTGGTTGTCGGATTTCGAAGCATGAGGTGGCACTACTTGGTGTGTAGTTTCAGAAGATTGCCTGCCAGACCCGGATGGTTTTAAGGGTCCTTTAGATGGTGGAGATCATGATCGAGAGTGGCGCCTACTCTAATATGACCTTTCTTTCTCCCTTTCATAACGCTCACGCTCTTGGCTAGAGCGGTGGCCGCGATTATTATCCCTTTCACCTTCACGCCTATGAGATTTAGAGTAAGAGCCGGAAGAACGGCATGAAGAACGAAGGTTGTTGAGCATAGAGCCCTGTTTCACCATCGTATCTGTAAAATGAAAAGAAAAGAAGAAGTAGTTATCTCCAAAGATTGAGAAGCATGTGAATAGAAGTCGTGTGGTGCCATAAAGTGTGTGTATGAATGTGCGAACCTCCCCCCAACCAACTATTGTGGTGGCCTTGCTCGTAGGTGTCGGCTCCCCTATATCTAAAGAAGTCAAGCCTGCACCAGTCTGCGATGGGGAGTGGAGCCCCTCTAACCCAAGATCCTGGAACGAAGATACGTCGTCTGGAAAAGGGATGTCTGATAATCCTCTCAATGAACTTTCCATTTGTGGAGAAGAAGTCTCCAGACTTATAGCAATCGCAATGGGCAGAGACATTACAACGGTCTTACGCCTCTTGGATTTGTGGGCGAGAGTCTTGCCTTTTCTTTTTGATTCTGGTGATTGAAGGCCCCACGGAGGCACAACTGCGGGCTCATGTCTAGCTACCGCATTCTCGTCATCGCCCCGTTTGGCGATTATAACTCCAGGAGCTCTCCTTCCTCATTTCCTTAACGGAGCCACTTTGGGAAACTCCTATTAATCCAATGCTTTGGCCTCTCTCTATGAGCCCCACGGTGATTAAATTATCATCGCTAAGGACTTGATCGATCTCTCTAAGTTCAGTAGGCACCGATTGGAGAGTTCTCACTATCTCCTTGAATTGCGCTCCATCGGGCCGTGGAATCAAAGCTATAATAGAAACGCAGTATTAGACTCAGCATCAACTTTATTATCAAGTTAATTGAAGAAGAAGTTAAAGCACTTATGTCTAATTAACCACCGTCTAGCAAATCCTGGTGGACATCTAACAAAGAACCACTCTGTCTTGAAGTAGCTCAATTTACTCCAAGCACCTGCCACTACTTGGCAGTTCCTGGTTGCTTCTAGAAAAGGGAATGAAGGATTATCTCCTCGACTCTTGACGTTAAAAAAGTATCTGATCTCTTCGACGGTCGTGGGTCGAAAAAGATGCTCCATAAATTTGATATATAAGCTATTGAGAAGCACATACCCGTTTGGATGCAATTGAGAAGGCACAATCCTAAAAAAGAACAGCACATCCCGGATAAATTGATTGAACGGAGGCAACGTTCCGGCTACACACATAAATCTGTTGCAAGCAGTAAACCCTTCCGTGGGGTTGTGCGCTCTATCTTCCAGCCCCGGTAGTAGAACATCTTCTAGAGATAATCCATGCCCGAGACAGATTCTTCCTAGCATATCTTTGGAGATTTTGGAACGAACTGAGTCCTCCGGATTCAAAACTAAAGCTGCACCCGACAGTTCATCCGGAGCAGGACTTACTACATCAACCACCATTTTTGGTATTTCTATAATGGGATTGTTGTGCCCAATTTTGGTACAAAAAATATTTAAAACGTTATCTGTATCCTCTCTCCCTCCTTTCACGGTCGATCGTGAACTCCAGGCAAAGAACCCAAACGCAACCACGAAGCCTCCACGCGCGCCACCTTCAATCTCAGATTCTGGCGAATTCGAAATGAGTTAGCCCATTGGATATGTAGAGCTCGTCGAGCTCTACAACTTTGCTTTTGGAGTCGAGCGATTTCGTTGAGCGGATTGGAAGATATCAAGAAAAGAAGATGAAGAAATTTCGGCCATTAAAAAGAAAGGAGGGAAGCGGCTGAAGTTTAATCTCTAGGGTTTTGCAAATGAACAAAAAAGATGGCCTTATATAGAAAATTTCGCGGCACTATTCACACAGGAATTTTCCCGAACCCCAAACGAAGCGAGCCGCTTGGCATTCTATATGTTATACCCCTATTATGAGCACAATGGAATAGGTATTGGGAGCCAATTCCATCATATTCAGAAGATATCATTTCAAAATCAAATTATTTTAATTAAAGTCCTTCAATTAATTTCTACGCATTTCAAGCTCGCATGACCAAACGATAAGTCTAATCGCTACGAAACTTGAACTCCTATAATAATTCACTATTACGGATTCGATGAAACTAGTTTCGTCAAAATCCGAGACAGTGCCCAAAAAGACTATTTTTACACGTTAATTAAAATATAAAATTTTCAATTTCTATTTATCCATTTTTAAATTCAATTTTAAAAGTAAACAATCTTCATTCTTGTTTAAATAAAATTTAAATCAGCTTTTGAAATCATTTTCATTCATAAATTCGTGATTAAATTATCTAAAAAAAATTCAATATTAAATTCAAACAATTTAATTATTCAATAAATCACTATAATTGATATACAAGTTAATTAACTTATAAAACTTTACTTATAAAACAAATTTAAATAACAAAACAACTACTACACTCTTTATAAATTTATAATCATGGTCGAATTAGACGTACTTTATAAATTATTTCAAATATCATTTTTATAAAAAAAATGTTCGTTCTTATTCAATACACAACTGCTTTTACATTAAATACATAGATTACAATATGCTACACTACTTTATTTAAAGTATTCCAAAAATCCAATTTCGATGAATTTTCATATTATAATTTCAATAAACTTTAGTTATCAAATATATTTTCATCTAAATAATTCAATATTAATTATTCAATTTCAGCAATTTATTATAAACACATTAAATATATAGGATTTTATTTCAATGCAAGTTATTGCATAAATCTTCAAAATTGGTTATTTCAAATTTTATTCAAGTTCATATTAAACAACCATAGAAATAAAACAATGGTTTGCAACAAAAGAAACAATTCAACAAATTATATTCATCCAATTAATAACTATCACAATTTACATTTTCCAATGTCAATATTTAATTTATACACTATCATTTTTTTTATTAACATTCATTCTTCAATAACATTTAATTAGTTTACTTCCAACATATTCACATCTATTACATTTTACATTCAATTTATGTAAATTTAAATTATTTCACTTTATGTTATCATTTCGCATCCATTCATTTATGGACCATTTTATAAAATCTTTTTATTAATTCATTTCAATAAGTTAATTTTTTTTTAAATTTACAGAGAATGTAAGAACTAAACACCGTTTTTCTCACATATCATTTTGAATATATATATATACTGATATCTTTTTTATATATATATCACATCATATTTAGAAATTTTAAATCAAAATCTGTTTATCGTGCCAAATGCGTAGCAAAGCTACTAAGTGGCCTCCCTCACTTTGAAACTCGAAAATGAATGTCGATGATGTGTCCGTCATCACCGAAATTATTTTCCAGCGACAGAAAAGAGGAGTACAGGACTTACTTCCTTTTAAAATCCCTTTTTGAAACAATTTCTATTCATAAATATTTTTAAATAATACTAATATTATTTTCAAAATCTTAGAAAACAATTTCAAAAGCACGGGATTCAAGTTCTCAAATTCTCAGTTTCAATTCATTCTTTTAACTTAAACTAAGATTAGATTTTTATTTCATAACTCATTACTTAAGTTTATAAACATCCACAAACTCAAATTTTTGTTAAATTAATGTTTTCAAACTTGGTTTTATAACCTATTTTCACTTCATATTCAATTTATTTTATAAATCCATTCATTTCATAATTTGAACTTAAGTTAAACTTATTTCTTACCACTTATACTTAAGTGTATCAACATTTCCTTATTTCATATTCAATTAGTTAATATTCAATTTATTAAAACTCATTCCATTTGCATTCAATTTATCTACATCCATTTTAAATCAAATTCAATTACTCACATTAATTTTACTTGCACTCATTTATTCACATTCAATTCTTTTCACAACTCAAATTGCATTTCAATTTATAACTCAAGTTCGTACTTATTCTATTAATTCATTTATAGCTTAAGTGGAATCAATTCACTTTACTAATTCATCTAGTTCAATTCAAATCCAATTCAATTCATTTAATCTTTATTAAGTTAAACTTTATTTTATTAACTAAATTTATTTACTTTACCTAAGTTAATTCTTTTATTTCATGTCTCAAATTCAAATTTTCTCTTGTTTGCTTAACTAAAATGTTCTACCATTTTAAAATTCGGTTTTACTTTACTGTTCAAATTCATAAGTTGTAAACTTGTTTTCTTATCTATACTATTTTCAATTTATAAGTTCAAAACTATTTTCATATATTCATTAAATCATACTTGGAAATTTTCACAATCAAAACTTGTTTTAACCAAAATAAATTTCTTTTGGTAGCAATTCTCACTCAGAAACTCAAAAATGAATACTGGCGATGTTGTAGTCATCAGCAGAATTTATTTCCCAGCGATTAAAGTGATTTCAACGCTGTTATTTCTTTCAAAATCAATTCGAAATATATTTCTAGTCAAAACACTTTCAAATAATATTATTATTAATTCTAAAGGCTTTGAAACAGTTTGGAAAATCAATAGGGTTTAAATTCTAAAATTCTCTACTTTTAAATCCTTTCTATTAATAAGCTATATTATAAATATACTTATACAATTTCACTTCCATATTATGAAAACATTTCATTAATTTACATCTTTGTTATTATAACAATTCTTACTGTAATTAGATTTCAATTCAATTTAATTGTCGAACGCTTCGTGAAGTAGAGTTCACAAGTATTCGTTTTTTTTAATTCAAATAATAATTGATGATAACCGAATATTATCATCTTCTAACAACCAACCTTCATTAATATTCATACAAGTTTATGAAAGTTATCATTTTATATATAAAATATAATTTAGGTAAAATTATTTCATTTACCCTCTTATAAAACAATATTATGTCAACTTGCCTCGTTTAAGTGTTTAGAAACCCCTATAGATAACATGGCGCCTCATGTACCGACCATAATTCATAAACAACTCAACAGATAAGTAAACACAATATAAAACATTTTATAACACTAACAAGTGCGCTCTCTTATATATATACACAATCAAACAAACTCATTCTAGGGTATTATTACCCTATCACTCATGAGTCAAACCCCACAAAGCTAAGGTTATCGCTAAATCTGGCTCTGATACCAACTGTGACGACCCGCATTTAGGAAGGTTTAAATCGATAATAATCCACACATGTCCAACTCAAACAATCCGGAACACAGATAATAAATGGGGTTAATTAAGAAAAATAAGAAAAGAAGAAAACAAACACAGAATCTCGCAATGGAATGAAAACATATAATAACCAAGTAAATGGTTCATGAGGCTGTTTATAATATACATTTGACTAAAATTTATACAACATTTCTCAGAGTTATATATACAACAAAACAATAGGATAATGTAGCAGAACAACATGATGCAAGGGAATAATACTAGTAATAATTTACCAATCTTCACCTTCGTCCTCCAGAAGTATATGATCTTCAATGCAATGAAAACTCAGGGCTGACTCGAGCATAATGAAAAGACAAAACACTCGAGTTAGGACTAAAATATCCTTACGTGAGTCGAATCAATATCACATATAACAGGAGTGTAATGGCGTCGGAGATGTTTATAGGGTTTTACATCTCTTATCCAGTGTATAATGTGCGTACAATAACTTAAGAGATGTTACAGGATTTTCCATCTCATAAGAATCCATCAAAATATCTATATATAGTAGAATACGCTATATATGTAATGTCTAATCGGTAAGATAAATATTTTTCTTAGCGTTAAGGCTTTACATTAACCCCTCTTAATGTGTTTTTAAGCGTTGTCGTACAGTTTGCATATAACACAACTAGTAGAACATCGGTAGATAGGGATGCGTCGTGATACGACAACACTAAACCAAAATCGTAGTTGTCTCGTATAAGAATAAAAGTATGACAAGGCACATGAGGCCATGCCCAAGGTAGGATACTACCAGTTCAAATCGCAAGGCTAGTGGTTACGCTTCGTAGCTACGACCGCCTACCGCTTCCACCCATCCCATATCGAGTCAAAGGGAGGTTATCCCAATCAAGGTGCACCAATCGAAATCAACAATAAAATTATAGTATGGATCGAAGAAAATCGAAGAATGGGTGTCCGTTAGGGGTAGTTAGCCCACTTGGCCTGGATCAAGCCATTTCATTTTAGTCATTTCAAATTAGCATAAGTGTCGGGGTCTATCCATCATCGTTCTCTTTCTTCAAATCCACAAACGTACGCCAAATCCAACCCCTTCATTCTGGGTCTCCTCCGCGTACACAGTTGTTAAAGTGGTTCCAACATTGACAGAGAGTATGCCAATAATCGGCCCCAGTCTCTTTAACAACCAAACGTCGTTTTACACACCGATTGGTTCTTCGACATTTCGAAAACGATTCACTTGATATCAAAATATCACATTCGCTTTGAAAATCATATTCACTTCAAAATGTTGTTTTATCCACTTCGAAATCAATTTCATTTCAAAAACATTTCATTCACTTCGAAATCAATTTCCTTTCAAAATTATCCCATTTACTTCGAAATCAATTTCCTTTCAAAATTATTTCATTCGCCTCGAAATCAATTTCATTTCAAACTTATTTCATTCGCTTCGAAATCAATTCATTTCAAAATTATTTCATTCACTTTGAAATCAATTTCTTTTCAAAGTCTCAATCATGCTTCCCAAAATCGTTTCGTATTTAAACTTAGGTTATAACTTCATTTTAACTTAATTCGCATTTAAATCCACGATTTAAATATAAATAGTTCCCACTTTGACCAGTTTGAATTTTTAGAAAATAGTTTGAATTTTTTTAAATAGTTTTAAAAAGTTAAAATAGCTTAAATAATTAAATAGTTAAAATAGTTTTTAATAGTTAAAATAGTTTGATATAAAATGGTTTGAGTATAAAAATGGTTTATGCAGTAAAATAATTTGGAAAATCAAAATAATTTGAATATTAAAAAAGATAGATTTTAAACAGTTTATATTAAAATAATTTATTTTGAAAATAGCTTCAAATCAAACTGCTTCTTTCCATTTCTACAAATCTAGACCCTGTTCCAAATTTCAATCAAATTGGTTTAATTTCAAAACTTCCAATTCAAATCCTCTTAAATCTCAATTCAATTCAAACCGACTCAATTTCGATTTCAATTCAATTCAATTTTAATTTAGATTTCAATTCGAATTAAGTTCAATTTCGATACGTTCGTTTTTAACTTCAAATTCGATTCAATGATCCAATTTATATAAATTTCAAGTCCAATTTCAATTTTCCGATTGAAATCACTTAAATCAAATTAAACTTCACTATTCAATTTAAGGTTCATGTTTGCGCCAAAATTGGTCACAAACCCCTAAAGCCGTGAAAGCACTAGTGTTTTCACGCAGATCCACAATATTCAAACACAGATCTCAGATCTAGATAAAATAGAGAATAAAATGAAGAAATAGCAAAATTAAAATGAGTAAGAAAGCAAAGAACATAAGGTTTATAGTGGTTCGGCTATCTCCGGCCTACGTCCACTTTGAATCAATCCTTTTATTCCTTTTATATTGAGATTACAGTTACAAGCCTTTGAAATCAGTAAACAAAATGACAGAGTTTCGCCTTGAAAAGATGAAGAAGATCCCTTTTTAGTTGCCATAGTGCTGCTATTTATAGGTGCAGATCTGAAAATATCCGCCCCAAAACCTGGAATACCTCTTCTCATGCGAAGGTGGGCCCACCAGATCGATCCAGAGTCGTTTGGGATCGATCCAAGTACAATTCGTATCGATCCAAAATTGGTCCAATCAAGCTGAGATCGATCATGAACATTCTTAAGTGCATAAGGAAGCTTTTGTGAAAACCTCATATCATTTGGATCCATGGTTTGAGAGTTATGATCGATCCATGTTGGGCTTTGCAAGCAGGCTGAAAACTTCGGATCCATTAAACAATTTGTATCCATCAATTCGCCTCCATCAATTCGTATCCATCGCTATGCTGTTCGTATGAAACATATTCCATTGCCCTATGTCCATCAATTCGTATCGATCCCTGAATATCCTCTGCTTTTCGTATCCATCCCTTCTTCGTATCGACCCACCCGCTTGCCCTTCGTATCGATCCAAGTCCTGCACTCTTGACTGCTTCGTGTCCATCCAATGCTGCCGCCTTCGTATCCATCCTCTGTGTATGTCCTTCATATCGATAATACTTGATCGATACGAGATGCTCATCCAAACCCCCTTGTGACCACTGCTTCATTCTTCGTATCGATCCTAGCCTTGATAAATACAAAGTATGCCGCCATACTTTAGCCGTGTCCAACCAAATCAATGCACGTTGCATCGATATGAAATCTATCGATCCAAAGTCCACGTCCATTTTGATCGATACGAACCAGTTTCCATGAATCTTGATCCATCTATAACTTGAGCATACGAACTCTGATTGACCTGAAATTTGGAACATAGCTTCTCCAAGCCTTTTTCATCATTCCCAATCGATCCCACCTTGATTGGAGCTCGGTCCAATTTTTTCGGTATCGATCATAGCCTTGTTTCCAATCGATCTCCAATCCTGACATCCATCCTTTTTTGCCAATTTGTTGATATCCCGGCCTTGTCCAAACTACGGGGTAACATTTGCCCCCCAAAACATGCGTTGTGGTAGGAAGGCGTGTTTTGAATAGCTTCAATCTGACATTCAAAGAACATATTTTATCCATAGCCATATCATTCGATCCATAATCCAATCTATTACCAAGCCATTCTATCCAAGTGCCACAGCCATATCCTTATCCAAATCTGTGACTGCTCCGAGTCGATATCCAATTCCGAATCCAGTAATCAAATCCTTAACCGATTCCGTATCCATCCGAGCCCGTCAACTGAGTTTTAATCCGTTCATATCCAGAATCCAATAACCAAATCCATGAGCCCTCCGGGTCACTTTATTCAAGTCCGGGACCTCGCCAGGTCCAAATCCAAAGCCGGGACCTCTCCGGATCCAAATCCAAATCCGTAGTCCTTACCGGGTCATTTTATCCTGCTATGGCCGACTTTCTTGTCGGTGGCTTTTGAATTCTCCGGCCTCGACTCTCCGGTCGAGGACTTTTATATTCTCCGGCCTCGACTCTCCGGTCGAGAGCTTTTATATTCTCTGGCCTCGACTCTCCGGTCGAGGGCTTTTATATTCTCTGGCCTCGACTCTCCGGTCGAGGGCTTTTATATTCTCCGGCCTCGACTCTTCGATCGAGGGCTTTTATATTCTCCAGCCTCGACTCTCCGGTCGAAAGCTTTTGTATTCTCCGGCCTCGACTCTACGGTCGAGGACTTTTATATTCTCCGGCTTCGACTCTCGGTCGAGGACTTTTGTATTCTCCGGCCTCGACTCTCCGGTCGAGGACTTTTGTATTCTCCGACCTCGACTCTTCGATCGAGGACTTTTATATTCTCCAGCCTCGACTCTCCGGTCGAGGACTTTTATATTCTCCGGCCTCGACTCTCCGGTTGAGCACTTTTATATTGCGTTCGAGTCCATTCCATTGCTCTCCGACGAAGGGACTCGTAACTTGCGATTACAGCTCCGTCTCTTCGGCGGGACCGTAATCGCGTGACCTGTATTATTTATTACATTAATCCAAATCCAATCAATTACAAAGTCCAATTGACAAAATAAAAGTCCGTACAACCAAGAAAATCAAATATCTATAGTACCAAGAAAGAAACTAGAGTCCATAGAAAACAAAATGAAAACAGGATTTCATAAACCCAAGCATCACGGTTTATCATTGTAATATCCCGGAAATTTTAACAATATCAATTTAATAATCTGTTGAATAATTAAATTGATATTGATGATCTTTGATAATAAAATTTGAATTTAATTTAATAATCTAATTAAATAAGTATCAAATATGTTATTTTCAAATAACAAGTATAATGTATTATTTTTATAAATATGAATGGATTTTAAAAGACTATGGAATTGTTATATTTTTAAATTGATAAGTAGTTATATAAGTGTATATATATATATAACTTAATTTTTAAATTGAATCTTAGAATTTAATTTGATTTGAATTTGAATTTAAAGTTTTGAAATTCAAAAGAATAAATATTTAAATTGATTTGGATTTTAGAATATTTGTATAAACTCTTATTTATAAGTATAATTAGTTTTTGTTTCTCTTTAAAAAGTAATATATATAAAAATAAGTATTTAATAAATAAGAAAAAGGATTTTTATTTACTTTTAAAATAAATAAAAATAAATAGTAATTACTTAAATGACAAGTGTCATTATCTAAAGCTTCATTATAACATGTGTAATTTAAGTAACAAATGTAATGACAAGTGTCTTAATTATGTTCATTTTCTTTTATTTTTATAAAAATCATAAATTTACTTATATAAACATATACATTTCCTTTACTTCATTCTTTCTAATCTCTTTTCAAAACCAAGAGAACTCAGATTTTTCTCTAAATACAAATCTGAAATCAATATACTTTCAGATCAGAATTTATACAAATCAGATTAGTAATCAATATTTCTCAAACCCTTCTCAAAAACCAATTCTCTAAAATGCAAATCTGAAATCAATATACTTTCAGATCAGAATTTATACAAATCAAAGATTTGTAATCAACTCCTCAAACCAGAAAATTCAATACCCTGTCTCATTTTCAAAACCACAATTTCAAAGCCTGTAACCCAGTTTGCAAACCTGAGGTCTTCAGCATGAATTTCTTTTCAATCTGGAATCATCTCAACAACTTAGTGTTTCCAGCAGCATGCATGTAGTTTATTCAATTTAAAGCCAGCAACTCAAGTTTTAAATCAAAAGAGGCATGCAAGTTAAGGTTTCAAAGAAAGGCATTCAGATTTTAAAGTTCAAAAACAGTTTCAAGATTTTCCAAATATAAGGCTCTGTTCACTCTCAATTAAGGTGAGTAACTTTTAAAATTTAAAAATAAAATTGGGTTGCATGCTAGTATAGTATAATATAAATGTATATTGCATAATTGAATGTCTGAAATGTTGTGCATGCTGTTTAAGTGCTCTGTTCAACCTTTGTTTTTAGATGAGTAGCATTTTGTTAAAAATTTCTTAAGTCTAAATTGGTTGTATGTCATTGCTATGTTCAATATTGTATTGTGTGATATATTTATGAGTTTATATTAGTGAATTGCTGAAGTATGATGTATGCATGTATTTGAATAAATGTAACTTCTCTGTTTTCCAGTTTTTGTTCTTGTTTTGATTTAAATTCAAAACCCATTGATTTTGGTCTCTGTAAACTTCAGTTTCAAATCGAACTTGTTTGATTTATTCAAATTATAGTTTAAAAGGTATACTTAAGTTAACAAAAAACATTTAAATGACTCTGGAAAACAAATAACTGATAAAATCTAAAATAAGTAAAAATTTAAACTTCATAAATTATCGTTTCAGGGTTAGGATCTGAAACATCATGTAAAAATATGAATTTTAAAACTAAAATCATAGTTTTTAGTATTGAATCAGAGGAGCAGTCCTAGTTGATCAGTAATGGGAGACTTGGGTTGCCTCTGGCGATCTAGTTGATCGGGGTGGTAGAGATTCTCACTGGAGATGCAGGAATGGTCGGAGGGTCTAGGAAAATTATCTAAGTGATGATCAAAACACTATGGAGATGATAGGGAATCGTTTTTGTTTTTAAACCTAGTTTGAATAGGTTAGACTGAGATGATCGGGGTTACGTCTCTGGTGAACCGAGTGCTCCTATACTTTGGGAAGTGGAAGATTGGAGATGAGAGAAGGCATGGCCAGAAAATTAGCTTCTCTGATGGTCGGAGTCTCGATTTCGTGATGATGCCAGGTTTCGAAGTGGTTCCAGTTTTGGTCTTTATGCTCGATTTTGATTTTGCGAATGGATCAAAGATAGGATGGTCGTTTTCTGGTAGATAGATGAACGTCGACTTGTGGGGATACTCGGCGATGGTCGGAGTTGACGCTGGTGGATGTGCACGTGCACGCGATTGAAATAGCTGGGTGAAGTCTGGTTTGAACAGGAGAAGGCAACTCGAGTTTCTCGAGTTTTGTTCGTGTGAGACTCGGAGTTTTTGAATGTGCGACTCGAAGTAAATTAAGGAGAGGCTCGAGCATATTAGAGTTGTCAGTTTTTATAACCTGATCTGTTTTAAAAGTTTTAAAACTAAGTTTAAATTTTCAAGTAAAGGTTTAAACCAGTTTTAAATCTAAATTCAAATCTGATTTAAATTTAAATCTATATCTCAGATTTGAAATTAAAGGAAGTTTTTTAAATTAAATTGTTTAAATAATTTAATTGGTTAGAATGTATATTAAAGGGTTAGAATTTAAAAGTAAATTGTTTTAAATTCTTAAGTTCTTTTATAAGAATATTATTCCTTCATCATATGATTTTAAGAGTTGTAAATGGATTTTTGAATTTTTGTTAAATTTTTATTCATTTTAAATCCAGAATTTAAAATGGAATTTAAAAGTAAATTTGAAAGTTTAAATGTTTCAAATATGAATGGTAAATGATAACTTGTTTATCAATAAGAATAAAGTTTTATCTTAAAGTAATTAAAGATTTGTGTTCATTAAATTAATTAGGAAATTTAATGGATAATTAAATTGTTTGATTAATTAATCATTTGGATTAATTAAATAGGTAATTAAAGGTTTATACTAATTAATTAATGATTAAGATTTATTAATTAGAATAATTAAATTGTAATTAAGGATTATAAATTAGAGTATTAATTAATGGTTAGGAATTAATTAATAAGTAATTAAAGATTAATTAAGTTATGGTTAATACTTAATTAATTAAATAATTAATGTTTAATTAATTGGTTATTAAGATTTATTAATTTGAAATTAATAATAATTAATATAAGTTAATTATTTAAGAAAAGTAATTAAATAATTGTTAATGAAGGTCATTAACTATGGATTATTAAATAATTAATTTATGAAATTAATTTTAATAATTAATTAGATTAATTAATTTAAAGATAATCATTTGTGAAATTGTTTAAATGGAATTACTTAATGGAAGTAATTAAGAATTAATTACTTATTGTAATTAATTGAAGTTAATTTGATTAGTTAAGTTAATTAATTAAGTTTAATTAATTTAGAATAATCAAGAGTTGATTTGATAAATAATTACTTAATGTAATTATTAAGGTAAGATTATTTAGGGAAGTTAATAATAAATAATTACTGGAAGTAATTAAGTGAATAATGATATTATTAATGGAAGTAATTTGAGTTTAATTACTTGTGAATTAATCAAGGGATTAATTAAGAAATTAATTAAGGAATAATTAATTTAGTTAATGAAAGTAATTAAGGGTAGTTAATTACTGATTGAAGATTAATCAAGGTGATTAATAAATGTGTTTTAATTAAAGGTTAATTACTTAATGTAATTAATTTAATTAAGTAATTAATAATTAAGTTGTAATTAAGGATCATTAATTAATATGATTAATGATGTAATTAAGAATTGATTAATTAAGTAATAATTAATAAATGAAGTAATTAATCAATATAATTAATTAAGGATTAATGTAATTAATTACAGTTGATTAACTTAATTAATTTTAGTTAATTAATTAATGATGTAATTAAAGGTTAATTACTATAAGTGGTTAAGGATAATTAATTTAAGTAATTAATTAAAGATAAATTACTTGGATGAAATTAAAAGATAATTAATCAAGATGATTAATTGAAATGAATTATTAGAGGATAATTAATTAATTGATTGTAATTAATTAATGGTTAAGTAAGAAGGATTTATAAAATGAAGTAATTAATTTAATTCAATTTAAATTAATTAGAGATGATATAAATCATTACTTATGGATGGATGATAATACTGAATGCTTTGCATTGATTGATATCTCTGATGAGATATATGCTGTATGATATGGATGTTAGTTGAATTGTGATGATAATATGGATTATCTGATAATGTTGATTATCTATTGTGAATCATCTTTCTATGTGTATAAAGATAATGAATTGAATTGTTTTAACCCTTAAAACAACTTGGCCTTAAAAGATACGCTTTGGATTTCGATGAGACCGAGATCGGGTTTCCGTATACCGGATTTCCAGGTCTGGAGACCCGAATACCACATCGATCCAAATTAACGATAGGTCGTGAATCAAGTGAAGATGAAGATTCAGAGTGCAAGGGTTATTGTCGTTAACTCTGAGGGTGATTCCAAAACGAGTGTAACGAGATAATGCCTTCGGTTTCGTTCGAACCCGGAACGAACTTGTATGGATTGAATGCTTTCAGAACATCGTCAGGTGGACGATGAGCATTCTAAGTGATGTGTTCTTTTCTAAGGTAATCGTGACCTCAAGCCTCACAAACCGGGAATGGCTAAAACAGGGGAGGTGCAGCAAGGTTAGTGGGTAGCACCCAAGTAGGACAAGGTTACCTCTGTCTAGATGTCCCTTTCTATTTTCGACTTAGTGGTGCGGTTGCTGATCCCAACCGTGAGGTATCTTGTGCGGGAATTATCCAGTAAGGGATGTTCCGACCTTGTGTTTCAGGGGATTGGGAGTGATCCTCGGTACGGTGATCTAGGCCACGTACTGTGACGGGCGGTACCCCAGTAGCCCTGCCATTGTATGGAATCCAAAATCCAATAAGTGCCGTACGATTTAGTTGTGCCCAACTATGTTGGAACGTGAGATGTAAGCATTCCAGCTATTTCTGTATTTTACTTGAAAACCCTAGACCCTATTATAATATAACTGGATTTCCTATCAAATGTTTTGGTTAGCGTAAGGTAAAAACTTACCCATGTTTATTTGTGGGGAGTCTTACGTGATACCTTTGTTTTCAAAAGGTTTTGAAGTTAAGCAATTTAAACCGTTTACTCACACCAGACCCATGTCTGACCCAAGTGTTTATTTTCTGTTTTATTAAACTCTTGGGTACTCAAATTTTTACGAGTAGCCAAGGGATTCAGGTTTGCTTTGACGAATCTATGGAGGAGCAATGGAGCAGGAGGCTTCAGCGTTCGTAGATATAGTGTTCCGCTGTGTTAGTCTGTATGAGTCATTTGTTGAGTATATTTGAGTTGTAATGATTAGACAGATGTTTATAACTGTCTAGTATGTGTTGTATGAGCTGTGTATCTCTGATGTATATGATACAATGTAATATCTTATTTGATTAATATAATTTATTCGTTCCGCTGTTTAGATTCTGATGTGTTTCTTTCTTTCTTCTCTATCTTTTCTCTTTTCTATCTCTTTCTTTCTTCAAGATGATACGAATTTTGAGGAGAAAAAGCCGGGTCGTCACATTTGGTATCGGAGCATAGGTTGAGCGAATGCCTAAGCTTTTGGTTAAGTGAATATCAGAACACTAGGTTGAGTGAATACCTAGGTTCGGAAGGATTGTTCATTAGAGATAGGATCTGTAGCAACCTGTTTGAGTCTGAGTGTATATATATACGAGAGCGCGTATTTGTTAGTTATATAAAATGGTTTTATATTGTGTTAATTGATCGGTTGAGTGGTATATGGATTCTGGTCAATACGAGTAGCAAACGTTATTGATAGGGATCTCTAAACACTTGAACCAGGTCAACGGACACAATATTGTTTTAAAGAGGTAAATGAAATAATTTTACCCAGAAATAATTTCTATATAAAAAGTATCATTTTAAATATATATATATTTCTACCTATTTGTTGGGTTACCTGTTCGGATTTTCCAATATAAGTTATAAAGGTAGATGGGGTAGTGGTGTGTGAAACACGATTACCAATGGTTGGAGTTTGACAGTTGAGGTTGGAAGTGTATCTGTCGAGACTGTAGACCTAATACTGTCTCGAGTAAGCTTTGCTGTGGTGAAGGATTTCATCGATCTCCGAAGGAAACTGTAATGGTTCGGAGTTTATCTTTGAAGTGTGGATGAGTAGAGTTGGATCTATCGATGAGGCAGAAGTGAGTGATGGTACCTTGATACCTCAGGTAATAGTAACTGTATGATGAGATGCAGTGACTATGGATGTTCCTGAAGATGTTTTCTTTGGAACAAGATTGAGGAAGTGTGTATGCTTCGGTATTGTGGCTGAGTTCAGCATGAAGTTTCTGCTTTGGTTTGGAGTTCAAGTTTCTCGAAGATCTTTGGAATAGGAAGTCCTTGGCATCAGTGTCAGCAGTGCAGCTCGGAGTATTCTGTGATGGCAGGAAGTTTTCTGGATGAGCAGTTTTTCTGAAAGTGAAGTTCAGAAGCAGCAGAGTGGATCCATTTCTTCGATAAATTGGATAAATAAGTGTAAGCTGTTCTGATTGGTAAAGAGAGAACAGTCTGTTTGGAATTAGGTTGGGTTGATCGCAAAAGTGACTTGCGATTGTCTGAGTGCTCTCTTGGGTTGTCAGAGTTTTTCTGGATGTCTTCAGAGAAGTCAGAAGTTTGTCCGCATCTGAAGGTTGAGTTTTCTTATCGACTAGGATTCCAGGAGCGATACCGGTGGTTCAGTCTAGTGGAAGGATGTTTCCTAGAGATGGAGTTGGTGAAACAGCTCAAGTTTTGCTGGAGTATCTGAGTTTTATTTATGGATCAGTGAACCTTATTTCTAGAAATGAGTTGTCCAGTCTGTGCTTGTGTTCTACCTCAGATCAGAGTTGAGCAGCGAAAGCAGTTTGGAGTGTATCTCTGGATGGGAGAAGTAAGTTTGGAATCTACTAATGTTGTGAGGTAGAGTTATGTTTGGATCTCGTCTGTGTTCTGATTTGGATAGGTAATTGGTCTACTTGGTTGAATTGTTAGTTTGGATAACTGGAATTCATTGTGTTTTACGTATCTCTGAGGGAGTACGTATTTGATCTATCTCTGGTTTTAGAATCTGCAGTTTGGGAAGTTTGGTAGTTGAGTCAGACTCGTCTGTAGTCTGATATTCTGTTTAGTTCTGTAGATCTAGATGAGTAGGAGATCTATAGCTTAGTAGTTTAGATTGTTTGTAGAGCGAGTATCCCGGTATATATATATACTTGGGGAAACTCAAGGAATTTTATCTAGAATTTTGTCTAGATAGTTAGAATTGTTTGATTGGATGATTTGGTTGCTATGGTTGCTAGCATATGGATGATAGTAGATGCTTGTGTTTTAAATTAAAATCTTTAATAAGATTATTAAATTACCTTTGTTTAAATTTCGGGGACGAAATTATTTTAAGGGGGGAGGAATGTAATATCCCGGAAATTTTAACAATATCAATTTAATAATCTGTTGAATAATTAAATTGATATTGATGATCTTTGATAATAAAATTTGAATTTAATTTAATAATCTAATTAAATAAGTATCAAATATGTTATTTTCAAATAACAAGTATAATGTATTATTTTTATAAATATGAATGGATTTTAAAAGACTATGGAATTGTTATATTTTTAAATTGATAAGTAGTTATATAAGTGTATATATATATATAACTTAATTTTTAAATTGAATCTTAGAATTTAATTTGATTTGAATTTGAATTTAAAGTTTTGAAATTCAAAAGAATAAATATTTAAATTGATTTGGATTTTAGAATATTTGTATAAACTCTTATTTATAAGTATAATTAGTTTTTGTTTCTCTTTAAAAAGTAATATATATAAAAATAAGTATTTAATAAATAAGAAAAAGGATTTTTATTTACTTTTAAAATAAATAAAAATAAATAGTAATTACTTAAATGACAAGTGTCATTATCTAAAGCTTCATTATAACATGTGTAATTTAAGTAACAAATGTAATGACAAGTGTCTTAATTATGTTCATTTTCTTTTATTTTTATAAAAATCATAAATTTACTTATATAAACATATACATTTCCTTTACTTCATTCTTTCTAATCTCTTTTCAAAACCAAGAGAACTCAGATTTTTCTCTAAATACAAATCTGAAATCAATATACTTTCAGATCAGAATTTATACAAATCAGATTAGTAATCAATATTTCTCAAACCCTTCTCAAAAACCAATTCTCTAAAATGCAAATCTGAAATCAATATACTTTCAGATCAGAATTTATACAAATCAAAGATTTGTAATCAACTCCTCAAACCAGAAAATTCAATACCCTGTCTCATTTTCAAAACCACAATTTCAAAGCCTGTAACCCAGTTTGCAAACCTGAGGTCTTCAGCATGAATTTCTTTTCAATCTGGAATCATCTCAACAACTTAGTGTTTCCAGCAGCATGCATGTAGTTTATTCAATTTAAAGCCAGCAACTCAAGTTTTAAATCAAAAGAGGCATGCAAGTCTAAGGTTTCAAAGAAAGGCATTCAGATTTTAAAGTTCAAAAACAGTTTCAAGATTTTCCAAATATAAGGCTCTGTTCACTCTCAATTAAGGTGAGTAACTTTTAAAATTTAAAAATAAAATTGGGTTGCATGCTAGTATAGTATAATATAAATGTATATTGCATAATTGAATGTCTGAAATGTTGTGCATGCTGTTTAAGTGCTCTGTTCAACCTTTGTTTTTAGATGAGTAGCATTTTGTTAAAAATTTCTTAAGTCTAAATTGGTTGTATGTCATTGCTATGTTCAATATTGTATTGTGTGATATATTTATGAGTTTATATTAGTGAATTGCTGAAGTATGATGTATGCATGTATTTGAATAAATGTAACTTCTCTGTTTTCCAGTTTTTGTTCTTGTTTTGATTTAAATTCAAAACCCATTGATTTTGGTCTCTGTAAACTTCAGTTTCAAATCGAACTTGTTTGATTTATTCAAATTATAGTTTAAAAGGTATACTTAAGTTAACAGAAAACATTTAAGTGACTCTGGAAAACAAATAACTGATAAAATCTAAAATAAGTAAAAATTTAAACTTCATAAATTATCGTTTCAGGGTTAGGATCTGAAACATCATGTAAAAATATGAATTTTAAAACTAAAATCATAGTTTTTAGTATTGAATCAGAGGAGCAGTCCTAGTTGATCAGTAATGGGAGACTTGGGTTGCCTCTGGCGATCTAGTTGATCGGGGTGGTAGAGATTCTCACTGGAGATGCAGGAATGGTCGGAGGGTCTAGGAAAATTATCTAAGTGATGATCAAAACACTATGGAGATGATAGGGAATCGTTTTTGTTTTTAAACCTAGTTTGAATAGGTTAGACTGAGATGATCGGGGTTACGTCTCTGGTGAACCGAGTGCTCCTATACTTTGGGAAGTGGAAGATTGGAGATGAGAGAAGGCATGGCCAGAAAATTAGCTTCTCTGATGGTCGGAGTCTCGATTTCGTGATGATGCCAGGTTTCGAAGTGGTTCCAGTTTTGGTCTTTATGCTCGATTTTGATTTTGCGAATGGATCAAAGATAGGATGGTCGTTTTCTGGTAGATAGATGAACATCGACTTGTGGGGATACTCGGCGATGGTCGGAGTTGACGCTGGTGGATGTGCACGTGCACGCGATTGAAATAGCTGGGTGAAGTCTGGTTTGAACAGGAGAAGGCAACTCGAGTTTCTCGAGTTTTGTTCGTGTGAGACTCGGAGTTTTTGAATGTGCGACTCGAAGTAAATTAAGGAGAGGCTCGAGCATATTAGAGTTGTCAGTTTTTATAACCTGATCTGTTTTAAAAGTTTTAAAACTAAGTTTAAATTTTCAAGTAAAGGTTTAAACCAGTTTTAAATCTAAATTCAAATCTGATTTAAATTTAAATCTATATCTCAGATTTGAAATTAAAGGAAGTTTTTTAAATTAAATTGTTTAAATAATTTAATTGGTTAGAATGTATATTAAAGGGTTAGAATTTAAAAGTAAATTGTTTTAAATTCTTAAGTTCTTTTATAAGAATATTATTCCTTCATCATATGATTTTAAGAGTTGTAAATGGATTTTTGAATTTTTGTTAAATTTTTATTCATTTTAAATCCAGAATTTAAAATGGAATTTAAAAGTAAATTTGAAAGTTTAAATGTTTCAAATATGAATGGTAAATGATAACTTGTTTATCAATAAGAATAAAGTTTTATCTTAAAGTAATTAAAGATTTGTGTTCATTAAATTAATTAGGAAATTTAATGGATAATTAAATTGTTTGATTAATTAATCATTTGGATTAATTAAATAGGTAATTAAAGGTTTATACTAATTAATTAATGATTAAGATTTATTAATTAGAATAATTAAATTGTAATTAAGGATTATAAATTAGAGTATTAATTAATGGTTAGGAATTAATTAATAAGTAATTAAAGATTAATTAAGTTATGGTTAATACTTAATTAATTAAATAATTAATGTTTAATTAATTGGTTATTAAGATTTATTAATTTGAAATTAATAATAATTAATATAAGTTAATTATTTAAGAAAAGTAATTAAATAATTGTTAATGAAGGTCATTAACTATGGATTATTAAATAATTAATTTATGAAATTAATTTTAATAATTAATTAGATTAATTAATTTAAAGATAATCATTTGTGAAATTGTTTAAATGGAATTACTTAATGGAAGTAATTAAGAATTAATTACTTATTGTAATTAATTGAAGTTAATTTGATTAGTTAAGTTAATTAATTAAGTTTAATTAATTTAGAATAATCAAGAGTTGATTTGATAAATAATTACTTAATGTAATTATTAAGGTAAGATTATTTAGGGAAGTTAATAATAAATAATTACTGGAAGTAATTAAGTGAATAATGATATTATTAATGGAAGTAATTTGAGTTTAATTACTTGTGAATTAATCAAGGGATTAATTAAGAAATTAATTAAGGAATAATTAATTTAGTTAATGAAAGTAATTAAGGGTAGTTAATTACTGATTGAAGATTAATCAAGGTGATTAATAAATGTGTTTTAATTAAAGGTTAATTACTTAATGTAATTAATTTAATTAAGTAATTAATAATTAAGTTGTAATTAAGGATCATTAATTAATATGATTAATGATGTAATTAAGAATTGATTAATTAAGTAATAATTAATGAATGAAGTAATTAATCAATATAATTAATTAAGGATTAATGTAATTAATTACAGTTGATTAACTTAATTAATTTTAGTTAATTAATTAATGATGTAATTAAAGGTTAATTACTATAAGTGGTTAAGGATAATTAATTTAAGTAATTAATTAAAGATAAATTACTTGGATGAAATTAAAAGATAATTAATCAAGATGATTAATTGAAATGAATTATTAGAGGATAATTAATTAATTGATTGTAATTAATTAATGGTTAAGTAAGAAGGATTTATAAAATGAAGTAATTAATTTAATTCAATTTAAATTAATTAGAGATGATATAAATCATTACTTATGGATGGATGATAATACTGAATGCTTTGCATTGATTGATATCTCTGATGAGATATATGCTGTATGATATGGATGTTAGTTGAATTGTGATGATAATATGGATTATCTAATAATGTTGATTATCTATTGTGAATCATCTTTCTATGTGTATAAAGATAATGAATTGAATTGTTTTAACCCTTAAAACAACTTGGCCTAAAAAGATACGCTTTGGATTTCGATGAGACCGGGATCGGGTTTCCGTATACCGGATTTCCAGGTCTGGAGACCCGAATACCACATCGATCCAAATTAACGATAGGTCGTGAATCAAGTGAAGATGAAGATTCAGAGTGCAAGGGTTATTGTCGTTAACTCTGAGGGTGATTCCAAAACGAGTGTAACGAGATAATGCCTTCGGTTTCGTTCGAACCCGGAACGAACTTGTATGGATTGAATGCTTTCAGAACATCGTCAGGTGGACGATGAGCATTCTAAGTGATGTGTTCTTTTCTAAGGTAATCGTGACCTCAAGCCTCACAAACCGGGAATGGCTAAAACAGGGGAGGTGCAGCAAGGTTAGTGGGTAGCACCCAAGTAGGACAAGGTTACCTCTGTCTAGATGTCCCTTTCTATTTTCGACTTAGTGGTGCGGTTGCTGATCCCAACCGTGAGGTATCTTGTGCGGGAATTATCCAGTAAGGGATGTTCCGACCTTGTGTTGCAGGGGATTGGGAGTGATCCTCGGTACGGTGATCTAGGCCACGTACTGTGACGGGCGGTACCCCAGTAGCCCTGCCATTGTATGGAATCCAAAATCCAATAAGTGCCGTACGATTTAGTTGTGCCCAACTATGTTGGAACGTGAGATGTAAGCATTCCAGCTATTTCTGTATTTTACTTGAAAACCCTAGACCCTATTATAATATAACTGGATTTCCTATCAAATGTTTTGGTTAGCGTAAGGTAAAAACTTACCCATGTTTATTTGTGGGGAGTCTTACGTGATACCTTTGTTTTCAAAAGGTTTTGAAGTTAAGCAATTTAAACCGTTTACTCACACCAGACCCATGTCTGACCCAAGTGTTTATTTTCTGTTTTATTAAACTCTTGGGTACTCAAATTTTTACGAGTAGCCAAGGGATTCAGGTTTGCTTTGACGAATCTATGGAGGAGCAATGGAGCAGGAGGCTTCAGCGTTCGTAGATATAGTGTTCCGCTGTGTTAGTCTGTATGAGTCATTTGTTGAGTATATTTGAGTTGTAATGATTAGACAGATGTTTATAACTGTCTAGTATGTGTTGTATGAGCTGTGTATCTCTGATGTATATGATACAATGTAATATCTTATTTGATTAATATAATTTATTCGTTCCGCTGTTTAGATTCTGATGTGTTTCTTTCTTTCTTCTCTATCTTTTCTCTTTTCTATCTCTTTCTTTCTTCAAGATGATACGACTTTTGAGGAGAAAAAGCCGGGTCGTCACAATCATCATCTCAGAGCATGCCTAGGGACCGTCCTCGATCCCGTACATGTGTAAGTGACTTAGCCGCCTCACTTTGGGGTTTATTACTTATTCCATGCCATAAATCCAATCATCTGATAATAAGTTGATAACGTCGCCTAGATCCAGTGCCATCTTCGTTTGAGGTGGGCGGCGGCCGCTCATGTTTCATTGCCACAGCTCGATTCCTTACGTACTATTGTAGATGACCATTCCACACATGTTCCTCAATAATATCCTTCAGATGCCTGCAGTCGTTCGTGCTGTGCCCATCCAGGTCATGGAATAGGCAATGCTTTCCCGATGCCCGTTCGTATTCAGAGGGTTCCCTTTTTACCAGCCTTCGATACTGGAGGCGCCCTCGAGTATCCAAGAAAATCATTTCCAGAGTTTCAGTTAAATCCGTGTAAGAAGAAAATTTTGATTCCCTCCGTTGCCTTTTCGAAGTGTTGCCGTTATCATTCATTTTCCTTTTGCCACTATCGTCCTTGTTTGAATCTTCCCTGGGTGGACCTCCACCTTTTACCACATAAGCTTCAGTCTCTCTCCCCTCTCTCTCAGCCTTTGCATCTTCCTGCCTTAAAAACCTTTCTGCCTTAGGATAAAAATCCCCGAGATCCATTGGCGGATCCCGTTCCAATAATATCTTAAAATCTGAATCATCTGCAATTCCTGAGACTGTTGCCATCAAAACCATCGACGGATGGGGTCGATCCATCGAATCTACTACCGCATTGAATCTGGTTAAGAAGTTCCTAATTGATTCTCCCTTCCATTGTTTCATTGATGTTAAAGTCATCACATTCTTGGGTCTCACGATGTGGACCCCAAATTGCCTCATAAATCTCTTAACCAATTCTATCCAAGTACCAATTGAGCCGCTCTCTAGTTGTCTGAACCGTAGTGCTGCTATATCCGTCAGATACAAAGGGAAGCACCGAGCCATAACTCCCTCTGATGCCCCCAGTACTTCCATATGTCTCATGTACCTTGTCAAGTGAACAGCTGGATTCGTTCTCCCATCGTACATCTCTAGTGTTGGTAGTTTGAAATCTGGTGGATTCCTAGCTTGCCTGATCATAAGAGTGAAAGGACTCATGTTCACGTCCTCCAAATCTCTATTCACCAATCCTCCTCTCATAGCCCGTCTGATCATGTCTGCTAACCCGTCGTTGTCATCGAGTGGTAGCCTATGTCTGCGATCTCCAACCTACCCCCTGAGTCCATGAAGAATCATGAAACCTGCCCTTCTGGATGAGCATCCATATCCCGATCAACACCAAAATGCATAGCGCCGCCTGATATCCTTCCTGGAATCGAGCCAACATGATTCGGGGGTATGCCCCCGAGTACAGGAGCTGCTCCTGATGGTCCTGCTCTGTCCTGCATCCTGTTTGCTGCGTTTTCTCGGTCATGATTCTGAACTGCCTCTGCTCCTGCCGCTCCAACTTCACAATCCCAGTTTCCAGCATTTCCTGTAGTTACGTTCTCTTGATTTTGCACTCCAGCTTGTCCAACTTGTCGGAGTAGGTTCTGCATCATCTCCTCTTGCCTTTTCAGCATTCCTTCCTACATAGCATCCATCATCATCATCATTATCTCATCTCTGGTGATGAAAACCGAGGTCTGATTAGCTCCTGAAGAGGCCTCCCGACTTCCTTTATGCTGACTCATTTCCGTTCTCTGTCTCCTTATTGATTGCTTAGCCATTGCTTCCCAAAATCCGATCCTTTAGCTTTCCAAATCTGAACTCCAAATCCGGTATAGCGGATATTAGTCCCTCTCAATGAAAGCACCAAAGTGTTTACGCCGGAATTGGTCAAAAACCCCGAAAGCCGTGAAAGCACCAGTGTTTGCACACAGATCCACAATATTCAAACATGGATCTCATATCTAAATAAAGTAGAGAATAAAAATGAAGAAGTAGCAAAATTAAAATGAGTAAGAAAGCAAAGAACACAAGGTTTATAGTGGTTCGGCTATCTCCGGCCTACCTCCACTTTGAATCAATCCTTTTATATTGAGATTACAGTTACAAGCCTTTGAAACCAGTAAACCAAATGACAGAGTTTTGCCTCAAAAAGCCGAAGAAGATCCCTTTTTAGTTGCCATAGAATTGCTATTTATAGCTGCAGATCTGAAAATATCCGCCCCAAAACCTGGAATACCTCTTCTCATGCGCAGGTGTGCCCACCAGATCGATCCAGGGTCGTTTGGGATCGATTCAAGTACAATTCGTATCGATCCAAAAATGGTCCAATCAAGTTGAGATCGATCATGAACATTCTTGAGTGCATAAGGAAGCTTTTGTAAAAACCTCGTATCATTTGGATCCATGGTTTGAGAGTTATGATCGATCCATGTTGGAGTTTACAAGTAGGCTGAAAACTTCGGACCCATTAAACAGTTCGTATCCATCAATTCGCCTCCATCAATTCGTATCCATCATATTCCATTGCCTTATGTCCATCACTTCGTACCGATCCTTGAATATCCACATAAAACTAATTTTTCAATATTTAAAATTAATTAAATATTTCAAATTCAAATGACAAATCCTGGATCGTTACAGACTTCCCTCCTTAAAAGAATTTCATCATTGAAATTTCAAAGGTAAGAAAAATGCCATAAAACCCATTAACTTTCCAAAATCAATTAGCTGAAATAGATTATAAAATTTTCTAAGTCTTTAAATTCATTCATCGATACCAACTAATATCATTCCAAGTTATAACATAAAAATCATATCTTAGTTATCAAAATTTGTCAAAATTCTCAAAAAATTTCCAACGCCTTAAGTTTACAAAAAATTTCACCAGCGTCTCCTTTGCGCGGCTCGATTGGAAATTTTACAATACATAAATAATATACATCTCACCTCAAGGATAAGGCATCCCATAGGGAAAAGCATAAAATGCAATATGTAATCTGAGATGTGTATTTTTTGTTAATATTAGAAAGCATATACAATTAATATAATGTGAAAGCGAGCTCCAAATGCGAAGCATATACCATTGATACCTACTAAACACTTAGCAACAAATGAGAACAAGTATATGGAAAGTAGAATCGCTATATAACATAGACTAATATAACCACCATATGCAACCAAAGAAATCATCACGCCTCCTTACTTAATAATGTTTACAATTACTAGTAAACAAAGTTAACTAAACATATCATATAATTATACCAAAGCCCGTAAGATGTCCATAGACCATCCGTATGCAATATCAAATCTGTCGCTCTCTCGATCACACAATTTCACTTCCGAACTAGTATCGCTCACTCGATTTCTCTAATGCGGACTGTGATCCAGTCCTTGATTATAAACCATCATTCTCCTTGCATAGCCATATACTATGATAGAGAATTTCAGAATAAATCAAAAATCTGTATCTAGTGTTCGCCATAAAGAATGAGTGAGAAATCCTAACTCGGACCTGTGTAAATCACCTCGAAATCATGTACTGAATCTGGATCAAACAGTCATGCAAATAAAATGATCTATTTACAACTTACGTATTTAATTCAATTGGTTTCTTAACTATACCAAATTTGTTTTATTCACATTCATTTTATTCTCATTCATTTCCTTCTTAGTATATTTCTTTTAATACTAATATCACTTAGGAACCATTCCGTAAAATCATTACTTAAGTTTATTATTACTCTTCACACTTTCAAATTCCATTGTTTAGAGGGACATTTTATACACCACAACTTATTTTTATTATCACTTCCAAGCTTAAGTTTATATTCATTTTAAATCACAATAAATTTTATTTAACTTTACTTAAGTTAAATTTCATTTCATAGCTCAAATTCAAATTTTCTTCTGTTAACCAAAATGTTTAATCATTTTTAAAATTTGGTTTTTTTATACTTTCCACTCTCTAAAATTTATAGGTCAAATAAACTTATCTACTTATAATTTCGTAAATATTTACTTAAGTTCATCCACATTCTATAATTACAACTTGTGTTATATAATCACTTTACAACTTTAGTTTATATTCATTTCACACTCTTCTACATCCTAAGAGTGTATAAAATTTCCAATTTGCCTTACTTAACCAGATTATTTAACAAATTTAAAATTTGTTTTAACTTTCTATTTTTTCAACTTATAAGTTACAAAAACTTATCTTCTTATATTTTCACAAAACACTTAAATGAAAATTTTCAAAATTCAAACACCTGGGTTTTTTTTTCAATACATTTGAAATCGTAATATATACATAACTCCTTTGTATATCAAATTATACTTTTGAAATCTAAAACAGTCTTTTTTTGCCAAAACAAAACTTTATTTTACTAAAATAAACCTTTATAGCAGATCACTAGGGTAGCAATCCGTCACCTAGAAACTTGAAAATGAACACCGATGATGCTGTAGTCATCACCCAAATTATTTTTCAGCAACTGAAGTGAGTTCAATGCTTTCTTACCTCTTTTAAATTCCATTTTAAAATATTTCTAATTAAAATATTTTCAAAAATAATACTATTTTATTTGTTTCAAAACCTTTGAAAAATAATTTTCAAAATCACCGGGATATAAATTCTCAATTTCTTATTTTAAATCCATTTTTATTTATAACCCATATTTATAAATATACTTATACGGTTTCATTCCCTTTTTATTTATAAATCACACTTATATAATTTCACTTCTTATATAACATCATTTCACAAACGTTGTTTTTCTTAATTATAATCAATACTTTATAATTCACATTTATAAATTCACTTTCTTATATAACTCATTTTACAAATGTTTATCTTTGTTTAGATTATAATAAACAACATTTGCTAATATTATACCTTGAATCCAACCAACATACCATATATAATTATAATAATTTTTGAAAAAATATTCCTTTATATACAAAATAAAATCAAAGTAAAATTATTTCATTTACCCAATTTTAAAACAATACTATGTCAAATTACTATGTTCAAGTGTTTAGAGATCCATACCAATAACGTTAATTACTTGTATTGACCAGAATTCATAAGCCACTCAACATATAGAAAACACAATATAAAATAGTTTTACATCGCTAATAAATATGCACTCATATATATATACTCTCAAACTCATTCTAGGGTGCTACCGACCCTATCTATAATGATTACCCCACCAAAGTCTAGGTGTTCGCTAACTTAAGCTCTGATACCAACTGTAACGACCCACAATTCCGCACATTTCAAGCTAACAATAAACCACACATGCCCAATTCGAATTGAATGGAAAGGTGAATAGTTAGGGAAAAGAAAGAAGAAAGAAGACGGAAGATAAGAGAGAAGAGAGAAAGAAAACCAAACAACACAAAATCTCACAAAATAACGGAACAACATATAATATAATATCAATGATCTTTATAAAAGAGAAACTGTAATATACATAGATCAAATCAGAGTACACAAATAACTAATCATCAGCCTGGATAGTTATAACAATCTATCCTTACAATTGCTTATAATTTAAATAACCAATGCAGCGGAAAATAAACATATATGCGAATACGACTTGAATACTTCCAGCTCATCTTCGGAAGTTCCAAAGCATCCAAACTGAATCTATAGATATACTCGGTCTGACCCGAGCATTGGAAGGGAATAACGCTCGGATCAATCTGGTAAATCAGTGTGAGAAAACGCATCTCAATTGGATTTTAAAGTTATAAAAAAACTTTTCAAAAACAAAGGTATCTCGTAAGACCATGCCGTACATAAACACGGATTGGTTTTTACCTTGTGATAACCAAAACATTTCATATCAAATCTTTTAATATTATAATAGTTTCTAGGATACAAATACATATTAATCATAACAGAAATTGTTACATTTATAAAATTCCAGCAAAATAGGTTTACAGTAAAATCGTAAAGGCTCATATTGGAGAATGGATTTCCAACAATGACAAGGTAAGGGACTACCTTTCGACAGTACATCTATAGAAGTATGTACCAAGGCTCCAACCTCTACCAATACAGGACCGGCCAATCTTTACCATAGATGGTACTGAATATCCCATCACCCTGGTCGTTCTTGACCTATCAGTGGCCAAAAGCATACACAACATACCTAATATATAGAGGATAATCCAGAAAGGTGATGACCATGTCCTAACGGGAGAGACCCTCATAGTCCTGCAGCATCTATCTTGTTTTTGTCATTCCCGATGCATGAGGCCTAATGTAACATATTACCTTTCATAAAGCAACAAATCCCACATTGAATGCCATATTGCCATTTCCAACAACGCACTAATTGATTTCCACAAAAGTACAACCTATGAGCTCATACGTCTTAGAGAAGGGTGTTAAGTGCAAGAGGGGTTACCTCCTACACCACCAAAACAGATGTATGTTTCTAAAAACCAATGTACATGGTTCTTAAAAATGTAATGTCATACATTCATCCATACAAGTTGTCCAGGAACAGGACAAACCGAAGGCACTCTCCTACTACACCCTGTCGGGAATCAACTCTAGGATTAGTAGTGAGCAGTCCTTGCATCGAAGATTTTTAGAATGAAGCATTACTGCCACCATATATCTATATAATATGGAACCGGGGGGCTAGTGGTAAGCAGCCTTATATCATGAAGATCTCTGTCTTTAAAAATCATCATCTTTAACAAATCTGCACTTTCAAATGCATACGTTGGTCCAAAGTGGTTTTCAGATAAATCTGTTCTCGGTCATTCCGGACCAACAATCGATAAGAGGCCCTCAAGCTTATATGGAAACCAAGTCTCATAGACTTGTCACGTTTCCAATTCTCAACTTGCTATCCTTTGGCCAAGAAGGAAGCTCAGTAGATTGGAGTACCATAGTCACCCCACCATACTCAAATCATCATTCTCAACACCAAACGATAATCATGCCTGCTCAGTTGGCTTCGTACTAAGTGCACGACTAATCAGTTCCCACATCAAGTTAAGGAACCAAAAATGGCCAAAAATACAATCTAGCACACAAGCAGTCACTAGGCCTGTTTAATTAGTCTTTATTAAGTAAATCGCTTTTAAAATATTTATCTCAAAGCATCTTTAAAAAGATATATTCTCAAAACCTTTTTTATCTTTTGATATTTGGAAAACATTTTCATATACTTATTTCAACGGTATAAGTATATTCACAACCCATTTCGTTTTCAACACTTAGAAAATATCTCTATATACTTATATCTGTAATAAGTATATTTACAAATTTTTTGAGGAAAACTTCATATTTTCCAAAACACGCTTTATTGGGTCAAAACGAATGTTGCGTAAAACATCGTTACGACAGCCCAAAACAATAGTATAGGGATTCGACTATTTATATTTATATAAATCATGTATACTATATAAAACACTTCTTTTCGGAAATCACTTACAATATCAACAGTGTAATAGTCTGTGCCTTCCTTGCTTTCTCGAAAACATCTATCACAACAATAAATGTTGAAATCTATGTCTCCGTCCCTTAGTGCATTTTAAATCATCTTTTAAAACCATTTGACTTCGTCGGAAAATATCACTTTCCAAACATTTCTTTAAAAGATTATTTTAACTTTTAAAATGTGAACGTATTTCCTCTATAAAAATCCATATCCAAATCTCAACATAAATCATTTCCATATTTATAAAACTATGTTTATAAATCTCCATTCGATTCTATAAAACTTCTCTTTATAAAATCTCTATATTTATAAAATTCTATTTATAATCCATTCCTTCATAAATCTCATTTATTTACAAAATCCTATTTATAAATCTATTTACCAAATATCAATTACAAATCCATTTTTAATATTTATAAAACACCATTTATAAATCTACTACTTTATTTATAAAATATTACTGTTATAAATGTTTTATATAAGCCATTTCAGAAATATTTGTTTCAAACTATCTCTATCTTCTTTAAAACTATAGTTCCTTTATAATAAAAGATGGACTTATTTATTAAGTTTTTAAAATCATTATAATATAGTTCAAAAATCACTATTTAACATATTTCACAAACTATCAATTTATAATACCAATAATCATACATTTAATTTAATTTAAAATAAACTCCTTTTAATAATTCAAGGATAATTATTAAAAACATATGTTATTTCAAAATCACTTTACATTCCTTTTAAATCAAAATCTTCACTTTATAGTATTTCGAAATACTAAAGATAAGACCAAGTGCTACTATAGCACTAAATAAGCAAAGTCATGTCCATATCATCAAATATGGCATTCAACAAATCATATACCACAATATATATGAAAAATAAATCAACAATGGTGAGGAATCCTGTCGGATCCCTCCAACGCGTCCACCTACATCACATATAGTATATAATTATATAATATGGGTCATCTGCTGTTAGCGGATACATATAAAAGGTCATATGCTCCAAGGGCGGTAATAAATTCAAACCAATTGATAAAACAGTAAATCATCCAAACAATCAACAATAAGCATAAATAAAAATATCCGCACTTATATAAATTATAAATGGACTGGAGAGGTAAGTTAACTCCCCTTATAACCCGACAATGCTAACGCGCTTCTACTTAACGCTATAATCGAACAACATTTGATTTTTCTTGAAATTCGTACAAGCTGCGAATTTGACGAATCCAACTCAACTATGTAGATAATCTCAATACGAATGCAACAGGTGAACACGGCGCCTCGATCGGACCACGTATGTGCAAGATACGATCGTTAGAACTTAGAGACAACTAAATTATAATTAACATTAATTAATTTAGTTTTAAACGTTAACCACCTTTGTATATAAACCCAGGCCGATATCAACTTCGACATCGCCATTCATCTTCATCCCGCCGCTACCACACGTCGCCTAAGACTACCACTCTACCTTCGCTGACTCGCCTAGCCAAGACGATCCCAACGCCACAAGCCACGTCCTCCATCTCGCCACAATTCATGAGCACGACCCAAAATAGCCGCCGCCATTCAACTCGAGATCCACACCGCAACGCTTCGTCAATCGACTTTCCAACCGGTCGATGGTTTCGTCTTCCCTAGCTCTACAACTTTGTAGTTGACAACTTCGTCTGGATTTGCCCTGATCGATGTGATGAACGTGGGTCATTCGATTGTGGAGATTGGGAAATGGCGGCTACATATTTTTGTTTTAGTGTTTTGCAAAATGAAGGATGTTGAGGTCCTTTTACAAAAAAATAATCAAACACTATTTACGCCTTAAATTCTCGAACTCCAATCGAGGTGTTCTGCTTGCCGTTCTATACTAAATACTTCCATTCCGAACGCAATGGAACTAGTATCGGGGCATAGTTCTATCATATATAGAAGTTAACTTTCAAAATCAAATTATACTAATTTAAATTCCTTTAATTAATTTCCACACGTTTCGAGCTCACACGACTAAACAATGCGTCCGATTGCCACGAAATTCATTAACTTACAATAATTCACTATTACGGATCCAATGACACTAGCTTCGTTAAAATCCGAGATAGTTTTCCGAAAGGCTATTTTCACACGTTAATTAAAAAGGACTATTATTAAATCATTCTAATCACTTTTAGTTCCAATTTAAAACTTTATTATCGTTATGCTTATTTAAACAGAACTTAAATCAGTTTCAAAATCATTTTTATTCACATTAAATCTCTATATTTGAAATTTAAGATGTTTGACTTATAAAACTAATATTTCAATTAATATTTAAAATTAATTAAATATTTCAAATTCAAATGACCAAATCCTAGGTCATTACACACATATTCTCTTCGAAACAACAACGGTTAACCCTATATATTATAAATACAAAGAACTATAACTATATTTAATGGTGACACATCGATTGCTAGCAATAGTGGTGAAGATCTAGAAGATTTAGGAGACTGATAGATCAAGGTGCGAGTCTATGGCATGAATCTCTTTAGGTAAATTATATATTCATAATATATGATGTCTATTTACAATTTATAATGGTTTTATATACGTGTTAATGTCTCCACTTAATTATAAATGCTTTAGATCTCATTAAACAACAAATTTACATATAAAAATTTATTTAATACAAAGTTAGAAATCAAATATGTATGTAAATATCATAATTGGACCATATATATATAGACTTTAGTAATATATTATAATTTTCTAAGAATTATAAATAATTTGAGTAATTTTTAATGATTATTTATTAATCTTAAAACCTAAAATTCATTTAAATCATATTGAAAATTACATATAATTATATTAAATTATTTTAATATAAATTTAGGTTGATTAAGCAAAAAAATATTTTTGTGACCAAAATTTAATTATATTATATATGTTAATTATTAATTAATGTAATGTATATCTTTATGTTATAATACACGCGCGCGCGCAAACACATTTATTAAATTAGCTTTCGAATTTAGATCTTTTTTGTCTTATTAGCTAAATAATGTTTTACATGTGTATAATTTTAAAATATTTATTTTATAAAATACACACACATATATAAATCGTTTATACATATTAAAATAGTGTGTGCATTTCAAATGAATAGATTAAAAAAATACTAATTAAAAAAAGATTATATTAATTTATTTTCGGCTGTTTTAATTAACTTTATGTAAATATATATGGATTTAAATTTAATTTAAGATATTTTAACTGATATTTTTAAGATCTGGTTTTGAATTTTAAATTGTTTTACTAGGTCTTAATTAGATATTTTAAATACGAATTTTGAATTAAAAATTCATTGACTTTGTCAAAATTAGATTAGGTTTTATATTTAATATATAAAAATAATTTCAAAATTATATGTGTGTGTATGTTTAAACAACGTTTTGCGACAATTATCACATTTATGATTGACCAACGTTTACATAGTGGATATAAATTTCAATATCTACTTATTTAAACATTAACTATGTGCACCTTACTATGTTGCACATCACATACTATATATTCACACATGAGTATATATTAATATGCTCCGTACATACAAATATTAACTTAAATTAATATTGATTAATTATTAAATCAAAATAATTTAATAAAATATGATTTTATTTATAATAACTAGATTGGCTCTTATGTAAATATTAAACTTCATTGGCCTAATATGATCCAAATATGGATTTTTTTTTGAAATGTACAATTTTCACCCATTGTAGATCGGCTTGCTTCCAATAATGTTTTAATTCAAATAATTTGCAAATTGTAGCTATTTCTAACAAAAATCATGAAGTTATTAAGCTTTATCCCGTTATCATAAGGCATATGTTATATTACGTTTGACTTCATACTTTCAAGTTTTGTCGTACTAATTCTTTGGTAGACTCATGCTTAAATGGTTTCTTCCTCGTAGATTCATGCATCCGTACCCACAACTTACATAAACTTCGGTAACGATTGGTTTGAAAACGAATTTTGTGTTTTGTGTTTTCAACGTATACTTTGACATGTATGAAAGAGAAGAATGAGGTGGGAAACGGTCGATTTGAAAAATTGATTCAATATATAAAATTGAAAATGGTTTTTTTTTTCTTGTTTCCCATTTTTTTAAAAATATCAAAAAGTACATTTCTTCTTTCCTTCTTTCATTTATTAGGATGACTAGAATTTTTCAACTTCCCATTCTTTTCCATATTGAAAATGAAATATTTAAAACTCGTTTTCAAATCAAACACTATTTTGATTTAGCTTTTGATTTTGCCCATGTTCCGTTTTGTTGTTGTTATTTTTTTGCTTGGAACCCAATTTTTTATTGGGGTTTGACCCTAGCTCTCCATTTACAAACTCCATTCTCCACATTTTATTTCTTGATGATTAAAAATAATCTAAAATTTGGGCCAAATGTTACGGGTGTGAAACAACTTCGTTTTCAACCTGGTTCAGTAATCTCCCTCCTTCCAGTAAGCTTATCCAAATTCCCCTTCATTTTTTGAAAATAATAATGAAATAAAATATGAAATCTTGGTGAGAAATCAATTCACTGCCACAAAATTTCATATCCCTTTCAATTTTTTCTTCCCCAAAGTATCTCATCTATTTGCAACAACAAGAACTGCAGGCGAGAGTACCACGCTTCTTTTCCCAACACTACCAAATAACAAACATATACTGTTTTGTAACTTTTTATCCATTTGAAACTATGGGTGCAAACATTACAGAAATTTGCACTCCTACATTTATTGTAAGCTCATCAAGTAGCTCTTTTTCGTGCAATTTTTCAACTTGCAGAAAGCGAAGGCGTGTAAATTTGAAGCTATTTCCATCTGGGTATTTCTTATATAGCCAAAAGGACAAGGCAAAATATCTGACTGTTTGTCATCTTGGCGTAAAAGTATCGTTCAATGCAAATACGGAAGAAATTCCAAGATATGGGTTGAGTTCAGACAATGTGTTGAACATTTTGAAGTCAGTTACTGACCCAGATGAAGCTTTAGATACATTCAAGTCGATTGCACAGCTGCATCATATCGTGCACTCTACCGATTCCTTCAATTATATGCTTGAGTTTTTGAGAAAAAACAGCCAGATAGAAGACATGGTTGTTGTGTTTGATTTAATGCAGAAGCAGATTGTGAAGACAAACCCAACTACTTTTCTGACAATTTTCAAAGCTCTTGGTGTTCGTGGTGGACTTAAAAGTGCACCATATGCTTTATTAAAAATGAAAGATGCAGGTTTTGTTCTAAATGCATTTTCGTATAATGGGTTGATACATTATGTATTGCAGTCTGGTTATTATAAAAAAGCAATGGAAGTGTATAACAGAATGGTGTTGGAAGGGCTAAAGCCTAGTTTGAAGACTTATTCTGCACTCATGGTAGCATCGGGGAAAAGAAAAAAGACCGAAACTGTTATGAATCTTGTGACCCAAATGGAGAATCTAGGATTGAAACCAAATGTATACACATTTACTATCTGCATCAGAGTATTAGGACAAGCTGGAAGGTTAGGTGGAGCGTATGAGATTTTAAACAGAATGGAGGAAGTTGGGTGTAAGCCCGATGTAGTTACATATACCGAGCTCATTAAAGTTTTGTGCGAAAAGGGAAGACTTGATAAAGCAAAAGAATTGTTCTTTAAGATGAAATCTAGCGACCAAAAGCCAGATAGAGTAACTTATATAACATTGTTGGATAAATTTGGTGATGCAGGTGATTTGGAAACAGTAATGGAGTTTTGGAAAGAAATGGATTCTGATGGTTATGTATCTGATGTGGTTGTATATACTACGATTATAAATGCTATGTGTAAACAAGGAAATATTGAAGGAGCTTCGGATATGATACGAACTATGGAAAAGAGAGGGGTCTTGCCTAATCTTCATACATACAATACTTTGATTGGTGGGCTGCTTGGAGCAGATAAGTTGGAGAAAGCTCAAGAATTATTCGAAGAAATGGATGTTGTTGGCCCAAAACCTACTGCATATACATATATACTCTTCATAGACTATTATGGAAAATCAGGAGCATTTGAAAAGGCTTTCCAAGTCTATGAAACTATGAAGACCAAAGGAGTTATTCCCGATGTAGTTGCTTACAATGCATGTCTAAATGGTATTGCTGAATCTGGCCAACTTAAACAGGCAAAATTAGTTTTTTCTGAATTGAAAGCAGGTGGTATAAATCCTGATTCAATTACCTATAGCATGATGATTAAATGTTACCATAAGGCAGGAAAATTTGATGAAGCTATTCAAATGTTCTTTGAAATGATTGAAAGTGGCTGTGAGCCAGATGAGTTTACAGTCAATTCTCTTATCGATAAATTTTACAAGGCAGGAAGAGATGAAGAAGCTTTGGAGCTGTTTAATAAGATGAAAGAAATGAATCTTGAGCCAACTGTTGTGACTTATAACACTATTTTGGCTGGATTAGGTCGGGAAGGGAAAATACAAAAGGCTATAGAGTTACTTCACAAAATGTATGATCTTGGTTGTCCTCCAAATACAGTTTCATACAACACATTGTTAGATTCTTTATGCAAACATGGCGAGATTGATAAAGCATTAGAACTTCTGTATGAAATGATGAATGCAAGGAACTGTGCTCCCGATCTTGTATCTTACAACACAGTGATCTATGGTTTCATTAAAGAAGACAGAATTAATGATGCCTTGTGGCTCTTTCATCAAATGAGCAAGGTTTGTATTCCCGATTTTATAACATTGTGTAGCTTAGTTCCTGGGTTTGTCAAATATGGGTTGGTTGAAGATGCTTTGCGAATAGTTCGTAAATACGAATTCCAAAATGATGCTATAAGTGAAAGATCTTCTTGGGAAGATTTAATGGAAAATATAATAAGTGAAGCGGGAATTGATCTTTCCATTTCATTTGCTGAACGAGTTTCTTTGAATGGAACTCGCTTAAATGATTACTTATTATGTCCTTTGATTAGGTATCTTTGCAATAATAAGAAAACACTTTATGCTGACCAACTCGTTGAAAAGTTCAAGAGCCATGGAGTCAGACCGACCCTCAAAGCATATAACTATCTTATAGACGGCTTACTTGAATCTCGATTCATAGATAGAGCTTGTGAGCTTTTTGGTGATATGAAGAGGGCTGGTTGTGCACCCAATATTTTGACTTACAATGCTTTGTTTAATGCTCTAGGAAAGGCTAAAAGAGTAGATGATATGTTGAACTTGCATGAAGAGATGCACTTTAATGGATGCAAACCCAATGAGATAACTTACAATATACTCATTTCTGGTTTGGTTAAGTCCGATAAATTAGATGAAGCAATCGACTTGTATTATGATCTCATGAGTAGAGAATTTTCTCCTACTCCGGGTACATATGGTCCCCTCATAGATGGTCTTTTAAAATCAGGGCAACTGGAAAAGGCAGAAAAACTTTTTGATGAGATGAATATGTATAAATGTAAACCGAATTGTGCTATATATAACATCCTTATGAATGGATTTGGGAAGGCTGGTGAAGAGGAAAAGGCTTGTTATTTTTTCGGAAAGATGATTCAGGAAGGAATCAGACCTGATGTAAAATCTTATACCATCCTTATTGATATCTTCTGTAACTTGGATAAAGTCGATGATGCCCTTTTTTATTTCAAAGAGATGGTTGCATCTGGGCTTGAACCTGACTTGTATGCCTACAATTTTATGATTGATGGACTTGGTAGGTCTCAAAGGTTAGATGAAGCAGTTTCCCTTTTTGAAGAAATGAAGAACAAAGGGATAAAACCAGACTTGTATACATACAATTCTTTTATAGTTCATTTTGGGAATGCAGGAATGGTAAGTGAAGCTGGAAATATGTTTGAAGAACTACAGCTTAAGGGACTTAAACCGAACGTGTTCACATACAATGCCCTAATTAGAGGACATAGTACTTTAGGTGACACCGATGATGCTTTTACTGTATATAAAAGAATGATGGTTGTAGGTTGTAGTCCGAACACTGGTACCTATGCACAACTTCCTAATAGGCAATAACGACTTATTTGTAAATTACATCTGTAAGTTTTACTCTTTTCTTGTACATTAGAGTTACTTTTAGATAAAGGAAAATTATTGTCATTTGGTTATTTACTGTATATAAGGTTGCCCAGCATCATTGACTGTTGTCCGTAAATATACGACTATTAATCATAGTTTTTCGATTTACAAGGCCATATATTCTGATGTACATCCTTCTTTTTTTTTGGTAACCAATCTGTAGACAAATGTGTTTTAACAAATTTTGAACATAAATTCAAACGTATCCGGTACATATACACGTTGTTGTTAAATTATTTTTAAACGAAACTTAATTATTTACCAAAAATGTTGTAAAAAGAGAAAATAGTTCAAATATTTTTATATACACATGTATGACAAAGCGTAGATAAGCCTGCTAAACAGTAAGGCATGTTGAACGACTGCTAACATGAACCATCTTGAAAATGTGGGATATGCATATACTTATTTCACTCCCATTCTAATTTACATTAGCTGTGGCTATGAACCTGTACGTGTGCTGTATAATTTTGTTGTAACTGCTTTAAATTTAACTTCACTTGAAAGTTCAATTGGCTTCTGGCCTCTATTCTCACATATTAGGCTTACTTCACTTTCACTACAAATATAATCTGAAAATGTACGCTATTCTACATTTTCAATACATGGTTTTAAACAGTATTTTACACTACGTTTCTGCTGGGGTGCGGTTAGTGCAGACGTCTCCAAATCGGTTATTTTTAGGTTTGTTAACTAATAAGATATTGATGCCATTTTTTAAAATTTTGATAGATGTGGATCGCATTGTGAGTACGTGAGTTGAACGATAGCACCACATCGCAAGGAATGTGACGCATAACGTGATATGTATGTGGAATTGATGGTATGTAATATTGAATTTTTTTACAAACAAGCCTTGCTAAGATATTTCAGTTCCACTCATGTCGCATATTTTAGATGAAAAATATTTCAGTGCAGGACTGTTGTAAACAAACAAGACGTAGAGGCTTTAGGAAATGAATAAAGAAGAAATTGGGCTACCACTTTATTTTTTAGAACCAGATGTTGACAAATACATACTAAATCTGGAGAAACTATAACCCATAAGGGTAAAACAAGCACCCAGTCTTTCTCACATGTATGCTATCAAATTCTGGTTTTGGCAAAAGACTATATACCAAGTTTTATTGTTTATTAGACTTGTTTAGCACTGCAATTAATTTATTGTATTAGTTATTGGATATAACTGGCTTTACCCATAATTTCTTTTACTCAACTGTGAAAATAATTTGTTTGCAGTGCAAACCGTATCAGTACTACTGACCAAAAGATATGCAACTCCGAGTGGAAATGACAAAATCTTTATTTTAATAACAGAACATGTACCTGAAACAATGAGTGGCTATTTGAGTTTGGCTATTTTTTGAACATCCGTCCTTAGCATGTTTATTTTTATGTATGTTGGGATCCATATCATACTTTGAGGTCTCATTATCCCTTGTCCGAAGTCACATTTTATAATGACATCGTTTTGTGTCGGGATATTGCGGAACCTAACTATCCCAATAGAGTGCTATGTCAATTTGGTATTGCTCAGCGCATTCCCACAAATCCAGTGGTTCCAAGCAAATGTCGTAGAGGTAAAAATGGTAACCAATACAAAATTGTATTTGGCAATGGATATTGGTATTTAGAGAATTGGTTGTTAGAACATTAGGTCTCTGTTTTAACGATGACAACTATATACTGCACATATATATTATATCATGATATCAGGCTATCATTCAAGAAGACAAAACGCAAGGCAAAAAGAAAGAAGAATCATCTACAAGTCAAAGAAGTCAAACTATGGAACTTCAAGATCAACAGTATGTATATGGTCTTAGATTGAATTGTAAAATCTCCTTGATAGTTCATATACACACACAAAAATGCACACAAACACAAATACCAAGATATCATAGAGATTTGAATTTGACAATGTCTAAATAATTATATAAACTGAACTTACACTGTTCAGTCGACTGAGCCCAATTTCAGTTGACCGAATCTATGTTGATCAATTTTTTATAATTCAAATTTTTTGCTGCAAAAATTTAAACGTTCATACGGTAGACCGACGTATTCGCTCAGTAGACTGAGATGCTGTAACGACCATATTTTCTGAAAAGTCATCTTCAAGAGTTGCAACTTTTTTGAATATTTTTTTCACTTCTGAAAGGATTTCTTGAAGATTCACAACTCTTGATTGCCTCTCTTCAATATTTATAAATAGCACAACAACTCATACTTAGAACTTAACTTTCTACTCTGATTTCTATTGATTCTATTCTCTTGTACTATTCTAAGCATTTTGTACTTTCAACTCCATTATTTCATTTGCTATTGTTTCAATAATCACTGTGCACTCACTTTAAATAATCAAGGAGATTATAGAAACTGTTGTACTATCAAGTCAAAATCAATGTTAGACGAACACAAGATTGTCAAGCAAGAATTGTATTTTTCAAAGGAAAGAATAAATCTGAGAGGTGCTCAGATTGGTGAAGTTGTAAACCTATTCTTCCGGGTCAAGCGAGGGATTTACTAAGGAAATACCTAAGAGGTTCTTAGGGATTAGACGTAGGAGAGGTGCTCTGAACCGGTATAAATCTCGATGTGTACATTTACTTACTGCTTTATTATTTCATAATATAAATTATTATATACACTTGTTTTATTAGCCATACACGATCTATTAGTTCTTTCATTTGGTATCAGAGCAAGGTTTATTCAAAATCATTACAAAATTTTGAATACTATGGCCAATATGAGTTACAACACATTTCAAGAAGGACAATCAACTGCACATCCACCATTTTTTACGGGATCTAATTATATGTATTGGGCTACATGTATGAAATTCTTTATGGAATCAAGCGGTCTTGACATTTGGCTATCTACTCAATCTCAGTATATAGCTCCTACTACTGAAATTAGTACCTGCACAGATGCTCAGAAAACTGCCGCTTCAAATAAAGCAAAAGCTATGAATATTTTATGTTGTGCATTAGATAAGAACGAATTTTCTAGAGTTATGATGTGCAAAACGGCTTATGATATATGGCACATGCTACAAGTCAAACATGAAGGAACCACCAAAGTAGAGCAAACTAAGATAAGTTTGTTGACAAATCAATTTCAATCATTTAAAATGAAATCTAATGAAAGCATCGTAGAAATGTACTCCAGATTTCAAACTATACAACATGATCTCATGACATTAGGAGTTTTATTTACTGATTTTGACTTAGTTACACGTATTCTAAATGCATTAATCGATGAATGGGAAAGAAAAGTATTAGCTATAGAAGAAGCCAATGACCTCTCTACACTCAAAGTAGAAGAGTTAATTGAAAATTTAATGTCATGTGAAGCAAATTTGCAAGCTAGAAAAGATCTAGCCAAAGAAAAACGAAGTATTACTTTTCAGGTAAATAATGACGATGACTCGGACTTGGATGAAGAAGATGTAGTTTCTTTGCTAAAAACTACAACAAGTTCAGAAAATTCACTAAAATGGTGCAAAAGCTAAATCCAAGCAACTCCAACGATCCTTCGTCATTTAAATGCTATGGGTGCAAATGATTTGGTCATATGAAAAAGAATTGTCCAGAATTAAACAAAGATAAGAAAAGCTTCAACAAGAACAACAGATATGAGAAATTCTCGAAAAAGAAGCGTGCATTTCAAGTAACATGGGATGATTTCTCAAGTGACAGTGACAGTAACAGTGATAGTGATGAAGAACAAGCCAATGTTTGCTTCATGGCAACTAAAGATGATGTACTTTTAGATTTATCTTTTGACGATCTCATAGAAATAGCTTCGGAATTAGATACTAAATATAGTAGAGGAAGAAATTTTAAAATTACAAAATATTTGTAAATCTTTTGAAGAAAATCAAAATGTGCATGCTTTTGAAAAGGAAAATGCAACACTGTCGAATGATAACGTAAAATTAAGAAAAACTGTCGATAATTGGAAAATCGGTTAAAAGTGTTAAACGAAGATAAACAGTCATTAGAAAAGAAAGTAATTGATCTATCTACAAACGTTTCTAATTTTTAACCAAGGAAAAGAGAAACTATCTCATTTAATTACTATTTCAAAACACCCTAGCATAAAAATGATTTAGGATTTATAAAATCAAAGAAAACAAAAGTTCAACACAAATATACTACACTTTATTCTAAATTTCGAAACTAGTGAATAGCAAATCAAATTATAATAAAAAGTCTATTCAATTATGGATTCCAAAAACAAATAATAAATTGATTAGATAAAAACATATAGATAGGTTTTTGAATGATGTTCATTATAATAAAGATTTTAGATTCAAAGGTTCTACCAAACCCTCCTGAGTATGGTTACCTTCAGTTTAACCCTCGGGACCCTAATAAAGGAAGTGGATACCATTAAATTACTTTTATCTTTGTAGATACCCCGACACAAACAGGAGAAATGGATTCTCGACACAAGCATCTGTATCTTACATAATTCGTCAAAGAAGAGCATTGTTAAAACACGCCTTTTGCCCACCTCAAATTGTTATCAAATGTAGCAAAAGATGTTGCCTCCCTTAACAAAAATAATAATAATTCATAACTGCACTCATTATTTCGGTGATCCTCAACCGTTACTTTCTTTTCGATTAGAACCCATCAAAAATGTTTTTTAGTTGACCACCATCGTTTTTTCTTTTCATTTATAGATGAGGTTTTGCCGAATTTTTCTTTCCACAAGAGGAAAATAGTAAATCGTTTTATTTGATTCCATTTATCATCCTCCCATAATATTCTTTCTATTTCAAAAGTTAATTGCATTTTTAGAAGATTGAGTTTATGATGGATAATGTTTATTTCTCAAAGTGTATATACTTTGTTCTTTATGAATTCTTTATTTACACGATTAAAGCATAAACCTAATATAAATTATTTTCAAGATGAAGTAGGTTGAAACATAAAAATGAATATTTACATGATTAAAGCATAAACCTAATATAAATTATTTTCAAGATGAAGTAGGTTGAAACATAAAAATGAATATTTACATGATTAAAGCATAAACCTAATATAAATTATTTTCAAGATGAAGTTGGTTGAAACATAAAAATGAATGGATGAGGCACCGTGTAAACATTAGTGCAAGATAATTTATGCCAATGTTATATATGTTTAGATTTTGTCTTCATCAAACTTGACTTTTTATCAATTTTGAAACTTATTTCACTAATTATTTTTTGGATAGAATATATGAATCTTATAAATAAGTTCATATCCCAGAGATACATATTTTTTGAAATAACATCGAATTTCAAGCTACGTAAATACAATTTTTTTATTAATATTGGATTTGTATGTAAAAGATAGAGGATGCTCTATTTATATATATATAGAGTGAAAGATTAATCTAGAATAAATACACATTTTTAATGAATCTTGCTTGCACTGTACGAATACACACTAGATTCAAAAGTGTAAAATCATACTCCCAATTTCTAACTGTAAACATATCAGAAAATCATAAAAAGCATTAGGAGAATCAAACACCATTAACCCACAAATTTGGTGCCACATAATACAAAATTTTCGTAGCATTCAATTCAAAACAGTCATAAGTTATACGTAGTAACAAAATCTTGCAAAGTTAGGAATGAAGTTAGTACTTGGTTGGGGTGATGACATCATCGATTTTCAATATTATTTTGACAACCTGTGTTGCCAACATGATTTGCTGTTTCTTTCCGATCAACGTTTCGAAAACATTTTGTTGTTCCATGTTGTTGGTTCCAACATCTTTGCAGTCTATGCCCAAGAATAAATTGCTTACTTTGCATAGCAACCAAATAATATTTTATGCTGATATTGTTACTGATATAACTTCATTAATTAAACAAGCCAAAGTATTGTAATATGTTTTGAAATGAGTCTGAATTTGTGATTGTCAGTTCTATTTTCCCCAGTTATAAAAAAGGAAGGAAAGGGAACTTGATTTGCTGGGCTTTGACAACAGTAAGAGTGTCAATAGGCTGTAAACTGCTATTTTCTACAAGACCTGTTGGTTTAATGTTAATGATGTCGTCAGGTGACCTTTGGTTTAATGTTAACTCAATCGATAAACATTAAACAAAGAGTTACCACTGGATTAATATTAATGATGTGGTCAGGTGACCTCATTGAATTAACTATGCGGTATGAATTATTTAATTGAAATAATGTCCAATAAATTTATTAATTATACAAACATTGTCCTTTGAATCAATAGTGTGGCACATGTCCAAGTTTTTTAATGTCATATGAAAGGATGTTGTGTTTATGCATCTTATCTATTATTGATCTTTTTTAAATCATGTTCCATTTGTTATTGTGCACTATCATGGCGTGATTATTGATTTCGCTGTCTGTTTAGTTGTTGTTTATTGTGATAACTGGTTTTTAATGTTAAATCATGATCATGCAAACATAGGAGATCCTTACTGGCCATTGACTTGGGGCTTTTTATTATGAACCCAAGCTTATACTTTTGAAGGTGCTTATTTTCACATGTTTCCTTGTAGCCAGTTTGTTATATTTTTATTTTGTTATACCTTCATATATTAGCAGAGCATGCATGCCATAGAACATGGCTTAATGGTGTGTTTGAACCATACTAATACAATCGCTGCACGTTTCTATTTTTGATTGTTACTGTATCTTCTCATTTATCAATATGAAGTGCAGCAAGTGCAAACCCCCTACCCTCCCTCTTTATTTGCACATTCGTTGTGTTATTGATCCTTTTTTTCTCTTTTAATTAATTTATTAATAAGTTTGCAATGAATTTATGTGTTATCCACATAATTTCTCAAGAGGACATAGTTTCAAATTCAAAGCTCTGAGAAGATGAGGTTTATAAAATATGAGGTTCGAGACGAGTGAAATTAGTAGGAACAGATGATATATAGGAAAAAGCAGCCACTACATTAAAACAAGCTTTAGAAGACAAGGGCTGGGATGACCAAGTTGATGAAGGCGGTGGTGCATTTTATGGTCCAAAAACTGATCTTAAAATTGAAGATGCTTTAGGTAAAAAGTGGCAATGCTCAACTGTTTAGGCAAGTTATCTCTTATTCTCCTATTCCATATGTTGTTACGGTTGTATTTAAAAAAAATGATATTCGGAATTCATAAAACTCCTATTATCATTATTTTTCCATAATTGGAACCATTTTGCCCGTTAAAGTGACAAAAATTTCAATACATGACTGTTTATTATACAACAATAAAATTTGAGGGGTTTGTGCAATTTAGCCCAAATTTCCTTATCTTTGTAGTTTATTCACTTGGGGAAGTCTGTATAAGATCTTATAGGATGCAAATCACGCAGGTTGATTTCAATTTGACACAAAGGTTTGACATTAATTATGTGGATTCAAATTCTGAGAGAAAATGTCCTATCATGATCCACAGAGCAATCCTTGGTTCATTAGAGAGGTTTTTTGGTGTGCTTATAGAAAATTATGCTGGTGATTTTCCTTTGTAGATCTCTCTTATTCAAGCGCGTGTATTGCCTGTTACTGATAGTCGGGACCTTTACCTTTTCTTTATAGTTTAAATTGTGATTCATCCATGGGCTTCTAATGAAAAGTTTGGTTAGCATGATCACATTATCCTGGGTGCATACATGTATTTATAGCTATGTGCTATATCAGCCTCTTTTAGCCACTGTGATCTATTACCTTGACAATAGACATTTGTATCACACTTTTTGTTAAATATTAATAAGTTGTTTTTCATACATTTTATCATCGCTCATTCTTTGCTAGTTTGGTCCTCAATAGATCTGATAGTTTTAAACATTATGAAAGACATTTATCATTTACCCTTTCTTTTTCTTATGTTTCATCGTATTGTTAATCCTCCTGTAAAGCTACATCCTACATTTAAGATTTTGCATCTTTCTGACATGGATTTTAACTTCAATTTGTATTGCTTATGTCTTTTAAATTAACTTATGTGTCAGGCTCTAACCCATATCTTCTTTCTTTTGAGATTTTGGTCATTTATTTTATGATGATAATATACATATTAAAGCGTGTCTTTTTTAAGATTTTCTGGTTATGTTGAACAAATGAAAACCGATTCATCAGTATTTATTCATACGATAGGTTTTCTAATCTCTGCAATGAAATTGTGATACAATGATAGGTTATAATTTACTAAGTGCCATTTATATACCTAATGCATCATATTTTCAGATGACTTACTACACTGAAGTGGTCTCGAAACTAAGAACTATTGGCATCAGGGCTAAGCTTATCCATGGGAGCGCCTACCAAAGCTCAAAAGAAATGCAGAGAAACATAAAGTTCCAATAATGGCAGTTGATGGGCCTAAAGAAGTTAAGACAAGAACGATAACTATCAGGTCCTAGTTTGGTGGTGAACTTGGTACAATGACTGTTGATGATTTGATTGCTAAAATTCAATTTGCAGTTGAATAAAGAACTGCAATGTAGAGAAAATAGTGTTATACGTCTAGTATACCAAAACAGAGAATAATCAATTATAAACTCGTCGCACAAGTTTATAACTCAGATTTCCACTACACTGGAATTCTGTGTTAATTATTATAACAATATGATTGTTGTAAATAAATTACAACAACAGCGTTATACTATTTTGAATAAATAGTACAACCAAAATAAAGGATAGAATATAGAATTCTAACCGGAATATGTCTGAGGCTCGTCGTAACGATTTCCTTAAGAATTTTATTTCAAAATTCTCCCAAGATACAACAGACGTAATCTGCACGAGATTGTAATGAGTATGTCTATTCTGTGATATATATGGAATGTTGAGCAGTAGAGCAAAGAAGCAGAAGAAATTAGATTGGAATGGGATGAGAATGTGATCAGTATTCTCTCCTATTTATAATTTCGTCCGCACCCCTTCGAACAGTCGCGTCTGCCTGAAAGGTTGCACCTGTTTCCTTTCATTGCTGCTGTTCGTTTAACGGGCCGCACCCGTTCGCTACTGCCTATGTTCGGCCGCGTCTCTTCAGTCGGGCCGCACCTGTTCGCCTCTAACGGGTCGCACCCGCTTCTGTTCGCCCATGCTTCTTCAGTCAGGTTGCACTCGCTCGCCGCGTCCGCTTATGAACAGTCGTGTCTGTTCACATAGCCTGCAACTGTTAAAAAACCCGGCCCAGTTTTGCAGCAAAATTAGGATCATATTAGACCCAAACCCAAACCCGAGCCCGGCCCGGTTCGGTTCGGTCGGACGGACGGCGGCGGCGCGCGCGCGTGTGTGGTGGAGATGCATGATCTCCCTCCTCACAACGAAGCATACATTTGGGTGCCCCTAGGCCCCAACATCTTCATTGCAAAGCCATATATAAACTAGTATGGCTTAGCAATTTTGGCGATGTGGGACTTTATGTATGTTTCATTCATTTTGTTCTTTAGGAATTCCAACAATCCCCCACATGAATGATAATATACATATCCCCCACACAAAGCGAAATATCACAGAGTACATATGGAATAATGCTTTATCGTGGATAAGTAGATATTTCACTTTGAACTTTCCCTAGTTAAAACTTATCGGATCTACTTGGCTAATCGGTGAATTATTTCATCTTGAACCGTCGGCCTTTATTGTATATCCAGACAATAAGCTTTACGAAGCATTGATTCCCTTCTCATCCAATCTCTTGGTTGTGTTCATTTTGGTCCTGAACAATTTTTGGTTCTGCGAGTGTTTTTAGAGAATAAAAGCCTTTTATTATTCTCATAGAGCCGACCCAGCTCACACTAACATAGGTGATCGCAACCATTAAGAGTATCCTACATATACCCCACTTGTTATTTCCAAGATATGGTCATCATTAAAAAACATAGTTTTAACCTTTAAATACTTCTGTAGGCATGCATTTATATTGTGCACCATAGGAATGGAGTTGGACTATGTCCACGCAAATGCATTACGTCTTGAGTTATTCAGAACTGGTTTGCCTATTGATCCTAGTCCGTGGGATCTCCAGTCGCTAGGATAGGTTTCCGTATAAGATAACTCTTGGTGGTTTAGGCTTTTAAACCCATTCCCCTCGATGCGCAGTCAATTTTCTCTCTTGATAAACCTTTAGTAAACGGATCCGCTAGGTTATCATTTGTTCTCACATAATCTATGGAAATAGTTCCATTAGAGAGTAACTGCCTAACTGTGTTATGGCGTCGTCGAATATGTCGTGACTTTCCATTATACACAAAGTTGTGCGCTCTGCTTAGCGCTGCTTGGTTATCGCAGTGTATGCATATGGCCGGTACAGGTTTAGGCCAGAATGGAATATCTTCCAAAAAGTGACGAAGCCATTCTGCTTCTTCGCCTGCTTTATCTAAAGCGATGAACTCTGATTCCATAGTGGATCGAGCTATGCATGTTTGTTTGGTAGATTTCCATGACACTGCTGCCCCTGCTAAGGTAAAGACATAACCACTTGTCGATTTTGATTCCTCTGAATCTGCAATCCAGTTTGCATCACTATATCCTTCTAAGACGGCAGGATATTTTCCATAGTGTAAGGAATAGTTAGCGGTATTTTTTAAATATCCAAGCACTCTCATTAGTGCTTTCCAGTGTTCCTTTCCTGGATTGCTTGTATACCTGCACAGTCGACTTACTGCATAAGCTATATCTGGTCTTGTGCAATTCATGAGATACATGAGACATCCTATTACACGAGAGTATTCCAGTTGCATTACACTCTCATTAGTGTTTTTATGCAGTACTTCTGATGGATTAAAAGGTGTTCTCACTCCTTTAATTCCATAGTCTTGGAATTTTTCAATCACTTTGTCTACATAGTGTGACTGAGACAATTCAATTCCATTAGGAGTTCTTATTATTTTGATTCCCAAAATAACGTCTGCAACTCCTAAATCTTTCATATCGAAATTGTTAGTTAACATCTTCTTTATGGTCTCTATTACCTGAGTATTTGGACCAAATATTAACATATCGTCTACATATAAACAAATCATCACATATGATTGTCCAATTTGTTTATAATAAACACATTTATCGCATTCATTTATACGAAAACCATTTCTCATCATGACACTATCAAATTTTGCGTGCCATTGTTTTGAAGCTTGTTTTAGTCCGTATAATGATTTTACTAATCTACAGACTTTGTTTTCATTTCCTTTGGAAATAAAACCTTCAGGTTGCTCCATGTAGATCTCCTCATCGAGATCTCCATTTAAGAATGCTGTCTTTACATCCATTTGATGAATTTCTAGACCATAAATTGATGCAATTGCTATTAGCATTCTTATAGAGGTTATTCGTGTTACTGGCGAATATGTATCAAAGAAGTCTACTCCTTCTTTTTGACGATATCCTTTGGCTACTAATCTGGCTTTATACTTGTCGATAGAGCCATCTGCTTTCATTTTCTTCTTGAAAATCCATTTGCAGCCAATAGGTTTTATTCCTGGTGGAATATCAACAATTTCCCAAGTTTTATTACTTAGAATTGAATCAATCTCACTTTGGATTGCTTCTTTCCAACATGAAGATTCAGAAGATGACATTGCTTCCTTGTACGTTTGAGGTTCATGTTCTAACACATATGTGAAAAAATCCGAACCAAATGTCTTGGAAATTCTAGCCCTTACGCTTCTTCTTGGTTCAACTTCCTCAATCTCATGATGGGGTTCATCTTCATGTGAATTGCTTGATTCTTCTCTTGTCCTTTTAGGGACATTATTCCCTTCATTCCTTTTGTGCGGAAACACGTCTTCAAAGAATGAGGCATCTCTAGATTCCATGATTGTATTTACATGAATATCAGCTATATCAGACTTGAATACCAAAAATCTATAGGCACTACTATTTTGGGCTGGCCCTAAATAGTAACAATCTACTGTTTTTGGTCCAAGTTTGACTTTCTTGGGAGGCGGAACTGGAACTTTTGCCAAGCACCCCCACACTTTGAGGTATTTAAAACTTGGTTTGTGTCCTTTCCATATCTCATATGGAATTGTTCCTGTTTTATTATGAGGGACTTTGTTTAATATGTGATTAGACATATTTAAGGCTTCCCCCCACAAGTTTGTCGGTAGACCAGAGGTTAAAAGCATGGCATTAATCATGTCTTTTAACGTTCTGTTCTTCCTCTCGGCTACACCATTTTGTTGTGGTGAATATGGAGCTGTTGTTTGATGAATTATACCATTTTCGGCACAGAACTGTTCAAATGGTGATTCATATTCTCCACCTCGATCAGATCTCAATATCTTGATCTTTTTATTTAACTGATTTTCTACCTCAGCTTTGTACTTTATAAATGATGTAATTGTTTCATCTTTACTATTCAAAAGATATACATAACAATATCGCGTATAATCATCAATAAACGTGATAAAGTACTTTTTCCCACCTCTTGTAGGTAATGATTTAAAGTCACATAAATCTGTATGAACCAAACCTAGTGGTTCGGTGCTTCTATCAACAGATTGAAATGGTTTTTTAACCATTTTTGCTTCTACACATGTCTCACATTTGTAGTTCTTATCTACTTGGAATTTTGGAATTAATCCCAAGTTTGATAATATTTTCATTTTTCGGAAATTTATGTGTCCTAATCTATCATGCCATAGTAAAATTTCGTGCTCAAGCAAGTAAGAAACTTCAATTTTATTAATAGCACAATCAGAATACATAGTTTTATTGCCGATAACGGCTACATTTGCCTTAAATAGGCCATCACATAAATATCCCCTTCCGATATACATTCCAGCTTTGGACAGAACCATCTTGTCTGACTCGAACACCATTCTGAATCCTTTCTTTGATAATACTGCACCAGAGATGAGATTCTTGCGTATGTCTGGAACGTGGAGCACGTCATTCAACTTGACAGTTTTTCCAGAAGTAAACTTGAGGATAACTGTGCCACTGCCTTCGATCATAGATACTGCAGAATTACCCATATAGAGTTTCTCTTCATGATCGAATTTCTTGTATGTAGAAAACATGGATTTGTCAGAGCAGACATGACGAGTAGCGCCTGTGTCCACCCACCATTGGTTAGGATTCTGAACCATATTGCATTCAGATACAACTGCCGAGAAGTTGGACTCATCCACTTCCATGTTGTCTACTAAATTTGCCTCTTTGTTGCGGTCCTTTTTGAGTCTGCAATCTCTAGCGGCATGTCCAACTTTTCCACAAACCCAACATTCACCATTAAATTTTTTTGGTTCGTTTGTTGTCTTTTGGTTTGTTGTCTGGAGCTTTCCTTTTCTTCTGGAAATTCTTCTTTTTGTTTTTGGTCTTTGAATCTTCAGCCACAAATGCCTCCTCGCTTTGTTTTGTAATTCCACGGTTATCTGCCTCAATTTTCAATCGGACTATGAGATCCTGTAAAGAGATTTCCTTCTTTTTATGCTTCAGATAATTGCGGTAATCTCTCCACGACGGTGGCAGTTTTCCCGTGATGGCTTCAACCAAAAACGATTCTCCAACCTTATGACCTTCCGCCTCGAGTTCATGAATAATGATTTGTAGTTCATGCAGTTGAGCAGTCACCGGTTTGGAGTCGATCATCTTGTAGTCCATGAATTTGTCTACAATGAATTTCTTAAGACTGATATTCTGCGTCTTATACTTCGTAGCAAGTGCATTCCAGAGTGCTTTTGCTGTCTTTAGAGGTTGATATACTTTGTATAGCACCTTGTCGAGACAATTCAGAATATAGTTTCTGCATAGAAAATCGGAATGTTTCCATGTAGCAACATCTGCTTCCTTGCCTGGTGAAGAAACCGGTTCCTCCTCCTCGAGATACCGTTGCAGACCGAGTGTGGTGAGGTAGAATAACATCTGATTCTGCCATGTTAAAAAATCGTCACCATCTCCCTTGAACGGTTCAGGTCTGTTGTGAGTAGTAGTTTTTGAAAATTCTACTGTTGCCATCTCTGTTTTAGTAAGAAAACAGAAAAATTCTTAAGATGTTATACGTCTAGTATACCAAAACAGAGAATAATCAATTATAAACTCGTCGCACAAGTTTATAACTCAGATTTCCACTACACTGGAATTCTGTGTTAATTATTATAACAATATGATTGTTGTAAATAAATTACAACAACAGCGTTATACTATTTTGAATAAATAGTACAACCAAAATAAAGGATAGAATATAGAATTCTAACCGGAATATGTCTGAGGCTCGTCGTAACGATTTCCTTAAGAATTTTATTTCAAAATTCTCCCAAGATACAACAGACGTAATCTGCACGAGATTGTAATGAGTATGTCTATTCTGTGATATATATGGAATGTTGAGCAGTAGAGCAAAGAAGCAGAAGAAATTAGATTGGAATGGGATGAGAATGTGATCAGTATTCTCTCCTATTTATAATTTCGTCCGCACCCCTTCGAACAGTCGCGTCTGCCTGAAAGGTTGCACCTGTTTCCTTTCATTGCTGCTGTTCGTTTAACGGGCCGCACCCGTTCGCTACTGCCTATGTTCGGCCGCGTCTCTTCAGTCGGGCCGCACCTGTTCGCCTCTAACGGGTCGCACCCGCTTCTGTTCGCCCATGCTTCTTCAGTCAGGTTGCACTCGCTCGCCGCGTCCGCTTATGAACAGTCGTGTCTGTTCACATAGCCTGCAACTGTTAAAAAACCCGGCCCAGTTTTGCAGCAAAATTAGGATCATATTAGACCCAAACCCAAGCCCGGCCCGGTTCGGTTCGGTCGGACGGACGGCGGCGGCGCGCGCGCGTGTGTGGTGGAGATGCATGATCTCCCTCCTCACAACGAAGCATACATTTGGGTGCCCCTAGGCCCCAACATCTTCATTGCAAAGCCATATATAAACTAGTATGGCTTAGCAATTTTGGCGATGTGGGACTTTATGTATGTTTCATTCATTTTGTTCTTTAGGAATTCCAACAAATAGTTCTTCCAGATTGCAGGAATTAGCATGCTCCACTAATTGGTAAATTTTAAATAATTCATGTAGATACAATTTATTTTGTTTATGTTCTCAAGTATCATATTCAATCTAGGAAGGTTATGCATTTGAAAAATTAAAAGTAGTTGACAAAGATATATTTTCATTGACCAAAGTACTATAATGCTTGAACCAATCTTCTCTCTACATGTTTTCTTCTAAGACAAATTGATTGGTCAACTTGCATATCTATAATAGTTACAATTATCACGATATATTCATATTTATGCACAAATTTAATAGCATTAGCAGTAGCAGCGTATTTCAAGTAGAAAATCCGAAATTTTGAAAAACTTTAATCTGCTCATCTCTACCTGCAGTAACAATCGCTGGTATGTGGAGATTATGTGGGGATAACAAAAGGATGCAGTGCTTATACTGCATATATCATAGAAGGATTAAAGAAAGTGCATGACTTGTGAGATATTATGATATATCAAAAAGCGAACGGTTCCCTTTTCAATTCACCTTTTGCAACTGCCGCTTTGGTATTGAATACAAATGACAATAAAGCCCTCAACTATTTATATGCACTCAAGAAGATGTTTGTCCATTTAGGTCAACTTTAAATCATAACCTATGTATTTTCTTGAATAAATATACCACACTTTTTTCTGATGCTATGATTGTTGCTCATTTCTTTCAGTTCCAACTATGTATCCTTCAACAATATATACTCAACTTTGCATTATTGATGACCTTGAGAGATTTGATATCTCTAAGTATATATTTTACATCCGAGATCAAAACCATTTCGGACAAAATATATAGGTGATTACCAAGAAATCTCTATATAAAAAAAGGACTATACACCAGTGGTGCATGTTTAGTTTTTATGATAAACTCTTCTATAGGTCAAATTTTATTATTTAGTATAGTTCAAAAAGTTTTATATTAGCAACCAACACTACAAGAGAAACGGCTCTTTCCAACGGCGGTAAGCCGTTGAAGGCCGTTGAAAATCCCGTTGGTATACGTTTCAACGGCTTCCAACGACTTCCAATGGCACCAACGGGGTTATACCAACGGCTTCCAACGACAAGTTTGCCGACGTGACAAATCCTGTTGACCAAACTACCGTTGGAAATCCGTTGGAATGCGCTGGAATTTTCCGTTGGAAGCCGTTGGACGTAAATGACCAGTGTGTTGTTGGTTGCCGTTGGAAATCTGGGTATATTTTTTTAAATAAAACCAGCAGTTGGAAATCTGACCATTTCGAGCATATATATATATATATATAACAACTATATCAAAACATATCCAAACATATAGATATAACCAAATCATGCATATATTTCAACATAAACCAATATCCAAACATAACCAACATCAAAAAATCCAAACCAACATCCACAACCAAATCATCAGAATGCATCAAATCCAAATATACACAGAAACCATCAGAATGTATCAAATTCTCACCAACTCCAAAATATACATGCCAATAACAAAACATACCTAAATCACTCTGCACCAGAACCACCAGATGAAGGAGGTTGTCCATACTGTGCGATGAACTCCGCCATACGCTGGTTCATCTCCTCCGTCCTTACTTCATGCAACAAATTGTGTTCCCGCATCTCGGCAAGCTCGGCTCGTAGCTGCGCAATCTCTTCCTTATCTCGAGCCTTTTGATATTCTCTTTGGGTTGTCTGAGCATGTAAACAAATTTAAATTATCAACTACACTAAAAAAATTAGTATTAAAATAAGTGCAAATTAACTAACCTATATATATTCACTAACAAATTCATAAAACAAACTACGGATATGAAAGTGTCTGCCGCGGGTATAAGGATAGTTCAAAATATGAATGGAATACACTAGTATAAGGATATTTACTAACTTAAAATTTAACTTAAAATCACCGATTGGCTTCCATATCCGTAGCGTCTACCGCGGGTCACTGGATCCATGATAGACTCAAAAATGGCGTCCTCCTCATCGGGGGTCAAGTGAGCTCGTCCCATATCCTCAAGTAAGGCTGTCCGCGCTTCTTGGAACTTTTGCTGTCATGTAAAATATAATTGAATTTAGTTAATGTTATTTCAATTAACTTGTAAGTTTTAGTTACTTATGTTATACTTACATAGGCAGCACGCGCTTTGTCATCGTGGTCCCAAGAGTAAGAAACTGCGCCGGAATCATCGACTTGAGTCAAGGCATGTGTATGGGTAAACACATCCCAATAACTAACAGCCCTCCCCTCCCCCCCCGCGTTGTCTCTCCTGAAATATGCACATATAAATATACATTATTTATATTTTAACAAATTAAAACTTAAAATAATTAACTATTTATCTTATTTAATAATTATACCAAATCTTCTCGGTGATGCTGGAAAGACTTGGAACCACCGCGATGCGTAACGGGGTTCCTGCTCCTGTTTGCAGAATTCCTCTTGGACTGCCTCTGCGAATTTAAATTGAAAACAAAAATTGTTTTGACAGTTTTTATTATTTATATATTATTTGCCTCAAACAATTTAAATTAAATATATGATAGATTTACCACAAAATCCTCGTTGCTCCACCAGGTGGCGAACTCATCAAAGACAGCTTCACTCATCCAATGAGGTCTCTTTCCTGATGTTTTGATGCTGTTTATTATTTCGTGATAGTTTTTTGCAATTTTGCTGCTCCAATGGCACCGGACAACAGAAACATCAGAATCAGCCAAGTCCACTTCCCCCTGCACGTTTGAAAAAATATGAGTTATACAGTTGCTACAAATAGTGCAAACATGAATTGACATAATGTACATGACTACATAATGCAATAATTGATATACCACACATACCAAAAAGTCCTGCCAGATAACCTCCCGCACCCCCTCTGGTATCGCAGTCCACCTAGGCCAACACGAGGTCATACGAGCCATATACGCCCGTTGCGAGATCGTGAGCACTATGTTGGAAGGCTCCAACGTAAACCCACCGCTGTGTAAGACAGGAAAAAAACATTTAATATTCTGTTACTACTATATATATTTGATAAAAGATTGTATTGAATAAAATTTAATTTTGAAACTTTATACTTACCTGCCATCGGCTTTGGGTTTCAGCCATACCGTAGGCCGAACACCCGGCTGTGAAGGACCAGCATCATCACCTCTCTATAAGCTGGAAGATCCGGAGTGTGAACGTCTGCGTCCCGACATACCTATATGAAATCATAGTATAAAGAAAAGCAAGAGTAACATTGATTAATTTAGTATGAAAATGGTGTCAGAATAATGAACATTGCGTAACATACATTATGGCGTAACATAAAAGAGACTATGTGATACATATCATATAAAATTACTTTGGAAACAGAAAAATGAAAAAAAATTACCTTCTCAAAATATTGATTAGTGATCAATCCTCATCGCTTTCGGATTCAGACTCTTCTTTGCACTCTATATTTTGTTCCTCTATACTCTCAAATGCTTCAATTAATGCATTTGATTCATCGTTTAGAGGTCCAAAATCTATTTGATCGTCGGTTACTATTATTCCTCTATTTTCCTCGATATCTGCTTGGTAAGCTTGTTGTTCAGGAATATTCCGTCCATCAAATGTAAACCTTGGTTTGGTTTTAAAAACAGCCGACCAATCTATTTTATCTCTTCTTAAAGATGGGTAAGGAGCATAATAAACTTGAAGAGCTTGTTTGGCAAGTACAAAAGGATCGTACTTATAATACCTTGAAGTATGTTTTATTTCTATAAGATTATATTTTGGATCCACGTTTATTTCAGAACCTGGAACGTTGCTGAACCAGTTGCATATAAACAAAAATACTTCTTCTGCGGGTCGGGTGAAATATGTCAACTGCAAAATCTGGGTCAGCACGCCATAAAAGTCATTTATGTGATCATTTGGATCATCACTACCTTTGACAAATACACCAGTATTGTTAGTTGATTTTTCGGCACCGTATTCTTTGGTATTAAATTTATATCCATTGACAAAGAATATTGGATATGTCTTGACTATCCTTTTTGGTCCCATAGCTAAATGTTTCAATCCTTCATCTACAACACAATTAGTTGTATCAAAAACGTAGTTAGAAAACCAAGCAGCAAATTCTTTACCGATATCGTCGTTTGGATGTTGTGATTTGTAAATACTGCAATTATAGAACAAATGTTGCATTATGATTAAAATACATGTGTGCATATTTGTGTATACATATGTGTAGATGATATGCATGTGTAGACGTATGTGTATATATATTACCTAATAAATGGTGCAACTTCGGCACAGTTGAGAAGAATGTACGTGTGTGCTACTTGATAATCTCTATCATCCAACCTACTTCCACACATTTACCAGCAGGCCGACCAGTTTTTTTAAAAATAGATAAAGTCGCTTGACAATCATCTTCATCAATGCCTTCATCATTACGCGTAGCACTTTCAAATGATATGTTCACATGGTCGCTTAAATAGTGAGAGAAAAAAAACGAAGCTTCTTCTTCGATGTACGATTTGCAAATCGAACCTTCAACTCGAGCTTTCTATCTCACTTTTTTCTTTAGATGATTTAAATACCTAGCAAAAATTATTTTAAATTAATTTTTTATACATTTAATTAAACCAATATGTAATAAACTAAATATTAATATACCTTTCAAATGGATACATCTATCCATATTGCACAGGCCCTCGAAGACGTGCTTCAAATGGAAGATGAATAGGTAAATGCTCCATAACATTGAAAAAACCTGGAGGAAATATTTTTTCCAGTTTGCAAAGCAATATCGGGATTTCTTCCTCAAGTTTACGTAGACGATCAAATTTTAATGTAGTTGAACAAATCTCTTTATAAAACAGACTAAGTTCTGTTACAACAGTCCAAACTTTTACGGGCAACAGTTCTTTAAAAGCGTCGGGTAACAAATTTTCCATCATAACATGACAATCATGACTTTTCATCCCGCTAAGTTTATTGTTCTTATAGTCAACACATCTACGAAGATTAGAAGATATGCCATCTGGGAATCTTAATCATTCCACCCATTTTAAAAGTAATTTAACTTGATTATTGTCTAGCTCATAGCAAGCTTTTGGCTTTTTTGTGTCATTTGGTTTTATATGAAGCTCAGGACGATTACAAATTACTTCGATATCACGTCTTGATTTCAAATCATCTTTCGTCTTCCCTTTAACATTCAAAATTGTATTAAACAGATTATCAAACACGTTTTTCTCATTATGCATCACGTCAATATTATGACGAATCAAGAGATTTTTCCAATAAAGCAATTTCCAAAATATGCTCTGTTTGCACCAGTTATGAATCGATGATTTACCTTGAATTTCAATTTGTTCTCCGGTTTCATGTATCTTTGGATAATCCTTTACGAGTTCATAAATTTCTTCGCTTGACCAAACCGTAGGTGGTCTCAAAGTTTCATGTCTATTAGCTGTAAAGTTTTTTTATCTCTTCGAAAAGGATGATTAATATGAAGAAAACATCGATGACAGTCAAACCACGAAATTTTCTTTCCATGAGGTAAAAAAATTGCTCGTGTTTCTTCCATGCAATAAGGACAAGCTAGACGACCGGCCGTACTCCAACCTGAAAGCATTGCATATGCAGGAAAATCGCTGATTGTCCACAATAAAGAAGCATACATGCGAAAGTTCTTTTTTTGGAAAATATCATATGTCTCTACTCCCTCGTACCACAATTTTTTTAATTCATCAATCAATGGTTGTAAATAAACATCGATTCCTTGTGTCGGATCATCGAGAGCAGGGACGACAACTGTAAGAAACATATATGGAGCTTTCATACACATCCAAGGAGTTAAATTATAAGGTGTGACAATTATAGGCCATGACGAATATTTCGAACCAAATTGAGAGAATGAGGAAAATCCATCCGTACATAAACCAAGTCTAACATTACGAATTTCGGACGCAAAATCAGGATATTTCTGGTCAAAATGCTTCCATGCTTCCCCATCAGCTGGATGTGTTAACGTACCTTCTTCCTGTGTTCTCACACCGTGCCATCTCATATGTTGCGCAGTTACAGAAGATGCATATAACCTTTGAAGTCTAGGAGTAATTGTTAAATAATGCATACGCTTATACGAGACTTCCTTTCCCTTTTTCTTTCTTGGTTTGTATCTTTTCTAATTACATATTTTACAATTTCTAAGGTTGATATCTTCTTTCCAAAACAACATGCAACCCTTTAGACATGTATCTATTTTTCGATACGGTAAACCGAAAGCCGACATCAGTTTTTTTTACTTCGTAATGATTTTCACATATTAGATTATTAGGAGGCATATGTTGTTTCGCAGCTTGTACAACAGCCGTTAATCCAGATTCTGTGAGGTTGTATTTGGATTTCATTGCAATGTATTCAGCAGTTACTGATAATTGGGTTCCGCTTGTGCAGCCTTCCCAAAGGGGTTTTTTCGCGGCATCTAACAAATCATATATTTTTTTTGCCCCAATATTTGGTTCTTCTTCAGCATTACCATCGTCATCAGTTAATTGAGGAACATGAAACATTGAACGTGCATCATCTTCAACCATATGTTCTACAAGATTTGTCGTACCAATTTCATTACTCACCACCTCCTCATCTTGTACAGGATTAGATGCTAATTGTTCCCCATGACGATCTCAAATCAAATAGTTCGACACGAAACCGTACTAACGCAAATGAACTCTAACCATTTGTGGTATCAAATGCTTTAACAGTTTGCATTTACTACATGGACAACGGATTTCTTTGTAGTTTCCGTTATTACGTAAAGCAAAATTCATAAATACGCTAACACCATTATTAAATTGTTCACTTGTTGAGCCTTCAGTATCGACCCTTCATTTTTTGTACATCCAGCTCGGATCAGTAAAATAATTGTCCATTTACCTACGTATATAATTAAAAAGTACGATATAAATTTGCATTGACATTTTTTAGTAAAACAATTTTATAAACTTTCTTCTTGTTTTTGTTATATCTGTTAAAATAATACTTAAAGCTTATTTTGAAATGAACATTATATTTTATTTAAACAATTTTATTAGCGAATTTGATATTAATTGATCATTGACACTTTGTTGATGGGTCATCCTACCTTCCATTACAAATACAATAACGTAATTAAATCGCATAAATCATTTCAATTTAAACGATTCAACAAAATTTCGACAGCACTTCGCTTTAGTTCCCTGAACAGTACACAATTGCGTGTACACAGAGAACATAAAGGGAAGCGCTGCCGAAATTTTGCGAACCGTTTAAACTGAAATGATTTACGAGATTTAATTACGTTATTGTTTTTGTAACTTGTCCAATACAGGGACAAATCCAACAAATACTGTATACGATGAATATAGATGTCCGTTCTGTTAAAAAATCGAATATCCACACAACGATCCTATACTATACTTATCAGACGGGGCCAAAAACACTCTAAGGGTTTAAATTTTAAAATTAGCGATACAAAAGTTTAAATTTTATTTTCATAAAATTTAAACTTTTATATCAATAAATAATATGTTGAATCAACGCATATATAATAATTTTTTCCTAAAACAAAAAAAAATCCAGTATGTGTGCGCAACGTATAAAATAAACAAACAATGTTATACATATAATCGCATCACAAATCACATCCAGTCATGCACAAAATATATCACATATATATCGTATCATAACATGTCAAAAGCGAACAATTTATAGGTCAATATCATCACTTTCTACGTACGATTTTATGCAATTCAATCACCAATATAATAACAAGTGAGGTTCATGCTTAGGTTAGTAATAATTATTAAGTTTGAAACTAATTTAATAATAAACCTAATTTAACAAATCATAGTTAAACATGCAATAATTAGTTTAATAACAATAATTAAGGTCCAATACACTACACTATACAGACAATAACACAATACATACAAAAAAATTACCAATTTAACCTAAAATTAAAAATTTAACAAAATTAGGGTTTTAGCAAATAATACCTGATTTTGGAGGTTGTGAAGCTTGCAAACGAAGATGGGGATGCTAGAACGTGTAGAAGGGGATAAAATGAGGTTGGAAATTTTTTAGGGTGGGAAAATTGGGGTTTTTGGGTTATTTTTCGTGTGGAATGGGAATGAGGAAGAAGAAGATTGAGCTGCAGGTAAGTCATGGATTTCCAACGGCGAGCAACGGCCGCCAACGGCAATATTCCAACGGCTTCCAACGGTATGTATTTTTTGTTATTAAAAATTTCCGAGAAAAGCTTGCCGTTGCTCGCCGTTGGAAGCCGTTGGTCAAAGGCCGTTGCCCCCCCTCTCCCATTGCTATAAACAGTAATTCTTATAGTGCAATAGTAAAGAGTTTAGCTCTCATTCTTCCAAAAGGTTCAAGTACCTATTTTGCATAAGCACAAATAAGAATATGTACTCTGGTACAGATTCATATACTACATGTAATATAAGATGTACTGGAAATAGTTACTATTGCTTATGTTTTGGATGTTGGTTACAAAAGGATGAGAAAATTATTTCAAAAGCAATGTTGTGTTCTTGCATTGCTGATACTAAATCAATGTTGCTTCTAGGACTACTGAGATTTGATGAAGTGGGTGGTTTCTCTTCAGGCCATGTTGCTGATATCACTCTAGCAAGTTTAATTTACGTCAATCTTCATTTTTGCAGTTACTTTGGATAATAGAAATTCGAATTATGAAATATGTAGTATTTTGTTTGATTAAAACAGAAAAGCAAATTCTACATCAAAGTGTTCTTGCCATAACAAATGGAACAAGTCGCACAGCAGGCCATGCTTTTCTTCCATATACTCTTAATTTCAAGTCCAAGCGAGGTAAACCACTCTCTTTTTCGACTACTTTTGTGCTTGCAATTGCTGCGGAAGTGTCATCTATTAGTGGTCAAGGCATGGCTTTTGTTATTTCTGAAAGCTCAAACTTTTCAACTGCTTCAAGTACCCAGTATTTAGGGCTTTTAAATGAGAAAACTAATGGGCTTTCTGATAACCATGTTTTTGCTATTGAGTTTGACACATTTTTAAGCCCTATCTTCAATGATATTGACGATAACCATATTGGAATCGATGTTAATAGCTTAAGCTCTATAGCTTCACATTCAACGGGTTATTATGATGATGAAACTGGTTTGATTACAAATCCGACTTTAAAAAGTGGGAAACCAATGCAAGTGTGGGTAGATTTTGATGGTGAAAGTATGCAACTTAATGTTACTATATCTCCTTTGCAAATGGCCAAACCTAAAAAGCCACTTATATCCAATATTGTTAACCTTACGGATGACATCGCAAATTCTAGCATGCATGTTGGTTTCTTTTCAGCTACTGGTGCCTTTTGCTCTTACCATTTTGTTTCTGGATGGAGTTTCAAGATGAATGGTGTGGCGGATGCACTCGACTACACAAAACTTCCTTCAATACCTAGCCTTGGTCCAAAAAGAAATAAACAAGTTCTGGTTATAGTACTTCCTATGGTTTCTTGTTTAACAGTGGTGTTAATTATTGTTGCATTTGCATTATTAATGCAAAGAAGGTTGAAATATGCCGAGTTAGTTGAGGATTGGGAGCTCGAATACAGGCCTCGTAGATTTTCGTACGAATATTTATTCCAAGCGACAAAAGGCTTCAGTGAAAAAGATCTATTAGGAAGTGGAGGTTTTGGCAGAGTTTACAAAGGCGTTTTGCCAAAATAAGGAGTAGAAATTGCAGTGAAGAAAGTATCCTGCGAATCAATACATGGCATGATGCAGTTTGTTGCTGAAATTGTTAGTATCGGTCAGCTCTCTCACCGTAACCTCGTACAACTTTTAGGCTACTGTAGGAGAAAAGGAGAACTGCTTTTAGTCTATGATTTCATGCCTAATGGCAACCTCGATAGGTTCTTATATGATCAATCAAAACCAAGTCTAAACTGGGCACAGCGATTTCATATTATTAAAGGAGTGGCAGCTGGTCTTTTATACTTGCATGAAGATTGGGAGCAAGTTGTAATGCACAGAGATATTAAAGTAGGCAAAGTGTTGTTAGATAAAGAAATGAATGGGAAGCTTGGAGATTTCGTGCTAGCAAAATTATATGATCATGGTGCTGATTTGCAAACAATTCATGTTGTTGGAACTCTGGGCTATCTTGCACCTGAACTGTAGCAAATGGAATGTCAACTACTGCAACTGATACATATGCTTTTGGTATATTTCTTCTTGAAGTGACTTGCGGAAGGAGGCCTAACTCTACCATACAAGGAGAAAATATAATGCTGATTGATTGGGTGTTAAAAATTATCAAGGAGGGCAGCTTTCTAAAACTGTCGACCCAAGACTGCAAGACAAGGACCGTGAGTACGAAGTTGAATTTTGTTTTGAAGCTTGGGCTATTATGTTTAAACCATATTCCTCAAGCTAGGCCTACCATGCGACAAGTGGTGCAAATTCTGGAGGGTGGTGCCCCTCTTCCCGAGTTACCACTAGGCTATATGAATTTGAATACACTGTTGCCATTTGCAAGTGAAGGTTTTGAGGGTTTCCATATGAGTTCGTTCTACTCAGGACCTAGTATTTCAGACATATCTTATAGTAGGTAAATAGTTAGATCCTACTGTCACTCATATTAGCTGAGCACAGTTATCAACAGAGGATCTAAATTTATGTTTTATGCCTCTGAATTAGGAGAACTGAGATGTTGCTATTTCTATTCCCTTTTTGTTGACACACACACACGTGTAAATGTGTATGTATGTGACTGACCAAAGCATCTGACTTATCCAACAGAGCTCAAATCTGGTAGTAAAGAATAGATGCAAGTTGGTTGATGTGGGTGAAACGAGATGAGTAGTAGCTGAAGGAACTATCGCTTCAACTGATCCAACAACAATGGTTCACTGTGTTCTATTAGGAAAAGATGCGGTAAAATTTTGGGTAGACTTTGTGAGAGTTAATGACGCATTACTATGGAGATCTACATTGGAGTGTACATACATGGAAGATGCTTTTGGGACTACCGTAGCTAGGCCTGTCAACGGATACAATCGGATACAGATAGTGCTGTATCCGAATCTGTATCCGAAAATAAAAATCCGTATTCGAATCCGTATCCGATATCCGCAGATACCAGTTGAAGAATATCTGTATCCGTATCCGCGGATATTTTCGGATATCCGAAAATATCCGTATCCGGCTCAGCGAATACGGATATTTTCGAATATCCGAAAATATCTGTATCCGAATTTCAAAATGCATATCCGAAAATGCATAATGCATAAATTGCAGCAAATACAACATATAATTGTAGCAAATTCATCATAAAAGCAAATACATAAATTGCAGCAAATACAGTAGCAAATTCATCACAAAAGCAAATACATAAATTACAGCAAATACATCATAAAAGCAAATACATCATACATGTAATAATAGCAAATACATCATACATGTCATAACTTAAAACAACATAAATCATAAAAGCAAATACATCATACATGTCATAAATTGTAGCAAATACCAAAAATCATCTACAAAGCACACATATAATTTAATATATTGCATTCTTTTTCCATTTTTCCACGAAGTAGCGGCTAGTCGATGCTTCAAAAGTTTACCCCTGTAAATTGTAATAGACTCAGTTAGTAATAAAGCAAAACTAAAATGAAGTACTTGTGCACTCATTCATCACCATTATCTTCACTTGCAATCAAGCTACCCGTATTTTGAACTAACTTTATCATTGACAATTAACAGCTAACTTGTCATTACATCATACCGTTTGTATCTTCATTTTTAATGACATCTCTTCTAGCATTTACTTTGAAGATTCGTTAGCTCCAGCAAAGTTTTTTTTCTTTCTTCTTTTCCTTTTTAATACAGCAATATCATTTTTAAGATTCAAAATTAAAATATTTAAATAACATTTCTATGCTTTGATCAAACCAGCTAACTTCTGACAGTCAATGTCTCGTTATAAAAGTTCTAGAAGGATTATATATCAAAAATACAAGTTTACATTGACTGCTTAACCATTTCAAGATTTCTACTATGATGTGAAATGTAAATCTAATTGGATTATTAATATACCAGGCTTACTTACAAGTTTTTCTTGTTTAAACCATTGAAACATGCATGTGCACCACTGAACTGTAGGTATGCTAACTAATATGTAGTACATGTACAGTTCAAAGTCCTAATTTAATCCTTACATTTAATATGTAGTACATGTACAAACTAATGTATATAGATTGAAACAGCAGTCATGCTCATGCAAATAAAATATCACATTAGTTTAATAGTACCGTACTGTATATAATGGAGTATAGTCAAATGTAAACAATAAAGACGGGTTGAATCTGTGCAGTTAATGCCCCGCTATATCCCCGCTATAACTTCGATATATCTTATAGCGGATTCCTACCGCTACGATTTTTCCATATATCCCCAACATATAGCCTTTCCGCTTTAATCCCCGCTATTTCCGCTATATCCCGTTATTTCCGATATATTCCGCTATTTCCGCTATATCTTCTATAAAAAATTGGATTGAAAAATGATATTTATACACTATAAAAATTATGAAATTAATTAATTTCATTGAATTTTTGATATATGTTTAGAAATGATAATACTCTAATATTCTACTAAATTAAATTAAGTTATATAACAGTTTTACGTTCATTTACAATACATTTGCACATATTTTTATTTAAAATTATTTTTGTATTAATTATAATTCAATTGAATGTTAATTTTTCACATAATTACTATCTATATATTTGTAAAAACAACAAGTATGGGATTTATATGCTATTTAGAGTAATCCGATATATCCCGCTATATCTTCGCTACATCCCCGCTATGACTTTTTGCACCTCTACCGTATTAAATCCACCGAGCGCTTTAACTGCACAGGGTTGAATGCAAGTAACTTTCGAATATGTATATAAATCATAATTATTGGCTGGAATATGCAAGTAAACACTGAACATTGAAGTCTTATGTACATTGTTCTACATAGAGTCTGAATGCAAGCAATTGAAGCTTAATGTCTGAAAGTATGAATCATCAAATTTAATACCTGAACAACTAAGGATAGCACACACATACAAGGTAATATAAGTGTGAATGGTAAGCTAATCTAAGTTAATCACTGAAACATGTAAAGTCATATGTAAATTGAATTCATCCTAAAGCCTAAATGCAAGAAAAATGAAAACGTCCGAGGCTTAATGCCTAAGTACCAGAATGAATGAATCATTAAAATTAATGCCTGACCAACTAAGGATTGTACACTAACTAAAGACTAACAACATTATTCAAATTCTTATGTATTTCTGAAGTTGAGATGACCATGGCAAGGTAGCATAACTGAAGCTTAGCTCAGATGAACCGGATAAATTTTTTTTGCATTCAACATAAAAACAGTCCAATTATTTTTGCATTCAAAATAAGAAAACAGTTCAATAAATTATATTTGCATTCAACATAAAACAATTCAATAAATTATTTTTGCATTCAACGTAAAACAGCTCAATTATTTTTGCATTCAACATTAAAAACAGTTCAATAAATTATTTATGCATTCAACATAAAAAACAGTTCAATAAATTATTTTTGCTTTCAACATAAAAATTAAAAACAGTTCAATTATTTTTGCATTCAAGATAAAAATACAGTTCAATAATTTATTTTTGCATTCAACATAAAAACAGTTCAATTACTTTTGCATTCAACATAAAAATACAGTTCAATAAATTATTTTTGCATTAAACATAAAAACAGTTCAATAATTTTTGCATTCAAAACAAGAAAACAGTTCAATAAATTATATTTGCATTCAAAACAAAAAAAGTTCAATAGATTATTTTTGCATTCAACGTAAAAGCAGCTCAATTATTTTTTCATTCAACATAAAAAACAATTAAACTGCAAATCAAGTAATCAACTAATAAAAACAGTTCAGCTCAATGTTTTTTGCATAGGGTATTAAATTGCAAATCAAGTAATCAAGTAATCAACTAATAAAAACAGTTCAGCTCAATGTTTTTTGCATAAGGTATTAAACTGCAAATCAACTAATCAACTAACTAGTTAAAATCCTAAATTAACTAACTGCAAATTAACTGACTGAAAATGAGTATCTTCTAACTGCAAATCAACTAACTGGTTAATTTCTTAAATCAACTAAATGCAAATCAGTTTTCAAAAATCACCTAATTAAGTTTAGAAATTATACCGAGTTAAGATTTCCAAGCTATCATTCAAATCGAGAGAAAGAGCGTGATCCAATCGAGCGATTGATTGATAGGCGCTGCCTCGCCGCGACTCGCGAGAGATGAAGCTTCCAATCGAGGGACGAACTTCAAATCGAGAGACCAACGTTCGATCGATCTCCAATTTCCGTGAAGATGAAGTGATGGCGGCTGGAAATTTTTGCTTCAGTAAAATGTAAGGGTTTTGGTGCGTGGTGTGTTGCGTGTGTTGTGTATAGGTAAAGGTAATTAGGTATACGTATATACTGTAGAGAGAAATGCAGACTGTCAACTGTGTAATTGGTAAGTATAAATCAAGTGCGGCCCAAACCCTATTTGTTCTCAAGGCCCATTTCCCTAATAGTTTAATTAAAAAATTTATACATGTGTGTGTATATATGTATGTATGTATGTATGTATTTTCATGTCAAACCATCGGATGGATATTTTTCGGATACGGATACCACTATAACCATATCCGTATCCGAAAAGCTTTTCGGATATCGGATATCTGTATTTGCTTTTCGGATAACGGATATATTTCATATTTTCGGATACGGATGCGGACGGATGTCGGATTTTTCGGGTACCCATTGCCAGGCCTAACCGTAGCTTAGCCGGCGACATATGTCATTGGGGAATCAAGTTCTAGTAAGTATTTGTAATGGCGGCATTTCTATATTTCCCTATTATATCTATTTATTAACCGATTCAACTACTGAATCATCTATTTTTTTGGTTATGTAATTGTTACCATGAAAAATCACCTATAATTGCTGATCATGTTCAAGGATTCTATATAATTTGCCCTTAAAAAAAATCAAAATTAGCAAAATGTGAATTAAAGTGATAATTGATACAAATCGCTAATTATATCGAGGGTATATATGGTTTATGGTTAAGAAAATGGTCTAAGGTAAATAAATTCAAAACTCAAAAGGGAGAGAGATGGGAAATTTTGAAGTTGCAAAGTTGCCTTTTTTTGCAGAATAACAAAATTTGCAGTTACGTTATTTGTTAAAGTACCCTTTTAATTTGCAGTAAAGGTCGACAATTCTTCAACCAGTAACAGTAGTTACATAGGGGTATTGAGAAATGGTAGCCAGCATGAAGATTCGTTGATCTTATTAAAACTGGGTAACTTAAACAATGCCAAATGAGCTAGGATTAATTAGTCAATTCAAAATCAATTAATCACACGCCGGTAAAATTAAAGAACTTGTCAATTATAGCCTATAATTAATTACACTTAAATTATACATTTAGCAACAAATTAAAAGTCAGGATTCAAAAGATATATCTAATAATAATTCATATTAAAACCTTTGGTGGTAAAAGAAGCATACTTACATTCCTATTAGGTGGACTGAAATGGATGTTCCCCGTTCAATTTTTTATATAAAAAGGTCATCCCAATCCTTTAATTCAAGATCAAGTAAACAACAAAAGTTACATAACTAATATCATGACATGAGCTATGAAATGTTGTGAACTTGATGGGTTGATTGTTTATGTGCTTGTTTGAATAATAATCAATTAATATTGTTTGAATGTTACTTGATAATTCATGAAAAATTCTTATTGTTGATTATCAACCTTGTTTGCATGTAATTAGCTTTTCCGAAGTGAAGACCATCAGCAACAATGGACATGACTTCAATTGTTATATGTATTATGATATTTGTTAGTACTGGTTGTGTAAACTTGTTTGTGAATGCTTGTGGTATATGAATTTGCTCATTTTGTCAAATAACTATTATCTAAATGGTTATGGATATTATACTTATGTGATTAACGTGTTCTCGATTATTTGAATATGATGATTATATGATTGATTGATTGTTGGTTTGAATATGGTAATTATACGATTGTTGCTAATTTTAATATGACTATTATATAACTGGTTGCTGGAAATAATATAAGCCATTAACAGTATATAGAGCATTTAAAATATGCTACAAAACAATCAATACCTTTTAGCGTTTTAAAACTGCACAGAAACACATGTAAAATACCACATGAATTTATAGTGGCATAAAATAAATGTAACGAAAAGTTTTTAGCACAAAATAAACGCTACAGAAAATCAAAGAACGATCCAAGTACAAACGCAACTAAAAATGTTAGTTTTGGTAGGGTTTTGTAAACGCTGCAGAAAACCTTTAGTAGCGTTTCAAAAATGCAGTTATACGAAAACATTTTATAGCGTTTATTGAAACGCAACCAAAAAAATCATACTTTTTAGTTGCACGACCTGTAGTAGCCTACTTTAAAACGCTACTAAAAGTTTTGGAAGCGTTTTTTCAACGCTACTAAAGGTCTTTTCTGGTGTAGTGAGCCAATCTTATGGAGTGATAATTTAAGTGCAATCTCATTATTGGCTAATCTAGTACTTCATTTCAAAACTAAACATATTGAAATAAATCTATATTTTGTTCGGGAACGGGTAATGAAAGAAAAACTGCAAGTCAATCACGTATCTACTACTTACCAGACAGCAGATGTACTTACCAAAACGTTGTCAACTAAGAATTTCACCAGACCGAAGAATGAGCTTAAATGTGGAGAAAAGCCAGATCCTCCCAATTCAAAGAAAGACTGGTCCTCTGAAGTTAAAGAAATGGATCAACCCCTACAAATCAAGTAAAGCCAGATCTACGAACAAAGCCAAACCAGATATGCAAGCCAGATTTTCTTTGACTCACAAACTTCTTTCTGTAATGAAGGATAGAAGTGGTGATTCACGAAGAAGTAAATTAATTCATACCAAATCAGTTCAATTTCTCAAAACACCAAAAGTAGAGCCTCTTCAAGTCTCAAATTCTCACTAAATCAAAGTATATTTGGTGAATTGAAGATTGAACGCATCAATCTTTGTTCATATTTAAACTAGTTTGAAGATGAAGAAGAATTGCAGTTATTTAGGAAATCGCAAGAGCAAGAGAAAAAACCCTAGTTGTTTTTGAGTGGGCGTATTATGAGAAATGAATATACGCAGCTGTAGTATCACAAATATAACAGAGGTAGTGTTATAAGGTTTCGGGTAGTATACCCGCATAAGCCCATTAAACTATAACTTATGTTATAAATACAAGGAAATTTTGCTACTTTGGGCCAGTTTTGAAAACAAATAACATCAGTAGACCAGTTTAAAACATAATTACAAAAATATGCCTGTTTTGGTATACGTCTTGGTGAATTTTTCAAAAATGCCCATTTGCGATTTTCCAAAAACCGCCAACGCGTATACCAACGTTGGTGATTTTTCGAAAATCGCTAATGGGCGATTTTTGAAAATTCGCTTTGGCTGCAATAAATCCAGTCAGCAAGCTCTCTTTCTTCCTCACTTTTACCTTTACCAAAAATTAACCCAAAAGATTGTAAATGGCTCCAATAAACTGAAATTAGATTTTGTATCTTTAAAACGTTGGTTTAGGGCTAAATTTAGATCTTGACGACGGTGTCAGCGAAGTTCAACAATTCAAAGGTACAATCATAAAACCATAGTTTTTATTTGTAACTTCAGAAATTTCTATTTGTTAGTAAATGTTGGTAAATTGAATAAGGGGTTTGAGTAAGTTAACTATTTTGTACGTACGTAGTGATAGAATTGTATACTGAATTGTAGAATGGTGAAAAATCTAATTATTACACTTTGCTACTACGACGGCGAACTGATTGTTGATGATCAGAGAAATGGTAAATATGTTGGCGGTATGTATAAATTAGAAAGAGTGCGGAAATGTTGCAGATTAACGGAATTAAAAAATCTGTTCACAAAACAACAAAAAATAATCAAGAAGAATTTGAAATTGAATTAGTGATTAATTGGCCAACGGACTCGGGTTCTACAGCAATAGCATTAGCGGACGATGATAATGAAGAAGTAATTTTTTCTGCTGTTGCAAAATCGATTGAGTTATACGTAGGGAAAGTTGCAAAACAACAACAAGAACAACAGGTGGCATCTCCTGTAGTAAGTACTGGAATTGGATACTATACATAGATGTTGGAGACGGTGAATCCATCCGATGGCTACGTATCTCCTAGTTACAGTAATCCTTACGTAAATGATGGAAAATACTATCCTCCATCCATGCAGTACAGGTTCATGCCGTACACAAACTCGTAACCGTCTATGCAACAAAGCATCTTTATTGCACACCGTCTATGGATGAAATTATTAGTTCGAGGTAACATTGTTTTGATGAATAGTTGGATATAATGTTATTTAGTTATATTTTCTTACGCTGTGTTGTAATGTAATTAGCTTCCAGCAACAAGGTAGTCAGCATAACGAAAGTGCTGAACCATTAAATGCTAATATGTCATAGTCAATATATCCCAATCCATCCGAACTATATGATATGAGTCAGAGGTATGTTTATAAATATATCCTTGTTTTCGTCTCTTCTGGTATTGATTGTTGGTTAGATGACTCCTATATTGTTAACATGTATATGACAATCGATACTGCTGCACAATGGAGCACTGGACCTTCCGCCTATTCTCCTTATGCAAATGTTGACGATGATATGGACGTTGATAGGGATGAAGCGGTAGGTAAAGAACCTCAAGTCGATAGTTTGGTTGTTGCTTCTAGGAATGGTAATGAACAGTCTTGGATTGAAAGAATGCAAGTTAACAACGACCCTTTGAACTATGACTTTCCTACAGCAGATGACAATGATGGTGATAGTGATGAACCAGAGATGAAAGTACCTTTGGATGATGATTTTTGCACTACGCAAATGTTGGCAAGATATGTTGTTGCTAATCTTCAATTTGCGGACGAACGATTTTCAATTGCTTGCGTTCAAGGTGGTTTTAGTGTTGGAATGGTTTTTGAGACAAAAGAAAAGTTTCTCCAATAATTAATGGAATGGTCTATTCTGCATGCGGTTTCATACAAGTCAATCAAGTCAAACAAAACAAAATACACTGCTATATGTAATGTTGGAGGTAATTGTCCTTGCAGGATACATGCGATAGTTTCGAAAAAATCTGAGTCTGGATGGTGAGAAATTCGGAAGTATCCAAGCGAACACACTTGTGTCAACCCAGTAGTTAATTCCAACCATAAGCAAGTCACTTCGAAATTTCTTGTGACAAAAATCATGTCTTTTGTCAAAGCTGATTTGGATATTTCTGCTGGTACAGTGCAGGTGCCTGTACACGATCAGTTGTTCATCAACATAAGTTACATGAAAGCATGACGAGCATTAAGTAAAGCTATAAAGAGAATTTATGGTGATTGGATAGAATCATATGCGACATTACCACAGTTCTTTGAGGAGATAAAGAGAACGAATCATGGCTCTATAGGTCATGTGACACATGATGAAGTCGGAGTATTCGATCGTGCGTTTTAGGCATTTGGGCCTTGTATTAAAGGTTTTTTGCATTGTCGGCCATTGTTATGTATTGAGGGGATGCATTTGTATGGTAAATACAAAGGCACATTGCTTCTTGCTACCGCGGTAGATGCATATAATTGTCCTTTTCCTTTGGCTTATGCAGTTGTTGAATCTGAGTTATGTGATTCTTGGGGTTGGTTTTTTTCGTGCATTCTTGAATTCATACATAGTGTACGCGGTCGATGTATTAAAAGGGAATAGATCTTTACCTATAAAGGCTTTGGTTGCAAGAACATTCTTTCGCTCAGTAGAATATTTTTGTAAGCGTCGTCATATTGCTGATGAATTAACAACACGTTTGACTCCAAAGTGGAAAGCTAAAATAGCTGAAAGGGCTAGTGAAGCGCGTCGTTGTAGACTTGTGCGATTTAGCCAAACAGAATGGTAGATTATTCACTATTTTGAGGATGAATACAAAGTAATAATCGATGGCAACAATTGCTCGTGCACATGCAACATTCCACTACTCAAGAAGATACCATGTGCTCATGTAATGACACCTTGTTCGACGCAAACAAGTGGGACTAATAGAGCACACAATGATTTAGCTTCAACGTGGTACTCTGTTGAGAGTTACAAAGCTACTTATAAACCCGAGTTTCATCCTGTGCATGATAGGAGATATTGGAGCGCATATAACGGTCAAAAGATATTGCCGCCATCTATGAAAGGACAACCGGGGAGGCCGCGATCTACAAGGATCAAAGGTGTGATGGACGAGAGCTAGTCGTCCAAATCTAACAAGTGTAGCAAATGTGATGTGCAAGGGCATAACCGCAAGCGATGCTATACTGTCGTCTAGTATGTTTGTATTATTTAACTTTTAATAAATTGAACCTGACTTTATGTTGTGTATGCCAAACATGACCGAGTAATATATGTGTATCAACAACACTCTGATGTACTGTTTAATCATCAATTTCTTTTAGCTATTATTTACTCTGCCTTCCGGGATTATGTTGCATGCAATTGTGTTTGTAAAGTCACCAATAGGTTTTTGCAGCAGGTATGAATTAGCAATTTTCAAAAGTCGCCAAAAGGCGATAGCCTTTTGGCCTTTTTTAGAAAATCGCCAATATGCGACTTTTGAAAAATCGCATGTGAACGACTACTGTTAAAATGCAGCAGCAAGCAACACAGCCCACTTCCGCGTCGTTCAACTCAGCAAGCCAAACAAACAAGAGCTACACAAACACATATTGTATATACTAATCATGACATAATAACGAACTAACTTCACATACCAATAGATATACACGGCACAAAAATACGGAGTTTTGGAAATAATAACACATCTATGATAACAACAACACATCCATACCATAAACAAGACACATAAATGGAAACAAATACAAATATCCATACCACAAACTGCACAGCCATATGCACTAAGAATCTTTTACCATCTTTGCAAGCGACAAACTTCCAGAGGGGTACGACGACGACGATGTTCAGGCGGTTGAGACATGTATTCTTCTTCGTCGATCTCGGTTGAAGAATCAATTGTACATGTTGGTTGAGAAGGACCATGAATGTAATCTTCTTGTTGTTGTGACGGTGAACCTCCTCCTTCGAAAGAAGTACCTTCGCCTCTTTTATTTCGCCGATTGTATGTAAGTTGGAGTGGAGGTACATCTAACGGAGGTGGAGGTACGTCTGTGGGAGGTGGAGGTGGAGGTGGAGAGGGAGAAGGATGTTTTGACCTTTTTAGTTTGTTCCTTCCCAACACAGCCCGTTGAATGTTTTTTATGTTCAAGCACATCCCTTCGACTGCGCATCGTGTTCAAGACGTTGTTCGAGCTTTTCATCTATTTCCAACGCCTTGTAAATGCCATCATCCTATACAATGCAATGAAAATTAGCTCTCCTTATTTCATTTTAGTTAAATTAAAAGTGCTAAATATACTTACAACGTTTCTCTCTAGCGGTGCATGAGGGGTGTGTGGATTGCGGGGAACAGGTTGTACTGGCGCCTGTAAAACATATCTACGTGTAATGTTCCAATACCACCTCATGTAAGTCTCAAGAGGAGTGATTGACTCTCTCTCAAATCTAGTAAACAAATGGTTCTGATTCCATGTCTCAAGAGCATTTGCAATGTCCTCCTCATGACACTCCCCCGTATATACTGGAGCATTCTCTGGTATATGCTGCGCCATGCCAAATTATCGCATTACCCGATCTGGTAAGTGGTGTGCAGTACGTGTATTGCAAATGAGGGGAAGCCTAGCAGTCCAAAGAAATCTGGCGGCTGTACATATAGCGGGAAGTTCCTGCAGCAAATCCTGCGTGTACAGAGTCCATGTCACCAAAGCAGGGTACAGCACATCCAGCTCATTGCAGTAAAATCTTACATTCTGCCGTGGGGTTTGAGAGGTTTTTTTAGACCAATCCATCTGTCAAACATCGAAACAACAATATAAGACTACATGCACATATTGAATTAACATATTTGTTTTATACCATAAGAAGTTATATCGAGATCCAAGAGGCTTTGTGTGAACAATGACAACATTTCGTACTTGGATCATCCAACAGAAAGATATGTCCATGACTAAAGCTATAGAAAAAAAAAACCATTTAATAAAGAATGTCATAATAAAGAATGGCATAACACAGAATTAGCTACCTAAAGTAGTTGCATACTTGTACAAGTATCAAACAACCACTGATAAGTTTAGTGAGCATAAGAGATAGATTAGAGAGCTCCTTATATGTATAACACAAAACAGCACTACCCATGAATACTGTGCGCACTCATCTAGATCAGCTAAATATGGTAGCCATTTCAAATCCATTCGATTTTTGGAGCGATCACACATTAATCGGGAAGTAATAAGGTGTAGAATAACTACTCTTGCACGCTGCAAGATCTCAACATCTGTAGCATCTGCAGGTATATCATAAGCTAAAGCATGTATGTACCATTTTACTTCTACCATTTAATTATCCCTAACTTGCTCCGGAGGAGGAGTAATACCCAACAAATCAGTACATAGCTGTAGGTAATCATGCTGCTCGTCATCAACCAACGGATTGTCTTCTATAGGAAAACCTAAAAGCATTGCCACATCTCCAAGTGTGATCGTCATCTCTCCAACAGTTAAATGGAAAGTAGACGTCTCAGGTCTCCATCTATCTACAAGAGCAGTATTTTGATGATGATCTAGCTGAAGGTAGCCTAAGTTCGGTATTGTCGAAAATCCTACTCACTCAATCTCTTCCAAAACTCTAGGATGTTGAGAAGTGACTTTCTTTACGGACATAGAGTGATCAATTGTAAAGCTGCTTCTTCACTCTGTTTAACAATACATGTACATAGATTACTATTTACACATTTTGTTTAACAACGATGCAACATAATACAATTTAAAGGAAATTACCATCATATAAGCTTCACTTGACGTGCGGTGTTTAGGTTGTAGATATAGCACACTCGGGCCTATCAGACCGGGCTCCAACTCAACATAATCTACAACACAAAGAGTAATGGTTTAAACTCTAATCTTCAAAAAAATTATTTTCATCAATCTATAGTAATTTCTACACAATCGAATGAACAAAATCTAGCTACGATGCCCTATTTTAGTCTACAACATCAAACTTTGATAATATTTGTAAACTTAGCAAACCAACAAAAACCTAAATTTGCTCCAAAAAACCAAATTGGAGAAGAAATCAATACCTATATCCTCCACGATGCCGGAAGTATTAGCCATGGTTCGAATAGGAGTTGAATTTGATACAAAAGTGAGGAAATTGAATATTTTTGAGGGCTTGGTACTAATGGCCGAAATGGGTTTTTGTAAAAGAAAGTGGCTGTTTTTGTTATGAGGGGAGAGGAGTGGGTTGCTGTCTATTTTGTTGCAGGGTAGCGCGTTGGCGATTTTTCGAAAATCGCCAACGTACTTCCCTGAAACAAAACATACAACACTTATCCCCTATCGACACCATACATATTCGATAACTACCTGCGCACAACTCTATAAAACCAAACAAATACATTCATTATACACTCCACGCAATACTAACTACCAGGCAATCTATTATGCGTACCATTTAGAGCGAAATTGCAGAGAACAGATAACATACATTCAATGAACCATGCAAATATCCACCAATTACATGAAAATAACCAAACTACAGCGCACAAGCTTCACAAGTAGAAACGTTTACATAAACATATCTACTACGAACAAAATATCACATAAACTAACGCGAACATTTTCTTCTCTCTCAACCTTTTCTATTCATTTCTTTAACTATCTTTTTCAGACGCCTAACTTCGGCTTGCATCTCGAGAGCATATTCTAGTTGCCGAGCACACAATGGAGGATCAGTCCACTTCATAAAATTACAGCACTGATCAACTTCACCGGGATTCACCATGTGACCTTCATACGAAACACAACTATAAAATCTACGTCCAGCATTCGTTTCAGTTTTGGCTACGACAACCACGCATTCATCTCCACATCGACAAATTGGATATATATATATGCACCGGATGGTAGCGTAGGATCAACAAGATGTAGAGGCTTAAGTATGTTCTCATCAATGCAAATTTGTTTGTTCGGTCTTTGGTTCGCTACAACTTCGCGTAAACGAACATTGAAGGATGATGATCCGGAGTGAAACTTATGAGGTATCAGATCAAATTGCGTCTCTGGAATAAAATCAACATCAATGTGATGCGCAATGCCCCTTTGAGCTTCAAATTCATCATAACATTTCGACATCGTCTCATCGTCAATCTCTCAATCATTCATGTCTAGTTCAACAAGAAGTTCATCAACGGATACACACAACAAAGCTAATACACGATTTAGGTTAAAAAATAAATTAAAAATCGTTAAACAACAATATTACCTTGTAATGAAGAATACACCTGGTAGTTAAAAAACATTGATTAGATTTTGAGAGAATTGGACTTGTTTGGAGTATTATATGAAGAAACAGGGTTTTAGAGCCTTTTGGAATCGTTTGGGATTGGTTTTGATAAAGTAGAAAGTGAAGGAGGAGGAGTGTGGCTTGCTGGTTTTGATGCAGCCATACGGACGATTTTTCAAAAATCGCATACTACGAAATTTATTATTCGTGTTGGCGATTTTTGAAAAAGCGCACGTTAGCGATTTTTTGAAAATCGTCAACACAGATATTCCACCGTGGTCAAAACAGATCTGTATTTGTAATTACGTTAGAAAGTGGTCTATTGTTAATTTTTTTTAGACGTGTCCAGAATTGCAAAATTTCCTAAATACAATGTAAGAAGTACCGCATTATATAAGTAATAAAATCATCAATTCTTTGCATTACAAACTGCTCTCTTATCTCTTCTCAGTATTCAATCATAAATCATAAAATTCTAATACATCTTCTGTGAATTTGTTTTCGATTCACTTTTGTTACACATGCTTATTGCCTGATTACGTGTTTCTAGATGCAGGCAAGATAACAAGTAACATGCAGGCAGCATGGAAGCTTCTTAATTCCAATTCAATGGTCTTCAATAAAAGTGAAAGAGGATGTGAGATCTATACTTTTAAAAAGAAAATGTTCACCAATAAGGGGATTCCAAGTCAATTGCACTGATCCATTTCATTTGGTCTATTTTTTTTCTTTCTATTAGCTTTCATATTCAAATGTCTTGTGGTTATAGGTACCAAAGGATATTGTATATAGAGCAGGATGCTTCTGGATAATTCAGAGGTCAAAAATGACAGGGACACTAACATATTACATTCTTTTGAATGTTCAGATTTGCAGTTTTGATCATAAATTATTATATTTTGGTTCCTTGAACTTGGTACTATTTTATATCAAATTCTAACCTTTTTTTATGTGTTCTTATGTTGGATTTGTCCTTGAAAGTGAATAACCGTTACGAAAAAAGCAGAAGGAAAGGTAGCGAAAATAATTTGTTTATTTCTGAACTAGTATAAGACTACAACATTAACGTTAAATATTTCTTCTCTTTAGGGTAGAATGGTTCAGGAATGAAGCAATTACTTAAACTGTATAATAAATCCGGGGTGTATTCAGTTGTCAGTTTAATTATTAGTTCTTATTTTTCATTAGCAAAGTAATGTTGTTATTATTTAGTCTGATTAATAACAGAATAAGCAATTACCCCATTCACTTGATTACCACTTTTTGTTTCTGGATGGTCCACCACATAAAAGGTCTCCCTCTTTTTTCCACATGTTTCTTTTCGTTGTAATAATAAATATTGGAATAATATTAGAAAGTTGTTCTCCTATCCCTTTCCTTCTAAGCAAACTAAGACATATTGGTGGCAAGACCATATCCTATAAATGTTATTTATTTGCGTTTATAGGCCAAAAACTCAAAGCTAATAAGAAAAGTGAAAAGGAGAATAATTTTTTTTTAAAAAAGAAAGCAAATATGAAAGATCAGCAAGAAGCTGCTCAACTGATTCATGGAAGCCTAGACGTTACAATTTTTGGTGCTGAACATATTCAACCCACGATCCATGGATGGCTTTTACAGGTGAATAATTATATATGTACTAAATTAAATTATTAATGCTCATATCATTATATAAGTACATGAAAAATCTACATGGTGCTAGTGTTGATGCATCCCTAATGAGTAATTCGGAGCAGTAGATTAAAATTGAAGTGCAAGTTTACTTTTTAAACTGTGGTTAAAAGCAAGGCAAACTTGTTGCCATGTTAATTAGAAAAGTATAAACATCAACATCCACCCATTTTAATGAAGAACCAGTAATACTGCGTAAATAGGAAGTATAGCATTAATCTATTAAGTATGTAACACTTAGCTTAGCTTAAAGTGGCTTTCATTTGTGATGTATATTAATGAACAGACAGTGGTAAAAAACAACAATTAAAATACTTAGCTAAAGCTTGAATGTTATAGCTCACTTCTGTTATTCAATCCCTGCTCTTGCTAAAGGAAATTGATTGCATAGAAATACAAACATTTTCAACCATACATAAAGTTAGGTTGTTATCCTCTTGAATTTGAATTTGCTTCACAGAGCAAACGGAAGAATGGAAGAGAGAAATAAGAGAGGGAATGAGATAAAAAGACAGTGGACGAATGTCGCTCCTAGTATCATGAATAAAATCATACTTCAAATAAAATATATATGATATGTATATGCATGTGCACATCATACCTGGCGATACACTAGTTTTCCATGAAAATAACTGTGCTAATTTCATTATAATTATCATCATTAGCAGCAGCCGTGTTTGAACCAAAAATGGCACAAACGCCAAATAGAAAAGAATAAAACGTGAAGAAAATAAATTAAAACGAGTAAGAAATGAACATACACAGAGTTTCATGGTGGTTCGCCAGACTCCGGTCTACGTTTACTTAATGATTTTATTGCTTAACTCTGAATTAGGGGCAGAAGTTCTTAAGGTCATTACAACTCTGATGCTTAGATTTTGATAATTACAAGATTATAGTGTAGAGTGGAATTAGAGCCAATAGATTCTGAAAAATGAGTCATACCCCTCTATTTATAGAGATAGAGAGTCTGATATCGCGCACAAAAGATCTTCAGACCGTTCTCCTTGCTATATATCAGTTCTCCATAAAATATAGGTGTCACGTCATCAAACGTTATGGGTCGGTACGACTCCATGGGTAGGGGTCGATACCAACCCCTAATGGCTAAAATGACCGCCTTAAACTCTTCGTTTCGGCTCGTTTGTGATTAGCTTCGAGATTTCATAGTTGTTTGTATCAATATTAGCTTGTTTCTAAGTCCAAATGACGGAGTTGTAGAAGAAAAAATTGCCAATTCATGAGTTTGTAGAGATCGACAGGGAATTGCATTGAACCAACAGAAACAACAGTGGAAATAAGTTTCTAGCATTGAATGGAACAAGTAGGCAGAAGATGTGATGGAGTTGGTGAAGTGCTTATGGGTCGGTACCGACCCATGGGTAGGGGTCGATACAGACCCCACACCTGTGGGGTCTGGGTTTTTGTATTTTTTTGATGGATTTTGATTTGTGTTGGGATCATGGTTGTACTTTGGTTTTTGAGCTTCGTGGTCATCTTTTCGGAAGTCTTGCCTTAATAACTTCGAGTCTGGTTCGTCGGGTTCATCCGTATTCTGCCGGGTCAAAAGGCGGGATAACAAACAGTAACTACTGCTGCTGCTACTTGTTAAAAATAGAATGCTGTTTAGCATTTGAAATGACATGAAAATGCAACACAAACCTGTTTGTACATTTATCCGTACGTAGCATCAATCCTTTTACTATAGATCTCGTATTACCATGAAAACTTCTACACTTGAACTTCAAGACAACAGTTTTATATCTTTGTATCATACATTTTCATGTCACTCAGGGTGCAGAGAAAATAGAGAAGGCCCTCCACCTTGAATCACACAACAAGCTTTATGCAACAGTTGATATTGGTACTGCCCGTGTTGCCCGTACTCGACAAGTAGGCTTCCAACCACAAAACCCGACTTGGAATGAATCTTTCAGAGTTTACTGTGCACATACTGCTTCAACTATTACAATTTCAATCAAAAGACAGCTCCCAGTTGGTGCACAAGTTCTAGGTCGGGCTCACATACCTGCTTCTCGGATCCTCACTTCTGAACCTATTGAAGGCTCATTTAATCTGTTTGATGAAGAGGGAAAACAAATTAAAAACGCAAAAGTTCACGCATTGCTTAAGTTTAGTGATGTTACTAAAGATCCTTGTTGGAATTCAGGAATCAAGTTGCCTAAGTTTAATGGTATTGAGAATGCATATTTTCAGGAAAGGAAGGGATGTGATGTTACTTTGTATCAGAATTCGCATCTATCAAATGGTTTCAGGCCTAATATACATTTATCAGATGGAGAGATGTATCAACCTCAAAGATTGTGGGAAGATCTTTATAACTCCATCGTTGATGCAAAGCATTTTGTATATGTTGCTGGGTGGTCAGTTAATACTAAAATAACCTTGGTTAGAGATCCTGAAAGAATGATTCCAGGTATGTTATGTATTTAAAATTATCTTTAATCTTTACTATACTGGTAATATCTCGATGTCACACTTTTTTGGTGTAAATATAAACTTTTTAAAATGCCCTTAGGCGTATAAATGAGATCATGAGTCCAAACTTCAGCTGACAAAAATTACACATTCTTTTAAAATGAAAGTTTTGCCATATAAACGAGGTCATCATTCGAAACTCAGCTCACAAAAATCACTCAGTATTTTATGTTGAATGATGTGGTGATAAATGAGTTGATTTGAATTCTAGACTTGGCAAACAATTGATTTTTCTTTTTTCTTTTTTCTATTTATTATATTCGCAATGTAAACAAATCTTTCTTTTAAAGTTTTATTTTCTCTATATTTTGTTTTACACTCATATTATAGAATATTCTATTAATTTTACCTTCTATTTTCATGTTCAATGATTATCTTGTCAAAAACCTTGTAAAAGATTAGGTTTTGATTTTTCATATTCTTTATCCAATATATAATTTTTCAAAAATAATTTTATGCGCTTCTATTGCTCATCCCATATTACAAGTATATAGAATGTCGTATTCATGTAATGGAAAGAAAGTTTGCAAATCCGATGAGATTGATATAGTCTTGATCTTATATGGGCTAATAGGGCACCAGGTTTGAAATACAATGCGAACAACCCCGAGTACTTTTTAGGGATTGAAACCGATATTTTCAGTTAAATCCTGCGGTGCATGTGGTTAATTATCACACGGTATCTGTATTATTTTGGGTGCAATGTGTTACCAAAGTTTAACATTAGTTAGTTTCACAAAGTACACTCAATAGCTGCATCTACCATATTTGAAAATCAAAGATTTGTTTCTTACATTAACTTGACTTTTTGTAACTGATACCTCGTAATTAAACATCATTTCGAGCAATACCTATGTTAGTTATCATTTTTAATCAATGAATATGCACCTATAATTTCAGGAGCAGAGAATGTGACGATAGGCGAACTCCTGAAGAGAAAAGCAGATGAAGGTGTGACAGTTCTAGTAATGATATGGCAAGATCGGACTTCAATCTCCGTTTTAGGAAATGCCGGATTAATGAAAACACATGATGAAGAAACAAACAAATACTTTGAAGGTTCAAACGTAAAATGCTTCCTTTGCCCACGCAATGCCGATCGCTCTCTAACAGCCGTTCAATCAGTTGAAGTGTACACAGAATTCACTCACCATCAGAAAATTGTATGCCTCGATGCACCCGTTTCAGAAAACGTAAGCAGCTCCACTCGTAAAGTAGTAAGTTTCATAGGAGGCATCGACCTATCAGATGGCAGATACGACAATGAGATACATTCACTGTTTCAGAATCTCGATACTACTTACAAAAACGACTTCCTCCAAGGAAACTTTCCTGAAGCAAGCCTTCAGTTTGGTGGGCCAAGAGAGCCATGGCATGATGATCACAGTAGAATCGAAGGTGCTGCTGCTTGGGACGTGTTAACTAATTTTGAGCAGAGATGGATGAAACAAGCCCCAAATGAAATTAACGATAAACTGTTACATATTCGTGAGTTACCTGATGTATTTCCATTACCTTCTGAATCTGGAAATGGTCAAAATTCATGGAATGTTCAGATATTCAGATCGATCGATGACTCATCGGTAGTTGGGTTTCCTTCCGATCCAGCTGAAGCCTCAAGGCTCGGACTGGTAAGTGGCAAAGACGTGACAATAGATCAAAGTATACATTCGGGCTACATTGAAGCAATTCGTAGGGCTAAAAGATTTATATACATAGAGAACCAGTATTTTATGGGGAGTTGTGCGTCATGGCCAGACAAAGAAGACTGGGACAGTGGTTGCTTGAATCTGGTTCCTATTGAAATTGCACTTAAAATTGCAAGCAAGGTTAAGAATGGAGAGAGGTTTGCTGTTTATGTGATTACTCCTATGTGGCCTGAAGGGAAGCCAGAGAGCGAGTCAGTGCAGGCAATTTTGCATTGGAACAGAGAGACCATTGAAATGATGTACGGGATTGTGGTAAAAGCTATTGATGAGGCGGGTTTAGGAGGGAAAGTGCATCCTTGTGATTATTTGAATTTCTATTGTTTGGGGAATAGGGAGGTGAAGAGGGAAGAAGAGTATGTGGCACCTAAGCAGCCGACGGATGGGTCAGATTACTATAGGGCGCAGGTTAATCGACGGTTCATGATTTATGTGCATGCCAAATGTATGATTGGTAAGGTTGTTTTTTTTTTCCCTCTCACTTCACTTCTTTTGTTGATTTTTTTGCATTATATATCTACAACTGGTTGTGTATATGAAACAAAACTGGAACATTGGAAGAATTTACTTTTTAAATTCTATATTTAAACATATATCCGAAACCAAGCCTAAACAGGAGCCCAAGGTGCAATAGACTCAGGCCACTTTTTCAGGCTGACCCAATATTCATTATAGTTGACATATTTTTTACCCACTCATTTATCTCTCTAGCCCATTAATGTAGTTGGTACTATTCTTGACCATTTTATTCCCTAATAATCCATTGTTATTGGGACTAAAATTGAATTCACCACTCAAGAAGAAATGAAGAATCATCATAAGATATTTTGGCTGGTGGATCAATAAACTTTATTTCGAAAAATGCTATTAAAAAAAAATCATGTCCAAATTTGAAAGATAATAACCAAGTCACAATCCTACATCATTTCTTCTTTTGATTAGAGTTTAAAATCTCATTCATCTCGTCCGAAATCTCACTTGAGATTCATATTTTGCACTTGGATGGGACGAGATTTCAAACATCATTTTTAATTGTTTGACACTCATCTCATCCGAGATCTTAAGATCTCAATCCAAGATACAAGCCGAGATGTCAATCTGATATTTCGTCTGAAATCCAAGATTTGAAAGCTTGCTTTTGATATGTGGCATATGAGATATATAATCAAAATTGATATAGAACGAAGATTATCAGACATACTACTGAGTACTGAAGGTATAATTCATACTCAGACAAGAAAATTGAATCTTTTTTCTTTATTTAAATTCATATTTACTGCTGGAAGATATAGTTCAATACATTAATAAAAATAACAATAAAAGATCTTTCTGATTTTCCTTGTTGAAATTCAAAATTATAATCCTGGTTTAATTAATGTAAAAAAAAATATAACTGTTAAATTTTGATTTGTCATGTTTAGATAGTTTATTAATTTTATATTTTGTACTTAATTTGTCATTATTATTATTATTTGAATTTATTTTTTAGCATTGATTTTAATCATAGCAAAACTATATTTTTTGTCCATCTCATTTAGGTAAAGAGAGGGTTTGTCAAAGTATTTGAAATAAAGAGAATTGTTTTAACAGAGCTTTATCTTCACTAAAACATGAATTTTAGCAATTTATCTTTTCTTCCATTTCAACTTTTTTTTTCTTTTTCTTTTTTGGAGATTAGTTTCCTTATTTTTAAAATTAATCCTATTTTATTGCATATAGTTTAACAACCTTTAAGGTTAACAAATATTTTAATTCTTCTACTATTCACAATTTTTTGTTTGTCATCTTTGGTTTTAGTAATACATTTTCTTAAAAATATATTTGTATTTCTGTTACTCTAGCTTCAGCTAAACAAAGCTCTTAAAAATTAAGATTATTAAAAAGTTGCTACATAATACTCTTTCACAAGATATAAAGTGAATGAATTAGCAATGTTATTTATTGAAAATGGTACTTTAAATATGATGAATTATACAAATATAATTATATATTTTGCAACGAAAAATGGAGGGTAATTTTTTAATAAAAATTGAGGAAGAAAAATATGATCCATTAAAGACCCAATTTTGATTTTTGTGCAAAGCCCCATGATTCTCGGGCCGGTCCTGCATATATCATCACCTTCGTCTAAACCACTACCACATACACTACTAAGACCATATTTGGTTTGCTGTTTTGATTTTTGTCTTTGGTCTGAAGTGAGTTATATGGAGATGAATTGCCATTCATGTTAGATTATCTCGTCATGTCTTGCAACCTAAAAGCATAACTATATCAATTTTTATACAGCTCCATCTAAAACCTTCAAGATCTTCCCATTCTTTTGTATGACATCTTTGTACTCTCCTGACAGCCACTTCCATTGACTTTGTACAAACTTGGCCAAACCAAATACAACATTCAAAAAAAGGAAAAAATAAGCAGCAGCAACAACAACAACAATTCAGTATGAAATAACTTTAACTTTTCATTTGATTGTAAAGTTATTTTAACAGATAATACAACAGTATAGTTCAAAAGCTAAAAATATGATATAACCGAGACTTGTGAATAACTTCCAAAGAGTCACCATTCTACCATTTGAGTGCATTAGAGTGCTGCTGATCCCAATCGCCTATGTCTACAGTCGCTCCACACTCGCCCCACGTGATTGGTTGATTAAATTTTTTATTTTTAATTCAAGTTAAGTGGATCCCACTATTACTTGGGCAGCCAACTAGTTAACAAGTACAAGATCAGTCTCTCTTTACGCCAGTGATCCTAGCATTTCTGTTATGCTTTTTTAGTTTGCAACTTTGCATCACAAATATAATGTTTGTATAAACCTATACACTAAAAATTAATGTACACACCAAGGCATAGTCAAAAATGAGGCTTGGTGTGGTCACTCCTCCTGCAGCCCTTCAGAGCCGGCCTACTTTTTTGGTGTTGTCACACATTCGATGCATCATTCTTATCTCCACAACTTGTTATGCCCCTCTTGTTTCTGATTGCCCAAAACTCCACCATGTAATAACTCTGGTCCAATCAATATATAAAACTACAATCTAATCTCAAAGGTACGCCCCAACCACATAGTGCCAATGTCGCCAAATATATACATTATGATTCATTCTTATTTTTGGATGCTTTATAAACTACATCATTCTTTGACACAATTCTCCTTTTTTCCAGTGGATGATGAGTATGTTATCATGGGTTCAGCCAACTTAAACCAAAGATCACTTGAAGGTAGCAGAGATACCGAGATTGCACACGGATCATACCAACCTGCACACTTAAACACCCAAAATGGCAACGCCTGTGGTCAGATCCACGGCTATAGGATGTCGCTATGGTACGAGCATTTCATGAGTCATTGCCCCCAAATGCAAAATGTCTTCCTCAAGCCTGAAAGCATTGAATGTGTGAAGACTGTGAAGCAAATATCTGAAAATTTATGGGACAAATACGTTGGAGATGAAATTGTGGATTTGCCTGGGCATTTACTTCCCTTTCCTGTTAGAGTTTCGCAGACTGGAGAGTTGTCAGAACTGACTGAGAATGAGAAGTTCCCAGACACCGATGCTAAAATTAAGGGAGAAAGGTCTTTAGCTATACCTCCTATTATTACAACATAAAGTGTTTTTTTCTTCTTGGTTGTTGTATCTCCTGGTTATGTAAAGATTATGCAAATTGAATAATATTTGAATTTGAGGAAATGAGATAATAAATGTGATTTGTTCAAAACAATCCTATTTTTGAGACTTTTCTTTCTGAGCATATTATTGAATTGACCAGTTTCATTTTCTTTATCATTTATTATTGTCTGTGTTAAGTTAACACCAAGAGGAAAATGGTGGAAATCATCTCGAACAACATAAATTTTGGAATAGTGGGTTATTTGATAAATAACACCTAAAGTTTGTCCTACATCTTATAAAATATATTGAGTGAATTATGAGATATAATCTGAAACTTAGTTTGAGGATACATGATTCATTTTGATTGTTACAAGGGGAAATCTTTTCAGGTAGAAACTCTTAAAGTAGAAACTTAATAACATTTATCAGTGCTACCACAGCTTTCTGATATCAATCCCAAATCTATGCAAGTTCTGCTTCTCTATATTTATCATCGAATATTTATGATGACTTTGGCAAAGGGTTCCCAGATAGGAAAGACTGAAAGAGCTGGAATGCTCGCTTCGGTTGAAATAGAGGTACTTCATGTCCTGCTCCTCTTATTGTGGCAAATGTAAGTCCTTCATACACTTCAGTCCATCCCCCAACCTATTTATTTACATGCTTCATATATCAAATTATACATTGCAAAATAGTAACTATAATCATAGTTTCAGTGTTCTGTATTACCTGTCTGCGAGAATACCATGGATACCAAGGAATTTTGACACTCAGATTAAGATGGCTTATCGAAAATCTAGTGGCTGTTACTGGAACTACTGAGTCTGTATCCCCACTGACGTTAAAATCATATAAAATAAGGTTTATTTTTTTCTTCCTTTAATAGCTAATACTTTAATACTACGAAATCACTATATATGCTATTATTACCTGAAAACCCATATTCTAAGTCCTGCAGCTATCAGTTCTTTATACGTCGGGAGCATGGAGAACTGAGAGTCGGCCCAGTCCTTAATTAGCGCATCACTGCATAAAAAGAAACAATCTACAGTTAAACAATCATAAACTTTGATGCAACTCTTTCAAATAAAACTATGTAAGTACCTGCATGCTGTCCACTTATAAGGAATCCTTGTGACATTAGCATGCATTGCCTTCTGAACATCAGGTTGGTTATAGTACTTCTCAGCATAATTCTCAGTGCATGGGTCATACCCATACCTTCTCCTCCTTAGCAAAGTGTTTTTGAGCCTCAAGGGTGTTCCTTGATAGTTAGTGTCATTTAAAGAAGAAGATGCAGTGGCTGCAGGACATGAAGGAGTGTAAATGCTGTACTGATCTATGTCTCCAAACTCATGGTTCATGGCATAGTTCAAGGCATGGTCACATTTCTCGGAGTTTGTCGAGTTTGTGAAGTTGCAGTTTGATAGTATCGAGTGGTAAGTCGTGTCTGAAATCATCGAATGTGTCCACCAGTACGAGACTGTGCCTATACTGTCGTAGTAGTTGTCTGTAACGGCATTGCCTACCTGAAAACATATGAAGGGTTTTGAATGAATCAACTTAATTTGAAGAGCACTGAAATCTTGATATAACAATGTAATGTGCACTAACGATGAATCCTTTGAGATTGACAGGTGAATCTGAAGAAGCTTTGTTATGATCATTGATTTTCTTGGCTAGCTGAGGTACATAGTGCCCTACAAACAGTCAAATGATCAACAAAATGATCCTGTTAAATGTACTAAAACTGATATATTATGTGCTAGAACTAAGTAATCAACCTGCATAGCTTTCTCCAGCAATGTAGAAATCTCTATGTTTGTACTGTGGAAATCTCTCCATCCACTGTATAAGAAATACGAGTGCATCTTGAGCTGCATGCATCATACATAAAGGAGTTAACATTGTACCCGTAATGTAATATAACTATGAAGATCAAAATATATTACCAGTTCGTTCATCGCCAGAGGTCTTCAGATCAGAACTGGTATTTGTGTATGAAAAACCAACTCCAGCAGGCGATTCAAGAAAAAGAATATTCGCCTCTGAAAAATGCGAATAATGAACACTGTTACGTTTAAGTAAATTTCAAGTTATTCAGTTTATAAACTATGCTGAGATCCACCTCTATTCCATGAGTACTTGTTCAGGAAAAGGGATGAGGCGGTTCTATTGATTCGAAATGGTCCGATTTCTTCTGATGCACCATATGCTACTGAAGAGCAACCTGGACCTGTTTAAATGTTTTGCATGACTTATTTGTAAGAAATAAATGATTGAAATAATAAAACAAAATACCCTAATCCAAAACAATATGACAATGGTATAGCTCCATCAAAGCACATTTGATTTGTTACTTCCAAAAGAAGACTCACTTTATATAGCTAAACCCATTTTGCTAAATGGCAAACACAATATTAGTTTTCAACTTCAGATTTTTTTTTTCCTTATGCAAATCAACAATAGACCAAAACAGTATAGTAGAGAGTCGTGCAGTAAATTTTGTATAGTCTTTCAACATTATAATTAACATTACTTTATTGTCAAAAAGTTAGTTTAGAGGCAAAAGGGTAACATATAAAAGTAAACCAAAGTACACAAGTTTCAAATCAAGAAACGATCTTTATCCATTATATGTTGGAGTGCTAAAAGGGAACATAGATCACGAAACTCATTTTGCAGTACAAGCATGCTTTCAGGTCAAGATAAAAGACGCCACAATAGACAAACACTGTTCATTTGTTTACTCAAACACTGTTCATATTTTTTTGCTTACATAAACCTCTGAAAGTAGTTCTCAATATTAAAAGTTTAAAAATAATAAAAAATAATAATCAAGGAGGCAAAACTGCAATCAGAAAAAGTGCTTGCCCAGTTGCCCCGTGTAAATAATTCAAGTGTTTGTTTGTATATGTACTGCACAAATACAATGTTCATTCACAAATATGCAGTGATCACAATGATGACACCAGAAGAAACAAAGAGAATAAAATAGGAAAGTTGAAGGAGATAAAAACAATAACTTGCAGCTTTAGATCTTTTTATAAGCAGGAGAATGAATTATAAGCTCTGCGTTTGACAGTCACAGAAGCCATACCCATTAGCTTTTTCCCCACTCAGGCTTTGTTTTTCATTTTACTCCCTTATATTTTCACATATTACCAATTTGGGTTATCAAATGATCAAATCTATTCATGTGAGATTATTATGTCCTATTCTTGTGTGTAAATATGAAATAGTACGATTGAGTTGCAGAGCAATGAAATATGCTACCCGGCGCCGCTACTGTACTGTATAATGTGAAGTACTAAAAATTAAAAAGGAAATATTTTGCCAAAACATATAATGCAGCATAATCAGCACATGTACTTTTGAGTGTTCAGTATATTTATTCTACAAAATTTGATCAATGGATCGAGCTATTACTTAAAAGACAAGATTTATCTATTGGTCGATGGAGTTATATCTTATTGTAATATTTATAGATAGATAGTTGAAAATGCAAGCAACTTTTCTTGAGTACATGAAACACTTACTCATAACTTTTTTTGGGCTTTTTGGGTTAGGTTAAACAAATGAGAAAAGCTCAATCTAACAGTAGGTTTGACTTAACTTGCCCATGAACCTTTATCCGAAATATTAAGAAAACAGGGACAGTATTAAATTTCCATAACTATGGCACTTTCAAATAAAACCAAAAGTTGTTTCACCAAGATGTTTCCTGCATTAATTAAATGACTCTAGAGTATAAATCATGTGTTTCAGGATCATGACACGTGGACAATCAGATGGTTCAAATTCGGAAAGAGGTTTGTAGTGTAATTTATTATGATAATTACTTCAAACCAACCACCAAGTACTTGTTTTTACTCATCATTTTGGAATCATTTTTATACAAAACCCAGAAAACCATACAAAGATAGTGAAAAGATTGAACTAAGCTATGCACAACATTTTGACCATAAATGCAAACAATGTCATTCCCAAAGCAACATTCAAATTTTGAATGATATATCACTCACTTTAATAGAACATTAAATCACTTGTTCCACACAAATTTTGCAATGAGATGAGCAATTTTTTGTGTCATGACACGTACTTAATCATTTTATGCTTAACAGACATAGAATTCTCTTTGAATTTGCTGACGAGAAAATCAAAACATACATAATAATTTACCATAACTAAGCATGCTTAGAAGAAACAAAGTTCTGCAAGACATACATGATTATAAAGCAAACACTTCATGACAAAAGCTATACAAAAAGAAAGCTAAAGATAAAAGGAAAGCTAACCAATTGATTACCTCCATTAAGCCAAAGAACTAATGGCTTGGTACTAGCATGAGAAACAGCCTCAGTTAACCAATAAAACAAAGCTCTACCATGCTCTTTGTTCACAGTTACATAGCCTGAAAACTGCGCAAAGTTGACCTTGGGTTGACCAGGCAATATAGTGATTCTATCTTCATGTTGTTGATTTATGATGTCTTTAGTAGATATAGAGGAGCAAAGCAAGGAAAGAAGGAATAGAAATGAAAGCAGGAGTGTCATGGTTTGCACTTGCTTTTGGTGTGTCTGTGTACTTAAAAGTTAGTAGTAGTAGTATGAGTTTTGGTGTGCTTTTAAACCAACTTTTTATGGAGATTTTTGTTTAGAGTGATAATTATTAGTGAATTAATATAGGTTACAGGTTGTGTGCAGCTATGTGGACCTTTTTTCAAGATGGGTAGATACTAGATAATAATGCACTGTTCATAATAATATACTGAAAAACTTTATTTTCGTTTTTATATTTCATTTTTGATAGGTAGGAGAAGGGTGGCTGAACTACAAACGCAATAAATACAATTCCAAAGAATTAAATGCCAATGCATTGAAGAATTAAAAGTGGTCCGGAGGGCTGGTCGTACTCAAACATTAATGTGTTTTCATTGATGGTTGGTTTGGATAATGAGCAAAAACTCTTCTATTATTATTATTCTTATTGTTATTGTTATTATTGTTTTAAGTTTCTAAGATGAATAGAAAACTGATTTGCACTATCCTATCACAAAGTGTATGAAATATGAAGTGATATTAAATCTCTAGTTATTAGTATTTACTAACACACCCCCACACACATACACAAAGATGGCGTTTCATGTAAAATTCAGGCTATGTACATAGTCCCACCGTTTGTATACATATAAAGAAGTGGTCCAAAGAATGGAATTGCGATCATGTGAGTGTTTGGTGAATTACTTTACAATTTACTTCAAGTTGGATAGATGGACCAAACCTAGTAGAACTGCATTTCACTTTTGAAATATATGATGAATATAATGCAAAAGAAAGAAAGCTATCTTTAACAATTCTCGTGTTTATGCATGTTACTGGATATGAACAATTTTAGAGGGTATTGTTTTTTTTCCAATATTGGGAAGATTTCCTCCTGGAAGAATATATTATTTTTTGTACACATAATGATTTTATCAGATGATCAATACATATGTGAAATTTTACCAGGTTCAGTAACTAAAATTTTAATGTACAACTGAGTGGTTTATAACAGTTTAAGCTTTCTGAAGAATAATTTTCAAAAATATTCTAGCAAACCAGGAGTTTATTTTTAAATTTTGACTGTTTGATTCAAATGCGACTGTGTCAATGGGGAACCTCCACTGCAATGAAATAGTAAAATAGTAATAAAAGGACTAAATAAAGATCATATCATTTGAGGTTCTTTCGGGTGTGATCTATCTGTTTTTTATTTTGATGTTATGTTCAGTCAAAGTTATGTACCTGGCGTAATTCGATTTCTTGGTCAAATCTAAGAATTAAATCATAGATCATTCCCGAGTCAAATAGAGTAGTTTATATTGCACATCAAAGAGACCTTAATATCATCATTTATTGATGAGGACAACTGATGAATTAATTTAGAAATCATGTTTAATTCAAAATTTTATATGCTTTCAACTCTTGGAAACACCAATCATCAGGGACGTGACTTCACAAATTGATAAATATTTTCCTCCCAAAATTTAGTCTTACTTTGGAAAGAAATTCTGTAAATTATTGGAATTTTGATGAACATTATTATTTTCGTGAGAAAAGACAAGAAACGTAGAGCTATGATATCATATAAATTGCAGGGGTTTGAATCACTAAATGAGGGTCAATAGGATTGCAATAAGTAAATGTTCATACCAATTACATTTGTATATAAACATTTGCTGACGCAATTTAAACATTTAATATAGAATATTAATCTTGATGTCATATTTCATAATTGAATTGTACAACGGGTTCATTAATCAATAATTGTATAAATTAGGTTCCTACTTCGCTAATATCGCATCCTACAGTTATTAACGTTCATCAATTCATTTATTTTAAATCTTTAAAATGTGATAATTTTTTGTGGATTAATCGAATTTAAAAATCGATTTCACCACTAAATCACAAATTTAATAAATTTTCCTAAATAATGCGTGAGATGACAAATGCGTGAGAGAATGTGTTTAGGTAGGTGTAAATATTATTATCTTAAATAAAAGGATACAATAAATTTATAATGGTTTCATTATCAACGTGTTAATGTACATCTTTTCGGTGAAGAGAAATTTTAATAGTGAGAAAGCTAAAGGAGATTTATTACGAATATGATAGAACAAAAACCCAAGAATTCGTTATCATACAATGAATCACATACATGCAAAAGAGAAGATCTAATCGGGTTTATATCAATCTACTTAAGTCACATCCATCGTATTATGACACTAGAAGGTCATCACTTTCAAATACAATCAACCATAAAAACCAATATTAAAATATTTAATTTACAAAATTAATTGAAACACGTTACAAATGGACCAAATTTGTTCAATCTATTAGTTTTTTGGAATTTTGCACACATCCAACCATCAACATGTTGCTCCCCGACCGAATGACCTAGCATTGTTTCGACTATACCTTCTTCGTGCAACCTCATTTGTGAACCGATTTCACCATTACATCCAATTTGATATATATTATGTCTCAAATTTTAGCTCTCCACCTTAACACAATATCGCCAAATCGTCATGCCATGTCAGTCTCCACCTTCAACCAAAAATGTGTTCATCCAAGAGACTAAAACACTTTGTTATTGATTTTCAATAAAGGCATCATCCATAATGGGGCATCAAAATGCCCAAACAAAAGTGAACCATACTTCAATCTCATATCTTGAATAGCTATGCTCATCAAAATCATTTGCAGAAACTCTTTTCCTCATTGCCACTCCATGGAACCTAACACTTCATTAAGAAAACCAAGTTCGGGCAATGATTGAACTTCACATCATGCATAAACATATCCACTACTTTATCCTTTGTGCGAAATTTCTGAAGATAGACTAACTTTGATTCATCAATGCAACCAAAAAGACCATCTAACCTCAATTTTCTTTTTCCAAGAGCTAAATGCTAGATTTTACTTTCAGTTGAAGTTGTTGGATCCAAAGGGTCGAGTGTGTGTGTTAGTATCTAACACTGTATGTGTATATATTTAGTATTTCAAATAAGTGCATGTTATCTCGCCTTTCGGCAAATCCGTGATACCATGGATTTGGCAAAACGGATTTCATGATCATCAAAGCAGGAAGCCCGAAGAGATGATTATCATGATCAGAGATCAGTTCTAAGCAAGGTTACGGATGATAATCAAGCGGATTCAAACGAATGACATCTTAGAATTGGTTAAGTATGGACTGGCACTTCGTTTAAGCAGAGGACTAGATCAGATTACTTTCCCTAGGTAGGGGTCAGATTGGATCACTATGGATATGGATACTCAACTCAACAGATCAACTAATCAAAGGTAAATCGGTTACTCCAAAAAACACTTAGGGAACTACGCAAACAACTCGGGAAACAGGAAGAGGATGTCATGGAGGACTCCCATGACCGATCGTCAAGACCCACTCCCCCACATTAAGGGATTGAAATTGATCCTTCCTATAGGGATTGACATAAATCCTTTAAAGTGGGCCTAATGCGGCCCATTTTGGGAGAGCAGAGGCGGCCTGGTTTGGAGGTTCTGCATGCGGAGTTTTAGCTGGATATTATCCATCATCCCTTATAAATACAACGGGCATGACGCTCATTTGGGGATCTTCTTCTCTCTTGGTTACATTCTGCCATTTTTACTATTTGGATTTAAATCACTGTAGCTGTAATCCGTAGTATAAATAAAAGAAAAATATTTGAAGTGGACGTAGACCGGAGTCAACCGAACCACTATAAAACCTCTTGTGTTTCATTTATTACTGTTTTGATTCCATGTTCTTTATATTTTATTCACTACTTCACACTGTTTGGGATTGATTATTGGATTTGTGGTGCTTTCACATTGTTTGGGTGTTGGCGGCCATTTTTGATGCTAACATTTTGGTGCATTCATTGAGAGGACTTGCACCCGTGGATTTGGAAGCTAGGATCTTGAATTAAGAAGCTTTACTTGGATCTAGGAAGCAATGGCTAAGCAATCAGTAAGGAGACCATTGGTAGATAGGAGTCACCATGGAGGGAGTTAGGAGGCATCTCAGGAGCTGGAGCCAGTGCGGTTAATGCCCCCTATTACCACGCTATAACCCTGCCATATCTCATAGCGGACTTCTACCGCTATGATTTTTCCATATAGCCCCAAATATAGCCTTTTCGCTTTAAGTCCCTCTATTTTCGCTATATCCTGTTATTCCCGCTATATTCCGATATATCTTCTTTAAAAGAAATGAACTGAAAAATGACATTTATACATTATAAAAAATATAAAATTAATTTATTTAATTGAATTTTTAATATATTTTCAGAAATGAAAATACTCTAATATTCTACTAAATTTAATTATGTTATATAACAGTTTTACATTTATTTGCATTATACTCGCACATGTTTTTATTTAAAATTATTTATGTATTAATTATAATTCATTTGAATGTTAATTTTTCATTTAATTACCATTTATATATTTGTAAAAATATTAAGTACAAGTTTTATATGCTATTTTAGAGTCATCCGCTATATCCCGCTATATCATCGTTGTATCCCCACTATGACTTTTTGCACCTCCGCCGCAGCATTGAATCTGCCGAGCGCTTTAACTGCACAAGCTGGAGCTAATCAACCCTCCATCTACATCACTAGAAACGAGATGGAGACTATGATGGAGGCGATGCAGGAGCAGATGAAGAGGAGATGATGCATAATTTCCTTAAGGAAATCGGACATCCTAGAGCAGGAGCTACTGGCAATCTAGATTAAGGAGTTAGAGTAGCAGGAGTTGTTGAAAATTAGAATCAGGAGCATGGAAATGGAGATAACATGCAGGAGAACGGAACTACGCAGCTGGGGGCGAACCCTGGGCAAGCAGGAGGGATCGACACCGATCCCCCTAGAGGGATTAACACCGATCCCCTAAGCTTGTAGGGTATACCCTAGGGTCAGGTTGGATTGGATGTCGGTAAGTCAGTGGTCGGTGTTATGCATTTTGATGCGGATCGAAATGCTGATGCACGTCCGTAGGAGTACGTTCTGGAATACCCTCATGGAGTTGGGGGCAGGTTGGTAATATGGATTGGAGGCCACCAATAGACGAGAGTAAAAGGATGGCTGAGCTGATATGATGGATAATAAGAGGCGGATTGCTCAATAGAAGTTTGAAAGATGTTAATTGGAGTCCATTGACTCCGAATATTAGGCAAGCTAGGAACCCACCGAGTTCAAATTACCAACACTCATGGAGTATGACAGACGATCGGACCCTATAATACAGTTGATGAGGTATATCCGGCATATGGAAGTACTAGGGGCATCAGAGGAAGTCATGGCAAGGTGTTTTCCACTTTATTTGACGAAGTTAGCCACTCTCTAGTTTAGGCAGCTGGAGAATGGTTCAATCAGAACATGGAACAAGTTGGCAGATCGATTCATAAGGCAGTTTAGGGTCCATATTTCGAGACCTAAGAGCGTAATAACATTGGAATTGCTAAAGCAAAGGATAGGAAAGTCCCTGAGGAGTTGCTTGACACGGTTTAATGCGGAAGTTGCTTTGGTGGGTCAGCCGGATCCATCGATGGTCTTAATGGCGGCGGTATCCTGGATTGCCGACGATATAGATTTTATGATTTCATTGGAGAGAGATCCACCAATGGATCTCGAGGAATTTTTCCGCAAAGCTGAGAGGTTCCTACAGTAGGAGGATGCATGAATTGACTAACAAGAAGTAAATGTTGTGCGAGGTAAAGGACCATTTAGAGAAGGGTCCAAGAAGGATAAGGGAAAAAGGAAGTTGGACGATGGTTATAATGAATCAAAAAGGCAAAGGAAAGATACGAACCGAAGTTCTCCACTTATTCAGATTTGACGGAAAGCTTGGAATGGATTTATCTGGACATAAGGGGGTAACTCCCATATTGGAAACTACAAAGGAGGGATCATATGGAGCGGGAACGTAGGTCTAGAAAGTATTGCCTATTCCACGAACATGATGAGCATACTAAAGATGAATGCACACACTTATAGGATATGGTTGAAGACCATGTCAGGGATGGCAGGCTGCCATAGTACGTGAGGACTCGGGCTACGACAGTGGAATAGGAGTGACCACCGTCTGTGTCTAATGGAAATGGCCTTGGATCGAGGTCACAAATCGTCATCTCTTGATCGGGATGGAATGAACTAAATAAATAATAAACTCCACAGTAAAACGGCTAAGCCACCTACACATGTAAGGGATCGAGGTCGGTCCCTAGGCATGCTATGAGATTATAATGAACCGTCATGCCCAGAGAGGCAAAGTTTGGCTTTCCTTGTTTTTTGGTTTTATGGCTGTAAGAGCTTAGATTTAATAATTTAATCTAAATCTGCATTAATGTGATGAATAAAACAAGTCACGGTCATCCCGATTGGACAGACGGGGTGATAACCGCAAGGTGCGAGTCCCTTCGTTAGAGAGCGACATAATGGATTAGTACGTTATGGATTAAGCCCTCGATCGAAGAGCTGAGGCTGGAGAAATGAAGTCAGTATGGAACTGATCGCGTTATGTCCCTGATCGGAGAGTCGGGGATCGGAGTGCAAGAAGTCACCGGAGAGCGACAGGATCGGCTTCCTTATCGATGTTCTCACCTTTCGCCGGAGATTGACTGGACGAGGTCCAGCAAGGGTCCGGAGAAACCATGATTGGCCTAGGAAGACCAAAACATTGCATTATGCTAGGGACACTAAACCGAAGTGCAGGAGGAATGCCGCTTCGCTAGAGAGAGACAGGATCGGCTTACTTGTCGTTGTTCCCCTTTTACCGAAGAGTGACAGGATAGGGTCCAACAAGAGCTTGGAGAGGCTATGATCGGTCTAGGAGGATCAAGACATTGCTATATGCACCAAAATGGCCAGAGTACAAGGAGTGAGTCACTTTGTCGGAGAGCGATAGGATCAACTCACTCATATTTAAGTCCCTTCGCCGTAGAGCAAGTGGATTGGGCTTAACAAGGGTCCGGAGAGACCATTGATTGGTCTAGAGAGATCATGAACTTGGATAACGATCCAAAGAGATCATGGATTGGCTTATTGACTTCCTGATTTCAAATGGTTATGGATTTGGATATTGACCCAAAGAGGTTACAGATTTGGATAACGATTCAGAGAGATCAAGGAATTGAGACAATGATCCAATGAGATTGTGGATTCGGTAACTGGCTTGGAATGGATATGGATTCGGCTAAGGATTTGGAATGGATTAGGATCGACTATCGACTTGAAACAGTCATGGGTTTCATTAACAATCTAGAGAGATTGAGGATTCATGGCTCATAGTGATTCGGTTTGGCAAAGGAATGGATTCTGGATTGGAATATTCGGTTGTCGATGGATTTTGGACTTCAGACTTATGGCAATTCAAAACACACCTTCCTTTCACAAGGCATGATTTGGGGGGCAAATGTTGTCCGACCGCCTTTTGGAAAGACTATGATACCATGGATTTAGCAAAAATGGATTTCATGATCATTAATGGAGGAAGCCCGAAGAGACGATTATCAGGATCAAAGATTAGTTATAAGCAAGGTTCTGGCTGATGGTCAAGCAGATTCAGAAGAATAACATCTCGGAATTGGTTAAATATGGATTGGCACTTCCCTCGGGCAGGGGATTGTATCAGATTACTTCCCCTTGGCAAGGGATCAGATCAGATCACTATGTATATGGACACTCAACTCAGCATATTAACTCATCAAAGATCGATTGGTTACTCTAGAAAACAATTAGAGAACTACGCAAACAACTCAGGAAACAAGAAGAGGATGTCATGGGGGACTCCTGTAACCGATCGTCGGGCCCTATAGCACTACGTTAGGAGATAGACACCGATCCCCCCCATAGGAAATGGCATCGATCCCCCAAAGTGGGCCTAGTGCTGCCCATTTTTGGGGGAGTGGGGTAAGCCTGGTCTGGAGGTTCTACGTGCGGATTTTCAACTGGATATTTGTCCGCATTCCCCTATAAATACAGCGGGCATGACACTCATTTGGGGATCTTCTTCTCTCTTGGCTACACTCTACCATTTTTATTACTCTGATTCAAATCATTGTAACTATACTCAGTAGTATAAATAAAAGAAAAATCTTTGGAGTGAACGTAGACCGGAGTTAGCCGAACCACTATAAAACCTCTTGTGTTTATTTCTTACTATTTTAATTTTCCATTCTTCATATTTTATTCACTACTTCACTCTATTTGGGATAGGTTATTGGATTTGTGGTGCTTTTACATTGTTTGGGTGTTGGCGGCCATTTTTGGCGCTAACTGTGCATATTACAGAGGCAGTTTTATGTGTGTGCACGCACACACTCACACTCATATATGTATAACAATTATATTCAGGCGTAATTAAAATATGTGTGTGTGTGTGTGTGTGTTCATTTACATATTTAATATAATATATATATTGGTTAATGTTTTTAAGTATTTTTCTCATTAATATGGCATTTGTATATGTTTAATTTAACATGATAAGTAATTAACCTTTTGGTCAAGAGCTAGTTCCTGGTATTTAGGATTTACACATGAACATAAATTTAAAATTTAATGTCATAAAATATTTAATATATATCATTTATAATATTGTGGATTATTTATTATATAATGAATAATGCTGAGAATAATATTAATTTGACGTCATATTAGTATATTTGATGTCATACACACACACTCTCTAATTTGATGTCATAAAATATTTCTTGCTAAGAAATATTATCATACATTATTTAATGAGTCTTGTTGAGAATTAACGACCACTGGTGGAAAAGAAATAAATGATTGAATTTGCATTTATTTATTATTTAATATAATAATTATAGTTGATGTCATATATATACACAAATTTACGTCACACACACACTCACACACACACACACACTAATTTGATGTCTTAAAATAACAGTTATCGAGAAACACTATTGTGGATTATTTATTATTTAACGAGTATTACTGAGAATTAATGACCACTGGTGGGAATGAATTCGATACTTTAATATTGCAAATATAAAAAGTTGTATTTCGACCTTATTATATGTTGAGAAATAAATTTAGAATGTTTATAAAATATTTTTTGAGTATACTAATATGATATTACAGGTACTGACTTGAGATGTATGCATGTATATGTAATAATTTTCTTTTTAACTACTTTAAATTCACTAGATCCACAATTGTTTATTCTTCGTTGGGTCAAATTGTGATTCTTCAATAAAATAAGGGGTTTAGATTACGAATTCTATTCGTAGTTTACACCACTTATTCTTATCTATTTCTTTGTAAAAAGAGGATTTGAATAGAATATGAGGTTTAGATTGCAATTCTTATTGTTTAAGATATTCCATTGAATTGATGTAATAAATTGAGTTTTTATTTTGTTTATAAGTCTGTTATTGCAGTTTTGGTTATGAATATTTAACCCCTATTTTGGACATTAGAATCCTATGAAACCTTGGAAATTTGAAGAAAAAGGACTTGTAATAATAATTGGTTAGGAAGTTGACATTTACCGCTAGTTTAGAGCATAAAATCCGTGCGTTTAGAACTTATTGGGACCGAATATTTATTTATCTCTATTTCGGTAATTAATGTATAATTATTGCGTATATGGCATAGTTAATTAGGCATTTATTTATATTTATTTCCCCCATTAGGAAGGTAATTGATTTTGAGGCGAAAATAAGAGGAAACTCTTATATAGCCTAATTATTATTTTAAGGCGTAATAAGGAAGATTCCCTGTAAGGCCTTATTTATGAAATGGTGAGATTAGTGTGTGTGTGTGAGAAGTAACTAATTTGTGGCTAAGTCATAGGGATGCGAGGTAGTAGAGTTACATGACAGAAGTCTACCCTTCACTTTTAGGCTACCAGTAGTTGTGTACACTTTTTTGATATGAGATATCCTTAAGATAAATATTTGTAATGACATGAGGTTAGTTCCAAATTATACAGGGAAATCTACCCAGCTAATCTGGCTACCAGTTCCTACGAATAGCGGATTAATGTGATACGTTATTGTGAGTATGGGCCATAAGACGTAGGGCCTGCTTCGGGGTCTTGAGGTATTAGTGGTTAGACCCGCCTCTTTTCCCCAAATAAAGTATTAAATAGCCGAAGGGTTAGGTTAGGTGGTATCTCTACAGGGGTCCGCTTCTGGAAATAGGTCTTAAATGATAGGGTCTACCTTATTTAAGGTCTTAAATGACCAGCGTCTGTCTATTTTCCACTTGCAAGTATTAAGTGGCCTATGAGATTCCATATGATGTCAACTAGATAGTACCATTGAGGAGCACGCTTCTGAAGATAGTCTTAAATGGTGGGGTCTGCCTTATTTAAGGGTTTAAATGACCAGAGTCTGCCTATTTTCCCGTGGGAAGTATTGAGTGGCTTGGGTACCATCTCTCACACTATTAGCTATTTATGACGTATGATTGGGATATGTGATTCTAGAAACCTACTTATGGAATGGAAGGTATTAAGTGGTTAGAGCCACCTCCTTTCTTTATAAAGAAGTATTAAATGTATTTAATGGTTTTATGCTCATAGACATATTCTTATTTTGAAATATATTGTCCAAGTACTTAAAAGGTAAGACTCGAGGTTTTTATTCATCGGACACTTGTTGTTCTGACTCTCTCCTTATTACAACACAGGTTAAGGATAGAGTGCTGATGCTTAGAGATGAAGAAGCTTGGCTAGTGGCAGTATTTATTATTATTTTCTTTTATGTGTACCCATGGATTTTGACAATTGTTGTAACGGATATAATGTTACGGTTTTTATGGGATTTCGTGTTATGACATTTTTATGGTTTTGAAATAAATGGGTACACTTTACTATTATATTTTGTTCCATCTGCTTGAGTTCCGAAAGTTTAGTTATAGCTCTGCAATATTATTTCTTTTTACTACCAACAGCTTGCCTTGGAATGGATCTAAATTTCGATAAGCCTTTTCTGTGTTGAAATTTAGGCCTGTTTTGAGGTGGGTTGTTACATTTAGTATCAGAGCCTAGGTTAACCGATCAGGGGGAAAAACTATAGTATGAGAGACATATTTGTTATTTTGAAAAAAGTTTATCATAAAGAATTTTCAAAAGAATTCTTACTATATATATCTATACCCTCTCTTCTTGAACATACGCACGTACACTAGGCAAACTTTTCTTTCAGCATGTAAATACCATCTTAGGAAATCATCACTAAAGGTTTAACCTATAGATAGTTGATATGGCTGATAATCAATCTTCTTCCGAACAAGGTTAGTACCCACCCATTCGTGGAATGCCCGAATGGTTTAAATAATATCTTAGGACCGTCGAGCAGATTCCTATTCCTCCAGCTGCACCGTTAGTACCCACTGCCCCGGACATCGATGCAGCACCCTGTCCTGTCTACTTTCCTAAGTTGTGAAAGGACTTTCTTAATATGGAAGGGAAGACATACTCTAGAATTGAAGGATATTTGGAGGCTAAAGCATGGATTAGTAACTGCGAGAAGATATTTTGAGAGCTTGGTTGGGATGATCAGCTAAGAAGAAGAATGGCAGCTTAGCACCTTATGGAAGAAGCCTTGAATTGGTGGAAATTTGTGACTAATGAGCACTCAAGAAGTATATTCTCTTGGAATGAATTCAAGGACCGATTTGAGATGGGATTCATGTCTAGAGCAGAAGTTAGTTTGCAAATGGAAAAGTTCATTCAACCGAAACAAGGAGATTCTACCCTTAAGTAGTACATAGCTAAGTTTACCGAATTGGATAAATTTGGGATAAGCCTGATAGACACACCTATGAAAAAGGCCATTAAGTTCATGAAGGGCTTAAATTCCCCGCTAACAGAAATGTTGTTGACCCAAGTACCTATTGGGGCCACGTATGAGATGTTGGTAGAAACGGCAATGTTGCACGTGACCAATGAGGAAGATAAGGGAAGAGAGAAAGAGAAGTCTGCACTGACCCAAAAGTGAGGAGAGTCTAAGAAAGGGAGCTTTTGGGCCAATAAGAAGTCGAAGGGGAAGTTTAAAAGGATGTAAAGGTATGTAAGAAATGCTAAAGGAAGGGTCATGAAGCTAAAGATTGTAGGGTGAGTCTGATAAAGGAAGCCTTTAAAGAAAGGTGCTTTAACCACCATGAGGAGGGGAATCACAAGAATCAATGTCCTAAGATGGCTAAGGAAGGACCAAGCGGACATGCCTATGCTATTGAAGCTGTCCCTATTTCTAGTAAGCTACCAAGAGACCAAGGAAAAGCAGCTCTATAAGGTATGACCCTTATTTTTATGGTTACTATTTATACCCTATTTGATTTGGGGGCATCACATTCTTTTATAGCTAGGGATGTAGTAAATTCCTTAAACCTTTAAACCTAAATAGTCAATAGCTTAATAAAGGTTTCCAATCCCATTAGGGGTTCGACCCATCTTTCTCTTATTTGCAAATACCTAGTGTTAAACATATGCGACATTGATTTCATATGTACTGCGTACGTTCTAAATTTAGAGGGGTCTGGCTTATCTTGGGTATGGATTGGTTATCATATTATGGAGCCATTCTTGACTGTGATAAAAGGGTAGAATGATTAAGGAGTCGTGGAGGTCATGACCTAGAAGTTCTTTATACACCCAAAGCTTTAGTTGAGTTAAGCCATCTATACTCACTAAATCTATCTGTTGTTCGAGAACCATTATATGTACCCGTAGTTTGTAAATTTCTTGAGGAGGTCTCGAGTCTCCCACTCCATAGGGAGATTGTGTTTCGAATTGATTTGGAGAAGGACGCAAGACCCGTCGCTCTGCCTTTGAGACATATAGGCCCCAAAGAAAGAAGGGAATTGGATAAGAAAATCTTAGAGTTATAGAAGAAAGGATTCATCCGTAGTAGTACTTCTGAGTGAGGAGCCCCTATATTTTTTGCTACTAAGGTAGACAGTTCTTTGATACTTTGTGTCGATTATAGGGAGTTGAACAAGTTGATAAGGAAGAATAGGTACTCTCTACCTAGAATAGATGGCTTGTTCGACCAACTTGTAGTAGCTAAAATCTTTTCCCATTAGACTTAGCAACGGGATTCCATCAATTCAGGATTGCATAGGAAAGCAAGCCGAAGACCGCATTTCCTACTCTAGATGGGTTCTATGAGTGGGAAGTAATGCCTTTTGAACCGACGAATGCCTAAGCATACTTTGTGGACTTGATGAGTAGAATATTTAGAGGACAACTTAATAAATTTGTCTTGGTGTTTGTTGATGATATCTTGGTTTTCTCCAAAGGCAAGAAGGAGCACGAGGACCACCTTAGGGAGGTATTGAAGACCTTGAGGAGAAACCAACTCAAAGCTAAGTTTTCTAAATGTCACTTTTGGAAAATAAAGTTTGGTTCCTTGGGCATATTGTTTCAGAACAAGGATTGGCGGTGGACCCTGCTAAAGTGGAAGCTATCCAAAGATGGAAGACTCCTAGTAATGCATCGGAGGTTAGAAGTTTTTTAGGGTTGGCACGCTACTATAGGAAGTTCATCAAGAGCTTTGTACAAATAGCAGCCCATTTAACCCGATTGACCAAGAAAATTTTAGTTTTTGTTTGGAATGATAGATGCACTAAGGCATTTGAGAAGCTTAAGGAGTCGTTGACTAGTTCATCTATGCTCACTATTCTAGATGGAACCAAGCTGTTCACAGTTTTCACAGATGCATGTGGTACAAATTAGGGGCAGTTCTTATGCAAGAAGAGAAGGTAGTTGCCTATGCTAGTGGACAACTAAAGGACCATGAGAAGAGGTATCCAATGCATGATTTAGAATCGGTAGCCATTGTTTTTACCTTAAAGATGGGGTGGCATTATCTCTTAGGGGAAAGGTTTGAGTTATTCACTGATCATAAATCACTCAAATACCTATTTTGCCGAAAATATTTGAATCTTAGGCAGCAGAGGTGGATGGAGTATGCAGCATCCTTTGACTTTAGTATTTAATTTACCTCTATAAAAAGGGAACGTAGTCGCCGATGCCTTTAGTCGGAGACACACTACTCTAGGTGCTATATATGAATGGAGACAGTTGGAGTTTCTATCAAATTTTAACCTCCAACCGTCAACATAACCTATCTAAGGTTTTCTATCAGTTATGGAGATTAGACCAGCCTTGATGGATCATATAGGGCACGAGCAAGTAAAAGATGAGGAGTTGGTAGATATTTTGGAAAAATTAAGAAAGGAGAGCATTTTCCCTATGCTAGGAGGTACTCAAGTTGTTGAGAAGGGATATTTGAGAAAAGATGGATGTCTTTGTGTCTCATTGATTGATGATTTGATGAGAGATGTGCTTATGGAGTGTCACCACTCAAGGATGACCATTCATCCCGGAGGAGATAACATATACAAGGACATGAAGAGAATTTTATTTTGGAATGGAATGAAGAGGAGTGTAGCTGAGTTTGTTGCTAGGTGTTTGACATGTCAAAAGATAAAAGCTGAGGAAGGGAAACTTAGTGGATTATTATTACCTTTGGAAATTCCGACTTGGAAGCAGAAACATATTTTGATGGATTTTATTGAAGGGTTGCCTAGAAGTCAGAAGGGCAATGATGTTGTTTGGGCTGTTGTAGATAGACTCACCAAGAGTGCTCATTTTGTTCCGATTAGGAGAAATAGGACTAGCGCCTCTCTTGTCCAGATTTATATTAAGGAGGTAGTTCGTCTACATTGAATTCGTGTAAGCATAGTCAGTGATAGGGACCTTTTGTTCAATGGCGAGTTTTGGAGGGGCCTACAAACCTCTTTGGGAACTTCTTCAAACCTTAGCACGATATATAACCCACAAACTGACGAACAAGTAGAGAGGGTGAATAAAGTTTTGGAAAACTTGTTGAGAGCCCGTGTCTTCGATTTTGGAGGACATTGAGAGCAGTATCCATCTTTGATTGAGTTTGTATATAATAATGGCTATCAAACTACGACTGGTATAGCCCCTTTTGAAGCACTTTATGGATGGCCATGAAAATTGCCTAGTTGTTGGTGGGAATCTACCGACAAAGTATTGCTCGGACACGATTTGATCTATGATACCATGGAAAAAGTAGAGTTGATCAGGCAAAGGATGAAGGTAGCGCAAGACCATCAGAAATCTTATGCGGATAAAAGAAGGAAAGAGCTTGAATTTGAAGTTAGAGATATGGCATTTGTTAAAATCTCCCCTCTTAGAAAAGTTATTAGGTTTGGCAAGTCTGGAAAATTGGCGCCTAGATTTATTGGACCATTCAGAATTTTGGAAAGAATAGAAAAGTTGGCATATCGTGTGGAGCTTCCTGACAAATTGGCAGGAGTGCACAATGTTTTCTATGTTTCTCAGCTTAGGAAATACCTTCATGACACTACTAGCAGAATAGAGCCTGATCAGTTGGGGGATTTTGAGATGGAGCTGACAGTTCCTCATGCCACCGCACACATTGTGGACATGGTACTAGGAGACTTCACAATAAAATAATTAGGTTGGTCCGAATATAATGGTGTAATGATTTGCCTTTCTTACACCTAAAGACGACACTTAATACATCCTCGGTATTTATGTGCCGATCATTTAAGTGTCCGAAAGACAGGTTGTTTGGGGTGAAAGAAGAAAATAAAGAACAGAATCTCACAAAACACGACGAGTAATATATAGTATGAACAAGTATTTACAAAAAGAAATCATCTTTATTATACACAACATCAAAGTACATTAACCTATTATCAGTTGGACAGTTATAACAGCCTGTCCCTGCAAATGCTGATTAACACAAATAAAAATCAAAGCCACAAAAATAGCGGAAGAATATAAGATATGTGAATACGTCTTGGAGAATCTAGCTCATCTCCTGAAAGCTCCATAGAATCCAGCTAAACCTGGAAAATATGCTCGGGCTGACCCGAGCATTATAGAAAAACAACGCCCTGGTCAGTCTGGTAAAGTCAGCGTGAGAATTGAAAAAAATCATATGGATTACTATATTTGAAAACCTTTCAAAATAAAAAGTATCTCGTAAGACCACGCCGCATAAACATAGATGGGTTATTACCTTACAATAACTACAACATTATATTATAAAAATCCAGTGATATTATCATAATGTCTATGTTTAAAATACATACAGAATACAGCTGAAATGCTTGCATCTCACATTTCAACATAGTTGGGCACATCTAAATCTGTAAAAGTTCGAAATTGGAAAATGAGTTCCAATAATAGCAAGGTAAGGGACTACCTTCCGATGATTCACCTCTAGAAAATGTACTTGAGGGCTACAGACGTATCTACCCCTCTGTTAAACAGAGCTGGCCTGCGTATTAACATGACAAGCCGGATTATCTCACCCCTTTGACACTGAGGCTGCTTTAGTTTGCCCTTCGATGCCTGTGCGCAAAAAACTCTAAGGGACAATCTAGAACGGGATGACAACTCCTATTGGTAGCTAACCACATGGCTCTATTGCATACTCTGTTTTAGCCATTCTCCTGTGTTATGAGGCTTGAGGCTATGCTTTTACCTCTTATACTAACATACCATCTTGGAATGTTAACACTGTCCTCCAGGTAGAGATGCAATGCCAGCATTTATCCATACAAGTTGTTTCGGGATCGAACAAACATTCAAAATTTACTATCTTTCATTTTGGAATCACCCTCAGGAAGAATGGTATAGCTCCATATCATACTTCATCACGAACGTTATTTGTTTAGAGTGGTTCGGAAAAATACGAAAATCGGTGTCTTCAAATTAAGAGATAATTTTCGAGTAGCTCAATTCCAGTTATTTGGAAGTACGAAATAAGTATTCGTGTCCTTACTGGGGAAATCGAATATACCCAACATACTTCTTGTGTTAAAATAGATCCAGATTTGATAGTCAGTTATTTAACCATCACATAATCAAACGACAACAATCAGATATTTAATTAACCATAACAACCACTAAGCACCATTTTAAATAAATCTTTCATTTATAAAAATCTCTTTTCAAAAGTGTTTATCAAAAACATCCATATACTTGTCTTTCTGACATAAGTATATTCACAAAACATTTATGAAATATTTCTCATTTACAAATCATATCGAAGGATAAAAAAAATGTTATTTAAATTGGAGATTAATTAAGTGTGGAACGAACGTCCATACCATCAGAATTAAGAAGGTCGGTTAAAGAAAATCAAATCTCAAATTCTTTTATAAATTTCCTTCAATTAATCCTTTTAAAAAATCTCTTTTGTTTATGAAATCTCCTTTACTTAAATTCCAAACCCACCTACAAAACTCTTTATAAACTACTAAGTTAATTTACAAAACTCTTCTATAAATATCAAAACCATTTATATAACTCTTTATAAATCTCCAAAAACAATTTATAGAATTTCTTTTGTATTTATAAAAAATCTTTTATAAATATACAAATCATTTATAAAAACTCTTTTATAAATTATCCTTATTTAAAACAAAACTTCTTTAATACACTTAATCAATTAGATTCCTTTGATAAAATCAATTATTTAAATCACCTTGAAATAAACAAGTTATTATTTAAAATTCTTTATTTAATTAATCTTTAACCCACATTAGCATAATAAAGATTTTAAAAAATCATTCAAAAAGTATCAAATTACTCCAAGCACCTTTAATAAAATAATTGCTTAATTACCCTTTAAATAATTTAAAATGTAACAAACTTTAAACCATTATCAAAAGGAAAAATGAAATATTTGACTTTATAAAAATCAGGAAGGGGCTTAGTGAACACATTGGTTCGTTTAATTGAGTTAACTTATCCAAGTTATAACATAGGTATTTGCATAACAAGCATATATGTAAAAGGAAACAATACATAACAACCAATCACAGATAGGCAAATGTCCAAGTTACTATAATAGCAAATGTGGATTTGTTCTGCTAAACACATGTCTAAGTAAGTATAATAGCAGGGGTTTTTATTCTGCTTAAAAGATGTCAACATATAAACTACTTGGTGAATTATGGCAGAACTATGATTTATTATACCAAACAAATGTCATATACAAATTAATTAGCAGAACGATGATTTATTTTGCTAAACAGATGTCAGTAGGTTTCATATTCATTTTAGGTTACTTAAGGGTAATCGATAAAGAAATCTCTTGCGTTTAAAAATATTCTTTAAAAGGTAGCTCGCTTTAAACAAAAATTAACCTTTGGAAATAAGTGATTTAAAATCAAAACCTTTATTCAGTAATTAATTAATAATTAAACTCATTTCTTAATAAAGATTGAACATTAATTAATCATCAAACAACAACTAACTTTAAATAAATAATTAAATAGTAATTATCCTCTTAAATAAGTAATTAACTATTAATTAATCTCAATTAATAATTAAATAATTACTTAAACCTTAATTTATAATTAAATTATACTTTAATCCTTAATTAATAATTAAATAATAAATTAAACCTTCATTTAATAATAAATAAATCTTATCAATTAAATCATAACTTATTTAGTAATTAATTAAGTATTTAAACCCTTTATTAAATAATAATTAACCTTTAATTATTAATTAATAATAAATAATGTTCAAATAAATTATTAAACAACAATTAATCTTTAATTAATTAATTAATTAACTTACTTAATTTATAATTATGCACTAATTCCCTTTATTAACTAATGATTAAGTACTAATTATCTTAACTTAATTAATTAATTAAATAATCATTAAATAAAGCAGTAATTAATTAATACATTTAATAATTACTTTTATTACTTAAAATTTGTTTTGAAAACACTTTTCAAAAAGATACTTGAGTGAAAACATTTTAGATTTCAAAAGGAGTTCGTTTTCATGAACTGCATTTATAGCGACTATCGCTAAACGACCTATCATTTTCAAAACTTGTTTAATATAACAAATGACTTTAAACTTCTTAGCTTTCACATACTAAACACTTTTATAACTTAATATAAGATTTCGAAAAAAAAGTAAGATTTTGGAAACTAAATCAAAGTTTAAAACTTATAACTTTTCAAAAATAATTCTTAAGCAAACTAGTTTTTAAAACAAAGGATTTTTATGTTGCTACCTAACAAATTCAAGTGCTAAACTTTCCTAAACATACATTCATGTATTCAGGATTATAACATACATAGACCCATCCAAACACAAACATAACAAACATCACAACTTTATATCATTCGTTTTACTTTTAGATTACTATTTCAAATCTAGGTTAAATTTTCATACAAACACATACATATTACCATCCAAGCAAATATGTATATACATACATCAACATCCAACAAATCAAGCAATATATTTGCATAACCAAGATAACAATAATTCAAAGTTCGGAACTTTTAAAAAAAAAGCTTTTCTCCCCTTAAGTTATCTAAAATAACCCGAAAATAGGTCATCTTCCAACTGATTTTTGGACGAGTTACTCATGGAATTTGGAAAAGTTTCCAAAGGGAAAGTTCATGAAAATTCATTTCTTTACAATTTCAAAAAAGAACGACTCAATTTGAATCAATCTGTTTTTAGGGAGATATGGTCAAAAAAAGAAGAAGTATTTCCGAACTTGAAAATCTGGGTCCGAAAATACTCTACAAAGAAATGAGATTTGGACATGACTAAGCTCAAAATTTGAAGAAGTGGCACACGTGAAAGTTGTAGCCACTGGAATTTTATATGGTTTGAAGAAAAGAAATATCCATTTGGTTAAGCTATGAGAAAGATATGGTAGAAGGAACAGAGGTGAAATTAAAGAAGTGAAAGGGGTATTTATAAGCAAGAGAACAAAGTAAATTACTAAAATAACCTTGTCCTTTACCCTCCACATCCAATTTCCACATCACCATCCTTGTTCCACCTTACCATGCTTAGCCAACATGCATTTAAACACTTGTATTTAATGTCCCTTAATGTTTTATGAAATGTGATATTTTCCATTTTATTAAATTTTATTTTATATTTACATAATAAGTCATATCTAAGTACATATACTTAAGTATATACATATATACACTATATAGTTCTAACTTATTTATAGTTGACTGTGTATTTTTATACAATAGTATACACAACATTTCTGACAACTTTTAGCCGATGAAAAATCAAAACTTCGGAAAATGAATTCCGGTCACATTTTTTATTTCTCTTTGAACTAAATATTTTTGTAGACAAATTTGAAAAAATATATTTTACCATCATTATTTATTATTTAAAAGAGTTTTATTTTAATTATAAAAATTGTTATTTGAATATTTAAAATTAAATAAATAATCCCAAATCAAAACGGTGAAATTCTGGTTCATTGCAATGAGGGGACGATCCTGCGGAAACACATGGGAGACCGAGGAGAAGATGAAAAATACTTACCCAAAACTTTTCGCTAGTAATTTTCCTCTCCAAAATTAGGACTTTGGTTGCTTCGCGATTGCAAGAGTGGATGGTAGGAGATGGTTGTTACACCTTTTTCACAATCACTTTATACTCGTATAGAATTTTTATGCATGTTTAGGATATTTGCATACATACTTACAGGACATGATTACATACTCACGCTAGGATTGATCTTATTTTAGCATATTTGCAGTGCATAATCACATTTCACTATTGGTTGAGTAGATGGCTGTGTAGAGAACTTGGTTGTATAACATGGATGTTATTGCGAGTTACGTTGTTCGCCCCTTGGAAGATTTCGGGATGAAATCCTATTTAAGGGGGGAAGAATGTAACACCCCATAAAATGAACCATAAATAAATAAACTGAATTAAATATGATAAGGGTTAGATATGGAAATTTTATAAAGTTGAAATTTGACCACGAAAGTTATTCCATTGCATTTGTGGCAAAATTCTGATATGTTTCCATATATAATATGTTGAAAACGGAGCTCAAGCAAAGAAGTTATGAGCATTTGAATTTATCGAATTTAAATTAATTTATTTTGAATTCAAATTCAAATGAGAAATCAAATTTAGGATTTAAATTAAAAAATTAGCTTGGGGTCTAAGTAAACGATTAATTAACGTTTAATGTTAAAAAGTTAATTAGGGAATAAAATAATCTTGCAACGGAAATAAATAAACGTTCCCCTAAATAAGAGGAGTGGTCAACCTGAATAAGTCAACCGGTTGACCGGTTGCCCAAGGACGGTTGACCACTTGGCAATAAAAGTTACCAATGGCGGCTAGGATTTAAAGCTATGTTTTATTTGGTTGTACGCTCCAGATTTACTCGTTTCCTACCTACTTCCATCCCACGGTTCTGGTGTGTTTCAACTCCTATAAATAGAACCCTATTCTCTCCACTTTTATTCATATTATTTTGGAGGATATGATGAAACTCTGCCATTGCTATCTCTCTTTAATAAGATTCAGAAACTCCGTAGAGAATTCAGGTAAGAATTCAATTTATTTCCTATTTGTTTCTTCTTCCTCTAATCTATTCTTATCCTATTCTTCTCCAATTATTCTGAATCTAATATATATATACACCTCTTCCTTATTGTGTGTGTATATATCAAAAGAGAGATATTCTGGAAGAGATCGAAAGGCTAAAAATCTATTTGAGTGAAGCTAAGGCTAATCTGTGAATGGAAAACGTAGTATTCTTTTCAACAATTGTTTAGTGTATTTCTTTTTGGATTTGAATATGCCTTAGGATTTTGAGATTTGGAAAATATGATAGATAAAAACCTCCAAAATTCATTTTTGTTTCGATATGTCAATTCTATGCTAAGATTCTCAATTCTTTACATTAATTTGATGGAATTTATTTCGTTTATGCAATTTTTGATAATTTCATAGTCTATTCCACTTGTCCTTCTTCATTGGATCAAATTGTGATTCTTCAATCGAATAAGGGATTTAGATTACAAATTCTATTCATAGTTTACACCACTTATTCTTATCTATTTCTTTGTAAAAAGAGGAGTTGAATAAAATATGTGGTTCAGATTGTAATTCTATTTTTTAAGGTATTCCATTGAATTGGTATAATAAATTGAGTTTTATTTTATTTACAAGTTTGTTATTATAGTTTTGGTTATGAATATTTATTCCCTGTTTTAGACATTAGAATCCCATGAAACCTTGGGAATGTGAAGAAAAAGGACTTGAAATAATAATTGGTTAGGGAATTGACATTTAACGATGGCGTTTAGAGCATAAAATCCGTGCGTTTAGAACTTATTTGGCATGAATATTTATTTGTCTCTATTTACGTAACTAACGTATAAGTATTGTGTATATGGCGTAGTTAATGAGGTATTTATTTACATTTATTTATATAGCATAATTATTATTTTAAGGTGTAATAAGGAAGATTCCTTATAAGGCCCTATTTATGAAACGGTGAGATGAGTGTATGTGTGTGTGTGTACATGGAGAGTAATTGATTTGTAGCTAAGTCGAATGGATGTGAGGTCAATAAAGTTACATGATGGAAATCTGTCCTTTACACTGAGGCTGCCGGCAGTTGTGTACACTTTTATGGATGTGAGATGTCCCTATGATAAATATTTGTAATGACGCGAGGTTAGTTCCAAATTATGTATGGGAAATCTGCCCAGCTAATCTGGCTACCAATTCCTACGAATAGTGGACTAATGCAAGACATCATTGTGAGTATGTGCCATAAGATGAAGGGCCTGCTTTGAGGTCTTGAGGTATTAAGTGTTTGGACCCGCCTCTTTTCCCTAGATGAAGTATCAAATGGCTAAGGGGTTATGTTAGGTGGTAATTCCATAGGGGTCCGCTTTTGGAAATAGGTCTTAAATGATGGGGTATGCCTTATTTAAGGTCTTAAATGACCAAAGTCTGCCGATTTTCCAATTGAAAGTATTAAGTGGCCTATGAGATTCCATATAATGTCAACCAGATAGTACCATTGAGGAGCACGCTTCTGGAGATAAGTCTTAAATGATGGGGTTTGCCTTAATTAAAGTCTTAAATGACCAGTGTCTACCTTTTCTCCACTAGGAAGTATTAAGTGGCTTGGGTACCGTCTCTCACATTATTAGCTATTTATGACATATGATTGGGATATAGGATTCTAGAAACCTACTTCTGGAATGAAAGGTATTAGGTGGTTGGACCCACCTCCTTTTTTATAAAGAAGTATTAAATGACTTTAATGGTTTTATGTTCGTAGACATATTCTTATTTTGAAATATGCTGCCCAAGTACTGAAAAGGTAAGAGTCAAGGTTTTTAATCATCAGACACTTGTTATTCTGACTCCCTCCTCATTACAACACATGTTAAGGATGGAGCGATGGCAGCGACAATGCTTAGAGATGGAGAAGCTTGGCTAGTGGCAGTATTTATTATTATTTTCTTTTATATGTACCAATAGATTTAGACAACTGTTGTAACGGATATTATGTTACGGTATTTATGGGATTTTGTGTTATGGCATATTTATGTTTTTGAAATAAATGGGTACACTTTACTATTATATTTTGTTTCATCCACTATGAGTTCTAAAATTTTAGTTATGGCTCTGCAATGTTATTTCTTTGTACTACCAACAGCTTACCTTAAAATGGTTCTAAGTTTCGATGTGCCTTTTCTGGATCGAAATTATGGCTTGTTACATGGTGGGTTGTGACAGTAATAATTGAAATACCTTTTCTAAATATACGTGTATGTACATATATATATATATATATAGGTATACGACTACATGTATTTAAAGTTATATAATAGTCAAGACAATTCATGGAGTTGTTGTATGTGGTTATATGCATATATATAATTGTATTTGTGTGAATAATTACACACACACACACACACACACATATATATATATATATATATGTCTATATGTGAATACCTATATTTGTGCACTAGTATGTTTGTGAGCATCTCATGTAGTCATAGCGACTACCGTGCGCGCTAAGTTGCATGAGAGGATACCGGGTCTAGTATTCATTGTGGTGAAGCCCAAAAATGTGAATTGTTTTATGAAAGTGTGTTTGTATATGCGTGTGTGTATAAATGTGCACAAATGAGTGTATCGACACACATGTGGGCATCACAAGAGGCAAGAAGGCTGATTGAGTACGTTTTGGCATGTTAGAGGATGCTGGGTCGAAAGAGTCACTTGTAGAACTCTACATGAAAAGAGTGGGATTCGTGTCGAAATTGTTTTTTGGACACATAAGAAACCACTTTCAAAATATCAACCAATGAACTCTAGAGAAGTGCTAATGTGGTGAAGGCAGGCTAGAGAAGCTAAGTGATTCATCGGGTGAAGTAATTGAGGAAACAGGGCATGAAACGGTAGTCGATGGAGTGCAAAAGCTCGCTGCCCAGGCTCGCCGCCTAGGAGCAGGCTACCTCTGATCCATCGGTGGGACCTGCTACAAGCAAATGTGGCCTGGGCGGGAGCAATAATGGGGGATTTTTCTCCTGGTTTGCGTGGTTCGGCATGAGGCATGCATGAATTCAAGGAGGCTTTGGGCTACTTGGGAAAGTGGAATGGAAGGCAAAGCGTGGAGCTAATCTATAACTCTTGGTTTTGACCTTGAAGTAAATATGTTTTGATGAATGATATTGGTCTCATATTAGTGACCAAACCTAGTATTGGTCTTATGATGGTAACCATACATTATATTGGTCTTATATTAGTGACCATACCTAGTATTGGTCTTATATTAGTGACCATACGTATAGATAAACGATGATAAGATATTGATTTTTTTTGTGATATGCGTATGATTACATGATGTTATATTTTATATATATCTATGGTATCAACGTTACTTTGTAGCCCCGATAGCATATTATATGGGGCACGCTAGTCATTCTCCTTTGTAGAGCCGTAACACGAATTAGTTGAGAAATCCATAATGACTAGGAAGGGGGAGATGACAACAATCATCCACAAGTGGATCATATATCACATATGCTCGATATAGGGTATGGTGAGATTCTTATAGTTTTCAAATATCAAGAGTAGTTCATATATCACTTATGCTCGATATGGGGTATGGTGAGATTTACATGAGTTCGATCACATTCGGATGCGGCTCGGGATCTATGGTACAATCTACCACTGACTTTAATTATTTTGAACCCTCGACGGAAATCTCTGGATCAAGATGATGTCCACCACGGACTTAGTTTTCAAATAACTAGAGTAGGTCATATATCACTTATGCTCAATATGGGGTATTGTGAGATCTACACGAGTTCCATTACACTAGATGCGAATTGAGGTCTATGGTATAATTTGGTGCTGACTTTGTTTATTTTGAACATGAGTCCACTATAGACTATACTCATTGACAATGGTTACCAATTTATATTCTCTAATTGTCATATATCGTTGCATTATCCAAGTGGTATATTAGTTGGTTAATATTATTATCGTGTATTCTGCGATAACTTATATTATGATATCTATATGACCCATACATTTGCATATTGGGTTACCTTTATCATATTATACCATTACATTGTAGTCACATTACACTAGTTGTGTTGACTCATTTATTAAAGAAGTAGAGCAGGCTGAGGTATGGTTCCCTATCCTTTGGGATATGTTTATTTTTTTGTTGAAAATCCCTGATTACCTCTAAGCCACATTCACGGAGAGGACCAACTGTTCCATAGTAGTTTCCTATTTTACCTGTATATAGTTTATATATATAATATTTTGAGATAGTTCCGCTCACGCCAGGCTTTAAGTCTGACACGCATTTTGTTTCTGTCTGTTTATGGCATGACATCTCTTGAGTACTCGATTGAGTAGTTCGAGAGTCAGGTGCTTTTGAGGATATGCTATCAGAATGGCACGGCTGTAGCATTTTGGAGGTGTGATGTCGATAATTTGTATATATACTTGATATTGTAGCTGTTCATGATAGATATGTTATTTATATATGAGACTTGTTGTATCAGATATTTTTCAAGACTCTGTATATGTGGAGTTGATGTATTCTGACTTTTTGTATGGATATTTATTTATCAATTTCTTTTGCTATTACAGTCTCTTATATATTGTTTATCCAATTATGTTCATGTATATTTAGTATATTATATGTTATCATTCCGCTATGGGACTCTATCGTTATGCTTTGGTTATGGTGTTTTGTTTTAATTTACCCTGACAGACTGTCTTGTGTGGTATTCGAGAGTTAGACATTGTCATTCGACGTTGATTTATGGTATTACGAAGGGTTGGCTATTACATTTGCTATCAGAGCCTAGGCTCAACACTCAAGACCAAGTAGACTCTTTTGAGTTAAACAATCGGGTAGAGTGAGAAACATTGAGGGAGCTACTTGTATTTTTCTACTATATAATATTGCATACACCACTTCTCTTCTGGGATTTAGTTTATTTTTAGTGCTAGTTGCGAAGGTATTTTCGTTCAGGCATCAGTATGAGGAAATGGAGTACATAAGCAACTACAAATCGGCAGTCCAAGATGCCTGATTGGTTCAGAGACTAATTGGCTACCGCATGGGATGTTCCGTCATCCGTGAACATTCCAGCAGCCACGGTAGGTGTTTGAGGTGGTGTATCTCTTGGGACACTAATATTTCTTGCTCCACCAGGTTTTGACTTTTCGAAGTTATGCCCGGATTTCCTTAGCCTTGGAGGGATGCCATATCTAGATTTAAGACTATTGCCAAGACACAGGCTTGGATATGTTCATGTGAGAGTGTTTTGGCAAATATGGGCTTAGAGGATGTCTTCATGAGGAGGATTTCTTCCCATCATCTTCAAAGGAATACTTTGGCTTGGTAGAACATAATAGCAGAGGAGGTTGATGAGCAGGCCGTGACTTGGATCGATTCTAAATGTCGATTTGAGCCTCGGTTTGTTTCTGAGATCGGTGGGGCATGCGATTTGAGTGTTTCATCCATTTGCAATAGGGTAGCTTGTCGTTGATGGATTATGTTAGCCAATTTAACCTTCCTGCTAAATTCGGTTTTGAGATGGTTTAGTATTCCATTAAAGAAGGGAAAGGAGTTTACCAAGGGTGTTGATGCATTGTTTGGGGATTCATTGCTTAGTTTTATCTTAGTAGGGGCTACTTTTGAAATTCTCATGGGGATGGATCTTCTTTAGGAGAGCACCTACAAGGTACCGTCAGAGGCAGCGAAGGTGGAAAGAAAACTGAAGTTACAACCGAACAAAAGGCCAAGATACAGGGAAAGATCAAGCTTATGCAAAGAAGATAGCAGATATAGTGTGCCACTTCTGTGGCATAAAGGGGCATTCCGCTACGGAATGTCCTGCAGCTAGGGAGAAGCGTATGTGCTTCAATTGCAATCAGCTTAGTCACTTGAAAAAGGATTGTCCTACACTTCGGAGGGGTGGGCAAGTAATGATGACTTATGCCTTAAAGGCATTATCAGGTCCTAGCAAGCCTGCTGCTCAGGAGTAAGGAAAGGAGTTCATATAGCAAAGGTTTCTTTAACTGTAAGCTACTTGCTTATGTTCTTTCCTATACTTAAGATGTATGTTCATCTATTTCTAGTTACTTGGTAGATAGCTAAAGTTTATACCTTACATTGTAGGTAAATTATTTCATTGAACCTTATATTGTTAACCTTAGTTGACGAGCTAAGGTGTAGTGACCGAGAGTACTAATGTTCGAACTCAATGCATGAGCTTTTGAGTTAAGTGGGGTTTGGTGAAGAGTGACTTGGATTTGCATCCAAGTAGGATTTGATGGATGCCCAATAATGAGCAAAATCGAGCGAATAACTTATAAACATCTTGCATAGAGTCATTCTTGTTATAAATGTTTGTCGTTTTGTTAGTAAAACTTAGGCTATTGGGTTAATTCCATGTATTGAAGAGGTCTATTCTAGGGATCGGTTCATTTACATACAATTTCCTAATTCCTAGTTTGAAGCAGGGTTTCAAGGTAATGTGCACCAGTTAGGCAAGGTTTTTTCACTCAATTCTTAAAGGTGAGCACTTGAGTCAGATTCTTAAGGCGACTGAGAGATTTCCAAAGTGCGACTCTAGTCACGTGAGGAAATTTCAGTGGTCAGGCCAAGGAACTAGATCGAAGTTCACATGAGTGGAGTCAGGTAGTCGACCCTAGTTTAACAAAGAAATCGTGCGAGCGAACCAAGGATTGGATAGAGCATCGTATATTATTTTGGATGATATTTATTCATTATAAAATTTTAGTATAGTATAGTTAAGATTGCTTGTGCTAGTTCGGGGAAGGACTTCTCGCATTGTTTTGTGGCAATTCGAATAATCTTCTAAGTAGTAATATGATATTTTCCTAGGCGAGTGTAGTATACATTTAGTATATTATCCTTATTAAAATGTGTGGTTGAGGTGAGTTTGAACCTAAACGCACCCAAGTGTTTATAGATCATTATTTAATGATGATTTAATAAGAAAAGTTTCCACCTTGAGGAAATGAGCTTTGTTCAAAAGAAAAGGAAAGTTGAGATTTAGATTACTGGATTTATTCGAGAGTCTTAAGGATAGATGATCCAGTATACCATATAAGTTTTCCTTTGCATAGCGAGAGGTGTAATAGTCTTTCATGTATTATATTCATGAAAGAGGTTGCACACTTAGGCATTTGGTTCATCTTAGATGTTGAACAGACTCATGAGAGTTTATAGCTGGACATGCACGTTTGACTATTGTTAGTTACGATGCTGATTGTTATTCCCTGTTATTGATTTTTTTTCTTGTTATTATTTGTTTTTGATTATTGTTCCTTGTTGTTGCTTCTTATTGATTGTTCTTGGTTCTTATTGATTGTTGTTACTTGTTATTGATTGTTGTTGCTTATTGTCGCTTGTAATTACTTACTGATTATTATTGCTTGTTGTTATTGTTGTTTCTTATTATTGCTTGTTATTGATTGTTATTGCTTATTGTTGCTTGTATACTATTTGTAATTACCTGATATAGCATGTTCGAACAGAGATAGCGATAGTAATCTAAAATAGGTCATATATCACCCATGCCTATTACAGGGGTCGTGGTGAGATCAATACGAGTCTGTTGCATTTTGACGTGACTCAGAATCTATGGTGTATTTAGATACTGACTTATTTTAGTTTACACTTTAGTATAGTCATGTATGATTATGTAGTATCGATTACTATGCTAAATTATACGTGTTTAAATTTAGCGTTGTTGTTGAGTTGGTGCATAACCCTATTTTTATAGTACAATTAGGTACTGAGGAGCAAAGGCATAACTACTTAAATGCTTACTTATTTAGATTTGCATTTAAATGGTCATAAGCTTTCTTAAAAGAGGTATGTACTTTGGGAAATATGGGATAACGTACGTTATTGCTTATTTTCTAAATGCGTAATGCATGTTAATTTTAGGAGTTTCTATAACGCTAGTTGTCAAAGGGAGCTACTACTAAAATATTCCATAGTCGAAGCTCTGGAATTTTGGTCAATCAAGTTACTTTGTCATACTCATATGAATTTCGAGAACAAAATTCTTTAAAAGAGGGGAGAATGTAACAACCCGCATTTTTAACGACCGGATATTTAAATAATTAATTTAAATATTAACTCGTTAATTAATGGAATGCTTATTATACTCGATTATTAGAGACGAGTGAATTGGGACTCGAGGAGTTCGCTATTGAGACCGTAATTCCGTCACGAGAAGAATGAGTATAAACCTGGCTATATTTGGCATCGAAAGTTTTTGGAGTTAATAGTGATTTCGTGTGGATGAAATGAATTTGGGGCTAAGAGCCATTAGCTTGCCTATAAGTTGGCTAACCCCTTCATTCTCTTTTCATTCCACATTACTTTTCTTTTCCATCTCCTAATTTCTTTCCCAATCTCTCCATAATCCCTAACCCTACATCCACTAACCCAAGCCCGAATGAATTCCTAGAAATCCTAATAAAATAATCATAATTCTTCTCATTCCTCATAAAACCCATCTTTGGATTAGGTTGAAGTTGTGTATGGAGTTTCTTCTCAAATTTAACAAGAGCAAGAGTTTGGGTTTAGTTGTTTAGAGCTTGATTTGGTGAATAAGAAGGTCAATGGGAGATTCTCTAACTATATTTACTTGTTATACTTCATAGATTTATGTTCACATGATTTTGGAGTTATGTGAAGTAATTTAGATAATGATGTAGTTAACTTGAGCCTATGTTTACATTGTAAACATGGTTTATTAACACACAACTAATTAGAGACCTTAATTACCATTTTTTAGAAAAGTTAGTATACTTGGAAATGGATTAGGGGTTAATCAAATAATGGTGTGTGATTTTATGATTGATTAGAGGCTAATTTAGCGATATGATCATGTGCATATCATTAGTTAGTATTAATAAACTATTTGAATTGGTTTTAGAAAAGCTATTAAGCTAGTTAAGTTAGTTTTGAACTCTACACTTATTATTTAAAATGATTAGAAGCTTAATGAACCTTAACTAATGCTTATAAATATTACTTAAGTAAATAAATAATTATATAAGTATATGGCATATTTTATAAAAGAGTTATAAGATTTTATAAAATGATTATGAGATGAAAAACCAAATTGTAAATGAAAAAAATTAGTTGTTTTAAAGGCTTAAAATAATTAATAAGCTAGTATAGTACTTTATAAAATAATTGCATGATTTTATAAAATAGTAAAAAAGATATTGGACTTTCGTAGAAAATAATAAATAAAAGTAAAATTTGATTAAGTAATAACTGAAATACTTATCTAAATATACATGTTTATATATGTATATATATAGGTATATGTCTATGTGTGTTTGAAGTTATATAATAATTAAGACAATTCATGCATTGTAATTAGAGGTGTTGTATGTGGTTATTTGCGTGTGTGTGTGTGAGTGTTTTAGTGTGAATATAGGAATATCTATATTTGTTTATTAGCATTCTTGTGAGCATCTCATGTAGCCATAGCAACTATCGTGTACGCTAAGTTGCGTGAGAGGAAACCTGGTTGAGTGATCACTCTGGTGAAGCTAATGTGAATTATGTAGTGAAAGTGTGTTTGTGTATGCATGTGCGTATAACTATGCAAAAATGGGTGCATTGACACACATGTGGGCATCACAAGAGACAAGGAGGTTGGTTGAGTGCGTTTTAACATGTTAGAGGAGGCCGAGTCAAAAGATTCGCTTATAGAACTCTATGCGAAAAAGTGTGGGATTCGTATCGTAAACGGTTTTCGAATACATAAGAAACCACTTTCAAAATATCAACCAATGAACTTCGGAAGAGAGCCATTATGATGAAGGCAGGCTAAAGAAGCTATATGACTTATCGGGCAAAGCGATGGAGGAAACAGGGAGTGAAATGGTGGTCGGTGGAGCATGATAGCTTGCTATCCAAGCTAATTGCCTAGGAGCAGGCTACTACCAGTCCACCTGTGGAGCCTAACCGGTCCATTGGCAAGACTTCTTTGGGTAAATGTGGTTTGGGAAGGGAGCACTAATAGTGGATATCTCTCTCGATTTCGAGCATGGTTCAGCATGAGGCTCTGGCATGGCTTTGGGGAGACTTTGGGCTACTCGAGAAAATGGAATGCAAAGTGAAGCACGGAGCCAGTCCATACCTCTAGGTTTTGACCTTGAGGTAAATATGTTCTGATGAACGGTATTGGTCTTACATTAGTGACCGTACCTAGTATTGGTCATATATTAGTGACCATACATCACATTGATCTTATACTAGTGCACATACTGATAGAGGATGGTAAGATATTGGTTTTCGTTCGTGATATGCATATATGATTACGTGAAGTTATATTTTACATATGTGTATGTGTGTGTGTATATATGTCTATGGTGTTGACTTCCTTTGTGGCCCTGATAGCGTATTTTAGGGGACACGCCCATCGTTCTCATTTGTAGAGGCGTAACATAAATTAGGTTAGAAATTCATAATGACTATGAAGAGGGAGATGATTGCAATCATTTAAGAGTGGGTCATATATCGCTTATGCTTGATTTAGGGAATAGTGAGATCCATAGAGGTTTCAAATATCTAAAGTAGTTCATATATCAGTTATCCTATATACGGGGTATGGTGAGATCTACACGAGTCGATAGTATTTGAATGTGGCTCAAGGTCTATGGTACAATTCGATACTAACTTTATTTATTTTGAACCCTCGATGGGAATCATTGGATCATGATGGACGTGCATCGCGGCCTTAGGTTCTAAATATCCAAAGTATGTTATGTATCACTTATGCTCGATATTGAGTATGGTGAGATCTACATGAGTTCTATTACACTGGATGCGGATCGGGGTACAATTAGGCATTGACTCTTTTTTGTACATGAGTCCACCACGGACTCCACTCATTGATGACGATGGGTATTTATATTCTTTAACTGTCATTTATTGTTACATTGTGCATGTGCCATATTAGTTAGTTGATATTATTATTGTGTATTTCGTGATAAACTTATATTATGATATCAATATTACCCCTACATTTGCATGTTGGGTTACCTTTATTAGAGCATACTGTTACGTAGCAGTCACATTACAGGAGAAGAGTAGGCTGAGGTATGGTTCCCTATCCTTTGGGATAGGTTTACTCTACTTGTTTGTGGTGAATCCCTAATTACCCCTAAGCCATGTTCGTGGAGGGGACTAGCTGTGCCATATAGTTTCCAATTTTATTTGTATATAGTTTGTATACAATATTTTGAGATAGTTCCACTCACAATTATCATTAAGTCTGACTCGCATTTTTTCTTTGTCTATTTATTTCATGACAACTCTTGGATACTTGATTGAGTGGTTTGGAAGTCAGGTGCTTTTGGGAATATATTATCAGAGTGATGCAGCTGGGGCATTTTGAAGGCTTGATGTTCATACTTTGGATATATATATTTGATATTATAGTAGTGCATGACAAATATGTTATTTATACATGAGGCTTGTTGTATCAGATATTTTAAAGACTCCGTATATGTGAAGTTGATGTATTCTGACTTTCTGCTTCAATTTTTATTTATCAGTTGCTTCTGCTAGTGCAGTCTCTTATATATTATTTATCCAGTTTTGTTCATGTATATTCAATATATTATATGTTATCATTCCATTGTGAGACTCTATCGTTATGCCATGGTTATGGAGTTTTGTTTTAGTTTTACCTCGACTGACTATCTTTTATGGTATTTGGAAGTCTGAGGTTGTCATTCGATGTTGATTCAGGGTATTACGAAGTGTTTGCGCCAAAATTGGTCACAAACCCCAAATATCGTGAAAGCACCAGTGTATGAACACAAATCAGCAGTATATGATCACAAATCACAGATCTAAGCAATGTAGAGGATAAAAAATGAAGAATAATAAACTTAAAACGGAAAGAAGCAGACAAAGACACAGGATTTATAGTGGTTCGGCTATCTCCGGCCTACGTCCACTCCAAAAGTTAATCTTTTATTGACTTTCCTTGCTGGTTACAACTGATTACAACAGATTATAATGATAGAATTCGAGTACAATAGCAGCTATGGAATGCAAAGTTGAATCGGGCAGAGTCTGGATGTTGAGAAGCCAAAGATCCCTTTTCTGTTGGCTCTGGGGTGCTATTTATAGGTGTTCCATGCAAATATCTCGCTCAAACTTCGGGAGACTTCTTCTGGCACGTGAGTGGGCCCACGCGACTGATCCCATGAAGTTTCGACTCGATCCGTGATCGATACGAACGTAATTCGTATCGATCAGGATTTCATCCAATGGGATCGAAATTTGGTGTGGACATTCCTCATCTAGTGCGTGAGCTCCTGTGAAAATTTCATAGCATTTAGACTTGTAGATCTCCAGTTATGATCGATACGAAATAGAACATTCGTTATATTGCTTCATTCATATCGATCAATTCGTATCGATACCCAATCGTATCGATATCAAGCATGTGCGCTCCGGTGATGTGGCCTTATCCTCAGGGTGTGATCCATTTTCCATGCCGTGTTGAACGTTTCTCCCCTCAAATCGTGCACATTCTTTGCTCGCATCCATGCTTTGTGCTCATTCGTATCCATTTGTCTGTGTTGGTTCGCTCGTGTCCATCAATCTGTATTCACTACTTCGTATCGATCATGTGACCTGATTGATACGAATTTGCACCGAGTCGAACAATGTCGAGTCGAACATCCCCGCATCGAAAAGCATCGAGTCGAACAACGTCGAGTCGAACAGCATCGAGTCGAACAACATCGAGTCGAACAGCATCGAGTCGAACAAACCATCACACACTCACCTATCCAATCCGAGTCCACTGCCATCGTGTCGAAATCCATTTGGCCCTCCTACCTAATCGATACGAATGCACTGTTCGTATCCATGCTGGTCGATACGAATAGTATCGATTCAAAGTGCACGAGCGAGTCCATTTCCATCGATACGAAATGTATGGATGCGAATTGTATCGATACCAAACCAGTCCCTTCCAACATTGATCCATCCATATCTCGAGCATACGAACTCCGTTTAACTTGAAATTTGAAACGTAGCCTCTCCTAGCCTTGGCCATCATTTCCTACCGATCCCTCCATGATTGGTGCTCGGCCAAATTTTGACAACATCGATCACAACCTTGTTTTCAATCGATTTCCAATCCTGATATCCATCCTTTTCCAGCTAATTTGTTGATATTCCAGCCTTGGCCAAAGGGTGGGATAACATTTGCCCCCCAAAACATGCCTTGTGATAAGAAGGGGTGTTTTGAATAGTTTAGAATCCGATACCCAAAGTCCATAGCCATATCATCCAAGTGCATCGTTCTTGACTGCTCCGAGTCGATGTCTGATTCCAAATCCAGTAACCAAAGCTTTAGCTAATTCCATATCCATCCGAACTCGACAGCCGAGTTCTAATCCATCCTTATCCGATAACCAATAACCGAGTCCAGGACCTCTCCGGGTCGATATCCAAATCCGTAACCTCTCCGGGTTCTTGCCAAGCGCAATCCACACCCGACGACCGTTAGGGCTGCACACAACCCATATCCAACCCGACCCAACCCACCAACCCGACCCAACCCACATAAACCCAACCCAACCCATCCTAGTTCGGGTCGGATATGGGTTACAATTTGTAACCCATACTATATATGGGTCGAGTGTGTTATTTTGTTCAACCCAACCCTACTTTAACCCAACCCAACCCTATATTAAAAACCTAATTTAATATCAATACACTTAAAATTAGAATAGTCTAATCCTAGAATAATGTTTATGTATTCTACAGTAAATATACGAAAAAACATATTTTATGTCAACCCAAACAAGATAGAATTTAGCAAAGATATTCCAAAGGGCATTTTAATGTATTTTAAAATGAAACACTTGTTCTACTATGTAGTGAACTAATTTCATATGATGTGTTTTACAATGAAATTTTAATAAAATATATGTTATAATGAATTAGTTAGTTTAAGTGCGTTATCTAATATCTAATATATATGTTGAACATTTTAATGTTATTTTTTGAAAATATTCCCTTATATTCTCATTTTTTATTAGATTCATGCAACCCGACCCAACCCTACTAAACCCGACCCAATCCATACTTCGACCCAACCCATATCCAACCTCATATAGGGTCGGATACGGGTTGAGCTACCTTAAACCCATACCTATGCGAATCGGATGAAATATTTGGTCTGACCCGACCCAACCCATACTTTGTGCAGCCCTAACGACCGTGGTCCAGTGTCCCTGGACGCTGAGTAATGCCATGGCTTAAGTCCTAAGCCGAATTCTGGTCGCTCCGGACCCTTGTCGAGCATAGTCCATACTCGACGACCTGAAATATTAACCAATGATATAGGGCCCAAGTCCTAGGCCGAATCCTGGTCGCTCCGGACCCTTGTCGAGCATAGTCCATACTCGACGACCTGAATAAGCCAATTCGCCACGTTCGGACGAAGAGACTTACCCTTTGCCAGGCATAATCCATACCCGACGACCATTTACCAAAAACCGGATAAAAATCCAATCAAAATCCAATCCAAAATCCAAATCAAATCAGAAAACCATAAATCCATATCAGAAATCCAGACCATTATCCAAATCAGAAAGCAATCATCCAAACAAAAGTTCAAACCAGAAAACAAACAAAGCCAGGAGTTCAAACCAAACACCAAAACCGAACCAGAAAAAGAAAATGCCCAACCCAAAAGAAGAGACAAATTTCACAAACCATAGCGTCGCGGTTTATCATCATTCAGAGCATGCCTAGGGGCCATCTCCGTCCCTGTACATGAGTAAATGACTTGGTCGTCTGCCAATAGTTTGCTACTTATTTCACATCATCCCTGTCAATTGATAACCAATCGACCATCATTCCTGGGTCTCGAGCCATCGTTGTTTGAGGTAGACGGTGGTTGCTCCTGTTCCACCGCCGCATTCCGAGCTCTGACATATTGTCGCAACTGTCCATTCCTTACATGCTCCTCGATTATATCCTTCAGATGCCTGCAACTGTTGGTATCATGTCCGTCTAAATCATGAAAAAGACAGTGCCTCCTTGATGCCCTTTCACGTTCCGAGGGTTCTCTCCTAGCTGGCCTTTGGTAGGGAAGGTGATTCCGAGTCTCCATGAATATCCGTTCCAACGTCTCGTTTAATCATGTGTAAGTGGAAAACTTTGGTTCCCTCCATCGCTTCCTAGATTTTCCTGATTCGTCATCCAGCTTCCTTTTCGCTTTATCTTTATCCGAGCCTCCACTGGATGGCCCACCATCTTCAGCTGCGTTTACCTCCTTTAACTTCATATCCGAACATGCGTCTTCCTGCCGAAGGAATCTCTCACCTTTGTGAAAGAATTCCCAAGATCCATTGGTGGGTCCCGTATTAGAGATACTTTGAAATCTGAACCCTCTCTGACTCCTGATACTGCTGCCATTAAAACCATCGATGGATCCGGCCGATCCACCGAAGCAACCGCTGCATTGAACCGAGTTAGGAAAGCTCTGAGCGATTCATTTGTCCTTTTCCTTACTGATGTTAGCGTCATCACATTCTTCGGTCTTTTAATATGAACCCGAAACTGCTTCAGAAACCTATCCACCAATTCTGTCCATGTCCTAATAGATCCCTCTTCCAGCTGTCGAAACCACATAGCAGCTATATCCGTCAGGTACAGAGGGAAACATCGGGCCATCACTTCCTCCGATGCCCCCAGCAGTTCATATGCCGCCTGTACCTCATCAAGTGATCGGTAGGATCGGCCTTGCCACTGTATACCTCTAGCGTGGGTAGCTTGAACTCTGGTGGGTTCCGAGCCATTCTGATTTCACGAGTAAACAGACTCCTGTTTACTCCTTCCAGATCTCTGTTTGTCAATCCTCCGTGCATAGTTCGCCTGATAATTTCTGCCAATCCAGCGTTGTCCGTCAAGGGCTGCCCCCTATGTCCCTGAGGGAATTCCGGTACGTATTCCTCATCATGCGCTCTTGCATTCCTGCCAGCATCTTGTTGTGTAGTGTCAACTGGAATTCCTCCATGAACTGGTCCATCGTTGCGGGGCGGTGTGTCCCCGAGCTTGGATCCGTCCAGGTTAGCAGTTGTGTGCTGATCAGGGGTTGTGCCATGCTAAGCTGCTCCGTTAGATTGCCTATTTGGTCCTTCTGCTCCAGCTCCATGGATCTGAACTCCTGAAGCTCTAGTTGTTCCTGCTTGCCCAAACTGCCTGAGGAGGTTCTGCATCATCTCCTCCTACCTTTTCAGAAACTCTTCATGCATAGCTCCTATCATCACCTCCATCTCGTCTCTGGTAATGAAAGCTGAAGTCTGACTGGCCCCTGATGATGCCTCCTGGCTCCCTTCATGCTGACTCCTCTCGGCTCTTTGTCTTCTACTTGATTGCCTTGTCATAGCTCTTAATCTGAATCCTTAAGCCTTCAAATTTGAACTTCAGATCTGGTATAGCGGGTGCTAGTCCTTCTCAGTGAAAGCACCAAAGTGTTTGCGCCAAAATTGGTCACAAACCCCAAATATCGTGAAAGCACCAGTGTATGAACACAAATCAGCAGTATATGATCACAAATCACAGATCTAAGCAATGTAGAGGATAAAAAATGAAGAATAATAAACTTAAAACGGAAAGAAGCAGACAGAGACACAGGATTTATAGTGGTTCGGCTATCTCCGACCTACGTCCACTCTAAAAGTTAATCTTTTATTGACTTTCCTTGCTGGTTACAACTGATTACAGCAGATTATAATGATAGAATTCGAGTACAATAGCACTATGGAATGCAAAGTTGAATTGGGCAGAGTCTGGACGTTGAGAAGCCAAAGATCCCTTTTCTATTGGCTCTGGGGTGCTATTTATAGGCGTTCCATGCAAATATCTCGCTAAAACTTCGGGAGACTTCTTCTGGCACGTGAGTGAGCCCACGCGACTGATCCTATGAAGTTTCGACTCGATCCGTGATCGATATGAACGTAATTCATATCGATCAGGATTTCATCCAATGAGGTCGAAATTTGGTGTGGACATTCCTCATCTTGTGCGTAAGCTCCTGTGAAAATTTCATAGCATTTGGACTTGTAGATCCCCAGTTATGATCGATACGAAATAGAACATTCATTATATTACTTCGTTCATATCGATCAATTCATATCGATACCCAATCGTATCGATATCAAGCATGTGCGCTCCGGTGACGTGGCCTTATCCTCAGGGTGTGATCCATTTTCCATGCCGTGTTGAACGTTTCTCCCCTCAAATCATGCACATTCTTCGCTCGCATCCATGCTTCGTGCTCATTCGTATCCATTTCTCTACGTTGGTTCGCTCGTGTCCATCAATCTGTATTCACTACTTCGTATCGATCATGTGACCTGATCGATACGAATTTGCACCGAGTCGAACAACGTCGAGTCGAACATCCCCGCATCGAAAAGCATCGAGTCGAACAACGTCGAGTCGAATAGCATCGAGTCGAACAACATCGAGTCGAACAGCATCGAGTCGAACAAACCATCGCACACTCACCTATCCAATCCGAGTCCACTGCCATCGTGTCGAAATCCATTTGGCCCTCCTACCTGATCGATACGAATGCACTGTTCGTATCCATGCTGGTCGATACGAATAGTATCGATTCGAAGTGCACGGCCGAGTCCATTTCCATCGATACGAAATGTATGGATGTGAATTGTATCGATACCAAACCAGTCCCTTCCAACATTGATCCATCCATATCTCGAGCATACGAACTCCGTTTAACCTGAAATTTGAAACGTAGCCTCTCCTAGCCTTGGCCATCATTCCCTACTGATCCCGCCATGATTGGTGCTCGGCCAAATTTTGACAACATCGATCACAACCTTGTTTTCAATCGATTTCCAATCCTGATATCCATCCTTTTCCAGCTAATTTGTTGATATTCCAGCCTTGGCCAAAGGGTGGGATAACATGAAGGGTGGGTTATTACAAAGATATTTACTTATGACACTATAGGCTAAGTCATATAAGTAACAAAAGATTGGTGAAAATCAAAGGTTTTCTATGGTTATTTGATTATGAATTATTTGACACATGTGAGTCATTTTTCAAATGGAAAATGAACAAGTTTCCCTTCAGTGAGAGCAATGGGAGAGTTGACGAACTCTTTGGTCTCATACATATGGATGCATGTGGCCAAATGCCTATGGTGACTAAGGATAATTCCACTTACTTTGTAACTTTCAATGATGATTTCTTAAGATGAGGATATGTATATCTTATGAAGAATAAATCCAATATTCGCGAGAAGTTCAAAGAGTATAAAAATGAAGTTGCTAATCAAACAAACCATAAAGTTAAAATACTTCGATCCGATTGAGGAGGTGAGTATGTTGGAAAATAACTTTAACAATACTTAAAAGATAATGGGATTATCTTAAGTTACTCCACCCTATACTCCTAAATACAATGGTCTTCAGAGAGAAGGAATTAAAACCTACTGTATATAGTTCGATCTATGCTGAGTGGAGCCGAACTACCACTTTACATATAGGATATGCATTATCCATTGAACTTGATGCTGACTAAATTTGTGCCTAAGACGCCATATGAGATGTGGTATGGAAAAAAAGCCCATCTCAAGTATTTGAAGGTGTGGTATTTTCCAGCCTATGTTATGAATGTTGGCCCCAATAAGCTTAAGGCAAGACTAGTACCATGCAAGTTGTAACATCCCGCTTTCTGTGGCCCAAAACTAACCGCTACTGAAGCTGCAGTCATCTGTGGTTGTTATTTCTTGGCGACCGAATGTGGCATAGTTAATATTGATACACATGAACACAAGAATATGAAAAAATTTAAACTTCAACAAAACAGAATTTCTCATTTCTTATTAATAATATTCAGATTTAATTACATAATCCCAGATGTTAACCACGTTCTAATCACATATACATGTACAAAATACGATAAGAGCGACATATGAAGATGTCCCCTTATGATGATCAGAGAACTAATAAAATAATCTTTACAGTTCTTAGTACATCACATCGGACTACATGAAATAGCTCCTATATAGCTAACATTGCCTTCTGCACGTCTCCGGAAGCTTATTCGTACAAAAACCTAAAAGTCTCCCACTCTTAGACTACTCAAATTAATTTTGAGTACCCGAGAATTTGTGGAGAAACAAAAACTTCGAGTAAGACAATAAGTCTGGTATGAATAATCCCCTATCATCCCTTATCATTAATAGATATCTAGTGAGACCACGCCGCTTAGCGGAACGGGTTTTCGCCTCACTAGTATCTAAAACAAAACATGTAGATCGTTTACTATGCCCCTGCACCCAAAATGATTAGTCTTAAGATAATATGAAATAAAGCCATAAATCATATGTATTGGATATCCCATCCACCCATTTATTAGATATCCCATCTAAAAGCAATTTATTAGATTTCCCATCTAAAATCAATTTATTAGAGTTCCTATCTAAAATCTTTTAAAATGACTATCCGTCGTAATTTAATAGGACTATCCGTCCCAAATCCATTTAAAATAAATGCAGATTATCCATCGTACATTATTTTATAAAAGATGGTGTGGGTTATCCACCGCACACTACATAGTTATCCTAGGATGACTATGAACTCTTGGGTGCCAAATCCCGAGGCTAACCACCTCTAGCAAAACATTCTTTTCTTTAGAAATTTGATGTGGGCTATCCACCGCACATTCCATGGTTTTCCTAGGTTAACCAAGAACCCAACACTTGGCCAATTAAAACATCATGATCCCCATGATTATTTAATTTCTCCAGGTATACCACATGTTTAACCCATTCTCATTGGTAGCCCCAATTAGGTTAAATTAAATAAAAACACATTGATAGCCCCAATGTATATTTTCGAAAGCATATTTCTGTTTGTAACCCTAAACTATGTATTGAAACATTAAACCCACCCCGGTGTCCCCAAGGTTTATTAACATCAAATTTATATAAGGATCCCCCTTACATATTCAAACAAACTAAGTATTTTATGCTATAACCCTTCGAAGTAACCCCTTCGAGTTAGCAAAATTTTACTTAAGGAAAAATGGCATAAATAGCCCTTTAAACCCCTTCGAATGAAGTCCCATTCGAAAGCAAATAAACATCCGAATCTATCCCCTTCGGAAGCCTTCCTTTTGAAAGCATTATAAAATTATACCTTTCAACCTTGCCGAAAGGTCCGACCTTTCGACCTTGTCGGAATGTTTCTTTTCGACCAAGTCGAAAGGTACTACCTTTCGACCTTGCCGAAAGCCTGGGGTATCCCCCTTTATAAAACCATTTATAAACCTTTCGAAAACAATGAAACTCAAAACCTTTCGAAATCATTGAAACTCAAAACCTTTCGAAATCAAACCTTTCGAAATCAAAACCTTTCGAAATCATTCAAAAACAATGAAGTGTTGGTGTTGGAACCAACCCTTTGAAAGTATACTTCCGACCTTGTTGGAAGGCTTACCTTTCGAATTTTTCGAAGGCATTAAAACTTTTACCTTAAAAACAATGGGAGGTTCAGAAGTAACCCCTTCTTTCCCTTCAACTTTGTCGAAGGCATCCCTTAGACTTAATCGAAAGGATTAAAACACCTTTTTAGAAAAAAAAATTTAGACAATTCTTTTGAAGGGTTTGGCTTTCTAATATCCCCTTTGAAACCCGTTCTTGAATATATAAAAAATTTAGTCTGTTATAAAATGATAGAGTCGAAGGATCCCCCTTCAACTTATTCGAAAGCAATTAGGTTTCTATTCGAAATCAAATGAAGCAGCCTCCCCATCCCTTCGCCCCTCTTTCCTTCGACATCATGTCTATCTTTCGACTTAGGCGGAGGATAATTGTTTACCTTCCGTCTTAGATGAAAGGTACCTTTCGACTTCGTCAAAAGGGTAAAAGCGGGCTTGTTGGAGTCGAAGGCAGAACTGGGCCTACTGAATAGATGTTTTATCTTGCTTGTCTAATTCTGATTGGCTGAGGAGCCTTCTCCTATACTTTCAAATAGTAAAAAGTATACAAAAGTCAACCTTTTTCTTAAAACACTATTATTCTTCCCCAAATCAATTTTAAGTAGTTTTCCCTTCGAATTTGACCAATTCGAAAGCAAATTTGTTGTTTAGCCTTTAGGCTTAAATAATTTAATTGCCTTAGTAAACCACCAAGGAAAAATCCCCAAAAATCACCAAAAATCCTTTAAATCATATACTTTAACATATTAAAATTTCAGAGCATATGAAGCTCAATATAATTTGCAATTTAACCTAAACCAAGATAGACTATGTTAATTAGCCCATTAACATTTATAACACCTATGTCTTATCCAAACAAAGGTCTAAATGGTTATATCCTAACCAAAATCACAAACATGAATCGACTATAACCCATAACCGATCCAAACACAGAAAAATGAGATGATAAACATGTTTATTCACCTTGAATAGTTGATTGGAGAATGAGACAATTTCTTAGCTTTAATTCCTTAGCTTTATCTTCAATTTATTGCTCTTCCTGGAGCTTTTAATGGCCGGCCGAAAGTTGGTGAGGAGTTATGAACGAAAGAGTGAAAATTTATTAAAGTGGATAAAGAGATTTATATTAAGAAATGTAGCCTCATTTCCATGTTTACCCCTTAGGAAATTCCTCCTTCTTAATTTAGTTAAGTCTTATTTTAGTTCATTCATTAAGACACGGCTATTGCATTTATTAATCTCATATCCCTAATTATTCACATTATTCTATTTAATTTATCCAATTAAATATCTCGAATAATGTTAATTAAAATTCAGGGGCATTACACAAGTTTATAAGATATCCCAAAGATTCTATAAGATATATTTTCTATAACATGGAGGAAAAATAAGCCATTGTTTCTTGACACACTGTCTATTTAGGAAAGGAATTTCTACCAGAGGAAATTAATAGTGGAGTTGTAGATTTGGATGAAATCCGAGAAACTAACTTAGAAAATAAACCATTAGAAGAATTAAATTCACCAATATGTGAAAATGCACAACCTATTAGAAGGCGTAATAGGGAATCTCGCGCATCAGAGAGATATTACAGTTTTCTTGTGGATGACGACAAAGAGGATTGTATCTTAAAAGACGACACTCCCCTCACATTCCAACAAGCACAAAAGAGTAAAGACTCTGCACTATGGCTTGAAGCTATGAAATCCAAAACGAATTCCATGTACATAAACAAAGTAGTGACTTTGGACAATGTACCCGTTGGGATAAAACCTATTGGCTAAAAATTAACATTTAAGAAGAAATTAAATGCAGATGGATAGGTAGAGACCTATAAAGCAAAACTAGTTGCGGAAGGTTTCCATCAAATTCAAGGTGTTGACTATGATTAAATATCTTCTCTCATGGCCATGCTTAAATCCATTTGGATGTTACATGACTAAAAAATATGGCAGATGGACAAGAAAACAACATTTTTAAGTGGTGATCTAGAAGAAAGTGTTTACATATTGTAACACAAGGGTTTCAAGGTCAGTGGGGGTGAGTGAAAGGCTTGTAAGATGTTAAAATCCATATATGCTCTTAAGCAAACTTCAAGGACATAGAGGAAGCGTGCATATACCGAAAAGAACAAAATAGTGCTATAGTGTTTATTTTCCTTTATATTCACGATTTTCTCCTTATTAACAATGACATCACGTTATTGCAATCAGTTAAAGCATGGTTTTCCAAGAACTTCTCCATGAAGAATTTTGGAGAAGCAACCTATACACTTAGTATTAAGATCAATAGAGGCGTGTCTAAGAGGTTGCTAGGATTATCCCCAATCCTTGTATATAGATGCCATACTAAAAAGGTTTAGTATGGACAATTCCAAGCATGAAAATGATTAAACTCAATCTAGAATCATTCATTCAAAAAAGAAAGCATCTCATACCAATAAAGAAAATAAGCGTATGAAAATGATATTGTATGCATCGGCCATCAAATCCATTATATGTGTTATGCTATCCATGGGATCAGATGAGGCTTATGCATTAAGACGTGTTAGTCAAATCTTGGAGAAAAATACTGGACAATAGTGAAATGTATTCTTAAGTTTTTAAGAAATATTTAAGACTTATTTATAATATATGGGAATGAAGACCTCCCTCTGAAGGGATATACATATTCAAGCTTTCAGAGTAATATCGACGACAGTAAATCTGTACCTGATTATGTACGCTGAATTTTGGGGAGCTAAGCTGGAAAAGTTCCAAGCAAGATATTGTAGCTAATTCAACAATGTAGGTTGAGTATATCGCCTTAAATGAAATAGCAAAAAAATGGTCTGGATTTGCAAGTTTATGACTGTGCTAGTGGTGATTCCAAACTTGAGATCCCATTAATTTGTTCTGCGATGACAATGCTGCGATGTAGGTCATGATAGAACCTTGAGCTCTAAGAAATCAAGGCACATACTCCAGAAGTTCCACTTGATAAGAGAGATTATTAATAGTGGAGAAGTGGTTATTACAAGAGTAGATAGTACGGATAACATAGTAGATCCATTCATAAAGGGACTATCTGGATCAATTTTGAGTAAACCAATTGAAGGAACGGGATTACGAATCCATAATTGGCCCTAAGTTCAAGTAGGAAATTGTTAAGAGTGTGCCTAAGTGGAAATTATTTAATTTATTGTAAATAACCTAACTATATGATCATAAAGATATTTGTTTTCTGTTATATACTTTTTATATTGTGAAAGAATTAATTAAGTAATTAATTTAAAGTTTATCAATTAGAAAATTCCTTAAACAATATGTTATGTAATAATAATTACAAATAGTTGTAATGATGATAAAATTATCACAACAGAAAATAACATATCTTTTTACAAATTCATAGTCAAGATGTTTCGAGAAAGGATATTGATACATCTGTTGAGACTAGAGAACATAACACTCTCCAAAAGTTGGCAACGTATTACTCATGGTTGCTTAGAGAACCAAGCGCTTACATACTTGTAGTTATTAAATAACTATGGAATGACTCATCAGAGAGTTTCCTGTTGGTTAATAACAACTAATAACAACCAGGCTAAACAAGAAATCTCAAAATGATGATGTTATAAAGTTCTCTCAACATGAGAAAACCATTGAACTTCAATGTGGACACTACACTTTGATTATAGTTAAATCATGGCATGACGACCATTGAGTGAATATAGTTGGGTCTGAGTTGATGAACTTTTGGGTCTCGTTGATACTGATATTTGTGGCCCAATGTCTATAGCGAGTAAGGATAATTTCACTTACTTCATAACTTTTACCGATGATTTCTTAAGACTAGCATATATACTTTATGAAGAATAAACCTGATGTCTGTGAGAAATTCAAAGAGTATAGAACGAAGTCGAGAATTAGATGAGCCATTAAATTAAAATACCATGATCTGATTGATGAGATGATTATGTTGGACAAGAACTCCTACGATACTAAAAAGATAATGGGATTATCTCTCAGATTAAACCATCTATACTTTGCAACACAATGGTGTTTCGAGGGAAGGAATAGAATCATATAAGGTTGGTTTAATCTATGATGAGTGGGGTCGAGTTACCTTTTTCATATTAGGATATGCATTAAAATGTGCAATGCATATGCTGAATTTGATGCCTACTAAATCTGTGTCTAAGACGCCATATGAGATGTGTTATGAGAAGAAACCCCACCTCAAGTATTTGAAGGTATGGAATTGTCTAGCCTACGTTATGAACGTTGGCCTCAATAAGCTTGAGGCAAATCAGTACTATGCAGTTTATAGCATATCCCAAAGATTCTATGGGATATATTTTCTAAAACGTTGACATAACTTCTCGACACACTGTCTTTTTAAAAAAGGAATTTTTGTCTAAAGAAATTAACATCAAAGTTGTAGACTTGAATGAGATTTGAGAAACTAACGTAGAAATTTAACCGGTAGAAGAATCAAATTCAGCAGTCTATGAAAACACACAACCTATTAGAAGGTATAATAAAGGATCTCACACACTGGAGATGTACTATGGTTTTCATGTCGATGGTGAGAAAGAGGATTGCATCTTAAAAGATGATACCGCCCTCACATTCCAACCGGCACTACAGAGTAAAGACTTTGCATTATTGTTTGGAGCTATGAAATCCAAAATAGATTCCATGTACATGAACAAAGTGTGGACTTTAGATGATGTAACCAATGAAATTAAACCCATTAGCTGCAAATTGATCTTTAAGAAGAAATTAAATGCAGATGGATAGGTAGAGTCTTATAAGGCAAGACTAGTCATGAAAGGTTTTAGTTAGTTTCAAGGTGTTGACTATGACGAAATGTTTGTACCTATAGCCATGCTTAAATCCATTCGAATGTTACTTAATATCATCACATTCAATGATTACGAAATATGATATATGGATGTGAAAAAAATATATTCTAAATGGTGATTTAGAAGAGACCATTTACATATTGCAACCCGAAGGTTTTGAGGTCAGTAAGAGCAAAGAAAAGGCTTGAAAGCTGTTAAGATCTATATATGGTCTTAAGCATGCTTCAAGGAGATGGAATAAGTATTTTGATAAAGTCATCAAATGGTTTGGTTTTTATCAGAATTGGGAAGAAGCGTGTGTATGTTGAAAGGAAAAAGGTAGTGCTATAGCATTTATTGTCTTTTATGATGACGATTTGCTCCTGATTAGAAATGATGTTGCATTGTTGCAATAGGTGAAAGCATGATTGTCCAAGAACATCTCAATAAAGGATTTAGGAGAAGCAACCTATATAATTGTAATTAGAATCCATAGAGAAAAATCTAAGAGGTTGCTCAGATTATCTCAATCTTTATATATAGACATTATAATAAAAGGTACGGTATGGAGAATTCCAAGCGCATAAAAATTTCGACGCAATCTAAATCATCCTTTCAAAGAAGGATGCTTCTCTTACTGATGAGGAGAAGAAGCATATGGAAAGGATACCATATGCATTAGCCATCAGATCCATTATGTATGTTATGCTATGTATAAGACCAGATGTGGCTTATGCATTTGGATCCATATCCTGATACTAGTCAAATCAAGGAGAAAAACACAGGACAATAGTAAAATGTATTCTTAAGTATTTAATAAATACTAAAGAATTATTCCTAATATATGGGTATGAAGACTTCGTTTTAAAGGGTTATATAGATTCAAGCTTTTAAAGTGATATCGATGACAATAAATTGGTATAAGGTACATATTTGAAGGAACATGCTAGTCAAAAATGGGTTAAATGGGTGAATTTCAAAAAAAATCCACTTTAGATCTTTGTTGGGCATATGTATTCTATATGAATTTTAGATCCTATCTACAATATTTTAGTTAAAATGTTAATTTTATTTTTAAAAAAGGCTTTTAAAATATAGATTAGATTTTAATTTGTAAGTGTATCAAATACACTTGTTCGTGTAAAATGCATATGCTACAGATAAGAGGTGTGCATAATTAATGTGATTGTATGCAGGTGTTGGTATTTACACCACAACAGACCTATTTTCCCTTTACATATGCCATTACTGTCTAATGCTTTGTTGTAAAATTATATGTTTATATAATGGATAATATACGAATGTATACATGTGTGTATTGAGAATAAATTTGACCATTTTGTTTTGAAATCTAAAGTTAATCAATAATTAATTTAATTTCAATTAAAAAAGAGGTAAGATTAAATTTTAAGGTTTTACACTAAAGTCCATTTTATGAATTTAAGTTAAATTAACACATACATATATGTTCCATATATATATATATATATAATTGCAAGAAATGTTTTAAATTTAGAAAAAAATTACGTGAGAAAATGTAATTTATTCTATATGCATATTAAAGTTAACAATTTAAATCGAAATTTTATTTGAAAAGGAAACAAAGGACTTAGGATTTTACACAAAACTTTAAATATAAAAAAGAAATAAATGATTTATGATTTTACACAAAAGTCCATTCATGAATTCTAGGTTGAAAACTTTTATTCTTATGTAAACTATATTTAAAACAATTATATTCAAAAACCATGAAATATAAGAAATTAATTTTCAAGGATAGTTTAAATAATAAAATATATAGTTTATTTATTTTTGTGTATACAAATGTTATAAAATTAAAAGATGGTTTTTCAGTAAAAATTAGTTTTTTTTCAACAAAAGTTTCCAAAACAAAAGAAAAGGGAATTGGACAATTTAATCACATGTAAATTCATGGTAAAAGCATTCAAATCTAAATTAAACAAAGAACAACAAAAAATTATTAAAAGAGACAGATGATATAAAGTATATTAATCATGATAAGCATATACTAAATGAAGAAATAGAATAAAGGTGGATTTGAATCAAATCATCGTAATAAACATACTATTAATTGAATTGGACAAAAGGGATTTGAATTATGTATTCCAAGATGAACAATCAATTAGATGAGATAAGGCATATAGAGTCAAAAAAAATTTAACAAGAGAAATACATAAATATAACAAATCAAAATAGTAACTTAGGATGTAGCCAAAAGTTGCATCTTGAATGATGAATCGATGCTTCTGGATTCAATTGAATCGATCAATCGAACTTGTGGTAACACGGGGACACTAACCACCTTCTGTTGTGATTTTATTTTTATCTTGGTTTTGGAATTTTTTAGAGTAGGGAAGCTATGAAAATTCGACTATGAAATATGGAAAGATAAGAACAAAATTGATTGATGAAATCTTTAAAAGAGGCTACAAAAGATAATTAAAGGCTAGGGATGATTCACTTTCCTTTAATCATTCTTTAGCCTTTTCAATTTAAATTGGAATTCTTCCTTCCACCCTTGGTCAACAATAGCATGAATAAAATGGTCCTAAAAATATCCAAACCTATTTAGTATTCATTCTATTTAAATCCAATATAAGTATTCTATCGATATCGTATATCGTGTGCGTACGCATAACTTTTTATATATGTGCATTTCATTAAGAATTAATGATATCCAAACATAAAATAAAATCGTAAGTATTGATTAGTTTAATTAATTTATGACGTTTATAAATTAATTAAATCGTGTGGTTTATCCAGAGTATTCATTATTATGGTTATGCGACTCAAAGATGTAAATTCAGTCAACGATTAATACTGAAAAATCCGAATTTTACGTTCATACATTACCTTAGCTAGTGGTGTAACCTTTTATTTGAATTTACCACTTACATATATTTTCCATGAAATCCAATTTTTCTTATTATAAGCGGTGCTGGTAGTAACGATTATTTACACCAATTCTCTTTGTTAACATTATGTCACGTTAGGGCTTATGGAATTCGGTATTGGTCAAAATTCCAACATCGCTCATATCCAACTTTGTTTTTTCAAACACAAAGTCCTTGGTTTAATAGTAACAATTATTATTAACCGTGTTATTCTAGACAAAGACTTTGATTTTGAGTTGACTACGGTTGACCGTGATACTATTGACCGCGATTGACCGTGATGCTGACCTCATAAAACCGATGAGACAAATTCTCTATTGAATAGTGTTTCACTTTCATTAATTCAACTCAGACCCAACTATAGTCATTCAATGGATGCCATTCAATGATTTAACTATAATGAAAGTGGAGTGTATATATTGAAGTTCAATGGTATTCTCAAGTCGAATAACTATGTAATATCTTCACTTCGATATTCTCTATTTGACCTTAATTATATTAACAAATAGAAAACTTTTGAGTAATTCATTACATAGTAATCCAATAACTATCGGTACGTAACCTCTTGGTTCCCCTAGCAGGCATGAGTAATACACTGCACAACATTTGGTGGAGTTACGTACTCTAGTCCCAGCGAATTAATCGATATCCCTTCTCGAAACATCTTGAATATGAATATTTAAAATAATATGTTATTTTGATGTGATAAATTTCTCATGATTACAAAACATTGTATTTTCTATCACCTAACATATCATTTAAGAATTTTTTATATAATATACTTAAATTTTATTACTAATTAACATATCACAATATGACAAGTATATAATAGAAAGACAAACACATTTTATTTCGAGCGTAATTTTATTATAGAGCTAATAATTTACAATAAATTATAGAATTTACCCTAGGGCATATCCCCAAACCGATCTCCCACTTGCACTTAGGGACAATTATGGAATCTTAATCCCATCCCTTCGATCAGTTGATAAGAAATATCGAGTTAGTCCTATCATGAATAGATCGGCTATGTTGTCCTTAGTGTCTACTCTTTTAATAGCAATCTCGTCATTTGTGACAAACTCTCTAATGAGGTTGAACTTATGACGAATTTGTCTTGACTTCTTACGAAACCTAGGTTCCTTTGCGATCTTCATCACTTCATTGTTATCACATAACAATGTAATAGGTTTCTCAACATTTGGAAATACTCCTACCTCAATAATAAACTTGCACACCCAGACAGCTTCTTTTGCTACTTCGTTAAGGGCGATATATTTAGTTTCCATCGTTCAGTCAATTATTGTCTCTTGCTTGAAATTTTCCAACTTACAGCTCCACCATTTTGTGTAAATATATAACAAGACACTGACCTACTATCATCAATATAGCTCTAAAAGCTTGAAATTGTATAACCTTTCATAAAAAGGTCTTCATTTCCATATATAAGGAATAAGTCATCAGTATTTCTCAAAACTTATGAATACATTTCACTGCTATCTAATGTTTTCTCCTAGATTAGACTGATATCGGTTTGTACATCCTAGTGCATAAGCCACATTTGGTCTAGTACATAACATAACATACATGATAAAACCAATTGCAGATGCATACAGTATTCTTTTCATGCGCTCCTATTCCTCATTAGTACGAGGAGAGTACTTCTTAGAAAGGATGATTCAAGATGGAGTTGGAATAATTCATTGCTTCGAATTCTCCATACCGAACCTTTTCAGTATAGTAAGTATGTATAGGGATTGGGACAACCCAACAACCTTTTGGATCTATCTATATATATCTTGATATCGAGTACGTAGGCCACTTCTCCCAAATTATTCATAGATAAGTTCATGGATAACCATGATTTCATTGATTGCAACAATGTTATGTTATTGCCAATCAGAAGTAGATCATCAACGTACAGAACTATGAACAATATAGCAGTTCCTTATTTTTTTTGATGTACACAGACTTCCATTGTATTCTGATAAAAACCAAACAGTTTGATTACTTTATCAAAACACTTATTCCAACTCCTCAAAGCTTGCTTAAGACCGTAGATTGATCTTCAAAACTTGCAAGCCTTACCTTTGCTCCCACCAATCTCGAATCCCTAAGGCTACAACATGTAACGACCTCTTCTAAATCACCGTTTAGAAATGCCGTTTTCACGTCCATTTTCCATATTTTGTAGTCATAGAATGCGACGATAGTGAGCATTATCTGAATGGACTTAAGCATGGCTATGGGTGAAAATGTTTCGTCATGACCAACATCTAGAATTTGATGAAACCATTTTGCAACTAGCCTTGCCTTATAAGTCTCTACATATCCGTCTGCATTTAGCTTTTTCTTAAAAATCAATTTGCAACCAATGAGTTTAATCTCTTCGCGTATGTCAGCCAATGTCCAAGATCTGTTGTCATACATGGAATCCATTTTAGATTTCATAGCTTCAAATTCAAAGTGCATAGTCATTACTTTGTAGTGCTTGTCAGAGTGAGAGTGGAGCGTTATCTTCCAAAACACTACCCTCTTTCTTACCATCCATGAGAAATTTATAGTATCTCTCTAGAGCATGAGATTCCCTACTGGACCTTCTAATAGGTGATATGTTTTCGTATAATAGTGAATTTGATTCTTCTATTAGTTCAACATCTATGTTAACTTATCGGATCTCGTCCAAGTCTACAACTTCGTTGTTAATTTCTTTTAATAGAAATTCCTTTTCTAAAAAAATAGTGTATTGAGGAATAGTAACTTTTTGTTCCTCGGTGTTGTAGAAAATTCATCTTATGGAATTCTTGAGTTATCCTATAAGTTAACACAGAGCCAATCTTGCCACAAGTTTGTTGAGGCCAACATTCTTAACGCAAGCTGAACAACCCCATACCTCCAAATGCTTGAGGTGGGGTTTTTCCCCATGCCACATCTCATACAGGGTCTTAGGCGCAGATTTTGTAGGTATCAAACTCAACATATATGCTGCTATTTCCAGTGCGTATCCCTAATAGGAAAGAGGTAACTCAGCCTTCCTCATTATGGAACAAACCATATCTAACATAATTCAATTCCTTATTTCTAAAACACCACTGTGTTGTGGAGTGTAGGTTAGAGTAACCTAAGAGATAATCCCATTACCTTTTAAGTACTGTTAGAGCTCTTGTCCAATATACTCACCTCCTCGATCTGATTGAAGTATTTTAATGTTACGGTTCGTGTGACTTTCAACTTCATTCTTTATACACCTTGAATTTCTTAAAGACGTCAGATTTATACTTCATAAGATATACATATCCTAGTCTCAAGAAATCATCAGTAAAAGTTATAAAGCAAAGAATTATCTTTGGTAATTATATGCATTGGGCCATATATATTAGTATGCATGATGCCATCGAGTTTGTCAACTCAGTCATTGCTACCACTAAAAGGGGTGCTTGGTCATTTTTCTTTTTAGACATGACTCACAAGTATTAAATGATTCAAAATTAAATGATGGTAGAAAAACTATGGTTTTCATTTTCTATAGTCATTTGTCAATGATATGACCCAGCCTATAATGCCATAGATAATTATTATTTATGCCAATGTTAGAACAATTTACAACACATATTCGATTAAGATTAAGTACATAAATGTCATTATCCAAAACACCATCACATATATTATTTCCACAAAATACAATATTCATAATACTATTGTTCCAATGAAAACTATAACCAGTTTCAGATAATCTTGAATATATATAATACTGCAAGTAAATTTCCTTACATAATAGCAATTATTCAACACTAAATCATAACCACTAGGCAAAATTAAATGATAGTCTCCGATTACAGTTGCATCTACAATAAATCCATCGGCCTTATTTCACCCTTTGCTATATGTTGTTTGTTTTAAGTCCCTGTAACGAATTGTAGATATGAGTTCCAGACCTAGTATCTAAAATCTAAGATAATTTATTAATTTCAAAACAATTTTGAATCATAAACTTACCAGTAGAAGCGGTAAAACTTTTTATTTTCTTCTCTTTAGCAAGTTTTAAGTAGTTCGGACCATTGCGTTTCTAATGTTCCTTTTTGTAACAATGGTGACATTCACCTTTGTCAGTAGAAGCGTCCTTCTTACTCTTCTTATAACACCACTTACATTTCTCCAAACCTTTCGTAGATGACGCAGTTCGCTTTACTGCCAATACTAAGTCCGATCCTCGAATGAACCCTTGGCTGATCTCAACATATTGAGAAGCTCGATGAGGTTTACATCCAACCGGTTCATACTATAATTTAATATGAATGGATTAAACTGCAAAGTCAGTGGGCCAAGATCAAATCCACTTGCAGTTCATTGCTTAAGTTGATGTATTGCTTAGAAAGCCTATCGATACAAGCTTTCATTGTTAAGATGAAATCCTCAACATGATTGCCCTTACTCATCTTCGTATCAAGTTAATTCTAAGTAATCTAATACATTGTGGAACAAGATTGCTCTCTAATCAAAGCTTTGAGCTTTTCGAAGATTTCATGGACAGACAGATTTTCGTGCTACTTTTGCAACGGCTTGTCTAAAGAAGATAGCACGAAAACTTGAGTGATTCCACAATCAGCTACCCAAGTATTATAAGACTTAACTGTCTCGGGGTTAGTGCCCTCAGCGGGTTTCTCTCTTGAAGGTTCATTTATTGACGACCATAACTTTTCATATGTTAATGTTATCTTGATTGCTCTCAGCCAGTCAACATAGTTTGATCCGATGAGCTTATTGTTTTTATAAAATAGTCTTGGAGTTCTAATTTTGCTGAAAATTTAATTCAAGTAGTTTAGGACAATTTAAACATAGCGGATGTTCCTTAGATAGGTCAAATGGTTACATTTCATTTATTTAACAAGCTCCCACTTGACCATTATGTTTCACAAAACTCTAAGAGAAAACATAGAAATCTTTCAATTTCTCTAGTGGATGTTAGGAATTCCATGCCTTAGGATTCTGACCTTCAGGAATATCGACAAATCATAAGCCTGCATGCAATGGATAACTCCTTATCAGTTGTATCATATACAACCCCTAACCCATGGTCCTTGTCCTAATCCCATCTCGACCATAAGTAATATCAACAAATCAAAAGATATTTTTTACTCGTACCTACCATTTTATGACGACTTAAGTATATTGTACATACGTTGAGGAATATTGCCAAATATATGGATGTATCTTACCTCGTCTAGTCAATATATCAATAGTGCTACACATATCATCTTAAGCTGCTTGAGAAACATCAACAACTAAAGAGTATGCAAGCAATCCTTTAATATGTAAATGGAAGATGACAACTTACATATTAAGGATTTATAATCATTAATACACACACAAAAAAAGCGTGATATTAATTTTTAGGAATAATGTATTTATTATGAAACATCCTCATGATTCAAGTGTTGAACACATCAGAAATCACAGCATATGTACAATACATATGTATATATTACTTAAATTTAACTTGGGTACCTCATACTTCACTCTATTTAATTAAATCATATTTAATTTAATTACAATTTTATAAACTAAATCATATTTAATTTTACTAATTAAATCATACTTAATTAAATTAATTAAATATTTTTAATTAATACTTAAATTTTTTAATTAAAATTTCAACCATTGAATTTTACTTCATAATAATTTAAAGATGAATACAAACTATAAGATTTATAGAAATTATGTACACATATCATTATACATGTGTATTATTTATTAATTAAATTAATTAATTAAAAACAATTTTTAATTAAAATAATACCAATTGATTTCAAAATTTTACCTTCATTTACCTTAAACATTTTAAGATAAACATATGCATGTCATTATATATGTTTTAATTTAATTTATTTGTTTATTTATTTAATCCAATTATTTAAATGATTAAGATAAAAAAAATTGAATTAATATTTAACTTTCAAAACCAATTTTGAAAAGTTTATAATATTTATAACATGTCATATTTTAAACTTAGTTATTAAATTTAAAATACAACTTTAAAATTTCAAAATATATTTTTAGCCCAAGTCCCAAAACTAATTTAGGTCTTTATATTCGAAATAACATTTGGGCTTACTTCATCTTTCGGTCTAGGCTAGTAGTCAGGTAAGGCAAAGTTCTTGATTAGCCAAACCCAACCTTTGACACTACAATTCTAGACACCAAACTAAATGGCTAGGTCGTAATCAGTTAGCTCTACCATTACTAATTTTGGGCTGCATGGACTATTGAGCTTTGATATGGAACTAGGTTAGTCGGAAGTGGGTTAAATACGTGAATTTCAATTTTTCTACTTTAGATCTTTATTGGTCCAATGAAGTCTAAATGAATTTCTATCTAAAATATTTTAAATAGTATCTTAATTTAATTTTATTTGTTAAAAAAATGGGTTTTTATTTATTACTTTGTAAGTGTATCGAATATACATGTTTGTGTGCAGTGCATTTGCTACAGATAAGAGATGTACATAGTTAATATGACCGTATGTAGACATTGGAATTTACACTGCAAAAAACCCATTTCTCCTCTACATATGCCTTTATTATCCAAAGCTTTGATTTAAAGTTATATATATATATAATGTATAAATAGATATATGTGAATGTATATATGTGTGTATTGAGATTAAACTAGACCATTTTGTTTTGAAGTCTAAAGTTCATCGGCAATGTATTTAATTTCAATTAAAGATGAGGTGGAGATAAAATTTTACAGTTTTATACTAAAGTCTATTTTATGAGTCTAATTCAAATTAGCATACACATATACGTTTCCATATATATAAATAATTGCAAGTAATATTTAAATTTTAGAAACAAATCATGTGAAAAAAATGTAATTTATTCTATATGTATATTAAAGTTAACAGTTTAAGTCAAACTTTTAATTTGGGAAAGCAATAAAGGATTTAGGATTTTACACGAAAAATTTAAATATAGAAAGGAAACCAATGACTTAGGATTTTACATAAAAGTCCGTTCATGAATTCTAGGCTGAAAATATGTAAACAATATCCAAAATAATTTTATTCAAAACATCAACCATATAACATAAAAAATTAATTATCAAGGCAAGTTTAAACAATTAATATATACGATTTATTTATATTTGTGTACACAAATTTTATAAACTTATAAGATAGTTTTTCAACTAAAGTTAGTTTTTAAACAAAAGTTTCCAAAGAAAGAAAAGGGAATTAGACAAATTAGACATGTGTAAATTCATGAGAAAAGCATTCGAATCTAAATTATACAGATAACAACAACAAATAATTAAAAGAGATAGAAGATATAAAATATATTAATCACGATGAGTATATAGTAAATAAAGATAAAGAACAAAAGAGGATCTAAATCAAATCATCATAAAAAACATACTATTAATTGATATGGATAAAAGATATTTGAATTACATATTCCAAGATGAATAATCATATAGGTGAAATGAGGGATGTAGAGTCTTAAACATGTGAATTAACGAAACACATAAATAAATCAAATCATAACAGTACTTTTGGAAGTAAGGATGTAGCCAAAAGTTGCATCTTGGATTATGAATCAATGCTCCAAGATTCAAATGAATCAACCTTTGGTCCCGCATTAATCAAGAGATAACAACCACCTTTTGTTTTGATTTGATTTAAAAAAAATAGATTCGGGAAGCCATGAAAATTCGATTATGAAAGATGGAGAGAGAAGAGAAAAAACTGATTAATGAAAGCTTTCAAGGAGGCAATAAAAGATAATTAAAGGGTAGAGATGATTCACCCTCCTTTAATTATCCTTTAGCCTTTTCAATTCAAATTGCCATTCTCCCCCTAGGTTTGGCCATCGCATGAATAAAATGAGCCTAAAAAATTTCCAAAACCGTTTAGTATTTATTCTATCTAAATTCGATTTAAATATTCTGTAACAACCCGCACCTCAATGGGCTTGAATTTTCATCAAATCGAAAATCTAAGTCTAGTGTATAGATCGTTGGTGTTGGTATCATGTATATAATAAAATCATATCAAAGCACTATCAATATAAACTCACAGTGGACTAGTAAAGTATAATAAAACATATAATTATCGATCAAGGCTAATATCTTTGATATCTAATAACCTTGTCAGTGCTGAGCATGCATAAGAAAATCCATCTTTAAACCATTCCCTCCTCGTACCAGTACCTATCCCTCTAAGTTTATTTTATGGGTTGTAATGGGGAGGGGGTTAGAACAACATTTTGATGACCGGTAAATTACATACTTTATACATAACACTAGTTTATGCCGATTGTCTTCCATTACATGTCATGTTTAATGTTTTAACTTAGTCCTCTTGACTTCACATACGCATACAATACGCTCCACCTACTCAAGGTATACAATACTACATGTGTGTGTGTGTATAAGTACCATAGTTCCCTCCATGGACCAGGATACATCCCCAGCAAGTATCCGTAATTTTGCACTATGTTGGGTATCCACCGTATATGTCTAGAACAAATTGTCCGTGTACACCGAGGATCTTCCTGTTAGTGCATAATAATGGCATCACAACTATTTAGAAGTATTCTACCTCATCTTAAAGATTTATCTAGCCGCTTTGTAATGAGGACTCCGTTCCTTGGACTAATCATGGACTCAGTTCCACTGACTATTGAGGACTCAGCTCCTCTGACTATCCTATTCGCTTGAAAAACCTCAATCAAGGGTTATCTAGCCTTGGCTCCTAACAACAGACAAACTAATAAACAACTGTGAGGCAGTGCATGTCCTAAACGTGATCTACACTAGTAGAATGTGTAGTCTGTTTAGGCGTAACCCTAGTCTTTCTACTGACCGCTTCCAGGACTGATGATGCTCTCGACCAATGTGTACAACCATACTCTTCACATATATGGTACCAACCTTGCTGACATAGCGCAGAGCCTACACTCACCATCCCATTTAGATTGTCTAATGCAATCAAGAAAATGACCACTTGGTTGCTTAACATGTACCATCTAAGGAGTGAAGTAGACCCTACTTGGCCCTTTAACACTTTAATAGAGGCGAACCCTACTTTAGTATATTCACTTAACCTATACACGAATGTATAATCCCATGGGTCCTACAGTTGGATAGGCCTCACATCATAACAATGCTACACAACCGTTGGTAGCCTCTTTCAAAGGGCAGGCTTCTGTTGTGTAACATTACCGACCTCGCATCCCAATCCATACTAATGACTACGTCATTCATAATTAATCTAAGTTATTGACTAGATCCAATAATTTACACCCATCATAAACGCATTCTTAAGGCGACATAAATTTATTTGATTATTTCGCCTCCTACTTTGAACTGTTAATATTCAATTAATTTTACATAACTACTTATTTCATTAATGTCATTTAATATCATTTACCACTTACTTCTAATTTAATATATTAAATATCTTTTACCGCTTAACTTCTCATTCAACACCATTAGTTATGGCTTCCTGTTCCTTTTCAACTATTAACTATCTTTCTTTGATTATTATAACTTCTTAGTTATTCATTTCGTCGCTTTACTTACACTTCATTGCTTATTTATGATTCCTTTTAAATCGCATATATTAGATTTACAATAAATTGTTGTTATTTTCTCCACTGAATATACTTTGGTTTAAACTTAGAATTTCTGCATTTTAATACGTCAGAATTATTTCTTCCCAAAGGGAAACGTTAACACTATAATTTTCCATAAATTATCTAAAAGATGACTCGTGTTATGTTTGCAATTACAAGAATTATCTTTCTGTTATTATTTAAATATACAATACGAAGTATGGTAAATATCTCAACTTTGTACATCTCTTTCTTTTAGGCATGTTCCTTGTTATTTCAAACGATACGCTTTTATTCATAATTATAAAACTGGATAATTAATAGAATTTTACATTGCAACACACTACATACCAATAAATTAAAATACTACTTAAATCTCAATATAATTTATAACAACTTCCAAATTTTGTTTACTAGCATATATAATTCAACTATTAAACCTGGAATTACTATACAATCTCATTAACAAATTATTTCATAAATTTAGGGACTACTTTCATCCTTACTTTCCAGATTCAAGTATATGCAATATTTATTCAAAGTTAGCAATTCACATAATATATAGGCATGGTTCTCAAATTCATTATACATGTATATTAAGCCAACAACTCCAAAATTTACATTAAGGCATACATGGAACAGATTTACAATGATACAAATCCAATATTATATAAAAATTTATAATTCCCACTCACCTCTAAGCTTTCAAATCTCCAGATCTAAATCATGTTATTCCCATTTAACTCTCTTTCTTCCTATCAAAATATGTATCAAAAGTATATATAATATTTATTAGAAATTTAGGTCTGAGAAGAGATTTGAATTTCCTTTAGATTTGGATTTAGTTTTACAACTTATCTTGGTTTTGGCGATTTGATTCGATCCAATTCTTCTTCTCTATTATTCTCCGTTATTCTCCACTTATACGTATATAGATTATAGTTTATAAAAGTTTTAGAATTTATGGAGAAAAGAAAATGATAGAGCTTCACCGTTGCTCTAGAACATATGAGAAAAAAAGTGAGGGGCTAGTCCTGTATTTATAGAGGTTCGAATCGATGTCAGCCGTTAGATTGAAATGTATTAAATCCGACCCATTCAGCCTAGGTTCAATACACAACCGCCAGCCTATAACTAGTCGACCGCTATACAACCAACGTTCGACCGCTAGCGATCGATCGGTCCCAATAAAGGGTCGAATGGTTGCCTATTTTCGTTAAACATTAATTTGTTTCTCTTACACGTTATCTTATACAATTTTGACTGATCTAACTTAACGCTGATTAATGTTAATTTTTCTTAGACGTCAAGTATCCGTTAATGTTGATTAATTATATTTATTTTCGTAATTACATGTATAATTATTTCTGATCCAAAATATTCAAACTTTAATAACTTTTTCGTTTGAACACCGATCGTAAAAATTTATATATGAAAATTGATTAGAAAATCGCCACGAACACAAAGGTGCAAGCTTTGTAGCCAAATTCTGACATTTGTGAAAATTTCATTTCTGGCATTAACAATTATTTACTAATTTCTTTTTAAATTAATTATCGTTCAATTTACAGGGTGTTACATTCTTCCTCCCTTAAAAGAATTTTGTCCTGAAATTCCTCAAGGATTAAATAAGTAACATAACACGCAATCATTTTAAGCTATCCAACCAATTGATGCAAACAATAATAAATTCACGCACCATATGATATGTATATTAATAATACTAAATTGGCGTCTCCTATATGAATGCATTCTTTAAAAACTATTTTGAAAATATTGCTGCAAACAACCTATATATATTGGCAATTCTACATGTATGAAAGTTTTGAAAATTAAATTTTTTGTTTTTGCATCCAAATTTTTCCACACTTCTATGAATAGCCGTATGGTTCAGCCACTTTTTTTCATCCAATCCCTACCATACAATACTTAACACACTATTTATAACATCTAAAATTTTGAAAATCAAATTTTCTAAACCACTATTCTTATGGCGGAAAAGGAGTTTTAGATGGAGAGCTCCATACTTCCACCATTCTCTTGTGTACCCATTCTGCTGTACTTTATAATGTTCTCTTTTTCTCTAGATTATTTTTCCAACTTTTCCAAGTACAGCTCGCATAAGTAATTTTTTTTTAATTTTTAAAATTTTGAAACAGAGTTATTTCAAAACAATTTTGTTCCATATCAACAAGGTATGGAAAAATAAATTCCAATGCTGAAACAGCTTTTTCCCTCGTTGTTAACTATATTTTTTGTACTGACATTCCTACCTCACAATAAAATTATATTTGCTAACCCATCGACTTTTCCTATGCTAAGCATGTAGCATTTTAAAATTAGCCACGTCCTACGCCGTTCGGATTTAGTAAATGGGTTAACGTCCATGATTGACTCTTTACTACTACACGGTAAATTTTCAATTTTTTAAATTTTTTCCTTTTATTTTTAGAACGACATCAGCACACAAGTTCACTTATAAATTTTAGCTTTTAAGGCATAGGGATAGTGATACGTGGTTTGGCAACAACCTTCCTTGTCCTTCACGCTAAAATTTATCTCTTAAAGTTTTGATATTTTTTAGGACTTAACTTTACTTTTCTTTTAGTAACTAATTAAATAAATTTCCTAATTTATTTTTATAAACTTCCAGTATTTTTTTCTTTTCTTTTGCATTGGTCAAGTGTGCTTTATGAAAATTTCTTATTTATATCGTTTTTCAATAAAAGTAGTAGTCAATCCAGAAATAAATAAAAAGAAATATTTTTAACATTATACGTGTTTTATACAACGGAAACAACTAATGCTTACAACCCAAATCTAAAAGAAAAACAAATGCTGGAAGAAAATAACAACTGCTACTCCTAATCCTACTACTACCTATGCTCTGTGGGTGTCCCTACTCCACCACGAGCCCGCACTACTGTCGCAACCCCTGAATGATCGAAGCATGGCTGATATGCTTCCAAACTCTTGATCCTGGCGCTGCTGCCCGACCCGTATTTGTTGCTGCCCGGCCTCAATTCGGATCTGGGAATCTCGGATCACTACATACTCATGGACATATGGCTGTGGCACTGCAGCCTCCTGATCTGGACATGGAGCTTACTCCATCTACGCCTGCCCTACTCCCTCCTGTGCTCCAAACTCTTCAGGTACCTCTCTAATCCTCATCCTCCTAAGAGAGGATCTATCCAATGGTGTAAGTGCCTTCATCTGCACCTGCTCTCCTCGGAAGTTAACTCCGTACCATTGAAAAATAGAAGTAAAAAAGATGACAGTATGGAATGTAGCTCGTCCATGTCCCAAATCCTAGGCCAATATAATGGCACATGATGGCCTTGGTCCAATTCACCTGAATACCATTTATGATGGCGTAGGTGGTCTTCTGCACTATGGGGTAGCTTTGGTCAAAAATCCCCGTCTTGGGGACGATGTTATGTTGAATGATGCAGGCGACCAGACATGCTTAGTCCCACATGTTTTCTGTTTGCCAAACGCCTACTCCCCTATAGAAGATCTGTTGAAGAATAGCCAGATCGAAGGTCTCGATATCCTCCAAAGCCTCTTCTATTATGGAGATGTACAGAATACCTCCAAATTGCTCGTCGATCATCTGAATCTCTACTCCCTTCACTTCTGATGTGAAGAAATTGTCGTCCTCGACAAAAGAATACTCCAAGTTAGCATCGAATAGGCGCATGCATCGTGGGTAGCATTCCCGCTTAAACATTCCATAGTTAAGGAACAACATTAATCCTATAGCCTCTAACAAACCCACCAAACCATAAGCGCCAGAGTCTCCCAACTTCACCGATCACTCTTGAAAAAATGCAAAATTCACTGATGCTACTAATCCTTCCGTCTTTTCTTTATAATGCTGCAGCCACGCGTTCTCTTACGATGCCAGATCTGGCTCGCAGAGGAGATGCTACTTCATGGAGGGGCCATGATCTGGTTTGGTAGGGGTTTTAGATCTGGGTATGAGGGCTTAATCGGAAGGAGCACTGCTCGTTTTTAGGTTCGTGGGGGATGCTGGATGGTCGTCGTCGTTGCCTGGGGGTGGAGGAGGGGGTTCGCTTGATTTTTGGAGAAAGAAGGAGGATGGTTAAAAGTGGAAAATGAGATAGATGAAAGAAATGAAGGGATGGCCCAACTTAACCCAAATTTATGTCGCATTCGAGGTTCGGGTCACGCTCGAAACCCGTAACCGATCGACCGGTTATTATGAGGCAGTCGACTAGTTGATCCCAAATGGCCGACCGCTCCTGGCCTATTTGAGCCAGGTTAAACCTAGACCCTTTTCGTGCCATGTGGAATCGTAACTATTAATTTTAACTAACGTTGTTTCGTTCCACTTTTGTCTTCTTTATCTTCATATTGACTGTTCTAAAAAATTCCTATCTACCCATAGTGGTGCACCCGCCTACCGCTTTGTTTATAGGTTTTTGTCTTCTTTCTCATTCTTTTTGCCCACCTAAAACCAATACCACTTCCTATTGTCCATCCATAAGAATAATTTTTCAACTTAAATTTTTTCATAAAAATCGACGAGCTGTTCATACGCTCTGCTTTTTTTATAAAAAGAAATACTTTTTTTAAAACCAATACTACTTCATAATAGGTATTTATATGAGCACGGGTATGATCCTCATCCCGAGGCATGTTGGAATCTACCTAAGATGGCGACCATTTCCCTTACCCCAAACACTCTTCCTCCCGAGAAAGAAAAATCAACGAAAAGACTTCTAGAATAATCTTTGTAGAGAAATTCCACTAAAACATCCTTGTCCTCAATAAGCATCCAAACAATCAAATTCCAGTCAATTAGAGGAAAGTTAAATTAAATAAGGAGAGATTTATTTTGTAGTTTTATAAGGGATCAATATTGAATGAACCTAAGTAACTTTTTATTTTTATATGTAATTCAAGAGTTTTATGAATCACAGTGTTTTTATTTCTTTGTAACTTTGCTTATTTTCATAAATCCTATAGATTAGAGAATTGTCAAGTAGCCCTGTTTTTGTAGAACTTTTAAGTAAGTTTATCAAATTAAATAGGACATTAAAGAGAAATCGTTAACTCTTAAAACTTCTCGGTTGGCTAAATACAGTTTCCTTAAAGATCTCCAAGAAGTTTATGCATGATTTCCACAATTTCGCTTTGATTTTTTAGATGATGAAAAGGATAAAATGCTTAGCGAGATATGGACTAACCATGATAAGTTGTTATGTGGTGAGACTAGTCCTCTAGTTGGAAAATGGGACTATCATCAACTTCCTCCAGTTAATACCTCTTAAGGGTAAAAGACTCGAACTATAGTTTCTAAACTATGAAAGTTAAATGCATAAAACTTATATTGTTGATGTAATTTGAATTTATTCATGCTTGTAATTCTTTTTATTGTTAATAAAGAAAGCATTTCCTTCGTATTAATTTATTTTTACCTATTTTTATTTTAGGAAAAACAATCAACAGTTACAGTTAGCAGTCCAAGTCCCCTCTCTCGATTGGACAATATTACTGCCAAAATAAGGTCAGTCATCGAGGAGAAACGCTCTTTCCAAGACGCTTAAACCTAGTTGTTTCTGAACAACCCGATGCATAGAAATGGCATGAAAAATATTATTAATTGAAATCTACGTTAAGTGCTATGAAGTAGATGATTTCTAATTTAGAGAAAAAATTATGAAAAAGGATAAAGAAATCCACGAGTTAAAGAAGAAAATGGATACAACTGGACAGTCAGGGCCTTTAGTCCATGAATAAAAGTAGATGTAGAAATTGTCCGACTCCATCAGAAGATAATGGATAGTGAAGTAAAACTTACTGAAGAGTCAATCATTTTGTCAATCCTTATAACTTATTGCAAGTGGAGGTGAATCCAGCCTTCCTTCTCCTACTCCGTTGGTTGGCAAACAAAAGTTTTCTACTTCATTGAACCCACCTTCAGGTCTAGACGATAACGAAATCGCTTGATGGAGTCAAAGTGTTAGATATGAATGTATTCAATTTTTGAACAAACAATGGGATGATAAAGTTTCTTCATATCCTAATAATTATCAGAACCAAATGGAGAAACTTGAGCGTGAAAAATACGCTTTTGAACAAAAGGCTAAGAAATTAAAGAGTGAAATTCAGACTCTTAAGGGGGCCAATAAGGCATTCAGTCATGCATTAGAAATTCAAATTGATCAGATTGATGATGCAAATAATATTTGAAAGAAAGAAAAGAAGCTTAAGAAACTTTTAAATACAGTAATTTGCCACATTGTTGAACCTTCTTCAGTCATTGAAACTTTGAAAGGAGAGATGCAGAAACTTGACATTTAATGGGAAACTACTTATGAGTTTTTGGGCAGATTTCCCTTTTGCTTACATGTAATTCTTGTGCATAATATGTAAAACAAACAAATTTGTACCTGAATGGTTGTTACCTTAAATGAATACTGCATCCTTCCTTTTGAATTAGTTGAATTGTTTGAGACATATAGAGCTTTAATTTTACGTAGCACGATATGTAGCCTTTATTGAATATTGGCTGTCTTCTTAAACCTTGTCATCGAAACCTGAAATTTGTTTTGACAAAAGATTAGTAACTTATTTGATCAAAAGTTCAAAAGAACTCTTTCCTTTGCTTAACAAGAAATTTGAAATCCGTTTAATAACGAAGATTCTTATTATTAGAAAATTTGAACTCCATTCTAAGAAAACTTGATTCGGCACTTTAAGGAGTGAAGTTTCTAACAACTTCACTTTTTTGGCTTTATCATTTAAGAGCTTTAGAGTTTGACACTTGAAGCTTTAGTCTTGAAGAAGTGCGATTGGGACATCCATCTGATAATCATCTGTATTAAAGATAAGAAATCTTTTGGGAATAATGTTATTTGGACAGAAAACCAGAAATTCATCTGGTGCTAATTCGAATAAGAGACCGAAAAATCGTTCGGAATAACTTTGAAACAGAAGATTAGGAAGCCATCCAACAAAGACATTCTAGAAAACCATCTGGTAATAATAACTTCTTAAATAGAAGACCAAAAGACCATCTGGCAAAAGGACCGGAAATTTGATTATAACAGAGATTCATGTTATTTGATTATTAGATTTTTCACTTCTGCATGATAGATAGCTTTTGATCCTTCCTTTGAAGGTTGCCTTAACTTTGAATTTGTACAAAGCTAAATGTGTTTAACTGTTCTTCCTCTAGAAGAATGTCTTTGCATTTAAATGATCTTCCTTTGGAAGACTGCCTTGATCTCTCTTTAGGCCAAAGTTTGATTTGCTTTTGCATGCGATTGATCTTCCTCTAGAAGACTGCCTCTTACTACTCTTCGGGTAGTGATTTAGGTTTAATTAATTTTTTTTGTTACCATCTTTAGGAAATGATCTAAAATTTGATCGAACCCCTTATCACCATCTTAAGTGATGATTTAGGTTTTGGTAAGTGTGTTTAGTTAGCTATCTTAAGCAGAACCAAAGTCATACCTGTTCTCCCTCTAGGAGATGCTCCAATCAGGCCTTATAGGCGGCACCGAAGGGTGCTTCAGTGCTTTAGCCATGCCATCTCAGGCGAGATCAAAGGTTTACTCCATCCTCCCTCTAAGAGGCGCTTCAGACAGGCCTTATAGGTGGAACTAAAGGTTGGTCGACGCTTTGGCCAGGCCATCTTAGGCAAAACCAAAGGCCTACTCCATCCTACCTCTTGGAGGCGCTCCGGCCAGGCTACATAGGCGGGACTGAAGGTTTGCAGTGCTCTAGCCTTGCCTTATAGGCGGGATTAGAGGCTTACTTCGACCTCCCTCTCGGAGGTGCCTTGACTAGGCCATCTTGGTGGGATCAAAGGTTTTTTCCTTTACTTTATAAATCCTCCTCATGAAACATTTCTCTTAATTGAGTATTTGATTCTTGTAGATACATCGGTTAAATCTCTTTAGCAAACTCTTGAAGCTCTCCTTTGGCTAAGAAGTTCTCAATCATTCCTTTTAAACCTCTGCATTGGTTAGTTTCATGTCCATTTTTTCTATGATATTGACTATAAGCACCTTTAAGGTTCCATTCATTTTTCGGTTGCCTCTTCTTAGAAGGCCAATAATTTATTTTTCTCCTGGTTAGAAGGTAAACGTTATCATTGGAGATGGTAAAGGAACAGGTTCTAATGAATCGAGAGTATTTTGGGGAGTTGTGTCCTTGGTTCTCTCTTGGCTCTCTTATAACATTGGATTGGTGAATTAGCATCATCCGTGAACTTTCTTTTGAAGATTCCTGAATCTTAACTGGGGCAAGAGAATAATCAATTAATTTATTCTACTTCTGGGAAAACTTGTTGAAATCTCTTGTTACTTCCACTTCAAAGATAATTCCTTTGGATTGAGATTGAATGGGCCTCTCATTTCTAAGAACAAACTATCTTTTTTGGGTTCTCTTTTTCTAAGGAAAAAATTAGGGTAGGTCCTTTGTGGAATGGGTTTGTACTCTATTTGTCTGAATTATAAAGAGCTACTTGCTTCTTTTCTTCCATAATTTGCAAGGCCAATAATCCTAACACTTGCTCTTCAAGAAACCGAGGGTCATGAGTGACTTGATAAACTAGTTTGGTCAAATGAGGCACAGAAGATCCTTATTCATAAATATGTATCATATTGTCCAAAAAGGTTATGCAAGGTTCGGAGAGTTCCTTTATTGAAATGCAAGTTGGGGTATCATCTATACCCTATGTATGCAAATCAAGGATGGTTCTTTATAGGGATATACAGGGAATCAAAGGTTCAAACCCTCCTTCAACATCAAAATATTAACAAATTTCTTTGTTAACTCCAAAGTATGCAAAGAAGATGAGATCTGGCTAGGAATATGCTTGATCAACCTTGTGTTAGTTTGTAACAATTATACATGTTCAAAGGAGAATTCATAAGCATGTCATGAGAATAAGGCATAAGAGTCATATGCAAATTATAAGGCATGCCATAAGTCAAGAGTCCTTGTTTATTATGCTATGCAAATATTCAACATTTGATTCCTTATGTGTACAAAGTTTGATTATTATAGTCAGTAAAGATACCTAAATCAATTTAGGGTTACAACTTTAAAAATATAAGGAAAGTGGAGAGAAGAATTTGCCCCTTCCAAGTTGCTCTTGGGCCTGTATTTATAGGGGTGGAAGTGGGTAGCATGGTCATCTCATGCGGCATCCTTATCTTTCAGCTTCATCATACAACATCCCCGTATTCACTATGGATATTCGGCAACCTTCTCTTTCGGCTTCATCATAGGACATCCCCGTATTCACTATGGATCTTCAGCATCCTTGTATTTTGGCTCTATCATACGACATCCCCATATTCACTATGGATCTTTGGCATCCTCAATCAAACCAGCAATAGATGGCTGCCCCTTATTAACCGTTGATAGTTGGCAACCTCCAGCATGCCATTGTCATACGACATCTTTTCCTATTGATAACCCATGACATCTGCCTTTATCTTGGTGATGTGCAACATCCTTGCCGTATGGATGATATGTGATATCATCTATGTTCATTGATGAATTTCAGCATCCTTGCCACATTGATGGCTTACGACATCATCAAACCCATGAGGCTTACGGTATCCTTTTTTATTTTGATGGAATTCGACATCCTCAGGCAGTTTTGCATTCTTCCTCTATAATATTAAATTGCAGAGCTTTAACATAATTTAGTTCATAAGAATTCTATATCTTCTGAGTTGTATAAATCTGATATCTCTTGAGATTCGATATCCTCCCTTTACTAGGCATTCGATACCCCCTTCGTGTGTTGTTCGACATCATTTTAGGCTTGCCATCTATTCGCTATCCCTTGCTGCATGCTTCACTTTTGATATCACTATTGGTAGTAACATATACATACACACACATATACATACATAAATACATACATACGTATATATATATATAGTTCGATGACACCCGCAATAATGCAACACCCTCTATCCCCTGATTTCCACCACAAGTTCTAATTTGAATAGTAGTTGCTTCTCTCTCTTCCCACTAGCCTGAAATTATATATGAATAAACAATGTATATATATGATTAAATAATGTTATAACTATTTGACAATCGCAATTTATAAATCTACCGTTTCCTTCCGATCCTGTTAGAAGGATTTTGAGCCACCGCGATATACAATAGGATTTTTATTCCTGTTTGTCGAGTTTCGCTTAACAATTTCCTATATATTTAAATATATGATTGACTAAATTAATGCAATTATTATATAAACTTTAAACAAATATAATAACAATATAAAAGTAGAAAAATTACTTTCATGGCGGGAGTTTTCCAGTGCTGCTAAAATTCCGCCCAAATACTAGTGCTCATCCAATCGGTTATTTTAAATGCTAGAGAGGGTGTCCCTGTAATTTTGCCCTAGCTTTTTGTTCCAGTTATTCCTAAAATGACCTTGATCTTCCTCTTATACGGCTACTGCAGTCTACATATTGAAATTAAAATGAATTATATACATATATTAATTTTCAGAGATCAAATATGTCATTTTCAAATGAATTATAAATTTATACTTACCATCATGTCGGCCCATATTGCATTCTTAATATGCAGTGGGTTTCATCCCACAGAGACCAACAACCCGACATCTAACTCGTGTACGCCTTCCTAGGGACGGCCATCATATAGTCAGAAGGCTCTAGCTCAAAACCGCTATATTAGTTTAGATATTGACATTTAATAAATTTTAAATAATTTACATGCACTAAATATTAATGACGTTGCGATAAATTTGATACTCACCCTCCGCTCTTCAGAATTATAGCCACCATTAGGCGTAAATCAACCGAGCCACCGACACATTCGCCAACAGTAGGAGAAGCAAAAGCGTGAGATCTAGAAGTTCTCTTATGAGACATATATAATATCTGTCACAAACATATCATTTCATATAATAAAAAATATATTATTTTATTATTCTAAAACATGCCAACTTCCACTAAAACTACAAAAACGGAACAAGATCTCTGAATACACAGAATTAATAAAACAAAATAATACATAGCTCACAACATAGTCATCATCATTAATAACAACATAAACTCAAAATACAAATTATACAATAGGCGATACAAATATTCACCATATATACATTACATCATCAATAATTAATGATCAGTCTTCATCGTCTTTTGATTCAGGCTCGGTCTCGTACTTCATATCGTTTTCCTCTGTACTCTCAAATGCTTTTATTAAACATTTGATTCATCGTTCAAATGCCATAAATCAGTATAATCATCAGTTATTATTATTTCGTTATTTGGCTCAAGATCCACTTGATAAGCTGCTTCATCCAGAATATTATTTCCATCAAACGTAAATCTTGCCTTTGTTTTAAAAACAGCCGACCAATCTTCTTTATCTCTTTTTAGGGATGGATACAGAGCAAAATAAACTTGTAATGCTTACTTAGTTAATACAAAAGGATCATACTTATAGTAATGCGAGGTATGCTTTATTTCAATAAGCTTATAATCTTTGCGCATGTTGATTCCAGAACAACGAAGCGAACATATGAAAATTCTTTTTTATGGAATGTCGTATGCTTCAACTCCTTCATGCCATAGTGTTTTCAACTCTTCAATTAATGGTTGTAAATAAACATTGTTTCCTTGTGTCGGATCATCAGGACCAAGAACAACAATAGTGAGAAACATATATGGAGTTTTCATATCCATGGAGGTAAATTATAAGGCGTAACGATAATAGATCAAGATGAATATTTACTACCAAATTGAGAGAATGGTGAAAATTTGTCTGTACATAAACCAAGTCTAACATTACGACTTTTTGCAACAAACGCAAGATAAATCTTATCGAAATGTTTCCATGCTTCTCCATCAAATGGATGTGTCAAAGTTTCCTCTTCATGTGTTCTCACACTGTGCCATCGCATATGACATACCATAGCAGAAGATGCATATAACCTTTAAAGTCTAGGAGTGATGCGTAAATAATGCATTCTCTTGTATGGAACTTTCTTTCCTTTCTTTTTCTTAGTTTGTATCTTTCCTCACAACATATTTTGCATTTTTTAAGGTTAATGTCATCTTTCAAATACAACATGCAACCTTTTATAAATGTATCTACCTTTTGGTACGGCGGACCGAAAGCGGACATAAGTTTTTTCGTTTCATAGTGACCATTGCACATCAGATTATTGGGTGACATATGTCGTTTTGCAGCTTGTCCAACTGTTGTAAATCCAACTTCTGTAAAGTTGAATTTTGATTTCATGGTAATGTATTCGGCAATTATGGATATTTCGGTTCCGTTTTTATAACCATCCCACAATGGCTTCTTAGCAGCATCTAATAAATCATAGATTCTTTTTTCTCCCACGGCCGTTTCTTCTTCGACATTTACATCTTCATCGTCAATTTGAATGGTAGCAACATTGATCGTGCGGCATCTTCCATTGTATCTTTAATTGGATTCACCATAACATAATCGTTATTCACCTTCTCCTCTGACAGTACAAGATTAGGTGTAGGTGCAATAAGTTCTCCATGACGATCCCACAAGTAACAATTTGACACAAAACCAGCTTGATACAAATGTACAATAACTATATCTGGTTTCCAATGCTTCAAATGTTTGCACTTACTACAAGGGCAATGAATATCTTCGTCATTTCCATTATTAGATTTAGCAAATCTAATTAATTCACATACACCATTGTAGAAATTTTCCCTCATCGAACGTTCGGATTTCATACTTCCAAGTGCGGTCGAGAAAATAATCAAACATATTTCCTAATTTAAAAAAATATCTTAGAAATTTTGACAACAATTCAATTCTCTGTAAAACAAATTAAAGCCTTTTGAGACTAAAGGCTTTAATTTCGACAGAACTTCACTTCTTCTTGTGCGCATAACTTTGCATCCAATGGGTGTGTTGTTGTTGTGTTTTCTAAAACAAATTAAAGCCTTTTGGGACTAAAGGCTTTAATTTCGACAGCACTTCACTTCTTTCTCTTGTACGCATAACTTTGCATCCAAGTGGGATGTTGTTGTTGTATTTTCTAAAATAAGTTAAAGCTTTTGGAACTAAAGGCCTTAATTTGTTGTTATTGTATTAAAATAATACTTAACGCTTATTTTCAAATAGACATTATATTCGTTTCTTAATTTTTATGAATCGATTTTAGTAGAATATTTGTTTCAAAAGAAATTATTATTTAAAACTGCTTTCAAAAATACACAGATTACTATTTTAGTAACTACAAATTAAATTTTAAACCATATTTTATAATTCATTCAACTATTTAAATATTTTATTAACTAAATTTGAAATTTTAAAATATATTTTATAATTCATTTAACTATTTAAAATTTTAATTTAACTATTTTGTAAACTAAAATTTAAAATTTGCGAAAAAGCGCACTAATTAATTAATTACTAAAAATAATTAATCATTAAAAATAACTTTCTTTTATACTTACCACTAACACTTATAATCAACACACATTAATTAATTAAAATAAATTAATTTTGTTTAACCTTAAGCTTTATATTTAACATATTCACTATTCAATCATATATATTAGTCCTAAAATTATTCTAAACTATAACAAATAATCACGTAAACTAATCAACACCATATTAATCAATAATTATACACTGATTTTTGAATTTTAAATCAACCCTAATTTTTAATTACAAATTAAACAATCACAACGCTAATTAATATCTCCAAATCAAGTAATGCACTATTATCATCAATTAATACGTAATAATCATCAATTTCAAACCCATAATCGTACCAATTAGCCCAAAACCCGAAATTTGGATTAAAATTTTACCTAAATTAAAATAAAATTTGAGAAATTGGTGATTCCGACGAGTTGTGGCGGCCTAAGGTGAAGTTGACGAGAGACGACGACGTTCGAGAAGGGGTGTCGGCAGCAGGTTTGGGTTTTTTTTTGCGTACGTGAAATTATGGTGAGAAAGAAGGAGAATGAGGAAAAGTCGCGCAGTTTCTTTCTGTATACTCAACATGCCACTCGCTAGCGATGATATGTTAATTTAGTATTTTTATTTTTTCTTATTCATTCTACGTCTTAAAAATATGTTTAAAAAATACTAATTTAATTCCTAAATAATAAACAAGATATTTTGGCACAATCATTCAACGTAACGACTGTTCGGATTGGTTAAATTATTATTTTCAATGATTTGTTTTTGCTTAATTCGAATATTTAACGTTATTGAAAATTTAACTCGCACGACCAATCCATGTGACTTTTAGTTGGTCCATTAAGCAACTTCGATAAAATTGATTTCGTGAACATTTTTATGAATTAAAATATATTTTTTAAGCCGTTGGATAATTAATTATGAATTGTTAACTGTATTTAGCATGATAAAATTGTATAAAATAAAATAATCAGTGGAAAATTAAATTTATTTGGATCTTATGTTGATCTAAAGTATATTTGATCTACTTTCAAAAAGATGAACGAGACATATTCAAACCACTAATGCTAAGTAATGTGTTAATCCAATCTGTATGGTTGGATTCGAAAAAAAATGACCGAAAAAAAATTAACCTCGAAACAGGCGTCTCTCTACCTAAAGGGACATATAAGAGACGGATAATTGAATTTAGTTATTTCAATAGGTTTAGTTTTGGGCTAATTCTATTTAACCTCAGAAAAATGGTGAGTTTTTGAGTTTAAATATAATTAACCTTAGTTATATAATTGTCTCAGTTACCAAGCTAAAGGGTTTAGTTTTTTGAAATGATACGGTTTTTTATGAACCATCCCCACTTCTTTTTTTGGCCTCTTCTTCTTCTTCCCATTTAATCTTTCTTTGTGCGAACCTACAAACAGAAGTAGGACATATAGCTCTGAAATTTTCATTTAAAACTGTACAAAGTGCCAGCCACAATGCCAGCGACTGTTTCTATTCTAACTGCCTTTAACATATAAGCCCCAGAGTATCGATGAAAAGATGCAATGTTTAAGCTCGCAGTGGTGTGATTAATGCATCATTTCTTAACTGCTGGCTGTGACCTAAGAGCGTATTAGTTTATTATGGGTTTATAAATAAAATGGTTAGACATATATATACAACACATATATATCCAGTGGACTCAATTGCGTATATTACGTCAGCCTCCAGTGGGGTATCTCTCTTTATGATACTACTGCCTGCCTGTACAAGAGGAGCTTGCGGTGTATGAACAAGTTTGATATAAATGAACATGTGCAATAATGACGATGATGCAAATCGGAGGAGAGTCGTAGATGTATAGGGTTGCATTCAACTTACTCAAAAATGTATTAATGAAGTAGCATATATATAATAAATTGGTGGAGTGTCTTTGGAGTCAATAGTTAATGGACACAGCTGTTATTTTTGACTGCTCCATATTTGACTTTATACGTGTTATATCATGAATCTAAAATGCGAAATGAGCAAATTGAATAGTTTTATGTTACGTTTTATGTTATCTTTGCAATATTTTAGATTCACAATTGTGATTGTGGTGGTGGAAGTGAAGAGAAGTTGATGTGGAAGAAGGGATAAATGAAGAGGTGAAGGGTAAAAAAGCAGTTGGAGAAAATAAATCGTCGGTGGATCCTTGGCGTCGGACAGAAACAGTTCATCTGCCCTAGCTAGTGGCAAAGGGGAAAGGGAAAGTTTGGCTCATTCTAGCATTTGACGTATCACGTCGGTGGTCAGAACATGACAAAGGAAAACTGCACACACATGTTGTTCGTGTGATATTCTTTTGATTGCATCAAATACTAGTAGTACGTTTATAATTGAACTATAATTTAACTTATTAAACCACTCCAACATCTTTTGCCTTATTGGATGTCATACGCTTTATAAGAACCACCGACCGTATGTCGTACTTTTTTCTTACTGTAACCGATCTGCAAAAACAAATATTTTGATACAATCACCGTAGTGAATTAAATAAACATCTTTATCTCCTCTGTCCATACACGGTATATGATAAGGTCTAATCACGTTTAGTAACCAACCCATTTCGTATCAATCGATATTGTATTACGGTCCAATCGTTGTTTTACAACTATATGAACATTCATTCATTGTTGGCTTACGCAATACAAGTGTCCCTCACGATCGTTATTTCATGGTGTTGTTCCATATTTCGCAAATATGATCATGCAACGTTTTACTGTTCTTATTAAATAAGACAGACGTTGTATCAACCATTCGTATTGGCCCTAACGGGTCCAAGGTCGGATTGCGCCGGCTATAGATATTCAGATGTCTAATTGTAAAATTCAAACGTGTTAGCTTAATTCAGATGCTTGGATTATCATTCAGAGGTTTGATCACCTGATGGTATATTTTTTTTAGTTTTTCAAACATCTGACTTTTTGGTTCAGACACCTGAATCATTATTTCAGACATCCGAACCCTATTTTCAAACGTTTGAAATAGATAGTTTTTAAACGTCTTCTTTTCTGTTTTATTTTATTTGATTTCAAACTCATATGGATCGACAGAAATTGATATGACTAGTGCAATTTTTGGGCTTTTCTCTTGAGTCTCTCAATCTAGACATTCCTAATGCCTCCATGTTTCTTAATCCATTCTTCATCATTTTATAGTCCAAATTCATCAAAATGAATACCCGATAACAATATTTTTAACAAAATTAAAATATCAGTGCAACCTATCACATTTTAATTCTTATTTCACTTTCAGTTTTACATTAATATTCACTTTTGTTTTTTCCCATATCAATTGTAACTTTCTTTACATTAGATCATAGAAATATGGTCATATATTAATTTATGTTTCACTTTTTTTCATTTCTAGTTTTAGACCAAAAAAAATTGTTCAAAATCACTACAAACAAAGATAAAAAGTTTAAGCTTACTATCCGTAATTTTTAGAAAAATATTTGATTAATTTTTCTTAAAGTCGTATCATAATAGAAAATTATGAAATATGAACTAATAATAGATATTTTTGACAAAATTAAGATATCAACGTTGTTTCTCAATTTTAAATTCTCTTTTCCACTTTCAAATTATTTTGATCCGTCATCAAAGAGTCCATTAATAAATTTGATTGTATTATGTATTCGTTTTATACGGATATTTGAATATATGGTACAATGCTTTAAAATAAATAAAAATGCATTGACACATTATTATTACACATTGCATTGTTGAAACATTTCTCGTTATGGAATATTGAAACAAAATCTATATATCATCCACCCAATCAAATATACTAAAGGTCGAATAATCTATTAAATAACAGTACGGTAGAAAAAATACTCTCTACTTAATTCATTCGCCCTCTTTTTAATTCTCTCGTAATATTTTCTTTATAATCCTCTCTATTATTTTATGATTAAGTCCCTTACAATTTTAGTGCATCAAAAACAATCGGTGTTATCCTTGATTACTTATATTATTTCTATGTAAAAGTATATTATAACTTAAATTATAATCCTCAATAGTTTTCTAATTTCACATTCTAAGCCTTAATCAGTTATACTTAAACATACACTTTAATACACAAACACAAGTACATACATATACATATATTCATGGAAATTTTAAACTTATCAGAATAAAAATATATTGCTTTAATATTTAAAATTCAAAATAATATTATTATCAATTGTATACAAATATATTACTTTAATATATAATTTATTAAGTTTCAAATATGATTATAAATTATTATTTTAAAACATAAATATTCAAAAATAACGATTATATGAATTTTTTCATAACCTTTTTGTATTTATCTAATATGTATAAATCAGTTATAAAAATATTTAGAATATAAAATATTGGAATTTAAAAAATAAATATTCTAAAACCAATTCAGAACAAAATGATTCATTTTGAATTATTGGAATACGAAAATAGTGAGATATATATATATATATATATATATTACTACTTAAAAATTATGAATTAATTAAGTATGAGATTTAATATATGATTCGGTTGAGTTCAAAATACTGTTTTAATTATTTTATAACAATAGAGTATTATTTTACATACAAAATTCAAAATAATAATGATAATAATAATAATTTTATAGATTTTATTTAATACATTACTTTAAAATTATTTTAAAATCAAAATGTAATATTTTAGGTATCGATCATCTATCTATATAACGTATTACATTAATCTATTGATCTATCTATTAAATAACACTAAAGCAAAATATGTTCTAGTTTTTTCGTTAATTATAAATGACTTCACCCAAATACTTATTTCTCTCTTAATGTTTATTTGAAAATCACCAAATAATTTAAAATTAATCGCTATGTTTATTGATTATCTTCAACAATTTTACATTCAAATATGTACATTTTATAATTCCTATAATTAGTTATATAATTATCCAGAATTCTCTCATTTTACATTTAATTTCGTATATTTAGCTACTTAAATAATCTTAAATTCTTATACCATCTTAAATTTAAATTATTTAAATAAATATTTTAAATTGTATTATTAGTTCAGCTTATGGATCCTAAAAAATGATAATTTATCTTTGACCCGTAACCCTTAACTGAATTATTATTTTGTGCCGTACAAATAATTAGTTAAATATATAACATTTGCATATTGAATTTAACTAAATTCAAGGCCCTCTAGTGCTAATAAAAGTTAGTAAATGAATTTATATAACATTAATATTATTTCCCTCCAGAATAATTTACAGTTATAAATTATTAATTTTGTTGATTCCGGACGAATGCAAACAGTGATGGTTGTATGACTCTGGGGTATGAACTCGACTCTTTGTAATATTTCAAAAATTTAAATATCAAAGCCTGCCTAGACATTTATGAAGCACGTTAGCGGACATGGATTCAGTTGGTTACATTTTATCTAGTTAAAATCATATTTTTAATCATGGTTTTGAAACCATGACTAAAATTTTAAAGTTGAACTCTAAGTTGAAACGGGATTCAAAATGTACATCTCAGATCCAAAAGGTACATATTTTAAGATTTGTTCACATTTTGAAATTGATTATGATGTTAGAACTTCTACATCGAAACATAACCTCGGTTTTCTCTCTTGTTAAAATTTTACTTTATCTAGGAAAGATAAGAATTGGAATTATTCAAAATAAATGTATTGATTATATAAGTATGGATCGAATGATTTTTCTCAACTGTTGTAACAACTTGCCCCAAAACAGGCCTAAATCCCGACCCAGAAAAGTCCCATCGAAACTTAGACCTATTCCAAAGTTGGTTGTTGGTCGGTAAAAAGAACAATACAGAGCCCTTTATCTATTCATTCAAAACTCACAGCAGAAAGATAAAATATAATAGCATAAACAATACATATTTTATTAAAAATTCCAAATATCATAAAACCATAACATAATGTCAAAAATAACCATTACATAATCATGTTCAAAAATACATTGTCATCTTCAAATGGGAACATCAGAAAATAGCATAAATAGATAAATAGATTACTGCAACAAGCTCCTCTCATCGCCATCTCTATCTTGATCATCGTCAACTTCCCTAACCTGTATTGTAATAAGGAGGGAGTCAGAACAACAATGTCTGGTGAATAGAAATCTCGAGCCTTTCTATATCATTACTTGGGCAGTATAATTTAAATAAGGATATGTCTTTCACATTTAAACTATATTCAAAACCATTTAATACTTCATATAAGGGAAAGAGGCGGGCCCTCAAACAACCACTTAATACCTTCAATCCCCGAAGTAGGTCCTTCATATTATCCAATTCCATAACCCGTAACCATCGTTATTAATGTCTACCATGGAAGAGATAGTACCCAAGCCACTTAATATCTTTTAATGGAAAATATGCAAACTCTGACCATTTAAGATCTCAATTGAGGTAGACCTCCATTATTTAATATCTATCCCCAAGGCGGGCTCCTCACGGGTATCTATGTTGCTGACATTGCACGGAAATATCTACGGACACTTACTACTTCCATTTAAGTGGGCCTTTCCGAGATATCCTCAACCGTGCCTAAATCCAATCCCTACCATTTAATACTTCATATAAGAAAAAGAAGCAGGTCCTCAAACAACTACTTAATACCTTCAATTCTCGAAGCAGGTCCTTCATATTATGACATGTACCCTACGGAGATGTCTCACATTAGTCCGGCTATTTGTAGGAACTGATAGCCAGAGTAGTTGGGCAGATTTACCCTATAGAATTGGGAATAACCTCGTGTCATCTGTAGTTACTTATTATACGCGATGTCTCATATCAGCCCCAAAGTTGCACTACTGGTAGCCAGATTAGCTGGGCAAACTTCTATGTGCTTTTGACTGACCCCGCATCCCTATAACTTAGTCATACTTCATAACACACTCTAAGTATATTATCATACATCTCACAGTATCAATTATTTAGGCCTTATAAGAAATCCTTCTTTTTTCACCTTTACAATTAATTACTTTTCTAAAGAGGAATTAAATGATAATTATTAAACTAATTAACTACGCCATTAATATGTTATAATTTTACGTTATTACTCTAGTTTACTATATATAAATACACATTTATTGATTTTTATGCGTATGGAGATTACGCCCTAAGCTAACATTTTAAATGTCAAATCTCCAAAATTATACAAGCCTCATTTTCACAATAACACATACCATAAATCCAATATTCCAAAATCAATCAATAGACTTGTATATAGAATCCAAATGCAACTTATTTCATATTAAAACAATGGAATATATCAATAATAGAAACTTACAATTTAATAAATTTTATGCTCCATTGAACTTCTTTTTACATGAAATTAGACAAGGGAATTTTTATTCAATTTGTAGAAATAGGCAGTGCAAACTATGAATAAGAATTCATACCTTACATACCATTTTTTAATTAAATCTTTTAAACATATCCAAAGAAAAAGAATAAGAAGTGGAATAGAAGGTAAAACACATAAATTGCAAAATCCACACAAACTCTGTTATTTTAATTCAAAACTCTTAAGATTCCAGCCTAAGAATTGACGTTTTTCTTTGGGGGAATTTCGAGGATTTTAATGTGATGTTTTCATAATCCAAAACTCCTCAAGGCAAATATCAAATCCAAACTACACTATTCAATTACCAAAATAGAAAAACTAAGATTTTCACTCACTGTAGGTCCTTAGCTTTACCTCCTTCTCGGATTTGACACGCCTATAATAATCTCCTTCAAATCTCTTCTTTTTGATATATACAATAAGAGATTTGTATATATGTTAGATTCAGAAAATTAGAGGTTTGGAGGAAAAGAAGTTTAGAAAATAATCAATAAATAAGAATAGATATATAGGATTTCTTACCTGAAACTCTAATTAAGTTTTATGAATCTATGAAGAGATGAACCGACGGAGCTTTGATAGTGTTCCCAAAATATTCTGTGAATAAAAATTGAGGGGGCTGAGCTCCTATTTATAGTGGTTGGAATGCACTAGAACCGTGAGATTTAAGTCGGTTTAAAATAATAAAAATCTGAACGCTGACTGTTACACAAACCCTAGCTGCCACCAAGCTTCACCGGTCGACCGCCTCCACCCACTGATCAACGCTAACGGTCGATTGGTCGTAGGACAGGAGTCGATCAGTCCTTTATTTTGGGAATATTTTGATTGCCGTTGATTTTTATTTATTTAATTCCTTAGTTATACTTTAACGTTAACGTTAATTTAAACCCAAGTATAATTACTGTTAACCTTTGAATTTCAAATTTTGGGTATTGATTATTTATTTGAATTCGAATTCTATTTAAATTAATTTGAACCTGAAACTTCAAATGTCCATAACTTCCTTGTTTGAGCTCTGTTTTCAATACATTATATATGGAAATTGATCAAAAAACCGTCACGAACGCAACGACATAACTTCCATGGTCAAATTCTTTACAAAATTTCCATCTTTACCCCCATCTTATTTAAGTTAATTTATCCAAGTAATTTATTTATGGTTGATTTTACGGGGTGTTACAGCTGCGAATTTAAATGATTTTGAATTGAAATGTAAATCAAATCCGATTTGAAGAACCACCCCTTGTGATTTTGTCCTATCCATTTGCAATTGCACGTAAGCCAACCACACACCTTTCTCTTTATCTTATGGGTACGAAGCCATGCTGCCTATTGAAGTAGACGTCCTCTCACCTTGGCATCTAACCTTCTATCCGAACCAAAATGACGAGCTACTCAAGCTCGGGCTCGACATTGTAGAATAACGAAGAGCCAAAGCAGAACTCTACACTGAATCCTACAAAAGGAAGATCGCCAAGCACTACAACTCAAAAGTAAAATTTTGACAATTCACTATCGATGACTAGTCCTATGTCGGGTATTTGCAAATACGAAGGACCCGGCTAAAAGAGTTCTTGACCCAAACTAAGAGGGGTCATATGTCATTAGCGTCGTCCAAACAACTAGCACTTACCGCCTCTTTCACCCGGATGGAACCCGCATCTTCGGCACCTAGAACCCTATTCATCTCCGAGCCTATCACATATAAAAGCTAGCCACATTTACAAGGATGTGTAACGCATCCTTTTGTAAATACATTAAGACTCCAAAAGCCAACATTTTTCAAACACTCACCAAATACTATCCAACAAAGGATGATTTTTTGTGCTCATTTACCTTGTTGGGGACTACCAACCTTTGCCACTAGATGTGTGGAGAGCTAGTCTCCCTACTTGCTAGTCGGCTATCCACGAGCATGAATTACCGTGCATTTACTTCTTTATTGGGGACTGCCACATTCAGGATCATGTTGGGCTCAACTGCCATTCTCAGCTGGCATCGTGTCACCGTGGAGAACCTTCGAACAACAAAGGCTATCCAACGAAGGATGATTTTTTATGTGCTCATTTCCCTTGTTAGGGACTGCCGACCTTTGCCTTGAAGTGCATAGAGAGCCAGTCTCCTCGCTTGTTGATTAGGTATCGACGGGGGTGAATTATCGTGCATTCACTTCCTTACTGGGGACTGCCACCTACCATTCAGGTTCGTGCCGAGCTCGACTGCCACTCTCAACTTGCATCGTGTCGCTTTAGAGAACCTTTAAACGGCCTTCGATATCCAACGAATGATGAGTTTTTATATGTGCTTATTTGCCTTGTTGGAACTACTGACCTTTTCCGCAAAGTGCATAGCGAGCCAGCCTCCCCGCTTGCCAACTGGCTATCTATGATGGTGAATTACCATGCATTCATTTTCTTTTTGGGGGCTGCTACCTAGCGTTCAGGTTCATTCCAGGCTCAATTGCCACTCTCAACTAGCATCGTGTCATCCTGCAGTACCTTTGAACAGCCCAGGCTATCCAATGAAGGATGAGTTTTTATGTGCTTATTTGCTTTGTTGGGCACTGTAGACAATTGCCTTCGAGTATGTAGCAAGTTGATCTCCCCGCTTGCTGGCCGGCTATCCATGAGGGAGAATTACCATGCACTCACTACCTTGTCGGGGACTGCCACCTAGAATTCAGGTTCGTATCGGGATCAACTGCCACTCTCAACTGGCATCATGTCACCCTAGAGAACATTCGAATAGTCCAGGCCATCCAATAAAGGTTGAGTTTTTATGTGCTCATTTGCCTTGTCGTGCATTACCGACCTTTTCCACTAAGTGTGTGGCGCATCAATCTCCCCGATTGTCGGCCGGCTATTCACGAGTGTGAATTGCCATGCATTCACTTCCTTGTCAGGGATTGTCACTCTTTCTTGCAGCATGTCACCTGAAAGAACTTTCATGTCGTTCGTTGCTTAGGTTCGAGCCGGGAATGCCAATCAAAAAGATGGCACAAGTATGCCCGACATTAATATGTCACCCTTGGCGCCTAACAGACGACTGATTTACATAGACAAGACTCACATCCAAGTCCTTCAACTGGGTCGGCCTATCAGCTAGCATTGTTAATCAATTCAATACAAAGTGTGCCAGAACGGACTGCGATCGACGACCGTCACAGCCAATGGTGTATTACCACGTGATGGACGCATTATATGCATGGCAGAATGGTTGATCGGCAATATCTTCATGATTTGACAAGCCCACACCCTTATACGAATACGAGCTTGGGGGCAAATATGTTGCTCAATTTTCTCATAAGTAATTAACAAGTCGATTAAGGCATGTCCTGGCCCAATCAAAGGTGACCCGGCTATTCTTCAAGTCGGCCCATTCAAGCCGACCCAGACTCAAGTTGATCTTAAACTGCCCATCCACTCAGCAAGACATAAAGGTGAAGCCTGATCATCTTATCCCTATGTAGCCTTCATGGTTGCTACTCAGATAAAAGCAAAGCAAGGTATAGCCTGCCCGGCTCGAAGACGGTTGTCTCCTTCATGCCAACCCACTCTCAGTCAGACCCCCAAGTCAGCCCATCTATCTCAGCATCGCTTCAATTACCGACCGACACTACTCTGGACTGCCTCAAGTAGCCAGCATATTGATAAGGCCAGCTCTAGCATGACCTGTCCTTGGTCCCGCTTTAGTACAACCGCCTCCGATCGGTCTTAGGCTGCCCTCTTTATCACCTCACACCTGACTTGGCACCATCTCCCCAGTTTGGTTCTCAGCTACTTTCAATCTCCTTTATACCTTCCATAGCCAACTAGCATATGAGTGAGGATTGCTACACAAGCACACAAGAATAAACGACAAGCTGCATGTTTATCTGTTCCAAGCCCATAGCTTGACAACTGAAGTGATGACTACTCTAACAGCAAGCCATCAACATTTAATGTGCATTAAATGCAAATCCTGGGCATGGTATAGAGGGACAATTGGTATATTTCTTAGCCACACATCCCTTTGTACCTTTATAGCTGCATTCCATCAGCCCATACGACCAGATTAACGGCCTTACTATCTTCCCGCATGTTGTGCAACACCTTATCAATCGTCCATCATTCATATCAGTTACTATAAATATCTCATGCATTGCCACTTCAAAAAGGTTGAAAAATATATGAATTCTGGATGCTACCTCATTTAGTCTTAAGTCGTTCTTTTTTCTTATTATTCTCTTGTAATTCCGCGCAACTGTAAGAGAGAAATATAGTAAGAGAACTTCACGGAGGACATATACGATATTGCCGAACCACTCTATATTCGATGTCATTCCCTTTAGACAGCTTACGTTCTTCCCTATTTTCCATTTTAAAACCTAATGTTATTAAGTAACCTTTGCGCATTAGTCTAATTTCGAGGTTGGCAAAAAATCAAGCCAACGAGTATTTATATGCGTAGTTCAGATGATTAGGAGTCGAATTTCTATTGGGAGATGTCTTTGTTTGTTGTAGAAATCCGAGTTAGGTCAAATCCACAAACGAGGAAGTGAGAATCAGTCTTCATTGATTGATTCTGCTTGTTTTTATAGTGGCTCAAGTAGTGACAGAGTCTTGGTAATTTGGTAAACTATGTAATTAAGAGTACAAGGGGGACGGCTAGTGCTTGGTTGGCTCCACAACTTAGGTGGTGTTAGGTTTACCTCCAAGGATCCTTATACAATTAGACCCGAGAAGAGATAAGGAATGAAAAAAATATAAAACGTGCTTTAATTCATCCAAACCTAAATTCATTCGATTCACCAAAAGATAACAAAGAGACTCTGAATTGAGTACCAATCTCAATTAGGCCCTAAAACAATAGCTCTTATACGATGAATCGTATACAAGCTTATTTATAGTTGCCACCAACAAAAAATAACCTAATGACATATTTGTTGATGTATCTCTAAAAAGCCTATTTAATAAAATAAACATATATGATTATTATTATTTTCCTTTAATTGAAAAACTCTCCATGCTAAAGCTTTCCTAGAATAGATATTTTCTTCTCTATTATTATTTGAAAGCATCATGGGAAAGTCTTGAACACCTTCCTTTTTTAAATTCTAACACAATGAACCTTCTCTTTTACATACATAAATTTGATACGGTTCTAGTATATTAGTTTCCTTAGTTGTTTAATCAATCAATTAAACCTTCCAATTCACGGTTTAAAACGTAACTTCGAAGTATAGTATCATAAATTCCAACAGCTCATCGATTGAAAGAGGTGGCTCGGCTACCCGTAGCTGATCCATATTTTTGGGTCGGCAAGGAGTGAGCCTCCCCTCCCCCCCCATCCCCCCCTCCAACCATCTATGCAACTCGGAGTTGTATAACCATCCGTTTCAACCTCCATATCTTCTTTGTTTTACCTGATTCATCTCATGACTTTTGCACTCCTCTCTAACACTTCTTGTACAACTTTTTCAATCATCTCCATGATTATTAATTGCCTTATTACGGCATAATCTTCCATTTTCCAAGTGAGATGAGCCGGTTCAATGTAGTTAAACTTACCTAACCGCTCTTTAAATGACGATATCTCTTCGTCATAACTCATAATCCAATAAAACTTTCTCCATTGCATTCCAAAGGTTTTTAGCTATCATCTATCAGAGTTTGGTGGCATTCAGATGATTTGGATCCCTCTAGGACACCGTCGTCCTTTGATGTGCAAGTGGTTACAACATTAAGAAAGCTGGTTAAGTCACTCTTAAAGCAACTATACCTTCGACGTCTTAACTCGAATTGGCATGAATCCTTGACCAATATTCTTGTCTATATTTGAGGAGTATTTTCCAACATCATATGTTGTCATAAGAATGATCGCAGCTCTCTATGGCAGAAACATGGATGGCTAGGCTAATTGTAGTAGAACCACTCTTGGAGAACATCTTCAAATAAGTTTTATGCGCAACTCAAGACCAAACGAAAATTGAATGCTTTTGTGAAGTTGTCGAGCACTTCTTCCCACGCTCAAGGGTTCGTCGGCTAATGCTACACATAGCTGCCCATGGTTGGAATAGGAATGGCTTGGTAAAGACTCAAAACCAGATGAGAGTCGGACCAATGCTCTTGTAAAGTTACGGAGTGCACTTTCCAACACTCAAGGGCCTTATTGAATGACACCATATATAACTCCCCACGGACGATGAGGGAGATGGGAGCAAGGCTAGTCAACTAATAGTTGTTATCCCGCCTTTTGGCAAGGCCGTGACACCAAGAAATTGACTAGTAATCCAATGACAGTTCGTCCTAGAGATCGGTCATACACAGGCTCACTATGGATGTCGACGAATTTTGTTCGAGTCCGGATTGGGCCAAAATTGCTAGGACATGACAAGCTAAACCATGGGAGTCAACGTTTCAAGTTTCGAGTCAATCCGAGTTCATATGCTCAAGTTATGATGGATACAAGTTGAAGGGAAAGGCCATGTTTTCGTATCCATCAAATGGCCTGACTTCGTATCCATCAATGTTGACCTCTCCGTATCCATCGGCGGAAGATATGGTCGAATCCATCAGGCCTTCCTCTACTCCGAATCCATGCAATCGATATACTTCGACTCCATCCCGTAATTTACTTCGAATCCACCCTGTTGAGGCAGCTTCGAACCCGTAACCGCTGACTTGCTCTTATCCAACGAGTCAATTAGCCAAGGTGACGTGTCTTCCATCGAAGTAAGCAGGGCGAGATATGTGGAGTCGAAACAGTCAATGCGGCACAAAGGCCGGATCGAGACGAAGCGCGCGCGCCACCTCACTTCAAGAACACGTGCAGCCAGCAAGGCGAACAGATGGAGTCGAATTCATGGAGACGAACCAGACAGCCTATGAGGAATCTCAGTTCGTATCGACGGTATCTCGTGATCTATTGATCCAAATCCAATGAAATTTTGAGGGAAGCTTGCATGCACACTGAAGGATGTCCATGCCAAATTTCAGCTCAATTGGACATCATCTTGATCGATACGAAATGGATTCGTACCGATCGCAGATCGAGGCGAAACTTTCTGGAAACGGTCGCGTAGGCCCCCTCACGTGCCAGACCAAGTCTCCCGAAGTTTAGGCGAGATCTGAGCCTCCTACGCCTATAAATAGAGCCCCAGAATCAACAGAAAAAGGATCTTTTTTCTCTGAAGCATCCAGACTCTGCCGGATTGAGATTTGCATCCTACTTTTGCTGTCAATTTCGAATTCTAATCTGTAATCCGCTGTTCATTGCTGTAACCGCTTGTAATCATTGAAAGAGAATCAATAAAATCATCAAAACTTCATAGTGGACGTAGGCTATACGCCGAACCACTCTAAATTGCTTGTCTGTGCATTTTACATTTCTGTTTGTTGGAATTTTTGTTAAATAACCTCTGTTTTACATTTATAATCTTCATTTTATCTCTTCAAATAACTCCCGAAGAGTGTTGTGCCCATTTTTGGTACAAACACTTTGGTGCTTTCACTGAGTAAAAAACGCAGTTTTTTCTCCTGCTCTATGGATCTACTACCGTCGTTGGATTGCAAAAATCTAAGGAGAAGATCCAGATCTGTTTATAAGTGGTTCCTTCTATTCTATTCAGATTGCTCCAGATCTAAGAGGAACTGCATTCATCATGAATTCCATACCCATATTTTCGAATCCAGAAAAAATGCAATTTTTCGTATCCATGAAAATATGGTGTTTTTCGTATCCATGAGATGGATGCTCTACTTCGTATCCATGAGATGGATGCTCTACTTCGTATCCATGAGATGGATGCTCTACTTCGTATCCATGAGATGGATGTTGTACTTCGTATCCACGAGATGGATGCTCTACTTCGTATCCATGAGATGGATGTTGTACTCCGTATCCATGAGATGGATGCTCTACTTCGTATCCATGAGATGGATGTTGTACTTCGTATCCATGAGATGGATGCTCTACTTCGTATCCATGAGATGGATGTTGTACTTCGTATCCATGAGATGGATGCTCTACTTCGTATCCATGAGATGGATGTTGTACTTCGTATCCATGAGATGGATGCTCTACTTCGTATCCATGAGATGGATGTTGTACTTCGTATCCACGAGATGGATGCTCTACTTCGTATCCATGAGATGGAGGCTGTACTTCGTATCCATCGGATGGATGCTCTACTTCGTATCCATGAGATGGAGGCTGTACTTCGTATCCATGAGATGGATGCTCTACTTCGTATCCATGAGATGGATGCTCTACTTCATATCCATCAGGAAGCAATACTTCGTATCCATCCACCTGCCTCCAATTCGTATCGATACTCAACTGCAGTTCGAATCGATCCAACTGCACCCAATTCGTATCGATACTCAACTGCGATTCGAATCGATCCAACTGCGCCCTATTTGTGTCGATCAACATATACCACTTTCGTATCGATCTAGCCATGCGCATTTCGTATCGATGCTAGCAGAGCTGATTCTCTGGATGGATACGAACAGGATGGGTTCGAACAAGAGCGATATGAAGGACCGTTCAGGTTGCTTGATGGATACGAACAAGGGTGGAACGATACGAAATTTTTTTTAAAAAAAAAAAAAAAAAATTTCGGGTACGACCCAGATTTACTAAAAAGAGGCTAAATAAAATGGGCAGGGCACCCGCATAGCGAATTCAATCACCAATTTAGTGGAGGAACATTCCATCCGTGCTTCAAATTGTTCCATGACTGAACAAGACATAGGAGCTCACAACAACAAATGTTGAGTTGCAATCAAGGAATGGGTAAAGAAATACTACTCAACTAATGCTCCCAGAGGATGGAGAACCTAGCTAATATGGCAAGAGCTAGAGTTGGTCAATATATCATGCTTCTAAGGTGGAATGCAACTTCCTCCAATTGACCAGCTTTCAAACTCCTGAATTGACAACTATGGTACGATGGCTAATATGGCAACTCCCTTACACTGTCTACTCTATCAACTCAAAGCAATAGCTGGTCACCGCTGAACCATCTTCAAATGCACGCATCTTAATCATTCTACGTCCACATGACTAAAAGCGTGGCATACAACCTCAAGAAGACTTCCTTAATACCCTATATAGATCTCCTATCTGGGTGAAAATTAGAAATAATGACCAATCTATTATCCCATCTTTACCAACTCACCATCCAATCGGTATCACCAAACCACTCGAACATTGGGCAATCGTGCGTACATCATTCACCAGTGTTACAAGACCCCTTGGCAATAAAATGGGCCTGATCATAATGCCGATTGGGGAATCTTTCCTAGTCGAGACCTATTCGTTGAAACCATCCTACATGCAGAACTTCTAGTGAAAATTCAACATGTTAACTATGTCGGTTTGTTATGGAAATACAACCCCCGGCACTACCTCATGAAGTGAGAATTGCGCATGGCTTACACCAAGAGTGATGACTGCTATCAAATGTAGCTGTCTTCCCCCATTCCTCAAAGAACATTGTCAATCGTGGTTAGACATACCAGATCTACTTCTTATATTGTTGAAGTGAATGAAGAAGCTGGCAGCCAACGAATTTATCCAAAGCCTGCAGCCAGTTGCTGCCGATACCCATAAATGAATTCATCACCAGCGCTTATTTCCAGACTTTGACAAGAGAACTGGTAGACCGCTGCCGACAACTACACCAACCTGTCCATGCCAATATTGAGTTGATGCATCAGATGAAGGATCAACTTGGCGAGATAAGGAGGAAACCTACTCCGTACTCTAGATCGGAAAACTCTTCTTCTTTAGATGGCTACCATGGATGCCAACGCCATAAAGCCACTCCGAAAAGGATAACTCTAACAATATGTTCAAGCCCCATAAAATGAAGGACCGGGAACATCCGACCCATATCGATCAAGGACTTTGATCAAATTGAACCCTTTGCGTTAGACTTCCAATTGAGAAGGGCTGGATTGAAGTGCAATAGCGAGCATACGACGCTGCCTCACTTATCAATGAGATTTGACCTGATCTCTTTTGAATTATTTCTAATTCAATTTCATTTACGTTGCGAAATATGACCTACTTGAATTAAACTACTTGCAAATGATGCAGGTAACCGAGTACTTAAGATTGGGTGCAAAACAACCTCCGCGGACCATGATCAAATCATTGAGGTATCATCGTGACGAGCACGATTCAACCACTCATCGGCTACTATATGCCTCTGACTAGGGGCAAGGCATCAAAGCGGAAGAGACCGACAAGGTCAGGACTCTAGTGCAAAGTGGATGTAACCGACCATCCACTCATCCGCCTATGCAATTTAATTAGGATATGTAAGAAAGACTTGGAGTTATGTGCCCCAATAATGCACTCTACATCTCGTACTTGAAGCTTGCCAACATACTTATGCTTCTTCTAATGCCCGATAAAATCGGAATCACATCAAGGGTGGACATGATGTCACCATCCATGCATCCAATCCTACATTAGACATTTGGGATTATTTGAGGGAACACATGTTTAAAGGTCCAACCCTCAATTCAAAGTCAACAACGGCTGACTGCCTACTCGCTAACCGTCACGAGCTGTCATTTCAACTCTCTTCCTTAGCTCGATCGAAAGAATGCAAAGTATAAATTGGATGTGACTCGACTGTCTGCTCTCCATTTCTTGCACCCGACTTAAGGGTAAATATACAACTCAAAGTGGATGTAGTTCGACCATCCTTTCCTATGCTTGAGCACAAAGCTTGCCAGAGCACTAATCCTACTCCTTAGGCCTGGCAAAAACAGAATCCAAATGAACATGAATGCGATTCAACCGTCTATAAATTATATCTCATCCTTCGTTGTGGGCGGATAAGTGAAAAGTAATTGGGATCCTACCGATCTCTCGCTAAGTGAAACCCCAAGCTCGGGGGCATATCGCTGCACAAAAAGCCGGACAAAAACCGATACATGGCGATACATCAACAAACTCCAGCTTCCGAGAGCACGAACTGGAGTATAAACATTTTCCTAAAACCCCAGAGTACTCCGAGAGCGCGAGCTGGGTACAAACTTTTTACTTAACTTCGTACTCCCAGAGTGCGAGACGGAGTATAAACATTTTCCTAAAACCCCAGAGTACTCCGAGAGCGCAAGCTGGGTACAAACTTTTTACTTAACTCCGTACTCCCAGAGTGCGAGACGGAGTATAAACATTTTCCTAAAACCCCGGAGTACTCCGAGAGCGCGAGCTGGGTACAAACTTTTTACTTAACCCCGTACTCCCAGAGTGCGAGGCGGAGTATAAACATTCCTTAACTCCGTACTCCCAGAGCGCGAAACGGAGTATAAACATTCACAAAACTCCAGCTTCCGAGAGCGCGAACTGGAGTATAAACATTAACTAACTCCGGATTCCGAGAGCGCGAACCGGAGTATAAACATCAACAAACTCCAGCTTCCGAGAGCGCGAACTGGAGTATAAACATTAACTAACTCCGGATTCTGAGAGCGCGAAGCGGAGTATAAACATCCAACTCCGAACTCCCAGAGCGCGAGTCGGAGTATAAACATTCAACTCCGTATTCCCAGAGTGCGAAGCGGAGTATAAACATTCGACTCCGTATTCCCAGAGTGCGAGGCGGAGTATAAACATTCATCTCCGTATTCCCAGAGTGCGAAGCGGAGTATAAACATTCAACTCCGAACTCCCAAAGCGCGAGTCGGAGTATAAACATCCCACTCCAGATTCCCAGAGTGTGAACCGGAGCATAAACAACAACTAACTCCAAACTCCCAGAGCGCGAGCCGGAGTATAAGCATCAGACAAATGCGGCTTCGAGGGGGGTGGATCCGTCCGCCTAACGACTTCGACCATATCTCAGCCAAGATACATCACTTGTTCCCGGAGTGCGAACACAAAAAAGGAAACTCATAATAGACGTGAAAGACCGTCTGGTCAACGAACTCCAGACTCCCAGAGTGCGAACTGGAGTATAAATATCAACTAACTCTGGTCCCAAGAGCGCAGATCGGAGTATAAACACCAACTGGATGCGAATGACCACCCATCAACCAACTCCAGTCCTCAAAACATGGTTTGGAGTATGAATACCAAAAGGGATGTGATTCGACTGTCCATCTATCGGCTATGGTTCCTCATCAAGTTCCATAGTATAAAAAGCGGATGTGGTACGACCGTCTGCTTCCCAATCTTCCCCTGACATGGGGGCACACTTAATACACAAAATTGGATGCGATCCGACCATCCAGCACTAAGCGGGCGTGACACAACCGTCCATGCATTATCTCTTGTCCCCGGCACGGGACCCATAACATAAATTTATAGGGATGCACTCCAACCCTACGAGACAAAATTCCTTCCTTGATTCGACAGGGAGGCATAGATTCAAAGAACGGACCTAGCTGGATGTCCTATTCTGAATTGATATTACTACCATCCAACCACAAATGAACGTGGCATGACCGTTCATATGCTAACTCTCGCATGTGATCCGACGGGTTGTGCATGCAGCATGGACGGATGTGACCTAACCATCCGCCAATCAATTCCTTCCTACAGTTTAGTGGGAGAAGCATCAAACTAAAGTTGTAATTTGATCGGCCACACTTCGACTTTTGCCCTTGACTGGGGGCAGAGGTACGAATCACCGAAAGAAGAGAAATGTGACTCGCTACATCTCTAGCTTAGCATCCTTCACAACTTAAGGAAATGACTACAAGGAGACCTTAATGCTAACCAATCAGAATGATGCCCGAAGTTCTGGGCAATCACTTATATCGTACCGCCGGATCGACGGGCAATATCGATCTACACCTTTCACATCGTACCATTGAATCGATGGTCAATATCGATCCTCTTTGACTACAAATCGATGTGACCCGAACGTCCATCGAATACCTTTGACCAACAGAGCACGGATAGAAGAATAAACCGCGAATGAGAGTGGCCTGACCATTTGTCCTCCGTCGCCTTCCTTCGATCCGTCAGGAAGAGCATGAGACCAAATAAGCATGACATGACTGCATTTGAGCTGACTTTATCCCTAGATCTGACGGGAGAACGTAAATCGAAATGGGCATGGTTTATCACCCAACTCCAAACGAATGCAATGCGACCATTCATTCATTGACTCTTACCATGATCTGACTAAAAGAGCAATTCAAAACAAGTGCAACTTAAACATCTGCACACTGATTCTTACCCTGGATTCGACAAGGGAAGCATCAATCCTGCATCGGATCTGATTGGACGATTCACTCTTCAGTTTTTGCCCAAAGTGCGGCGACATAAGCAGCAAAGTGAATGTCATTGACCGTCCAGAATCTAGCTTATGTCCGAATGTCGGCAAAGTAACAATGTATTCCTCCAAGAGGAAAGAACTATAACATAATATAGGATAGTCTCAACTCAGCCTTCCATTGGTTAACTCGATCCCGTGGTTCAACGGGATAAATTACAAAATTGAAGCGGACATTATCTACCATGCCACTTATCGAGATATTCCCCAGACTTGGGGGCACGAACAAGAAGCATAGACACAGCTAGGACGAGACTAGACCGTCCACATAATGCATCCACCAACCCGAGACGGGGGGCAAAAGATTAATTATCCGAGAGTTGACTATGACAGCTTGAACCTATGACCCATGCCTGATATTCATAACAACTCTAGCTTGCAACCGAAAGGATGCCTAGAGATAGAATCATTAGATCAATACCCGGACTTACGGGCAACTGATCATTATCCTGACCCTTCCAATGAGCAATGGATCGCGGGTACATTGAATGAAAAGCGCATCATTCAGAAACATAAGTAAATTCAATCTCAAAGCTGGAGCCAGCTATGTAGCAGCATACAGTACAAGGCTAAATTCTACTAATCCTTTGATTCAACATTCTTATAAGCCTGATCATTTACCATTGCAGATAAACACATGAGGCACCTACAAACCATCACGAGTATTGTAGATCAGATCACAACTCTGTGCAATGATGAAGAAAGAGTCAACTGTTTTACTTCAGGTGAATCTTGATGTGTTCGCTTGGACTCAATCTCATATATATATATATGAACTCTCGCCAGCCATGAAGAACCCTGCATTCAATGTCGACCCGAGGCATGTCTCGGTGAGCAAAAAACGATACGACATGGATCCGGAGAGATCTGTTGCACTTAAAGAGGAGGCGAATCTGCTCAAAACAAGTGGGTTCATCCATGATGCCCTCCAACCAAAGTGAGTATCCAATCCTCTACTTATAAGAAAAACGAACGGAAAGTAGAGGACATACATCAACTACTCAGATTTGCATGGGGTATGACAAAGCATGGCTTTCCGCTTCCAATGATCGACCAATTGATGGACCTGACCATCATACATGAATTACTCACATCCATGGATGCTAACTCCAGATGCAATCGGATACTGAAGCATGTCCTAGACCAGGAATACAACTGTCTCGTTATTGACCTGGGCCTATAGTGCTATGCTGAAATCCCTAAATTCGAACTTGAGAACGCTTATGCTACTTACCAAAGGATGATTAGCAGATCATTCAAAAATCATATCGGTCGATCGATGAAAGTATATGTGGTTAATATGCTCGTGAGATCACGGCTATCAAACGACCATATCGATGAATTGAAAGAGGTATTCAGTGCTCTCCAAAAAATGCAGGATGAAACTCGATCCTTCAAAATGCTCTATCACTATTACATCAGAAAGATTCTTCGTTTTCATCATCAATTCTCATCGAATCAAGACTAATTTCTAGAAAATTCCGACAATTAGAGACACCCATGTACCAAGGACAACCAAGCAGCTCTGATAGATTGCTTAAAGAAACCTTCCATTTTACCCAAATCTTTGGATTGCGAAGATTTATACATCAATTGGGCCGTGTCAACACACGCCATAAGCGTCGCAATGCTATGTGAAGATAAGCGAATCCAAAGACTAGTAAATGATGAAGGCTGGCTATTGACAAGCTCAACCCCGTTAACGTCTACATCGAACAGCCGTTACGATAGGCCCAATAGAAACTTTAGATGTCTGAAAATTTACTCAAATGGAGTATCAAGCTAAGCCAATGTGATATCACTTATCTCCCTCAGAGAGCTCTCCATGGTCAAACATTAGCATACTTCGGATCTGAATCCATCACATCAGACGACTATCCGAAGAACAGTGGAGAATCGTCCAACCGATGGAGAACGTACACCGATGGAACTTCCAATAATCAGCTTTCTAACGTCGAAGTTGCGTTAATGACTCTTGAGGAACGAACGATCTCCTACGCCCTGAAACTCAACTTCCCTGCGACAAATAACGAAGCTAAGTATGAAGCCTTGGCGCTCAAACTTGCGAGAAAACTACGAGTGGAAACTTTACATGTCTTATGTGATTACTGGTTAGTAGCACGCCAAATCAGGGAAGATTATCTGATTAGGGGGCAACGTCTTGCTCCTTATCTCAACCGGGTCCAAAAGCTACTACCTGGCTTCGACTATGACACCATTACACACATCCTCGGAGAACAAAATGAAAAAGCTAAGTCACTGGCCAAGCTTGCCAGTTCTGGGGATGCGCGGTGAAAAGACTTTGTCCCAGTTTAAAATACTTATTATTCCAAGCATTGGCATATGAAGATCAGCTAGATCTTAGAGATGGATCTAGGAGAGGAGTCATGGATAACTCCTATCGAAGATTATCCACAATCGGGGATTCTTATTGAATAAACGAATAAGAAATGGCATATCCTCCGTGAAGCATCACTGCATGATTATGTCTGGATCGTTTGACTCCGTCGATACAAAGTATTACTTTTGTATCCATCGATCCGAGACCCGATATTACGTATTCACCGATACGAAGCATATATTCCAACCCTTCACATCGATTCAGGAGAGGATCGTTGCGAGGAAGCATTCAAGAACAACCATCAAATGTTGTTACAATGAATTTCATGTCGGTTCAGGAGAGGATCGATACGGAATTCAATATAAGATAAACTGACAACGACTCGTGAACGTCAGCGAGAGTCAGATTAACATATAAGCATAAATGTTGGACTAATCTTCAATATTCCAAATTTACAGGAATTGGAAGCTCATTTGATAACGATTACAACAACAAACGGGTAACCGCTAGCATACAGCAATCGGTCGCAACAATACATGGTACAGCAGTCGACAGTCAACAGTTTACATTATCAAGAAGAACGGCCGAAGGTCACAGCTTCCACCGAAAAGACAATAACTATTCAGAGTAATGATAGCAGTATTTCAAAGCACGTCATGTTCCCACAAGACGTACTTTGGGGGGCAAATGTTATCCCGCCTTTTGGCAAGGCCGTGACACCAAGGAATTGACTAGTAATCCAATGACAGTCCGTCCTAGAGATCGGTCATACACAGGCCCACTATGGATGTCGACGAATTTTGTCCGAGTCCGGATTGGGCCAAAATTGCTAGGACATGACAAGCTAAACCATGGGAGTCAACGTTTCAAGTTTCGAGTCAATCCGAGTTCATATGCTCAAGTTATGATGGATACAAGTTGAAGGGAAAGGCCATGTTTTCGTATCCATCAAATGGCCTGATTTCGTATCCATCAATGTTGACCTCTCCGTATCCATCGGCAGAAGATATGGTCGAATCCATCAGGCCTTCCTCTACTCCGAATCCATGCAATCGATATACTTCGACTCCATCCCGTAATTTACTTCGAATCCACACTGTTGAGGCAGCTTCGAACCCGTAACCGCTGACTTGCTCTTATCCAACGAGTCAATTAGCCAAGGTGACGTGTCTTCCATCGAAGTAAGCAGGGCGAGATATGTGGAGTCGAAACAGTCAATGCGGCACAAAGGCCGGATCGAGACGAAGCGTGCGCGCAACCTCACTTCAAGAACACGTGCAGCCAGCAAGGCGAACAGATGGAGTCGAATTCATGGAGACGAACCAGACAGCCTATGAGGAATCTCAGTTCGTATCGACGGTATCTCGTGATCTATTGATCCAAATCCAATGAAATTTTGAGGGAAGCTTGCATGCACACTGAAGGATGTCCATGCCAAATTTCAGCTCAATTGGACATCATCTTGATCGATACGAAATGGATTCGTACCGATCGCAGATCGAGGCGAAACTTTCTGGAAACGGTCGCGTGGACCCCCTCACGTGCCAGACCAAGTCTCCCGAAGTTTAGGCGAGATCTGAGCCTCCTACGCCTATAAATAGAGCCCCAGAATCAACAGAAAAAGGATCTTTTTTCTCTGAAGCATCCAGACTCTGCCGGATTAAGATTTGCATCCTACTTTTGCTGTCAATTTCGAATTCTAATCTGTAATCCGCTGTTCATTGCTGTAACCGCTTGTAATCATTGAAAGAGAATCAATAAAATCATCAAAACTTCATAGTGGACGTAGGCTATACGCCGAACCACTCTAAATTGCTTGTCTGTGCATTTTACATTTCTGTTTGTTGGAGTTTTTATTAGATAACCTCTGTTTTACATTTATAATCTTCATTTTATCTCTTCAAATAACTCCCGAAGAGTGTTGTGCCCATTTTTGGTACAAACAATAGTCATCCTTCGAATCATGATAACTTTTTTATACATACTAGGACCGCTTGCAACTTCAACTAATGTCCATCATTTGCTGCGAGGAACATTCTAAAACACTCAACTACCTCATTCTTAAATGTGAAAAATATAACCCAAAACATAGCTTTTCTTAAAAAACAGGCAGACATAATTTTATTCCCCCCAAATTTTCACCATTTTTGGATCAAGGAAAAAAAATGAAAATTAATGAAGTTCCTCGACAATTTAACAGTAATGAAATTAAACAAATTTCAACGTAATTCTAAAGGTTAAACCTATTTCAAAATTACAGAAATAAAGCTTTATAAAAAGAGTACATCAGTAGGTTACTCTAATGTCTTGAAAGAATCTCTCTAAAGATACAAAAGTAGAGACGATCAGCAGTACTATAAAGCCCTAGCTAAGGGTGTGTATATATATTAATTCATTAAACTTATAAAGCTGGTGCAATCCGACATTCAACTGTACAAATACAAGAAGAATGAACTATTTTGTAAAACACATTCATATAACCTACAAGGGCATTAGCCTTCTATACTTGAAATAGAAAAGGAAGCAACAGAAAATAATGGCACCGCTTATTCCTGTTATAACAAGTACCCATTCAAATGCTTCGGCATGCTCAAATAGCGGTATTTCAAAGTTCATCCCAAATATTCCCGCAACAACGCTGAAAATTGTCACCACAAAGGTTGCAGTCGTCAATATCAGCTCAAACTGGATCAGCTGATTCCGAACATTGTCCTGACATATTAATGGTTTAGTAATAGCAGATATCAACAGTTTGATCAATCAATTAAATGCCTCGTTGATGTAATGTTGCTTCACAGTATGCCCCATTTGGTCATGCAGGGCTATAAGCATTTCGAACAGAGTACAAATTACCAATATGTAGTATTAAGCCCGTAATCAATATATTACAACGTAGGTTGGAACAGGGCAATACCTGTCCCACTTCATACAGCATTAACTAATATATACATAATATATGAACAGTTCAATTCATAGTACCACATAGTATTGTGTTGATTAATACATAAACAATGTCACTTTATTAAATAGGCGCATAATACACAGACGTATGTTAAACAGGGGTTTTTAATAGGGTACTTCGTTAAACAAACGTCAAAACATTCATCCAGCTATTGTTACAAATTTGTAACTGATTTGCTGTGTTTTTTTTTCTTTTTTTCTTTTTGTGATATTATACTTAGTAATTACCTGTTGGAAGATGATTTTTGGTTCAAATTACATAATTTTCATACCCATGGTTGGAAAAAAAAATTGCATAAGGTAAACCTAAAACATCATGTACCATTGGATGCGATAAAATTAACAGATTTGGTATTAAAAAAATATTAACTAAACTTACCAGCTGAATGTTGATAAAATCTTCTGTGTCATCGATGTACTCCTTTAACTGAAATAGGACAATGGGTACTTTAGATAATTTTAGCAAAAAAAAAAACAAAAACAAAAAACAAATAACGGTAAAAGGAAATCAAGATCAAACTTATTGAACATACCGAAGTTAATTTGTTGAGAGTGCTGTCAATAACAACAAAGTAAGCTTCCAACAACATTTCCAACTCCTCTATATTTTCTTGAATGCCGTCTGAACTCTTTATACTACTATGTCTGCTCCTAGCGAGGCTTAGGGCTTTCTCAAGCCTTCTGGATTCAACCCTGGAATCAGGAGGTGAGGAAACTGGGGAAACTGGAGCAGACACGGATACTAGTTGTCCAGTAGAATTAAATTCTTGTAAAGACTGATCGCCATAGAATGATTCCATTCGCTTTTTCTTTTCGGTAAGGTACATTTCAGCCATGTCACCATCATCATCCATTAACTGCTCTATTTCATCCCTGACCTGTAAAATAAAGAGGTATATGGTCGAGCTGAAACAATACAATAAAAATGAATGGGGAAGCAGGTGGGTCTTACCTTTTGGACTCTTCGGGTCAAAGCTACAAGTCTGCTTTTCAAACGACGTACACGCTCTAGGTTCAAGGTACTGATTTTTGATGTCAGCTCATCTAACAAGGGATATGCCTCGATTTCAAGTTCAGAAGCCTGGAATGATAACATTGTAAGCTACTTGATTGACTTTTAGATAAAATTGAAACATTTTGTTCTATCGTGAATAAACAGATGATAATTGCAGCGTAAATTAAGGATTAACCGATTATTGTATGAGTAACGATATTTCAAGGCAAATTTATCCATGTGAAGAAGTTGGAACTAATGATGCGAGGGGCTAGATGTTAGAGCAAGAATTGCTAGTAGAGCATTTAGGGCTGTCAACAGTTGGATACAGATGCGGATAATGTCATATCCGCAACCATATTTTGAATATGGGATTCTACGTCTGTGGATGCGGACAAATCAGATATTATCTGTTTGCTCACAATTAATAAATCTTAAAGAATAGATGGAAATTTTAGTTCAACACAAACCTGTTTCAATACTAACGGTTATAAAATTACATGGAATAAAAAAATACGATGATGAAAATAGTTTTGAACGGGTATTCATTTATAAACACGTAATATAAAATATAAACTTAACGAAATAGTAAATATTAATCATTCTATGTACTAATACAAACTATTATCTTGACAAAAGTCGAACGAATAATTTTTGAGTATGGATTTCAGGCACTTTCTATTTTCAAATACGGATGTGAATGGATTCTGGATACATTTCTATTTTCTGATATGGATGTAAACGGATTTTGGATTTATCAGGTATCCACTGATAGCCCTAAGAGCATTATCGTATTATTATTACCAGTACAAAATGCATGTCTATTGGGCGTGTCGAAAGAAAAACATGTGTGTTAGGGCCAAAATTGATCACTAACACCCATATTCAGATGAAAGCACCAAATCACAGTCACAGATCACAGATAGAATGTATGTAGAGAGTATGAATGTGAAAAACAGTGAAAATTAAAAAGAAAGCAGTAATAACACAGGATTTATAGTGGTTCGGCTGACTCCGACTTACGTCCACTCCAGAAATTTCCCTTTTATTGATATGAGAATCAAGTACAGTTACAATCCAGAGTTTTTAAAGCAATAATGACAGAGTAGCCTTAATGGAGAAGTAGGAGGAAAACAGAATGAAGAAGATCCCATTTTCGGAAGCCCTACATACTGTATTTATAGGTAAAACCCGAGTTACTGGGCTTCCTGAGTAGTCCGGGCCTATCAGGACCATAGCCGAACCAACATCCTTCATCATGGTACGAGCGACGTCCTGTAGCGAGCGACTTCCTGTTAAGCCGACTTCCTGTGGCGACTTCCTGTGGCGACTTCATGTGGCCACTTCCTGTGCCGAGCGACTTCCATGCCGAACAAATTCCATGCCGAGCGAATTCCAAATGTGTTGCGTTACCTATCCATCCAGTCGACTCAAACCTACCACATTTCATCCTTGATAACTAAGAAATCAACTTAGTTAAATCCGTCTGCCTACAGCCTTGCTAAAAGGCGGGTTAACAATGTGTTTTTTTAATAACACGAGTAATACTTTATTCAAGTAGAGCACTACCGTAACCACTTGAGCTAGAATTCCTTGATAAAAAAACGTGCGCTAAATACTATATATTGCGAAATAGTATAAATAAATGTGCACAAAAGCTAAAATTAACATGATCCTGGATGTTTTGGTTTAGAAATTAAAATGACCATTTCCTAAGTTTTGCTACATAAAATAGTTTGTTTGAAAATTATATGTAGAATGTGGAGAGATAAAGTATTAAAAATACGATGATGAAAATAGTTTTGAACGGGTATTCATTTATAAACACGTAATATAAAATATAAACTTAACGAAATAGTAAATATAAATCATTCTATGTACTAATACAAACTGTTATATTGACAAAAATCGGACGAATAGTTTTTGAGTATGGATTTTAGGTGCTTTTTCTATTTTCAAATACGGAAGTGAATGGATTCTAGATACATTTCTATTTTCTGATATGGATGTAAACGGATTTTGGATTTTTCAGGTATCCACTGACAGCCCTAAGAGCATTATCGTATTATTATTACCAGTACAAAATGCGCGTCTATTGGACGTGTCGAAAGAAAAACATGTGTTTTTTAATAACACGAGTAATATTTTATTCAAGTAGAGCACTACCTTAACCACTTGAGCTAGAATTCCTTGATCAAAAAAACGTGCGCTAAATACTATTTATTGCGAAATAGTATAAATAAATGTGCACAAAAACTAAAATTAACATGATCCTGGATGTTTTGGTTCAGAAATTAAAATGACCATTTCATAAGTTTTGTTACATAAAATAGTTTGTTTGAAAATTAAACGTAGAATGTGGAGAGATAAAGTATTAAGTTATTAATGTTGCAAGACTAAAACAAACATGAGTAAGAAAGAGTTGTCAAAATGTCCTCTGTGCTATCCGTTTTATTTTACTACTAGAAAAGGGCAAATTTGTAATTTTAAAAGTTTCAAATGAAGGTATTATTATTATCATCATCATCATTATTATTATTACGAGTACATATGCACGTCCAGGTGGGCCTGCATTTAATCACAACGTGCATGCATTTTTAATTGTACTTGTAGAAGAAGATTTGATAGTAGCATCACACTATTTGAACTCCGTCTAGGCAAAAGTCGTTATTTCTTTTGTTCAGACTGCAATAACTTATTCATACTAACTCGGAATTAGACGAGACTTCGACCGATGAACTCCCATCTAAATTACAAACAATAAAGAACACTCGGATACTTCATTTAGTGAACGTATATCGTAGTTCTCCATGATGACTAACAGTTGTACTTAGAAAATAACAGGCTACAGCCCCGTATTTGAACTCCGTATAGGCAAAAGCCGCTATTTTTTTGTTTATACTGCAATAACTTCTTCATACTAACTCGGAATCGAACAAAACTACGACCGATGAACTCCCATCTAAATTACAGCAATATAGAATACTCAGATACTTCTGCTTATGAACATATACCGTAGTTCTCCATGGTGATTAACACTTGTACTTAGAAAATAACAGGCTATATCCCCACTTCAACGCTCATTGTAGTTCTCCCTGATGACTAATAGTTGTACTTAAAAAATAACAAGCTACATCCTCATATTTGAACTCTGCCTAGGCAGAAGCCGTTATTTTTTTCTTCAGACTGCAATAACCTCTTCATACTAACTCAGAATCAGGCAAAACTTCGATCGATGAACTCCCACCTAAATACGGACAATATGGTACACTCCGATACTTCATATACTGAACGTATATCGTAGTTCTCCATGACGACTAACAGTTGTACTTGGAAAATAACAGGCTACACCCCCGTATTTGAACTCCGTCTAGGCAGAAGCCGCTATTTTTTTGTTCATACTGCAACAACTTCTTCATACTAACTCGGAATCGAGCGAAACTACGACCGATAGACTCCCATCGAAATTACGGACAATATAGAACACTCGAATACTTCAGCTTATGAATGTATACTGTAGTTCTTCATGGTGATTAACAGTTGTACTTAGAAAATAACAGGCTATATCCTCAATTAAATGCTCATTGTAGTTCTCTATGTTAACTAATAGTTGTACTTAGAAAATAACATGCTACATCCTCATATTTGAATTCCGCCTAGGCAGAAGCCGCTATTTTTTTCTTTAGACTACAATAACTTCTTCAGACTAACTCGGAATCAGGCAAAACTTCGACCGTTGAACTCCCACCTAAATTACGGACATAATGGTACATTCGGATACTTCATCTTGTGAACGCACAATGTAGTTCTGCATGGTGACTAACAATTGTACTTAGAAAATAACAGGTTATATCCCCACTTCAACGCTCACTGTAGTTCTTCATGGTGACTAACAGTTGTACTTAGAAAATAACAGACTACCACATCCCCATGTTTGAACTCCGCCTAGTGCAGAAGCCGCCATTTTTTTTGTTCAGACAGCAATAACTTCCTCATACTAACTCGGAATCAGGCAAAAGTTCGACCGATGAACTCCCACCTAAATTACGGACAATATGGTACACTCGGATACTTCATCTTGTGAACGCACACTGTGGTTCTCCATGGTGACTAACAGTTGTACTTAGAAAATAACAGGCTACATCCCCGTATTTGAACTCCGCCTAGGCAGAAGCCACTATTTTTTTGTTCATACTGCAATAACTTCTTCATACTAACTCGGAATCGGACGAAACTTCGACCGATGAACTCCCACCTAAATTACGGACAATATGGTACACTCGGATACTTTATCTTCTGAACGCACACTGTAGTTCTCCATGGTGACTGTAACAATCCGAAATTTTGGATATTTGAAATTGGAATATTTAATTGATTTTAAATATTCAGGTGTTGGTTTTTAACTTGAATTTCAAATATAACTATTTATCGGATAATTAAATTATTTAATTTAATAATTGGAAATTGGGTAAAATTGTGAATTGTGAATTTTAAGCTCGATAAAAATATTTTAAAGGCTTGTAAAATTTATATTAATAATACTGAAGGCAATGCAACTTTGAAAAGTGAACTTAAAAGTGGTTTGTTCAGGTTTAAAAATATATCGTTTAAATTGACATTTTAAAATAGCCTTCTGAGGCACAGTCTCGGAATTCGACGAAACCAATTCCATTGAATCCGTAATATTGTATTATTATCGAATTTCAATTTTCGTAGTGGTTGGAGTTATCGTGCGGCTGTACGGTAGTTAAACGCGTTGAAATTTATATCAAAAATTTAATATAATAACTGGGTCCAAAAGGCTATCTTCTCCATACGATCGAATTAGGACTCAGAACCTTTTCCATTTCGTTCGGAATAGGGGTATAACATTATGAACGTCTGACGGCACGCCTCGATAGGGGTACGAGATTTTAAGCTACGTAAATCGAGACAATTTGTATTTAATTAATATATATATTTATATACCCAGTCAACAGTTGAGATTCCCTCCCACCAGCCTGCTTTCTTTCACCATCATAACTTTTTGCCTTCTCTGTAGCAAGCCACCCTAGCAACCCATCTTGTCCCCTTTCTTATTCAAAGCACGCAAGGTATCTTCCTCCTTTTATATTACCAGCCGAGCTTTCTTTCAAAACCATTCGTTCGAAAAATAAAATAAAAATATGATGGCTGCTCCTCGATCTTATTTTCTTTTCCTCTTCCCAGTCTATACGAACGAAACAAATACCCATTCTTTCCCCCTTTCTTCTTCAGGAAATTCACGATTTAAAGAAGAAAAAAAGTATATCGCCGTCATTTTCCTTCCAGTTCAAACCGAAATCGAATCTCATATCCTCCTTCTCATTGTCTTCAATTCAAATCGTTCGAGTGAGGAATCGCGACCTTCTCGACATCGAAGAGGTTGGAGGCCTGGAAGCTTTCTGGTGATGTCGCGATGGTTTTGAGGGTGTTGCTGTTTCGTTCGAAGGGGCTAGCTCGCCAAGGAGGCGCACGTGAGATTGGCGGCAATTTGCATGGCATAGGGCTCGACGTCGGAGAGGTGGCAACCGCGAGTTCGAGGCACAATCAGAGGCACTAGGGCTTGGGTGGCCCTGCGTTTTGCGGTGAGGAGGCACGACTTCGTGATTTGGGAGAAGGTATATGCTGTCTTGATTTTGAGTATACGATTTGTTAGTTTTATATTAAAAAAAATTATAAGGAAGTATATACTGTTCTTTTAACTGGAAAAAAGAAAAAATATATATATATAACAGTAAGCTTTATAAACAGTTGATTTATATATATGTGTATATATACAGTAAAGTAAATTACTGTTGTTATTACAGAAAAAAACAGATTTTTTTTATAGAAATATAAGTATATATAAATACACATATACATATTCAAATATATATATATATATAGGTAAAACAGTAAAAATATAGATATGATTTTGGAAAGATGTAGGAATTTTAAAATGTTTAAAGGTTTATGTAAGATTAGATTTTAAAAAAAAACCTATACAGATTATTTTTATAAGTATATATATAGGTAGTTTAAAAGGAAAAAATAAATATACATATGCCTATTTTAAATTTGCTAGTTCATTTTTAAACAATGGATTTAGTGATTAACTTGTTTTATTAACTTATTTAAGTATTTTAGTTACTAAAAGATTTTTAAAAAGGGGGAAAATTGATTTAATCAAATTATTAGTTAATTAAATTATTAAATGGTAATTAATTGTTCGATTATCTCGAATATTAATAAACCGTGTAAATGTTTATACAAGGTCAAAAATCGTGAAACCGAGTCAAGATTGAAGTGGATTGCAAACAAAAATCAAAGGTGAGATTTTCTCACTCATTTGGATGCCATAAATAAAATTTAAATGTTAAATTTAAATTATTGGATGTGCTTGGATGAATTAAATAATTATCTGTTGGATGATATTATATATAGTAGTATATATATTGGAGTGATTGATATTCCCGCATTATATAGCGGATGAGACCCTATGCGCCCCGCATAATAGCGGATGATCCTTATACCGCGATATCCCCCTCGAAGTGGGATTGGTATTTTAAATTGTTGATTAACATCTGTGAATGCAGGAAACAGGTTGGAGGGATCCAACAGGATTCCTCAAAAATATTTATTGTTCATATATATGTGATATATGATGTGATAGATACATTGATATGGATTGTATGTGAATTGAATTATTAAATGTCAAATAGCCTGTGAATTGAATTTGGATATTTTTAAATACCATAATAATTAAGTGAAGGAATTTAAAAGGGAAATTTGAAAGAAATTATTTATATTTAAATTTGATTGATTAAAAAGGGAATTAAGAAGAATAAAGAAACATATAAGCTAACTTGGTATCACTTAACCATTTGTAAATTGTTTAAGTAAAGACTTGAAGTTAAATTAACTACTAAGGGCTGGATGAGATATTGGAATCGATAAATAGATTTGAAGTAAAAATGGAATTTTATTAAAGGCTAAAATGTTATAATGGAATTTATAAATAAAGAATTGGTTTTATAAATAAATGGAAAACTCAGGGGAGTTTATAAATTTATAAACGGGGTTTATAAATGAGATAAAATAATATCAGTGGATATGTTGAAAAATATAAGTTAATGGTGTGAACTTATATCGAGTAATGGGAATCGTTGGAAGAGAAATAATGGGATATATTTCGAATATGAGAATGGTGATAAATTTGGATAGGATCGATGGGATACAAATCCAGAGGATTTTATAAATGGAAATGGGGAATATTGGTTTTTCAATAAATAAACTTTGTTTGAGATAAACTCTAATTTTATAAACCAACTTTGTAAATCCATTAGCAGCTGGATATGAACTTTAATACTTTTGAGATATTGATATTTTAATTTTATCTAAAACCATACTTTGAAAATAAAACCATTTTTTTCTTATTATATATATATATATATATATATTTAAGTGTTTTAAATTCAACAAGGAATTTGCTCGAAGCGAAGTTAATTAAAATTGAATAAGATTTTAAGGGAAGATCTTATAATGGTATTATGGAATTTTTAAATAAATTACTAAAGCATAAGATAGACAACATCGAAGGTGAAATAAAAATTCACAAGGGAAGGAGAAGCGAGACTGGAATTTTTAAAATAAGTATAAACGACTTTGGGAATATAAAAGGAATTAACTAAGGAATTCTGAGATTTATAGAATCCGTGTGAGATGAGTTTGGAAATTTACAAATAAAGTTGTAAAAGATTTTTGAGAAAAGAAATAGGGAATATAATGAAGAGTTTTCAAGTATTGAATATTAAATGAAGTGGGAAAATATTCTAAGTATTGAAAAGGGTTGAAATTTATTCCGTGTGAATAAAAAGGGGTTTAAAACTATTTTCAAAGTGTTGAAATATGAAAATAATATCTTGTGAAGATATTTTTGAAGATAAATAATTTGGGAAATTATTTAAGGGCTGATGGTTGCTTGTGAATGTTATATGATAGTTAAATAATCGACTATCAATATTGGCCAATATGCTGATCGTTTCGAAGAGACCGGGATCGGGTTTAATTACTCGAAAACCACTTCGATCTGGTTTGAACGTTAGCGAATGAAGACCGTGAAGATGATGAAGACGGTGATTCGGTTTGTCCAGACCCACGACAACTTGTATGGATGAATGCTTTCAGAACATCGTCAGGAGGGCGATGAGCATTCTAAGTGAGACTCGTTCTAAAAAGGTAACGTATAATCTCAAGCCTCATCAACCGAGAATGGTTAAAATAGGGGAGGTGCAGCAAGGCTAAGTGGGTAGCACCCAAGTAGGGTAAGGTTTTCCCTGTCTAGAGGTCCCTTTTTATTTGGGCTGTGTGGCGGTTGGTCGCTTCAACCGTGGGGTGATCTTATTCGGACTATCCAGTAAGGGGTAGCTCCGGTCTTGTGTTGCAGGGGGTCGGGAGTGATCCTCAGTACTCTGATCTAGGCCAAGTACTGTGACGGGCGGTACCCCAGTAGCTCTGTCATTGTATGGAACCCAATCTCCAATAAGCGTCCGTACGGTTTTGATTGTGCCCAACTATTGCTGAAACGTGAGATGCAAGCATTTCAGCTAGATTCTATTTTACTTTCTATAGACACTATTATAATATCAGACGGATTTGATAAAAATGTTTTGGTTATCGTAAGATAAAAACCCGACATGTTTATTTGTGGTGTGGTCTTACGAGATACCTTTGTTTTCAAAGGGTTTTCAAAAATATAATAATCTAATTGAGTGTGTTTTTCTCACACTGGTTTTCCAGACTGACTCGAGTGTTTTATTATGATACTCGGGTCAGACCGAGTTATACAGATTCAGGTTAAAAAGATGAGGAGCTCTAGAAACGAGCTGAATGGCAGAGCGTACTTCCGTATTTGATTATTATTCCGCTGTGTAAGGACAAGCTATTTAATTGTCCAGGTTGACTGTTGCTCAATGTACTCTGATGGTTGTAAGTATGTAACAGTACAGCTTTCTTTGTATTTAAAAGCTGTTATTATATATTGTATTTTGTTCTGCTGCGATTGTGAGATTCTAATGTTGTTTTTATCTTCTTCTACCTCTTTCTTCTTTAAACCTAAAGATTCGCATTTCCGCCCGTTTTGAGTTGAATTGGTATGGAATATTGTCGGCTCAAAGGGGTACGGATTTGCGGACCTTTACAGTGACTAACAGTTGTACTTAGAAAATAACATGCTATATCCCCACTTCAACGCTCACTGTGGTTCTCCATGGTGACTAACAGTTGTACTTGAAAAATAACATACTATATCCTCACTTCAACGCTCACTGTAGTTCTCCATGGTGACTAATAGTTGTACTTAGAAAATAACATGCTACATCCTCATATTTGAATTCGGCCTAGGCAGAAGCCGCTATTTTTTTCTTCAGACTGCAATAACTTCTTCATACTAACTCGGAATCAGGCAAAACTTCGACCGATGAACTACCACCTAAATTACGGACAATATGATACACTCGGATACTTCATCTTGTGAACGCACACTGTAGTTCTCCATGGGGACTGACAGTTTACTTAAAAAATAACAAGCTACCACATCCTCATATTTGAACTCCGCCTGGTGCAGAAGCCGCTAATTTTTTTGTTCAGACTGCAATAACTTCTTCATACTAATTCAGAATTCGACGAAACTTCGACCGATTAACTCCCACCTATATTACGGACAATATGGAACACTCGCATTCTTCATCTTGTGAACACACATTGTAATTCTCCATGGAGACTGACAGTTGTACTTAGAAAATAACACGCTACCACATCCCATATTTGAACTCCGCCTAGTGCAGAAGCCACTATTTTTTTGTTCAGACTGCAATAACTTCTTCATACTAACTCGGAATTAGACGATACTTCAACCGATGAACTCCCACCTAAATTACGGACAATATGGTACACTCGGATACTTCATCTTGTGAACGCACACTGTAGTTCTCCATGGTGACTAACAGTTGTACTTAGAAAATAACAGACTATATCCTCACTTCAACGCTCACTGTAGTTCTCCATGGTGACTAATAGTTGTACTTAAAAAATAACATGCTGCATCCTCATATTTTAACTCCGCCTAGGCAGAAGCCGCTATATTTTTTCTTCAGCCTACAATAACTTCTTCATACTAACTCAGAATCAGGCAAAACGTCGACCGATGAACTCCCGCCTAAATTACGGACAATATGGTACACTCGAATATTTCATCATGTGAACCCACACTGTAGTTCTTCATGGTGACTAACCGTTGTACTTAGAAAATAACAGGCTATATCCCCATATTTGAATACTATTTCTCTATGAGATGTAAAAGGATATATTTGAAATTCAAAAAAGACACCAAGTAAATCTATTCAATGAATTCTCGTTATTAGTAGTAAAGATTATTATAATTATTATTATATAGAGAATTAGAATTATTTGAAGTGATCATTGATTGTCAACGGGATTAATCCCAAGCCTTACTGAAGTCTCAGAGTTTGAACTCATGGCGCCTAGACATTCAACTAGAGATTGTGCCGCTTAAGCTAGTGGACCTTAACAATTCTCCAATATTTCTTTTTTTGATACATTATAACTTATTTTGAAGAAAGAAAAGGTTAGTTATGATAATTGCTTTCGTTCTCAACAATGATCTATCAACAATTAGCCATGCAAGTACCAATTAGTTAAATATATCAATTTAATCGACTGATAAATACCAAGAAGAAGAAGAAGATTAAGATGACATAATTATTTTAACTCAAGCCAACTACATGTTCAATTTTAGAAATAACCAATATACTTAAATTTAAACCGCTTCAAGCAGCGCTTGTTAGACAAAAAATTGCATAACATCCACACAGGTTCCATAATACCCTATCTATACATACAAGTGCTTTGCCAAATGCGATGCACGTGCATATGCAAAAATAAACATAGAAAATATCCATGAATATAAAATAAGATTTTGAATATACTTCCTAAATTGTACATGGTAGATGATTATTATCAGTGTCATTAAAGTCGACGTAGAAAACTATTTAATAAAACTGCTAATATTAGTAGGTGAAAATAATACGTAAAAAATGAGTATTTTAAATTGAAAAGAAATTTGTTATGCTTTATTATTTTACGTTTTTGAAAGATGTTGATTGAACTTCCCATAATTAATAAAGACGAGTGTACATCAAAAAGATGTAACATCAAAGTTAGTACAACTATTAATAAAGATGACTTATTTGACATGTACAATGCACGTTCATACAAAAATATTCTTGAAGAAAAGTGAACTAATACCATTAAATTCGAAACTGTATGTAGTTTTAATAAACAAAAATATAAAGGAAAAGGATATGAATATTTTATCGTAACTGAGATTCGAACTCGTAGCATCATTTACCTATCAAAATTTCCAAATGACGATAAATATTAAATTGTGTCATAAGTGTGATTTGAGCTCGTGAGTTCATATGCATTTAATGGCATTTTCATAGACTGTTAACAAATTTCTTTGCTAACCAAATATGAAGGGTAGGCTGGGATGTTTGGATAAGGGCTTAAGTAGCCTTATGCAAGCTTGGAAAAAAATATGCAAGCCCAGTTCGAGTCCAAGTGAAGTCATATGCTTGTTAGCTATTCAAACTCATGTCCGGAATAGTCATATGCTCGTCCATAATTCAAGAATAGTCAAATGTAATCATCCAAAAGAAGTATGCTATGCACAAAGTTTATTATCCAAGTCCTTATGTGTAAAATTCGAGAGTTACAATCTTTCGAAGAAATATGCTATGCAATTGTTAAAAGTTCAAGGTGTTATGTGCAAATGTCATAAGAGTACAATAGGCTCAAAATCCCCAAATCATTTTAGGGTTTACAACTTTAGAAATGTAAGAAACGAGGAAAGAAAAATTCACCCCCATTTGAATGGTCGGGGGGGTCTATTTATAGAGGTAGGCGGCATGGATGCCACGTGTCCATCAGCCAGATATTTAACATCTCCTATGCATTGTCGATATTCGTCATCCCTTGCTGTTTGTAGAAGTTCGAAACCCCCTCTTGGTTGCTTGTGACTCAATATCAGTTGTTGTAGCAACGGCTTGTATAAGCTCGTCATCTCTCATTATTAAGACTCTCACCATCTTGACATGACATCCCTCCTTTGGTACATGCTCTATAACAATCTGTATTGTAGAGCTTAGAGCTTCGGCGTTCTTTGTGTTGTGGAAGTTCATTAACATTTAGTGATTCGCTACCTCCATCATCTCTCAAAAACTCGACACCTTCTCTTTATTGTTAATCATTTGATACCATCTTCTGTTATTGATGCTCAACAACCTTATGGTTGTTGAGGCTCAGCACCATCTTCTTATGTCTTTGTCTTCCCAGCTATTTTGGACTTAATAACCTAAGTATTTATTGGTTCAGCACCCCCATTGCCTTTAAGAAATTCAACATCCTCTTGTTGTTAGATCTTCGATGTCTCTTTATTGTTGTTGTTCGACATCGTCAATTACTTGTTAAATACTCGATAAGACTTGTTGTTGTTGAGACTCGTTACCCTTAGAGACTTGACACTTCACTATTTGTCATCTATTTGGAGTTTGACGCCCTTAGAAACTCAACATCCTTTTGCTTGATAACTTTACATTATTTGAGCTCAATACCTTTTTGCTAGACGTTGAATGCTTGTTAGCTTGGCTTTCTTCTGGCTCGACATCCCATATTGCCTTCAAACTCGACATTCTTTTCTTTAGAAGCTCGATATGAATATTTGAAGTAACATAGAGGTTGGACCAATCACCATGAGCATATTACAACTATTAATTTTTAAACATAAATATAAAGGAAAAGAAAATAATTTTTTGTTGTAAGCATATTACAACTATTAATTTTTAAACAAAAATATAAAGGAAATGGACATAATTTTTTGTTGTAAACATATTACAACTATTAGCTTGTAAACATAAATATAAAGGAAAATAACTTTTTTTTTATATTGAGACTTGAACTCGTGACCTGATACTTATCAAATGATAAATAAACATTAATATTTGTCATGAGTGTGATTCGAACTCTTGAGTTCATTAGCACATAATGACATTTTGGAAAGTTTACGATCAGAACAAAAAATTGTGAACCTATTACAACCGTTAATAAAGATATATGATATGTCTGTAAATATAATAAGATGAAAGTGTATGTTAAACCAAATTACATTTAAGGTGAGCAATCTAATAATTCACATAAAACTATTGGTTTGGATCTCAAGGGGCAAACAATAGTATCATGTCATCTAACCGGTTGGTCACTTTAGGTGTAAGTTGACATAACATAAACAATTTTGTGATTATTATATATTTGTGCATGCGCGAGTGCATGTGTGTGTGGCACGTAAGAAAAAGGATATTGAATGCTTCAGCAAGTTCACATATACTATAGTAAGTATGTCTGCAAAATTCAAACTATTTATAATGTGAAATATGCTTCAAGAAATCAAACTTTTAAACTCTAAGGCAAAATAAACTCAAGCATCAGAAAATGTTTGACTAAAAGGCAACATTTAACGTCAATATTTGAATGAGTTATCCAATTACTCCAAGTGCAATACATCCCAACAACCTACAACACAACCCTTTCTTGCTATACAAATTGGTGCATCAATTTATTTCAAAAGTTTATCCATCGTCCTCAACAACTTAGTAGCCAATATGTTATCATATGCATAACAGATGCAATATAGTTTTTGCAAAAAAATTCAGCCCTAAGTCTGATTTCTCAGACATCATTCAGATGCTCCCTTTAATGCCAATAGGCATAATGAGTACTAATGGGTGTTTACATGTAAATTCAAGCTATATATTATTCGTTTTGTTTACATGTGTATTTTATATTTGGTTGAGCAGTTGGGCAAGTGTATATTTTGCTGGATATGTGCCTAATTGACTATTGTTATTTATGTTTTCATTGGTAGATAACTGAATTATTAATATATAAATACCAAGATTTTAGTAGCACTCATCACTGTTTCCCATTAGTATAAATATGTTATGACAAACTATTATTAACATTTATTTTATGAACACCAAACGTAGTGCTTGCTTAAGCTTCGTCTAGGCTTCAGGACAACATTTGTTCCTAGTGCACGGCCCCACCTCATACAACATAGAATAGCTCTATTTCGATCGCTATACAACAATGAAATAATGTGGAGTCTTAAAACTTCGGGATCAGAGAACCTGGAAGAATCAACCACTATCCATGTTGAGATTCAACGGTCGGACCAAGCTCCCCTTCACCTTCATGCCGTGTACGCATATGAGTTGACATACACAATTGTAACAAAAGGAATCCTTGGTGTTACTTGTCTATTAACTCATATATATACACCGCATCTTCAAGTTATTTCACGATGTCAGACTATTTCAATTTCAAACCATCATTCTAATTTATAACATACGAGACAACCCTAACAATCTTCCTCATGACTCGCATCCTCTTTAAGTATTTTCAGGCAATGTGTTCTTGTCTGCATGACCCAGGTCGTAACATTCGGTTCTGATATCATGTTGAGATTCAACGGTCGGACCAAGTTCCCTCATCATCACATTCACGTGGTGTACGCATACGAGTTGACACATGCTATTGTAACGAAAGGAATCTCCAATGTTACGTATTTATCAACTCATACTTATATACTACTCCTCCAAGTTATTTAATGATATGAGACTATTCTAATTCAAACCGTCGTTTCGATTTTCAACATGAAGACAGCCCTAACAATCCATGAGTGTAGACATGGAAGTGTGGAACATGTTATAATGTTTATGAGTTCAAAAGATTGTTGTGTCAAATGATTGAAAGTTGAACGAAAAGTACAAGGCTGAAGGTTTGGATGGGAGGAATCGACTTAGCAATCTAACAATTTTGAAAGGATGATGCATAATAATTATGATGTCGAGTTATATGATGAATGGAGAGAAAATAATATTTGGGGAAGTAAGGGTGCGTCTGCGAACAATTTTGTATTTGAGATTGAGGTTGGTTCTTGACGTTTTTAGACAAAAATTTGGTTGGAGGTTGTTTGGAGGTTGATTAAAAAGTAAAGATTGTTATATTTTTATTTATATGGTTTAATATTAATAGTTTTTATAATAATTAAAAGAACATGAAAATATTATTGCTACAACGTTTTTTAATATACATGAAAATAAAAATAATGCACAAAGTCTAAAAAACATATCAACCTCGTGCTTCTCACAGTACTCTGAAATAAGGATGCAGACAGTTTAAGAAAACAACTTAGTACAGTTAAAACTCATCATCGACAACACAAAGTTCAATCTTTCAGCTTCGACAATAAGATACCGACAACAATCAAATTTCGTTGACATAGTCATATCACGAAACTTGTTATGACTTTGAGGACCATACGAAAGTTAAAGCAAGAGAAAAATCAGAAAAAGACTCAACAACATCATGATGCTTGGGTTTTCGGCTAGGACGGTGGTGTAGGATAAAACGATGCTTGGGTTTTCGGCTAGGACGGTGGTGTAGGATAAAACGATGTTGCGAAGCTACATTTTCATCGGAAGTAAATGAGATATAGATGAATTTACTAATGTCTGTCCGATCAAACCCGACTATGACTTCTTCAGTGCTCTAATTGTTCATCGTCTCCTTACAGATTAGACGCTTTGTTTCCCAAACCGAAAATTGAGAAACACGAGAACCGTGAAATATCTGATCAACGAATGGACACATTTCCTTTGCCATGTGTCCCTGCAGCGGAAATTAGTCTTCTCTCATCTGTAAGGAGAGCTTACTATAAAACCTTCAAAAAGGTTATGCTTTCAGCCTTTGCCCGATCCCAAAATATTGATCGCCGATAATAAGTTTTCTATTAGCATCACATCTGCCCCCTTTACATCAATCAACAACTGAAATTTTCCGCAATTTGTGATGATTATTCCATTTTGCACAGCAAAACAAGATAGGAGTATTGAATCTCATAAATATCATGTATGGAAGTTCTTCCCAATAATGAAATTAATCTTGTTCCCAAACACCTTTAGTGCAAGAAAAGCAAGCATCAATGAATCTTTGAATTTCAGGATTTGTCCAGTCTTGAATTTGTCTTTGGTTGGAGACTCAGAAAATGAAGTGAATTGAATATGGGTGAAAATGAAATTTTTAGGTGTGTTTCAGATTGTGACTTGACCAGGTTAACTGGGAAAATAATGCTACGTCCAATGTACTGAAGACACATCAAACTTAAAAATTACATCATACCACAATTTCAAATCTCATATATCTCGTCCGAGATCTCTTTTTCACATTTAAGTGAAACAAAATATTAAATTTTATTCATATTTCATTTGATATTCATCTCATTTAAAATATTCAAATCTCCCCTGAAATATGGGTAGAAATCTCAATCCTAGTTCTCACCTAAAAAAAGTTCCCTTTTATTTAATATTTGTTACATTTCATATGGATCCAAAAGAAATTATTCTACCTAATTACTATGTACTAAACACCTGATTACATCTTTATTTTTTATCTTGATAAGTCGTTACGAAATATATTTTTCAATATGCAAATAAAAAGATATCATTCAATTACTACCACAGATCAATCAAGCTAATCGAGTTACCACTATTCCTCGAAAACACATTTATCTCAACAATTTTCTATGTGCGTTAACACTATGTTACCATCTCTACTTTTCTGAGATGTACATCCAAGACCAGATATGCCAATTCGAGATGTACATCCGATATGTACTCGTCTCATCCGAGATCTAACCCGATACGGTATATCTTGCTTGAAAATCTTAAGACGAAACATGATCGAAAATCAAGATTTGAAACCTTGATCATACCTAACTGTTGAAATTTTGAAAGGGGAAATGCTCATAATAAATTCATTGACATAATTTTTAAGTCTTGTACTCAATATGTCGAACGTATTGGTCGTCAACTGCTAATCCACTGGCGGATTGTGTGTTTGCAAACGCACACTAAGTTGGACCTCAATTTAAAGTTAAACGGTACAAGATCCAATAAGGACCACTATATAAGGGTAGGTTTGTCAATGAATACCTAAAAAATTCAAAATCTATCTGACTTCGTATCTGAAAATCTAAAAATATCAAATATCGAAAAAGCACATGCGGATATATAATATCTAAAACAACTATCCGAATACACACGCATATATAATTGTAGTCATATACAAAAATTATTCTCTGTTGTGAACTTAATTTTTTATTTCAAAATGGTAAATGGCTGAAATGAACAAATCAAAAATGTACGTAAAAAGTGTATTTTACTGAAATTTAATTATTTCCAAATTCACATCGGTCTAAATTTTTGGAGGAAATGCATTTTAAATATAGTATATTAATATTATATGTCTTTAAAGATTCAATGTTTTCAAGTAGATTTCGAAGAAATTCATTCAATACTAACAAATTAGTATCAAAAAATGTCTTTCATCATTCAATGTTTTGTAGTATGATAATTTTTAATTTATAGACTATTATTGTGTCCATTTTATGGAAACGGAGTTTAATTCATATTCAAATAAAGATATGAATTTATTGTACTATAAATTTTTCTGTCGATGGGTGCTTCAAAAAACTTCAATTTTAATCGAAAAATGCAATTTTAAAGTTAGGAATTCACATAGCTGCGCCTAGAGGCCAATAAGCCCTAGGCATCGACCTAGGGCTTTTTTCTTCTTCAAAGCGTCAGTGATGCGCAAGGCGTCAGAAAAGCGTTTTAGGCATTGAAGCGCCAAAAAATCGAGGAGTCAATAAAAACGTGCTTAGTTTTTAGTTGAAAATTTTAGGACTTCAGCCAAACATCGAGCCCAATAACATATTTTGGCAATTCTCGAACAGATTAGGGCATCAATTTGCAAAACATTAAAAAAATCAATCTCGAATTATCAATCAAAAATTTTAAGTTTTAATTTTAAAATGGATTTAAAGGGTAATAATCAAAGTGAAATGGATGTTGTAGTAGTCACCAAGTATTTTGTTGTTTTTGTTATTGTAGATTTAAGTTGTGACTTTTTGATTTGGTTTGAAATGAATGCATGATGCTTTCTTACCAATATGGTATGTATATGCAGTGTCTGGGGTCCAAAATTTAATGTTAGTAGCACTTTTGAAGTACAGTTTTTTTGCTGAACTTAGAAAAAGTGATGCTCAAGGCGTCCAGAAAAACATTAGGCGCCAGACTGGGGCTTTTTCGCCATGACAACTTCGGGAACTGCATTTTTAAATTAAAATGTTGTTCTAAAACCGGAATTCTAACTTTCGATTGAAAATTGTAATTTTAAATTAAGAAAATACAAGTGATTAATTAATTTTTTTAATTTTATATAAATATTATGATTTTTCGTGTATAAATACTTTCAAATATCCGAAATTACCTAATCTAATTTTTAGGATATGAATATTTTCAGATATTCGGATCCGCATTTTGAATTCGGATACCGAAACGTATATGTATATGCTATTTCAGATATCCATGGATAGCAGATACGGATTCAGATGCAGATCTTTATTTTTCGATATGGATACAAATACAGCAGTATCTGTTTCTGTTTGCATCCGTTGACGGTCCCATATATGGGGTTATATAACAAATGCTTCATGAATTGACGCTGAAATCTTAGTAAATGTGTACTTAGCTACCAACAACACGTTTTCCACTTACATATATTTGACATACTTATTACCAATGTTGTTCTTATTCTATATGTCCCTAAAGAAAGAAATAAGATGACAAACTTCAAGCTGACTAACTAAAAAGGAAAGATATTTAGAAGGTAACTACAATTTAGTTTTTCACTTAGAAGTTGGTCAAAGATTTGACAATAAAATTTTGGGATGAAACCTGATATATTCAGTTAAATAAATTGTGCAAACACCAGGTTTTTTGGGTAATGTCAACCTTGCTACCTAACAGCAATTTTTCAACAATATCTATGATAACTTCTGTATATTAAATTGGAGGAGAAACTGACGACAGCTAAATTATTCACAATCACAAACATGCACTTAAATCATATATTTGCAGAAACAACATCCACCAACTCATTGGAGCTAAAAAGATTAATTTGAAATAACCAAAGGTGTGTATGGTTTTGAAAAATTCCGAATACCATACATCAATACAAGCATATCAATCAACGCACATATCTACTAAGTACTCGCACACAATTCCAACTATATCAAAACCATGGTTGTATAATCGAACAAATCAAACACTTATAAATAAAAATATACCAAACCTGCACATCGAGAAACGTACAAGCAGCCTCCAGTGCGACTTCCAGCGCTCGGAACTCAAAAGGCAAGTAATCCCTCTCCTCCCCATTCAACCCATTCCCCGCAACCAAGCGCCTCTGCAACTCAACCACGTACTGCGTAACATAAGGATCCATGGAGTTCAAAAGTAAAACCTCATCCGCAGTGATCACGCACCTAATCTGCTCCAGATTGACGACGATCGCTTTCTCCCTGCCGAGAATCGTGGACGGATAGACGAAAAGTGGGTCAAGGAGTCGCAAATCGCGGGCAGGAAGGTCACAGCGGCGCATTATAGTAAACTTGTCGAGGGATACGTTGGTGGATTGGAAAGTAGCGGAGTCGACGCGGATCCAAGAGCGGAGGTTTTGGCTGCGCTTTTTGAGGTTGTGGAGGTCGGGGGCGTGGAAGAGAGGGCGGCGGTTAGGGTTGGGGTTCAGGTTGTTGGTGGAGGAGAAGGGCCTGGGTGGGAGAAGTGGGTCCTTCAAATCCGCCATTGGAGATGATGATGGGGACGATTGGGGGAAGATTGTTTGAGTGGGGTAATTAGGTTAGACTGGGACCAGTCTTATGCCATTTTAGTTATTTTAGGTTTATAACTGTGTTAAACAAGAAAATTGATTGTGTAACGATCAATTTACTAAAGATGATGAATCAAATTTGAAAGCGCATTAATGACATGCAGTTGAAAATATTGTGCTTCACGTTGATGTTAGCTGGAACATAGAAAAGAACAGCAAGCTTTTGTCTAAAATTTAAACATACAATACAAATGTCACAAGGCAAAAGGTAATTTTGTTTTTCATGTATAAACAAAAGTCTAATAATATCAAAGACCATGTTATGTTAGCCTTCAAATTTAAAGAAAACAGCAAAAAATACATTATGGCTCGTTATCTGATCAGGGTCATACCTGGCACTTGCAGCAGAAAGAATATCAGAAGCTGCCACCACTGCCTCCAGCGCCTTGTATACAATTTGATGATAACAATAGTATAATGATAATAATAATAATATAAACTGAATTTCTACTGTTATTTTTTACCACAACTTAGAAAAATTATCATTTTATTTTTCTCCAATTTGTAAAATAAGACAAATTTATAACTAAATAAATTTGCACTAAACATTTCAAAGATCACATAGGATTATAATATAAAACGGTTAGAAATTGATACCTGAATTCGGGAAGAAGCCATTGAAAAGCTCGCAGAGGAAGTGAAGCAGCCGAACCCTAAATCCAAGTGACGATGCCGGAGAGAAGAAGCGTCTGGTGCTGATTAGGAAGCTAGGGCTTAGTTCAATGAAGTAGTAATTTGGAACAATTGCCGCTCCAAATTTGGAGCAGTGGAGTGAAGGACCGGACGAGATTTCTCGTCCGGTGGTGAGTTCGATCGGTAAAATAGAGGAAGAGAAGAAGAAATCTTGTTCGGTAAAGTTGAAGACGAGATTTGGAGCGGTGAGAAAAGAAAACTTTGTTCGGTAAAATAGAGAAGCGAAAGAAAAAGAAAATTGCCGAACAAAAATATTTCGTTCGGTTTGCCAAACGAAATATCTCGTTCGGTGATTTGCCGAACGAAATATTTCATTCGGTTATTTGAGCATGCCGCTCCAATAGGGGAGATGTCGGTCCAGATGTGCCATGCTATGCCGAACCGGTTTGCCGCTCCATATTGTTTGGTTCGGGATTGGGAGATGCCGGTCCAGACCTTGAGTGTTGTTTGCCGAATCAAATCTTGCCGAACCAGATGCATGCCGAACCAAACCCCAGAGCTGGTATATAGCAGCTACCCCTCCTCATATCTTCACTCTATAAATAGCTGAGCTTTTGGACAACAATGGCAGCCATCCTAGAAAGCTGAAACACTACAGAATTTTGTCTGTATTGTTAATTCTTCTTTTGTATAGCCTCCAAAAGTGAATCAATCTTGTAACTCTAATCTTTCAGTGATTAATAAAATCTCCTCTCCCCAAGTAGACGTACACTGCCTCGCGGTAGTGGAACCACTATAAATACTGATGTTATTTATTTTTCTGCATTGCATTGATCTGTGACTATCTGTTCCGGTGTTTATCTCTGTTTGTTCCGTCTCACTACAATCACGATCCAGTTGTTTTCCGCTGCGTTGGGTTTTTTATTTCCTTAGACTGATCATCTGAAGGGATTTTCCCCAACAGCCTGATATTAGAGCTGCAAGGTTGATTGAGAAGTGTTAGACGCTATGGCAAGAGATGAAGCGACTCCAGTTGTTATAGGACTCTATACTAGAGGGATGTATATCGCGTCAAGATCATAATTGGCTATTTAGAAATGGAATGGGGATAAAGACTTCGAGAAGTGGCAATGGAGGATGAAGGTCGTTCTAATGAGGAATGAAGTCCATCCAGTAGTGTTTGCCCCTAATGAGTTGACGACTAACATCTCAGTCGCGGAAAGGAAGGAGATGGAGAAATGAGCGTTTACTACTTTACAACTAGCTATGAGAGAGAATGTCATTTCAAGGATTAGCAGTGAGACCACTGCTAGGGGCATTTGGACCAAGCTAGAAAATCTCCACTTGAAGAAATCTCTGACTAACCGTCTGATATTACTGAAGACATTTTTCACCATGCGGATGAGAGAAGGTACTTCAGTGAAAGAACATCTTAATTTCTTTGATGATCTCATGATGAAGATGAAGACTGTTGATTTGAAAATGATTCTTTTGTGTTCTCTTCCGGAGCGATGCACAGGTTTCGCTAACAGCCTTATCTTCGCTAGACACATTGATAGTGGAAGATGTGAAGTCAGGCCTTCTATCTGAGGGCTTGAGATATCAGATGAAGGAGATAAGTGAAGGAAGTAGAGGTGGAAGTAGTAGTCACGGCCTATTTGTTGAAAGAGGTAGAGGAGATAAGAAAAATTGGCACTCTAGAAGACCGATAATGGCAGGAGAGGAAAGTCTAAGGACGGAAAGTGCTTTATCTGCAAGAAACCTGGTCATTGGAAAAGGGATTGTCCAGATTTGAAGAAGAAGGAAGAATACAGATCTTCATCATTTACGGTAGAGAAGTTTGTATCTAACGATGTGTTGTCTGCAGCAGTGTCGGATGTCACAGACCATTGGGTGCTGGACTCGGGGGCGTCTTTCCATATGACGCCTAATAAGGATTACCTCAGTTCTTTCGTTGGACGAGAGGGAAGCCCTATTCTTATGGGTAATGATGCTAGTAGAGCAATGGGTGAAGGTACAGTGAGGATCAGGATATTTGACGGAGTGATACGCACTTTGACAGGTGTCCGGTATGTTCCAGATCTTCGGAAGTCCTTAATTTCTTTAGGACAATTGGCATGTTTGGGATGCAAGGTAATTATCGAGAAGGATAATCATAAGGTTTCGAGAGGTGCACTAGTTCTTATGAAAGGAGATGTGTTCTGAAATCTGTATTTGCTGAAAGGAACCACGGTTCTTGGAGAGTCACGTGTTGGAGTATATAGTTCTCGTGCATTGGATGCCACAAAGCTTTGGCATCTCAGGTTGGGTCATATTTCAGAGAAGAGCTTAGAGTTGCTTCGGAGACGGAAGATGATCAAAGGAGGAAGCTTCGACAAGATGGACTTTTGCCAGGAGTGTGTGTTAGGCAAGCAAACTAAAGTATCTTTTGGAGTTGGACTCCATAGATCGAGGCGAGTACTTGAGTACGTGCATACAGATGTTTGGGGACCAGTTGCTACTCCTTCTCTTAGAGAAGCAAAGTATTTTGTCTCTTTCATTGATGACTTTTCTCGGAAATTATGGGTGTATGTGACGAAGGCCAAATCAGAGAGCTTTGAGAAGTTCAAAGACTGGAAAGCACTTGTGGAGAACCAATCCGGCTCTAGGTTGAAGGTGTTGAGATCTGATAATGGCGGTGAATTTGTCTCTAGGGAGTTTCTCGACTTTTGTAGATAGCATGGCATTTAGAGACATTTCACTATACCCGACGATCAGCAATCCAATGGGGTTGCAGAAAGGATGAACAGGACTCTACTAGAGAAGGCTCGTTGCTTGAGATTGACGGCGGGCTTGTCTAGAGGCTTTTGGGCTGAGGCATTATCAACTGCGGCGCATATCATAAATCGAATTCCGTGCTCAGCCATAGATGGGAAGATTCTAGAGGAAAAGTGGAGAGGTAAAGCGGTGTATCTTGGTTACTTTAGAATTTTTGGTTGTCCTGTGTACGTTCACCATACAGGTGATGACAAGTTGGAGGCTAGAGCATACAAGGGCATACTAATAGGATACACCAATGGTATCAAAGGGTATCGAATTTGGAACCCTGTTGATCGGAAGATTGTTCATTCCAGACATGTTACTTTTGATGAGTCTGCTATGTGCAATCCGAAGGAGAAACTACCTACCACATCAGAAGATTCTGGTAGGCCTATGGAGATGGAAGAAGTTCCCATGTTCCAGCCAAATAGTAGAGTTGTTGTTGATGATGTCGAGGAAAACACAGTTGATGAAACATCACAAGATAGTCCACAGGTACCTTCTAGTAGTGCTTGTGATGTGCATGAATCTAGAGGAAGTTCAGTTCAAGGTGGAGCTGAAAGGAGTTTAGGTGAAGCAGTACCTACCCGGGTTAGTCGTAGGACTATCAGGCCGCCCGAAAGGTATGGTGATTGGCAGTTTGCGAACCTTAGCCTTGGTGATCAGTTTGACTATGCCCTACATGTTGTTCTTGAGGAGCCGCTTGACCTTGATGAAGCTTTGAAGTCATGTGACAGTTCGAAGTGGATATGCGCTATGGAAGAGGAGTTAGAGTCGTTGAAGAAGAACAAGGCTTGGGATTTGGTACCACCTCCTCAAGGAAGTCGAGCCATAGGTTGCAAATGGGTTTTCAAGGTGAATGATGATGGGAGATACAAGGCTAGACTAGTTGCTAAAGGGTTTTCACAAAGAAAGGGATTGGAGTATGATGACATATTCTCTCTAGTAGTGAGGCATACGTCCATTCGCATTTTGCTCGCTATCGTCGCAGCTCATGACTTGGAGCTGGAGCAACTGGACGTGAAAATCGCTTTCTTGCACGGAGACTTGGATGAGACCATCTACATGAAGCAGCCAGAAGGATTTGTTGTAGATGGGAAAGAAAATTGGGTTTGCAAATTGAAAAAGTCATTGTATGGACTTAAGCAGTCGCCTAGACCATGGTACAAGAGGTTTGACTCTTTTATGCTTTCACTTGGTTTTGATCATAGCATCAAAGACGCTTGTGTATACTTTAGGCATTTAAAGAATGGTAGATGGGTGTAACTACTCTTGTACATGGATGATATGTTGATTGCTTCCAAGGATAAGGCTGAAATCGATAGTTTGAAGCTAAAGCTAAAGGCGGAATTCGAAATGAAGGACCTTGGAGAAGAAAAGAAAATTTTGGATACGGAAATCCAAAGGGATAGAAAGCTAGGACTTTTGAGCCTCACTCAAAAGGAATACATTTGAAAGGTGCTTGCTCGGTTTAGCATGGAAGGGGAAAAGGTAATTAGCACACACATGCCTTTGCACATACAGCTTTCTAATAAAGGCTCTCCGATCTCGGAAAAGGACAAGGCTTATATAATGAAGGTCCCATGTGCAAGTGCAGTTGGCAGCTTGATGTATGCCATGGTCTGCACTAGGCCTGACATTGCATAGGCGGTTGGATTGGTGAGTAGGTTCATGGAAAATCCAGGAAAGATGCATTGGGAAGCAGTTAAGTGTATCTTCAGATATCTTAGAGGAACTCCAAACCATGGACTTGTCTTTGGCAACAGAGGTAGAGATTTCAGCTTGGTTGGATTTTGCGATTCCGACTATGCCGGTGATAGAGATCGAAGGAAGTCAACCTCCGGATATGTGTTCACCATTGGTGGGACAGCGATCAACTGGAGAGCGAGGTTCCAGACTATTGTGGCTTTGTCTACTTCAGAAAGAGCTCATAGCTGTGGTTGAAGCAGCTAAGAAAGCGTTTTATTTGAGGCGACTGTTGTGTGATTTGAGCTTCGTATATGAAGGCGTGGATGTGTACTGTGATAGTCAGAGTGCAATTCACTTAGCTGAAAATCTAGCATTCAGCTCGAGGACGAAGCATATTGAGGTAAGAGAGTCGTTCCTTGTCTCGATGAGTGAAGAGAAGCTAGGTCGTCTTCAGAAAGTTCACACAAAGAAAAACGCAACAGACATGTTTACCAAGTCGTTGCCTGTTGCTAAGTTCGAGCATTGCTCGGACTTGATTCACTTAATGAAGTGCTAGGTGGCACGGGGTGGCACTGGGGGGGGAGTTGAGATGGTTCATAGAGACGTTTGTTTTCATGGTGGAGATTGATAGGTTATGCACGGACTGGGTACCTCGAACTCTTTGTTGACGGGTGGTGGCCTTGCCGGAGTTCGTTGACAAAGTGTAATGGGTGATGGCATTGCCGAAGCTCATTGGGTAAGTATCCATTACTTGGAGCATGAAGGTGTAGATGAAGTTGGAAGGCTTGTATGGAATTCGGTATCAAGGTGGAGATTGTTAGAAATTGATACCTGATTTCGGGAAGAAGCCATTGAGAAGCTCGCGGAGGAAGTGAAGCAGCCGAACCCTAGATCCAAGTGACGATGCTGGAGAGAAGAAGCGTTCGGTGCTGATTAGGAAGCTAGGGCTTAGTTCAATGAAGTAGTAATTTGGAGTAAGTGTCGCTCCAAATTTGGAGCAGTGGAGTAAAGGATCGGACGAGATTTCTCGTTCGGTGGTGAGTTCGTTCGGTAAAATAGAGGAAGAGAAGAAGATATCTCGTTCGGTAAAGTTGAAGCCGAGATTTGAAGCGGTGAGAAAAGGAAGCTTCGTTCGGTAAAATAGAGAAGCGAAAGAAAAAGAAAATTGCCGAATGAAATATTTCGTTCGTTGTTTTGCCGAATGAAATATCTCGTTCGGTGATTTGCCGAACAAAATATTTCGCTCGGTTATTTGAGCATGCCGCTCCAATAGGGGAGATGTCAGTCCAGATACGCCATGCTATGCCAAACCAGTTTGGTACTCCAGATGTTTGGTTCGGGATTGGGAGATGCTGGTCCAGACCTTGGGTGTTGTTTGCCGAACCAGATGCATGCCGAACCAAACCCCAGAGCTGGTATATAGTAACTACCCCTCCTCATGTCTTCACTCTATAAATAGCGGAACTTCTGGACAACAATGGCAGCCATCCTAGAGAGCTGAAACTTTACAGAATTTTGTCTATATTGTTAATTCTTCTTTTGTATAGCCTCCAAAAGTGAATCAATCTTGTAACTCTAATCTTTCAGTGATTAATAAAATCTCCTCTCCTAAGTGGATGTACACTGCCTCGCGGTAGTGGAACCACTATAAATATTGGTGTTATTTATTTTTTTGCATTGCATTGATCTGTGACTTTCTGTTCTAGTGTTTATCTTTGTTTGTTCTGTCTCACTACAATCATGATCCAGTTGTTTTCCGTTGTGTTGGGTTTTTTATTCCCTTAGACTGATCATCTGAAGTGATTTTCCCCAATAAAAACAAAATAAAACGTGGATAGAAAAATTGCAGAAAAATGTAAGAATTTGGATTTTATAGTGGTTCGGTAATGTACATATGTTCATTTGTATTTTCGTTACCTGATCTCCTCTGGTCTTAGTCCTTTACGCAATAGATTCAAAATATACAAGATAAATGATATAGAAAATACAATTTTGGCAAAGTTCTAGTTAATTTTAGTGAAGGAATCTCGATCTTCTTTTTCGAGCTGATAGGAGGCATTTATATGTCTTCTTTTAGCTTGGTGAAGTTGATAATATCGTTATAAATTGGAATCTTGGGGTTTAAATGGGCAAAAAAGTGAGAACGGGTCATTTTGATTTGGTGAAGTCTATGTCATGGGGTCGAATTCGACTGCCCAATGTTTGGTCTCGACCGTCTCTTTATAACGCACTCGGACTACTCTCCTTTGTCATCTTTTGACTGCCCATTACCTAAAATTCAAGCATCGTTGAACACTTGATCTCGAGTGCCTTAGAGCGTAGTTCGACCGTCCAAACTCTTTATCTTCAAATAGTCTAAACCACTTCTTTAGCACATTTTCAACTATCCTTTCACTATTCTTCACACGTGAAACTTTGAGCAGAAACAATATAATAGATAAATCAAAAAAGTTCTGCACTATGAACTTTGTACCACGCATGTCACTTAGATGAACCCTTGAAAGTAGCATAAACAAGAATGAAGAAATAGAATAAATAGGAAAGAAAATAAGAAGTGAAAACTGAACAGATTTTTTTACTGTGTATAAAATATATCCTTACTTTTTCTATCCTTCAACTCCTATAAAATAAACTTGGAAGATTTTTAGACAACTTATTTATTTTTTGTCGTTACCTTAACCGCAAGGAGGGGGACGCCGAAGGCGGGGCTAGTGACTGGAGTGAAGTCGTAACAAGGTAGCCATACAACGACTTAAGTGTGTAAGCATCCAACAACATAATTACTACTTAACATCAAATTTAATACCACTTATTTTGCTAATTCAAAACCATTAAGGTAATTAGTACGATAATTACTTCATCATTAGTTTGAGTGTTGTAAGATGAAAAATCTTACCAACATCTTTTGCCCTGGAAGGAGGGCCTGAACCTACGTTCCCCTTTTTCGATTTCTATCAAAATTGAACTTCCTTATACACCATGAACTCCACCGATTCATCCACTCCACCTGCTCAAGAACTGCTACATATAGCTTCAAAGACCTCGAAAAATACTTCTGTGATCACAAAAAATCCAACTGAGGGGCAAACTTCAGCTGAAGTTCTCCGGGATCTAATCCTTCATGCCCTTCGTGCTTTCACAAGCCAGATTAATCAGCATATGGAAGGGTAAGAGAAATTTGTAGCCTAAAATACAATCCTAAGACCATCCTCTCCACCTCAGTCTGCAGCTCACCGCCTTTGTTTACCTACTGTGTTGACTATGTAGCAGGGGAATGATAACGACAATCCCAAAGATGGAAACGGTGAAGTTGGCCTAAAAACCGATACCAAGTTGAAAGGCAAGATCCAAGCAAATCCATAAATCAAGCCAAGACTAGCCAATATTAACCGTCTACTGCTTAGAAAACAAACTTAATTTGCTCTAGAAGAGGATGACGCCATCTCACTGTTCAAAGATGAATCGTCACAGTCATACCCCAAAAAAGATGAAATTTGCCGAGATGTTGCCTAAACTTTTCCAATAGGGAACTGGGGAGAAGATCAAGCAGGAAGGTTCTTCCCCATTCAATGAGACTATCATTGAAACAAACTTCCCTGACAACTTCAAGGCCTCGTTGATTGACAAATTCGATGGGACTACAAATCCAAACAATCACCTCTCTACATTTGAATATCATATGGACATTCTGAAAGTAAGAAGGGTGGCTAGATGTAAACTTTTCCTAGTTTACGTAGCCAGATCTGTAGCTAGATGGTTTAAGAGATTTGGGTCAGGGGAGGTTCGTTCTTGGCGACAACTATCTATCGATTTTCTATGACAGATTACTTCAGTTTGAGAAGCCTCTCCTGATGTAAACACGATGTCTTGTGTTAAGCAGGATGAGAACGAGAGTCCATGCAATTTTATTAAGCATTTTAAGTCTAAGACTCTTAGGATTGGAGTAAGCGATGAAGGAGCATTACTGATGGCAGCCCATGCCGAGGTTAGAAGGGGGACCTCAATGTAAAAAAAAGAACAGCAGAAAGCCATGTCATAGCATGAAGGCTTTCTATGAAATAACCAGTGGCTACATTAGGATGGAAGAAGCTGGTTCCATTACACAAATTCAGAAATCTTCTGCCTTCAACTACGATAAGAAAAAGGGGTAGAAGGATACCACCCGCCAGCAAAGAGACATAAGGAACTTAGCTCTGCAGCAGAAACCCCTTCACTCATACTCCTGGTCAGATATATGCGATGACCAGGATAGAACTTGCTTACAACGTGCCCAACAAAGGGAAGAAACCAGAATAGAACCGGGGTGGGGCATACTATCACTTCCACTGAGCTAATAGCCATCATATCAACAATTGCTGACATATGAAGAACAAAATAGAGAGGCTGATCCAACAAAGATATCTTGGCAACTTTTAGAAGAATAATGGGGAATGCGGAATAGGAAATCTGACTCCTGACCCAAATGAGAACTAAGTTGGAAACCCATATAACCTAATAACATCAATCCATGGGGGGCCACACCACGCGGGTGTGAGTAAAAAGGCACAAGAAAGGTACGTGCAAAAGGCAAAAGTCCAACATAAGTCAATCTTCCATGTCAAACAAAAGCATGCTCCAGAGAAAACGTTTACGGCAGTTGATGTGGCAGGAGTTGTCTTCCCTCACTAAGACCCACTCAAGACTATAGTGCAGATATCAAACTACACTATGAAGAAAGTTTACTTTGATTTTGGAAGTTTGGCTAATGTTATCTTCAAGTCTGCATACGATCAGATAAGGCTTCCACCAAAAATCCTAACCTAGTCTTGAAATGATCTTTAGCTTTAACAACATTGCCACCGTCCTAGTAGGATCAGTGTGCTTGCTTGTTACCGCTGGAACTGCCCCACTACATAGGTCATTTTATGCAAGCTTCTTAATCGTTGACCAACCCTTGTCGTACAATGCTTTCATGGGAAGGCCCACTTTGATAGACATGGGAGCAATCATTTTTAAAAAAAAGATTTGCTTATGAAGTTCAACACTCCTACAAGAATAGGGTTAATAAGAGACGAACAATTTTTAGCTAGAGTGTCATACAATGTAAACCTTACTTCTAGAAATAAAATTGTTTGAAATTATTCTGGTATCTCTTTTAATATTTAACGAAAAATAGAAGTCAAGACAGTTCAAAAAACAGCGTCGGTACTAGATACCTAAACTAATGTTGAAGTAAGTAATCATGTGCCCCTGAAATCTGCGAAGAAGGAAAAAAGAACATATATGCACATGATAGGTACAGATGACTATAATTCAGTCTATACACAGTACTTCTCTAAAGAACCCAAAGACAGGCGCTCTCGGTCATCTCCAAGCCAAAAGAGGAAGAGGGTGAAATAGACCAAAGGTTGGGTGAAGTGAACTAAAGCCAGTGGACGACCTCGAAGATATATAAGTAAACCCAAAAGACCCCACGAAGATTCTTAAAATTAGAAAGAATCTCAGTGTAGATGTCAGTATTAAGCTGATAGACTTTTTGAAAAAATCAGCAGATTTATTCACTTGGACATACACAGACATGGTTGGAATAGATCAGCCATTATCTATCATGCACTCAACATTGACCTGATGCCCATCCGGTTAGTCATAAGTCGCACAACTTTAGATTGAGAAAGGTACAACGCTCTACATGAGGAAATTAATAAGTTGAAGGAGAATGGATTCATTGGGGAGGTATACTACCCGAAGTGGATCGCCAACCCAGTACTTGTAAGGAAGCCTAACGAGAAATGGAGAACCTGCATAGACTTCACTAACCTCAACAAGGCTTGACTGAAGAAAAGTTTTGGCTTGCCTAGAATTGATCAATTTGTAGACATGACCAATGGGCATGAACTGCTCTTTTTCATGGACGCATACTCAGGGGTACAATCAGATAGCCATGTTTAAGCCAGATCAGAAGCATATTTTTTTGTGATAGATAAAGAATTATATTGCTACAAAGTCATGCCATTCGAGCTCAAAAATGCGAAGGCAACATACCAAAGGTTTTTTTATATCATTTTGCAAAATGGATTGGAAAGAACATTGAGATATATATAGATGACATGCTGGTTAAGTCCCAAGCCATGTCCAAGACTTAAAGCATACATTTGAAGTCCTAAGGCAATATAATATGAAGTTAAACCCTTTGAAATGCACCTTCGCCGTCCATTCAGGCAAGTTCCCATGGTATATAGTAAGCGCACGTAGCATTGAAGCAAATCTTGAGAAGATTGAGGCCGTAAGAGGAATGGGAATTCTGGAGAAGCCAAAGGATCTGATGAGTCTAAATGGCAGGGTAACGACACTAAGCATATTTATATCCAAAGCAACAGATAAGTGCATCCCGTTCTCCGACTAGGTGAAGAAAGGGAAAAACTTCGAATGGACTAAGGAGTGCAAAGCTACATTTCAAAACCTAAAGGATCATCCAATCTCCTATATTATCAAAATCGATGACAGGTGAAGACTTCTACATTTATTTAGCAATAACTGATAAAGCTGTTAGTGTTGTAGTGGTACGAGAAAACGAAGGGACCCAAAGACCCATCTACTTCAGAAGCAAGCGACTGTTAGGAGTATAACTAAACTACTCAATCATTAAAAAGCTAGCCTACAACCTGCTCCTTACAACAAGGAAGCTAAGACCCTATTTCCAGGCATATCCCATCAAAGTCCTCACAGTCAAACCCCCTAGGCAAATACTATAGAAGCCGAAGATATCGGGCCGCTTATTAAAATGGGCGATGGAGTTTAGTCAGTATGGCATCACTTATTGTCCCAAAAAGGTAATAAAATGCCAGGCACTTGCAGATTTCATAATAAAGTGCACCATACCAGCTAGACCTCAATCAGAGGAAGAAGCAAACACCCTGCAGTTCTGGTAATTGTTCGTAGATGGAACGTTGAATGAACAGGGGGAAGGATTGGGTATATACTGATCACTCCAAATGGGCAGAAACTGTATGGAGCAGTGCATCTCAGTTTCAAACTAACTAACAATGTGGCGAAATATGAGGCTCTCCTCGCAAGTCTAAGAAAGGCCCAGGTAGTGAAGATAACCCAAATTAAAATTCACAGTGATTCCCAATTAATTGTGAATAAAGTGCAGGGCAATTACCAAGTGAAAGAACTAACCTTATTCAAATATATGGAACTGTCTAAGAAGTTACTAGGGCAGTTCGAATGGTTTGGGATAGAACAAAGTCCACGTGAAAATAACTCATCCGCCGACTCCTTAGCAAAAATTACGAGTACCAAGGTGGCTAATGAGATGAATGCAGTACTAATTGGGCATCAAGCAGAGCCAAGTATAACAGAATCAAATCAGATACTGGTCCTGACTCGAGCCCAACGGGCCACCATTCAAGGAACACGAGATCACGAGACAGTGGAATATCGAGAACAACCCTTAGTTGAACCCTCACCTCAGCAAATTGAGCAGAACAACTAGATAACTCTCATCAAGAAATTCTTGTTAAATGGAACCTTACCTCCGAACAGGAATGAGGCCCTAAAAATAAGATACTAGGTTCTATACTACTCCTTTTTAATGGCACATTATACAAGAGAGGGCATTCTACCCCTTATCTTAAAAGAAAAGGGGTAACAGATCATAAAGGAAGTACACGAGGGCTAATGAAGATATAACTTGAGGGGAAACAAGTTGGCGAAGAAAGTACTAAGGCCCAGTTACTATTGGCCTACGGTGCTTTAGGACACAAAGGAATTTGTAAGGAAGTGTGACAACTGTCAATGATTTGCAAGTTATCCCCAAATAGCCATCACAAGCTCATCCCACTTGCAAGCCCATGGGCGTTCGACATATTGGACATAGATCTGATAGGACCACTTCCAATGTCAAATGAAAGAGTTAAATATTCCATAGTAGTGATAGACTACTTCACCAAGTGGGTAGAGGTAGAACCTCTATCCATGATCACTGGGAAGAAGATAGTCACTTTCGTAGTAAGGAACATAATGACTAGATATGGGATCCCCCACAAGATCATTTCTGACAACGGCACCTAATTTGAAAGTAAAGAGTTTACAGAGCTTTGTGAGAAGAATGGCATAATAAAAAGTTTCTCTTCGGTTGCTCACCTATAAGCAAACGGGAAGGTAGAAGCTGCAAACAAAACCATCAAGGAGCTGCTTAAGAAAAGGCTATAGAAAGCTAAAGGAAAGTGGGCTGAACTACTATCTTTAGTACTATGAGCCTACCGAACTTCAACCAGATCTCCAACGGGCCATACTCCTTTTTCGTTAACCTACGGATATGAGGTCAAGCTTCCTGCCGAAGTAGAGGTCCCATCGCATAGAAGAATATAATATACAGTAGAAAAGAATAAGAAATTAAAGGAAACTGCCTTAGATCTTATTCAGGAAATAAAGGATGAGGCATCGGTAGTAATGGTCGCATATCGGTAAAAGATGGCAAGAAGTTATAACCCCAGGTTCAAAGAAAGAAACTTCTGCAAATGGGACTTGGTATTGCAAAGAGTAATGGCCAACACAAAGGATCCAATAGATGAAGCATTAGGTTAGAACTGGGAAGGTATGTTAGTCATAATAGAAGTTTTAGAGAATGGGGCATATCGATTATCAAGACCTAATGGCAACCTAGTTCCAAGGACTTGGAACTCAAAGCACCTCAGACCTTATTTTGTATGACCTACATTGCTTACGTAATGTACATTGTAATCATTGTTATAAAGTAATAATGCAATGAACTAGATGTAAGGATATTTGACGATCTGAACCAGTATAAAAATCCCTTTGTATTAATACTCTCTAACGTAACTAAATAATTATCCTAGACGTAGGGATATTAGACTGCCTGAAACAGTTATCAAAACAGAATTGCTTACAATGCAGCTCAGCTTCTTTAGCCAACTAACTGGATGTAAGGATATTGGACGGCTTGAACCAGTATGAAAACCCCTTTATATTAATTTTGTTAATATAACACACTAGACGTACGAATACTAGACAGCCGAAACCAATACAAAAAACCATGCGCATGATTTAAAGGTTGACAATATGACCTAACTTCACAGTTAAACCTCAATCCTCCTCCAAATAGTAGGGAAGACCATGCTAAGCGCACGAACAAATGGCTTATCACGGCTCATCATTGTCATTCGATAGTTTTACTGACAACACGGCATATGAGTAACGACGATAATCTCGGAATTGAGAATGGTGATGCTAAACTAAAACAAACGATTTTTCATAACTCGCTGCCATCGTTCGACGGTTTACTGACAACATAACGTATAAATGGCAAAAGAAATCTCAGAATGAGAATGGTGACGCTAAACTAAAAGTAAAATGACTTTTCATAGCTCACCGCCGTCGTTCTATAGTTGTATTGACCACACAGCATATGAACGACAATGGCATGTCCCCAAACAGCTAGGCAGACCACGCTAGTGCACGGCAAAGCTTACGTAAAAGGCAACTTCTAGAAAATAACTCATGGGATGAAAAGACTAGGTATGAGTAAAGTCAATCCTACATCGACCTGCGATCGCTGCAGACTTGGGGGCCAAGTGTTACACCCATATTTTTCAAGCAGTGTTAAAACTGGACCAGGTGAGACGCAAAGCCGTAAAAGTGGCCATAGAACATGAGAGCTAGCCTATAGTCGTAACCTTTGTTTCAACTAAAAGAACTACGGCTAAAGAGCACGAAGTCACAATGAAATGAAGTACTGCACTCATAAATTAGGTTGAGGAAATATCGAGTCTGTGCTAACGTAACGCGCTGCCATCAGAATGAAGTGGTGAAGGATGCGCCGCCCCCATAATGTAACAAACATGGGAGCAAAAAGAGAATAGCAACAGAAAAAAAATTGCTCTGCATCCAAAGGACCCGCTAGGTCCAATAACTAATTTTAAGAAGTTATGCATTACTAACTCTTTCAAGCATGGATCTGCCTTGTAGTTTTTGAAGACTCCTTGAGTTGTATCACGAGGAACCAAAATCATTCCAAGGGCTGCAAACAAGGTTAACCAAACTTCACTCCACCACATATCTATGCTAGTTAGAGAAAAGCAAAGAAGTAGGCGTTCGATCACACTAGCTTGAACACCCTCTTACTAAGAGCAGGTCAGAGTAGGAGTAGGCCAACATTAAACTAGAACCTTAGCTCTAACCGGGCAACACAACCCAAGTCATCCCTAATACAAATTTTAAAATCATCACAGCAAATTAGGGAAAGACAGTTCAACTACAGCCATCTCAGCGCAGTATCATACAAATGAAGCACTCCTGATAGCATGGACCAACCTCATTAATCCCAATGGCGCTCGAAGCAGAACAAAAGCACGGCTCATCACTTCATCAAAAACAAAAGGATAAAGGTAAGGCAACTCACTCTGGAAAGTAGGAAGTAGTGCAGATAGTTCCCCTCACAAGGACTCATATGCAAAGCCAACTCAAATTTGAAGTCTCACGCCATAATTTCAAATATTCCCGGTCCAATTTCAGATATTCCCACTTCAATTTTAGGAGTTCCCACCTTCATCTCAAACTTCCCGCTAAAGGTACGCTAGCAATCTAGATGCATCAAACAGATGATGCGAATAGATGACAGGTGGTAGGATCCAAGGGCTGAAGCATAACGGTAAGAGAAGGATTGTAGCGATTCGCGTACATCTCTATACTATAAATAGAAAAGGCACCGTAGCATGAAATAGACTTTTCCGCTTTTGATACTTTTAAGGTTTAAGAAGAAGAAATTATTGTACTCTTAGAAAGAAAGAAAGATAAATTTCCCCCGTAGACGTAAGATTTCTTAACATCCGAACCACATAAATTCTTTGTGTTCTTTACTATTTCTTGCATTTTGTTATTTACTGCCTAGTTTTCCATATCGAATCTTACCTTGCTTATATTAGAATTAAATATTAGTGGAATTTAACATTTTAATGAACAGTTAAAGTGCAATTATTTAATCGTGTAAGCATCCACTGACATATTTACTACTTAACGTCAAATTTAATACCACTTAATTTTGCTAATTCAAAACCATTGAGGTAATTAGTATGATAATTACTTCATCGTCAGTTTGAGTGTTGTAAGACAAAAAATCATACCAACACACACATACACATATACATATATATGTACACATATATATAGAAAAATATTTTTATTATAAACATATATGCATTACCATCGAATGACGACAGCACTAACATTTATAGATTCATGATAATTTCTAACTAATTAGCATATTATTTAATAATTAAATAAGCATTTATATATGGTAATAAACAAGAGATGTACCTTTCACCAAAGCCTATAGTTCACACCTTAAAACGATGAACTAAGCTCATCGAATCCAATTCCGAGTCAAGAAATTGCTAGCTCCTGAATAGCTTTACCACCGATGATTATATTTGATTTGATTTTCTATTTAAGATGCTTGAAATTTGAGGAGAAGGGAATGATGATTTCGGCCAGTAAGATGATGGTATGGAGGCTGCCACAAATCCATAGAAAAGTGTAGGTTAGAGATAGTTAAATAAGGAGAACTCAGGGAGTAAAGCAATGATCTAAATCCTTATTTTTCTCACACCAATTCTCCTCTCTTTTAGTTCAAATTCTAGCCCATCATTACCTTCAATATGGTCACCCATCCTTGCTCTAACATGGCTAAAATTAGCAAGCCCCATATGGGCCTCAAATCCATTTCAAGCCTAAACAATAATATTCATATTTAAATCCAAATTATAAGCGTATCGATATCGTATATTGATTAGTATATATATAACTATTATAAACACATTGTTTAATACTGTTCAACATACGTCAAATAAAATATTATAATTAATATTTCATAAATATTAATTAATTTATAACAATTACAAATTAATTAAATCAGATGGTAAAAGGAGTATTCAACGTTTCGGTTGTGCGACTCTTGGGCGTAAATTTGGTCAGCAATTAATATCAAACAGTTTGAATATTAACACGCTTCACTAGTAGGTAGTGTGACATTATAGCCAAATTTATCGCTTTCTTGGCATTTGTAAACTACAATTTTACTTTATTAAGCGTTGTCCAATTGTGATAATTGTTTCCATCAATTCTCTTCGTCAAAATTATATCACTTTGAACTTATGGAATTTGGTAATGTTCAAAATTCTAATATTGTCCGTATTTAACTCTACAATCCAAACACAAAGTCCTTTATTCAATAATAACAATTATTATTAACTGAACTACTCTGGCCAGAGACTTTGACTTTAAGTTGACTTCAGTTGACCGTAATACTAATCTCATATAACTAAGAAGACAAATCCTCTCTTGAATAGTATTTCACTTCCAATGCTTCCACTCGACCCAACTATAGTTGTTTGATGGATGTCGTGCCACGATTTAACTATAATCAAAGCGGAGCTTCTACATTGAAGATCAATAGTATTCTCAAGTCGAGAGAACTATGTAATTTTGTCACATCGATATTTTCTGTTTGACCTTAATTATACTAATCAACAGAAAAATATCGAGTGAGTCCTTCCATGGTTATCCAATAACTATCAATATGTAATCCATTAGCGCCTCCAGCAGTCATGAGTAATACACCGTCCAACATTTGGAGAGCATTACGTATTATATTCTCAATGGATGTATCGATATCCAGTCTCAATATATCTTGACTAGGAATATTTAAAACGGTATGTTTAATCTCATTATGATAAATTACACATGGTTACAACACTTTGTAACTACTATCACAAAACATATCATTTATTGAATTTCTATTAAATACGCTTTTAATTAAATTAATTAATTAATATAACACATTATATCAAGTATACAGTAGAAAGAAAACGCCTTTTATTTTGAACAAAATTGTTTATCGGGTTATATGTACGTAACAAATTACATAATTGCTCCTGTGGCATAACTCTAACTCTATCAATCTCCTACTTGCACTTAGGACCAATTATGGAATTAAAATCACATCCCTTAAATTAGTTTGATAAGAATTAATCGAGTTAGACCATTCGTGCATGGATCTGCCATGTTGTTCTAATTATCTACTATATCAATCAACTCTCTTCGATGCTGACAAACTACTTATGTCGTGTGGAACTTGTCGGAACTAAGCCAGCCCACAGTGGAATTAAAGGGTAAATTTCAAAAAATTCCTCTCTAGATCTATTGGACCTATGAAGTCTAAAGAGATTTTAGATCTAATCTAAAAGGCATTTTAAATAAAATCCTTTATCTTATTTGATTAGTTTGAAAGAGTTTGAATTTGACATAAATTTAAATGAATAAGTGTACCAAATATCCCATATGTGTAACAGTTACTTATTAAAATTAATTTAAGAAAGAAACCTTTTGTTTCCTTCTTTGAACCTATGCAATAAATTAAAGGAACCGACAACATTAATTGGAGAGAGAAACCTTTCATTTCTCTTTGATTAGATTGATAATTTGTTAAATGTCATTGATAATCAATTTAAACTTAGTTTTTATTCTGTTTAAATCCAATATAGATATTCTACATCTTAACTGCTACCACAAATGATGTGCTTATCATATTATGACATAATACTTATAGTTACAACTATTTGTAACTACTATCACAATCATTTATGGAATTTCTGACATATATACTTAAAATAACTAATTAATTATTTATAACATTTTATAGCAAGTATATAACAGAGGGGAAACACCTTTTATTTTGAATAAGATTGGTTATCGAGTTAGATTTATGTAACAATTACATAATTTCCAATAGAGCAAACTCCTAACTCTATCAATCTCCTACTTGCACTTGGGACAAATTAGGAATCTTATTCCAACTTCTCCAATCGATTTTCCAAAACTAACCGGATCGGTTTCTCAATGAATGGGTATGTTTTTATGTTTCATTATCTACTATGTTAATCAACTCTCTCCAACGTCGATAAACTGCCTTTATCATGGGGAAAAATTCAGGGTATGTCTCTCAACCTCTAGTGAACACTAAGTTTATTATGAAAAATATCACAACAATGTTATGAGATTCTCAACATTTGAAATCACCCTCGGCTCAGTTATAAATTTGTGTATTTATCATGTATATATATTGCTTTTATTATGGTGCTATTCAAGGCAACGTACCTGGCCTTTTATTGAGTTATCCACAATCTATCATTTGGAACATTTCCAACTTAAATCTTCTTAACTAAGCTTTGAATATGAATTTTATATTGATATACCATACTTAATATCACATATGAAGTCCTAGTTTGAATACTCCTTCATGAGAAGTTTGTTATTTCTGTAAACAATTCTCATGTATTTCGTAAATACACAAAAACACTCCAAACTACCATTTAGTGATCCTAATTTGGATTTGATATTTGCTTTATGTATCAAATACATAAAAAAATCATGATATTGTAGACAACATAACATGTATGATAATTTCTATTGTCAATGCATAAGGAATCCATCTTACATGTTTCTTATTAAATATTTTAATAAGGTGTTTTTGCAATTGTTTGGAACATTCCCAATATGCTTTATATTCACTACAAAAGAAATCATTTTCAAATTTAACGTTGAGTCTTAAAACAAGTAAAACCCAATTCTAACACAAGTGCATCATTAACAATTAGCAGCATGTTGTTTTCTTACAATTAGATATATCGATGTACCTTCAAGTTCTTTCTTATGGACACACGCTTCCTCTGCATTTTGACTAAATCAAGCTATTTGATATTTCTATCAAAATACTTGTTCAATTTTGATGTTTTTCGAATGATACTTTCGTATCGATACTTCGATCATATCCAAAACCCATAGATTCAACACTACTCCCACTGACTTCGAGATACTTTGGTTGTTACGTGCAAATAGTCTAGTCTAAATTTTTATTTAGAATTTTTTGTTTCAATACATATGTACCAAACACAAAATCATAGTAGGTGATAATTTTGTGAGTAAATCTGAATCAACTTGAGCACATCAAATGACAAATCTATTACATTAATTTCAACAATTAAAATTGACAAAGTTATTCTTATCAATGTGGCTCTCTATATTCCAACTGCATTTGTCTTTCTTTTAAAGACACGTTTGTGATAAATGGATCATATCTCTTTGGGTACAATATCAAAATCATATTTTGATAATGTACTTGGATTCTATTTTAGATTTTTGCATCGTACCATATCATAGAGTTAATACTCTTAATGGTTTAATTAAACAACCGAGGATTACTTATTCTTGACATTGACAAAAAACTCATAGTTTCTCTTTAACGTGCAAGAATACTCATTAGACATTCCAATGTGTTGTGTTCTTTTAGGTTTGGTTAATTTCATTTCAACCCTTGCAATAAGTTTTAACCTTAGATTGTATCCATATCCATTTTACTATGAATAATTTCTCAAAGAAACTCCTTCGCAGCGAAGTTGGTATTTCTTGAAACAACAGTTGTTTCTCAGTACAATAGAACGGGTATTCATAAACATTTTATGAATTGCCTTATATAAAACTGATTTGGTATTAGTACACAATATTTAAGTTCACAATATAAATTAGTCGTCCAGTGACCATCGAACCCAAACTTTTTTTGGTGTGATTCACATAAGATCCCTTACGTACAATTATTAAGTGCAGTATTTTTACTCACACAACCCGCCAACTCTTAGCCTAGTACATGATGGGGTTTCTCATAAACCCTTATCTTGTGTGATTTTATAAATTATTCTTTGGATGATATTATTTTTAACCTTGTGTACTACTCTTAAGTACACATCTTATATAAAGAATTTAATTCAACTTCACTCGATATTAATCCTGCTTTGTCCAATAAAGTTTGATTACTCATTATCAATACATTATTATGTATTATAGGGAGGAGTGACTCTTGAGACTATATATATATATATATATATATATTCATTTTAGGTACGTTTGGAACTCTTTCTAATATACCTACCTATTCGATCAAATCGAATCATTTTGTTACATTTTATTTTATTTATTTCCCTTTTATATTCTAAGAGCTTATCATAGACATACTATATGTGTATCAAGTACACATATATAAGAAGTATATGGAACCGTTCTGGTATTAATAGACTTGCAATTGCATATATTTATATGTATCAATCCAAAAAGCTCATTAACTCTTACTATCGCTCCTATGGAATGGATGCTTTGCCTTTAATTATTTGAGATATAATTCATTATTACCATATGATTCATAATCATATGACCAAAGAATTATTTCTCCAAACTTTGGCTATTAGTCCATAATTCCAAAACAATTGCAAATAATTTGGACACTTCTATATTTTTCAATGCATCACAAATACCACATTATAGTTTTATTTTATAACGAAAATTCATAATATTCATATTGAAATAAAACTATGCCTATTTTTCAATCAATACTAAAAAATAGTTATTATTCCATAAATAATGTTTGGTACGTTTTACTAAAACAATTTCATAATTTGATGCGTCAATAAGTGTTGTATGGCACGCTCCCACTATTTCCATCATTACTATAATAGCATAAGGAATACAAAGCTTCATTCTACCACTTAATATAGGCTATTTATTTCATTTACTGTGACTGGTTTACAGTTAAGAATTTTAAGATCAAATATCTTAAATTTAGAGAAATAAATCTCATAGAAAACAATTTTCTATTTGAAAATACATTTTGGATTAGAAATCATATTTCTTATTCCAATGTTGAGTATCAACTATTATTTTACGATTCTCGTTTTCGATGTTTATTTATGAAGTAGAAGTGACCGTTCACTCTCTTCATCACAACCGTGCCTTAGTTTACATCCACTCTCATACATTTGATTTTCTTTCTAAACGGTCGAACCATTCAAAGGAAATCCTTACTACAATATCATAACGAACTCTTTACAAAAGAATATTTGGCCATCCTTAACTTTTAAGGGTATTAAATAAATTGCATTTTACATAAACTGATCAAACTGACATTTTAGTGATCGAATTCTCAGATCAATCTTGTAGCCTTTGGTCTAGTGTTACATTTAACACAACAAGGTTACTATTGTAATCAATCGTACTGAATACATGATCTTACACTATAGTTTACTTGCATATTTCAATAAACTAATTTCATCAAGGTTTCAAACATTACAAATTGTGATCGTTTACCATATAAAATTTATCTGTGATAGCATATGGATTAAGTATCCATATTATTGTATTGCTTATAGAATTCAAAACTCATTCAAGACAATACACAGTCTCCAGCAAGTAAACCCGTAAGTGCCCAAGTTACGAATGTATTTAGTGGTTGTATAATTAAGTGCTTGTACGGGTCAACATGCAACAATTTATTGGTAAGTATATTTTATGTTTCTATTTGTGTAACGACCTAGGCTTTTAAATCCTGGAAACTCGACACTAATACATCAATTGTATTATATGATGAGCAATCAAATGTCGGTAAACCCGATCATTAGGGGTGAAAAGGAAGAAATAGAACAGAAGAAAACTAAACAAAACAGAATCTCACAGTGGAACGAATAATCTATAATATACAACAAATCTTTACACACAAAAAAAACTGTAATATACACACATCAATCAGAGTACACTAACCTATTTTAGCCTGGACAGAACAATCTATCCTTATAATTTCTGGTAAATATAACCACAGACAACACAGTGGAACACAAAGAAGTACGTTGATACATCTTGGGCCTCCAGCTCGTCTCATGGGCTCCAATGCATCCAAAACAATCTGTAAATATGCTCGGTCTAACCCGAGCATTGAAAGCAAAGAATGCCCAGATCAGTCTGGTAACCGAACGTAAGAAAAACACACCCAAATGGATTTTTAAAGTTACCGAACTCTTTTCAAAATAAAGGTATCTCGTAAGACCACACCGCACACAAACGGGTTCTTACCTTACAATAACCAAAAAAATTTCTATAGAAAATCCATTGATATAATAATAGTGTATAGAGGTCAAAGTAAAATCTGAATATAGCTGAAATGATTGTATCTCGCATTTCAACATAGTTGGGCATCACTAAGTTCATATGGTGCTTATTGGAGAATGGATTCCATACAATGACTGGGCTACTAGGATACCGCCCGTCATAGTGCATCTCTAGATAAAATAACACTAAGGACCTCGCTAGGTCCCCTACCAATACAGGACAGGCCTATCACTGAACTAGTATTACCAAATATGAGAATCCCTTGGTTAATGGGCTTTGAAGCATACAAATGAGAGATAATATCAACTTTAGATAGGGATAATCATACCCTAATGGGAGCGATCCACTTTGCTCTACTGCATCTTTCCTGTTTTAGTCATTCTTGGTTGATGAGGCTTGAGGCTACGTTTTACCTTTTCAAATAACAAACCAACTTGGAATGATAACACTGCCCTCTAGGCATCAATGCAATGCTAGCATTCATCTATACAAAATCGTTCTAGGACTGAACGAAACCGACGGCACTACCTCTATTACATCCATTTTGGAGTCACCTTCAGAATTAGTTGCAAGCATCCCTTGCATTTTAAAGAGCTCTGACTTCAATTCCATCATCTTCAAGTTATCTTCACTTCGAAACGCTTGAGTTGGATCGAAGTGGTTTTCGGATAACATATCTGATCCCGATCTCTTCGAAACAACATTCGATAGTTTTTAGTAAACTCAACTCTGGTTCTTTAGGAAATAAATAGTCAAAGATAAGAGCGAAGATCACCTCCTAACTGTTAATGGATGGATTTCCTTATCATTTGTCCTAGGAGGATGAAAAGAGATTATACGCACAGTACAACATCATCGGAGATGACTATGCCATATAACTCACGTGTTTCTCCTAGATATTTCCAAAGTTACGTTTTGGTTCACATTTGGTAGTCGGTTATTTAACCATCAACAAACACACATCCAAATCAGGGATCTAATTCCACAAGGAAAACTAACATTGGTTAAGCACATAAGCAACAACTAACTTCTTTAATTAATCTTTTCATTAATTAAAATCACTTTGTAAATGCTTGTACAAAAATACATTTACAAAGATTTATCCACAAATTCCTATATTTTCAATACTTGGAAAAATATCCATATACTTATCTCAACGGCATAAGTATATTCACAAAACACTTGAGAAGGATTTCCTCTTTATACAATTCTAAATCATTTATAAACCTCTTTATAAATCTCTAAAAGCAATTTATAATTACTTTTATAAATCTCAAAATATTTATAAACTCTTTTTACACATTTCTAAAAGTCATTTACAAACTCTTTATAAATCCATTAAAAAAACTATTTATAGACCCCTTTTTTATAAATCTATAACCCATTTCTAAAAATTTTACATAAATATCTAACCATTTATAAAAAGCCTTATATAAAACTTGGGTCTATTTATAAACTTTATTTATAAATCTCGAAAATATTTATGAATGAATAATAATCATTTACTTCAAAACACTATTATACAATAATAATTATTAACAATAAACATTATAAATTAATAATAATTATTAAATTCAAACATCCTAAAAATAATAATTAATAATTTCAAAACATTATTAAATAAACAAAAATAATTAATTTTTACATTATTATAGATAGCCATAATTTATTTCTAAAACATTATTAATAAATCCTTATTATTAATTTCAAACCATATTAATTAATTAAATAATTAATTTTTCAAAATATTAAAATATTGATAAATAACTATAAAAAACATTAAATATAAATAAATAGTCTTTAAAATAATATTAAATATAAATAAATAACTTAGAAAAGACAGATAAAAAGGTTAGAGTAAAATAGAAGTTAAATCTTTTAAAATAAAATATTTTCGAAACCCAATTTCAGATTTAAAATCATATCCTGTCTAAAAAACCAACTCCAACTCAAATAGCAATTTATAGCATTTTTAAAATACTAATTTGAGGCCAATAGCAGCCAAACGATTAAACAATATCGATATTGATTTTCTAGGTTTAAGTTTTTTGAACATATAACAATGTCATAACCAATAGTGTCAAATAAACAGGTTTGATATCCAATGATTCATATAATAGGAATATTGTTGAAAACAATTCAACAATGGCGAGGAATCCCATTGGATCCCTCCAACATGTCCCTCTACATCACAGCTCATATATATATATATGTATGTATGTATGTATGCATATATATATATATATATCAATGCGTATATATAAATAAAATTCAACAATGGTGATGAATCTTGTTAGATCCCTCCAACCTGTTCTTCCGCATCACAAATAATATATATATCTATATATAATGAGGATACCTCTAATGAAGCTTTTTAAATGTCATAAATATCCTTTGAATTTGTAGTGCATCCTGAGGGTATATTTGTAATTGCTCTTTCCCACTTTCTTTGTACACTTAATCATTATGGCAACGAAAATTATGAACCTTTACATTTTTCTATATTATATGTTAATTATGAACCTGGACGTTTGGGTTTGAATGAATTGCTGCGGTGCAGAGAAGGTATAGGGGTATGTTTGCAACAAAAAGATGGTGGATTGTTGAGGCGTTGGAGGAATGAGAATTGGAGAAAACATCGATATTGATTGTTTCCATATGAGGTGGAGAAGGAAACAAAAATGATGTCCAGTAGTGTTCCTATCATGTAAATGTTTGTATTTCAGCCTCAGCTTTTGGTTTTGGTTTGTATATACAAATAGGTTAGAATTTTGATCCATATTTCCTTTTTATTAAAAAAAGGTAATAGGAGTTGGGCCCTTGCATGGATTTGGCAATTTTAGGTGTTCTTATTTGTCGTCAACAACCATTTTTTGTTACATTATACATCACATTTATGAAAGTCATATATGGTATTCTTTTTAACTTTTTGACAAAACTGATGATATTATGTATTAAGTTATTTTTACTATTTCATTGATAAGAAAAAAAATCACTAACAATTTATATATAATGAGAAAATGCTTAAATGATGTAAATAGAAGTTCCCATTCCTTACTTCACAAGTTTGATCGCATCTCAAATTTATCAACTACATGTTAAAATGTTATAAACATAATAAAATATATGTACTCATGCAAGCATCATATTTATACATCGTTATATGTATATCATACATGATCATCTTACTTAAAAATTAATTACTATTTTACATGCATACATAATGTATCTTTGAAAATTAATTAGTATGTGTACAAAATTCATAATCCATTAGTAGGTTATATGACTTTTCACGTTAAATTGATTATGTTATGTGCTGATAATTCATTATTCGGTATAATATATATGAATTTGAATAATGGCATCATATGTGGTTGAATATCATAAAATTATCAAGATTTTATTATTAGATCAGTTTATATTATGTGCTGGAAATTCATTACATGGGTGAAGTGTGTTTGTATTGTTTCATAAGTGTGAATGATAGCAGCATACAAAAAAGGAAAACCATAGTAGCATTTGTAAAAAAAATGAAAACTATTCTTTCTCGAATTTGTCCTTATGTTAATTTAGAGGTTGAATTGTATTCAGGTCGATTTCTCCCACTTAGAAAATATGTACATAACTAGATTTATTACTTATATGATTTAGAATGAATATATGTTGTATTTCATTTTTTTATTGACTTCACAAATTAAAATATTATTTATTTAAGATAGTCAACAAGTTTTTAATTTAGTGGATGGGAGATGAAAATTGCAATTACAACTTGCTATGATAGGGTTCATGTGAATCGATAATGATGTGGCAATGAGTGAAAATTTATTTTCACTCCATCTTAGATATGGAAACAACATGCCTAGCATATATCTTGCTACTTCAAGAAGCATAACATCTAGGTGGGACATAATTACACTAGAATTCCTGTGTGAATTTGGTTTTTTGCATGCAAACAGTGTTTTGCTTGAAGACATGAAGCCTCATAAGCTCTGAACTTGCACAACCTTTAGTTTATTCATGAAAACAAAATTTACTATCAGATTCACATAGTACGTAGAGTTAGCTTTGGGAGGAAGATTTGATTTGATAATGATATCTCAATAATTCCTATAAGAAAAAAAGTAAGAAAGTCTAAGAGCCATACCTCATCATTAAAGAACCATGTTGGCCCAATTCCTTGAATCACGTCTCATTATTTTATTACTTATTCATAAAGAAGCAGCTATTTTCATAAAGATAACAATTATTTTTCCATATTTTTAAAATTGAGCACAATGCAAAGTAAAGGAGCCGATAACTCCAAAAAAATGCTAAGGGGGTTTAAAAGTTCTAAAAACAACTAGAATGACAGAACTATATTTAATAATCATGAAAAGCAATATTAATGATAGTAGAGAAAACTGTAGACCGGTGAAAATAGTAGCTTATTGATACATGTAAATCTTCACTATTGTGAAATCAAATGAGAAATTGATGAAATTCTTGCTCAAGAACTGGCAGTCTAAACTCATCAAAAGAAGTTCAGTTTAGGTGAATTGGATGTAACCTCAGCGGGTACCAGGAACCCAAGGCATAATGTACAGTATAGTAAGCCATTAAAATATAAGCAAATGGGTGCAAAAAGTCAACATGGAACTTTGCAAAGTCAAGTGACAACTTTAGTAGATGCTTGATAAATCGATGTGAACAGAAAGAACTAAAGAAGCGCACTCTAGACTACAAATTGTCAATAAGATAATGAAGCAATGTTTACATGTTTGCTTTCAAACAATATTTACATACCCAAATTTTTTACAAAAGCAAATCTGCTACCTAGGCATACAATCAGTAACATGATATATCAAGGTCATGATTCTCATGTGGTCCAAAAGCTTCTATGTACATTAGCATATTATGTTTAAACAAATCAATCATGTGATCCAAAAGCTTCCTTGCATATTGGCATATTATATTTAAACAAAGCAATCATGTCCTTATTCATACAAAGTTCTACTACCTAGGCGTATAAGCAGGGCAACCTCGGTAACATGGTATATAAAGATCATGGTTCATGTGGTCCAAAATCTTCCGTGTACATTAGCATATATATTATATTTAAACAAAGCAATCATACCATATTCATGCAAAGTGAAATATCATTGGATGCAGTTCATAATTCTAACAGATGGTTAAGCCATGTGCTCAACTCTTGACCTTTTCAACTCTTGACTGTTTCACTTTCTAACTGTTATTGCACTCATGACCTACTAATTCAACCTATTTTATTACCCACGTTTATATTGAGATATTTCCACTTCCTGTACTTATCTATGCCTATATAAACTACCAATTGTTTCCTTTATTATGTTTAATTCTACATATATCCTTAAATTTTGAAATATTCAAACACTTTTGTTCAAGCTTTTATTTTGAACTCATGAGTGTAATCTACACAATATATTATTTACATTTAATATTTACGTAGAAACCAAATTAATGATTGAAAATATAGCTATGAGTTTCATGTATATTCGTTTACGCTATTTCACATAAATAAAGTTGGCTTGCATATATGTTTGTGTATTTGTGATAATTTTTACTTATTCATATGACCATTATTTTAGAATAAATAAATTTGCTTTCAATTTTGTTTGCACATGTTCAACGGACGTGCCTAACATATTATTTCACAATAAAAGAAATTAACTCACATACTTATAATGTCAAGTAGCAACTATGTATATGACCAATTTTTAATAATACAAAAGCTTGCTTCCTATTTCTTTGCATATGTCCAACGGACGTGCCAAATGTACTGGTTCATATAATATGGGTCATCCGCTACTAGGTGGGTATATATAAAAGGTCATCCACTCCAGGGGCGGGAATAAAACCAAACCAACTGATCAAATAGTAAATCATCCCAACATCCAATCAATAATTTTTATCAACTAGATAACATACTGGTTAACCAAAAAGGCGATTTTAACTCACTGAAATTCCAGTTGTCGCCGAGGCATTCTGGTTTGGATTAAAATTGAACAGCCGTTCAATTCTATCCCAATTTTCCACTAGCTCCAAATCCATCCAATCCAACTCTATATCGTAGTATTCGTCGCTATGAATACAATACAACTCGTCACGCTTGATTCTGACCTCATATGGATTAGATATTGCATTTATAAGATTATGAATAAAATAACATAATTTTTTAAAAATCCTTAATTACATAATTAGAAGTTAATTAACCTCGTTTAAATATATAACCCGCCCCCTAATTTTCTTCTCTCTCTCATTCACGAACACACAACAACTGCGTCTTCCATCACTCGCCGCCTCGTGCCATCTACCATCGCCGCAAGCTCGCCGCTGATAGCCTCACCTCTGCCCCGCCTTTTTCCATCGGTCCACCCTCCTAAGTCATCGCCATGTCGAAGAAAAACCCACAAATGTCATGCCCTTTCATCCCTACATTGTAGATACCCATGGCCTCTAGGCATCGCCGCCTCAAAACAGAAGCACTACCTCAACACCGCCTATCAACGGCATAGCCCATGGCCCCTACTCCTTCGCAATCATCATGCCAACGCTACCCATTCCATTCTCCATCCATCTCCTATCCCCATCGCCATGCCACGGTCTGAGGTGATCCAACCATCCAATAGGTCAAGCTCGACATCGTCTACAACTTTGTAGTTGGTGACTTCGCGTAAAACATCATGGATTGGCTCCAATGGATGAGGACTGTTGGATTAGGAGAAAAAAAATTGAAAAACAAAATGAAATGAAATTCTCTAATATAAACGTGATCTTATAGAGAGAGGGAAGGAATGGGTCTAGTATGGCATGCACGTATGGGTATGGTCAGGTATGGGATAGGGTATGGGCTATGAAGATGGGTACATATTATTTTATTCAAAAATATCTAGCTCGATGCACTCAAAAATCTCGAACTCCAAACGAGACGTGTCGCTTGGCAATTTATACTAAATACCCCTATTCCAAACCTAATGGAACTAGAATCTAGACCTAATTCGTTCATATGCAGAACATAGCCTTCCAAATCCAATTATATTATATTAATTTCTATAATTAGTTCTAAGCGTTTCGAGCTCGCACGACCAAATGATACTTTCGATCGCCACGAAATTCATTGACTTACAATAATTTATTATTGCGGTTCCAATGGCACTGGTTTCATCAAAATCCAATACAATGCCCCAGAATGATATTTTCACACGTTAATTAAAAATGAATTATTATTAAAACAAGTTTTAATCACTTTTTAATAGTTTATTATCCCATTCTTATTTATTCTAAATTTAAATAAAATTTCGATCAATTCATATAAAATCTAAGATTAAATTATCCACTAATTCTAATATTCAATCCACTATTCAAATAAATCACTGTATGTGAAATTTAAGCTGTTTGGCTTATAAAACTGATATTTCAATATTTAAAATTAATTAAATATTTCAAATTCAAATGACTAAAATTCTAGGTCGTTGCAAATTGTGAATATTAATTCAATTCATTTATATATTTTAATTGATAAACATTTTATCAATTATATAAATTGCACAAATTTATTAATGTTGGATATTATAACTTTATATAGAAGATGTTCTTATAATATTAGAATGGTTAGATGTTATGATTTCACTTTTCTACTAAGGCTCCTACTATCTTTTTATGTTTCTCCAAATCCTATGACGAAACATAAAAGTCTTTCGATTTCACCAATGGGTGTTAGGACTCATTTGTCTTAGGATTCTAACCTTGAGTTTGCTCAACAAGTTATAGCCCTATAAAGGGTAGATAACTCCTTATTGGTTGTATCATATACAACTCCTGATCTATAGTTCCTTGTCTTGATCTCATTTCGACCTTGGGTTTGCTCAACAAATCGAAAAAAATTATTCACTTGTACCTACCATTTCCCGACGGCCTAAGTTGTATATGTAGCTTAGGGGTGGGCACAGTCGGTTAACCGAACCGATCGGTTAATTAACCGATTTAACCGACCAAAGTATACGGTTCGTTTAATCGAACCGAAAATAAATTTGGGCAGTTCATACCGACCGAACCGACTAAATTTAACCGCGGTTAACCGCTTAAATCAATCGGTTAACTGCATTTAACGGTTAAAAATTAACCGAAACTAAAAAATAATGATAATAAGCACTTGAAGCATTAATAGAGCAAGAAAACCACTACACGGTACATAAATACATACTAAAATAAACACATAAGAAATTACTCCAGTTAACTCATCAATTATACATACATTGATTACATACAAACCAACAAGCAGTCAGCTAACTCAGCATATATTACATAGCACATATATATATAGTCAATAAGTTCATGTTAACCAGCATGGATCGAAGACAAATTCGGTACATAATACATCTAAACAAGAAAGCTGCTCTGCAAGACAAAAAAACTCAAGCAATCACATACTTACATCAAACTTCAAATATAGTCTGTTTCTCCTTCGTAGGATGGAACTCTGCTTCCCATTACTACCGCATTCACTTTTCTTTTATCTGCAACAAATCAAACATTCTTATAGACAACTATTTCAAAAAAGCAAAAAAAAAACAACTTCTATCATCTTGCAAACTAAGAACAGTACTTGTAACAACCCTAGATTTTGTGTGTTATTTAAAATTGACTTTCTTTTATTTTTAAATTATTTTAAACTTGTTATATTTCAAACATTTCATTTTAAAAATATAAATGTTGATTTTTAAGTGAATTATAGTTTCAAACTAGTATAAATTGAATGTTTTATTGAAAAGTGAAATTCTGGTCAAACTGTTCAATCTTTGACTTTTAAACTTCAAATTTAAATTATATAAAATCTTAAATTTTATCTTTTATTATGAAAATAGATGTAATAACTTGAACACTGCTTTTTGTTTCGTTGAAAACGGAGTTAAACTGTAAAAGTTATGTACATTTCAATATTGTGTGTAAACTAATGTATTTAGCAATATTGTCTATTTTAAATTATATTTTAGTTGTCATATTTTGTTCTAATATGTGTTAATACTTTTTTATGTATATTTTTGTCTTTTAATATTTTTAAAGTGATAATAGAATTTTTCCAAAATATGTTGCATTTATTTTCTATTTTAAAGGCTAGTTTCCATTTTTTTGCTATTTTCTTCAATTAAATTATATTTAATTAAAATTTATTTATTCATTTTGTGAATGAATTGTTATTTTATGTTCTTATCTTTATTTATAAATATTTTTTCAAGTCCATATAATTTTTCCAAAGTTTATTCTGTTTATTTTTAAATTTTCTAGACTAGTTGCAATTTTGTGCTATTTTCTTATTTTAACCTTATATAATTAATAAATATTTATATATATATTTTATATTTTGTTATATTTTCGAATTTGTGACTGAATGTATTATTATTTTCAGTAATATAAACTTATATAAAGAAATTAAAAGAAATTTGAAAGGTTATGACTTTTGATTTGCCTAAGGCCTTTTATCTTCCAACCTTTCACATTTGTAACTTACCTTTTCATCAATTAGCCTTTACTATCCACATCTTTCAGCTGCATACTCTATTTTCTATTCACATACATTCATTTTCATTTCTGAAACAAAAGAATTTCGGCCATGGCTATTGAGGAAAGTTTGGGTAATGATTTTCAACTTTTTCTTATTCTTTTTCTACTTGTTTACATTGATTTTTGCACTTGCTCTCTTCTTCTAGGCTTGGCTCCTCCTCCTCCAGCTCTGACCCGACCTCCACCACCACTTTTCTCTGACCATCACACAGCCTAACACCTCCCCTCCTCAGGCCAAGCCAAGCCATGGTGAAGATCATCACAAAAATCCACCTAAACTAGCACTAACCATCACATGTGCCAAACCTAGTCTAGAATTGCCATCTCCTTCTTCTTCCACCTTTTGCCACCACTTCCTCCACCACCACCACCTCTGACCTGACCTCCACCCTCTGCCACATCAACCACCACCACCTGAACACCAGGCCAAGCCCACATAGCCTCTGGCCGAACCCTATTGTGGCCTAGAGGTGTTGTAATTTGCTTTGTATATGTTGCCTTGTAGTTGAATTGATGCACCTATATTCATCACCTTCAAGTCCATGTTTGGCCAACCCAAAACCAGATCCAAACCCACTCCTTAGCCATGCATTTCAGATCTGGAGCTGAAGCATAGATGGTAGAAAGCATGTGCAATCACTTTGGCTTTGGTTCATGCATTCATTTCTAACATTGTTTTATTGAATTTTGGGTTGAAAACTCATGTTGTCTATATTTGTTTTGTTTGAATGTGACAAGGAAATTAATCTTTGGCTCTCCCATCTCAAATCATATTCGTGTTGTCGTCCTTTCGTGCCTCTGGAAATCTTTGTTGTGTGTTTGTAGTCGTCATCTCCAACTTAAACAAGTGAGTAATTCTCACCAGACGATGTGTACTTATATAACTAGTAAAATAACACCATTTGAATCTGTAAAATTATATCATCCTGTTATAACTGTTATATTATGATCATATAATGTTTACCCCTGTTATTATATATGTTATATCATCCATTACTGTTATATGATGTTATTATGTTCATTTTTATCAGTTTATCACACTGCAAGTTCCCTGTTAATATAGAATCACTATGGGTTGAAATGATACATACCCGAATGGACTTTAGAATAGAGAAAAATCGTTATGGGCTGAAATGATAAGCCTGAACGGTTTTTATTTATTTATTTATATTACTTGGGATTGCGGGTTTGAAATGATAAAACCCGGTTTTCTTTGTAAACTGCGGATTGAAATGATACATATCCGTATCACTTGACCTAGGCTAGAAAATTTTATACAGACCCATGGTTTATATATTTTTCTGAAATTTTTAAAATATTTTAAAAATGTAAATATTATGATATTTTGATTTAAATTTTATTAAAATGATTTCTATAAAGTATTAGTGATTTTCTACAAATTAAATAAGTGAATTAAGTAAATGGTGAAGTAGAATTTGGAATATAAGTAAATTTTGGAATTTATGATTTTGTTTTTAATGGAATGTATGTAAGTAAGAATATATGACAAATTTGATTTAAAAGATGAATTTAATGATTTTATCAAGTAATAATAATTTTTAAAAGTGTTAATGATTTTGTATAAATTAAAATATGAATTAAATGAACATTTAAGCTGAATTTTGAAATATAACTTAAATTGGGAAATTTTAAATTTTATTAAAAGTGAGATTTTAATTAAGTAAAATAAATGGAAATAAGTTATATTTTGGAAATTTAAACTTAGTTGTTAAGTTAAGAATTTAATTAAAGAAATGAAAATTTAATTGTTATTTAATTTGATTTTTGTATGGAAATTTGACTTTATAAAATCATAGAAATAAAGGTATTTAAATGATTGTTTTAAATGTGAAAATATATGATTTTATAAGTTAAAATGATTTATATTAAAAGTTAATTATGTGTGAAATTGTAAATAAAATTTTGAATTTGATTTGACAGCATTTTTGAAATGTAATGTAAAGATATTACAGCATTTTAAATGCCGTCTTTTGTTAATGAACTGTTTTTGAACATAACATTTCGTAGCATTTTCTAAGTGCTGCGAAAGTTGAATTTTCTTTGGTTAATAAATATAAATGAATAAATGATCTTTGAAAATGATAAAATTTTGGAAATTAAATATTTAATTATTAAATATAATGAATTGACTTAAAATGATTTAAATGGAATAGTTGATTTGGGAAATACAACTATTTTAAAATATGATTAAATTGTATTTAAATTTAAATTAAATAGATGATGGTTTGAAATGATATTTTGATATTTTGAAATGAATTTGAAATGATATTAAATCTTGGAATAAATAATTGAAGTTTATATTAGTACGAAAATATTTGGTTTACTTGTAATTTGAATCTATTTAAAAGATATTGGACTTATGAAATATAGGATAATAAAGCTTTGGAATTTATTTTATAATTTGAATAGTTATTTTGTGGATTAAATCTATATTTAAAATTTATAAGATTTGAAATGGTCTATGGAAATTTAATTGAAATAAATGATTGAATTGAATTGAAACTTTGGAAATTTTAATACTTCATTTGAAAGTATAATAATTACACTTTTAAATGGTTTAAATGAATTATTTTGATTGAAATATAAAATATTTAAAAAGGTGACTTGAAATGATAATAAATGAATGATATCTTTAAATTTAAAAAAGTATTTAAAGTTGAATATTTAGATTTGAACTCAAATGATATTTTGGTATATTAAAATGATTTGAAATGAAGTTTGAAAGGATATGATATTTTGGTATATTAAAATGATTTGAAATGAAGTTTTGGAAAGATTTGATATTTTGATATATTAAAATGATTTGAAATGAAGTTTTGAAAGGATATGATATTTTGATTATTTTGATATATTGAAATGATTGAAATGAAGTTTTGAAATGATATGATATTTTAAATATATGTAAATGGTTTGGAATTGATTTAATCTTTATTTTGATAAAGATTTGGATTTGAAATGATATTCTATTTTGAAGTATAAACTGTTTTAAATTATAACCACGGGTTATAATAACGATTGGTTGTTAAAGAGACCGGGATCGGATATGGACATACTCTCTGTCGATACCGAAAACCACTTTGACAACTATGTACGCGGTGGAGTTTCCAGAATGAAGTAGGATGGTGACGACAATCCTAAGGTATATACGTGGACCCAACTCCCGTGAGTTGGCATAAGGTGGCTAAAACAGGAGCGATCTCGGACTAGTGAGGTAGCACCTCTTATCGGACACACTTCTTCGATACCATTCTATTACTTGTGATTGATTTGGTGCGCATCCTTGATTTGGGAGTGTTGTTCGAGGTGGAGCAGTAGTGGCTGCTATGCGTTTCCATCAGTCCGTGTGCGTAATTGGTATATCTACCCTGGCATTGCCTTGTGTGCCGTGTCACCTACCATATCGAGCCCACTATGATTTTGGTTTAAAGATCCGACCGCGTTAAGGTTCACCATCCCCTTAACGCTATTTTCTATATGATTATACTTTACTAATTAGACACTACTGTATATAGCGTATATTACTACATAGTAAATAGTTTAACAGATCCTTAAAGAATGGGCGATTCCAAGCATTCTTTAAGTTACTTGTACCTTTATTACAGTTCACTTGAGTTGGTTTACATTATATAAGTATATATTGTCCTGACTCGAGTGTTTTGTGTTTTGCTTTACGCTCGGGTCAACCTGAGTTATTCACAGATTTGGATTTCCACTCTCTTGGAGATTTGAATCGCTGGAGATTATCTGCTTGTCTTGTCCTATCTATTTCAGTTCCGTTGTTCTACTCAGCTTGTACTTGGTTATTTTATTGAGACTTCTGTTGTACTATATTTCTTCTGTTGTATCTTATTTAACTCTGATATATTTACATAGTAGCTGTAACATTCCCCCTTCTGACCGCCTCTAGTCGGTAATTAAACCAACTAGAAACGTTCAAAAAGACGAATTGTTATTTAGTTTATAAGGTTTAAACAGAATCAGCCACAGAAACACAGAATAATAATCAATGAATTAAAAACAAATGAATCTTTATTTCATTACTATAAATCTTTTTGAATACATCAGAGTTTATACAATTTTAATACTGATACAGCGGAATATCTTAAAATACAATTTTCTTCTGAAACTAAAAATGATTCTTTACTCTCTCTCTCTAACTTCGCTGCTCGAAAATCTTCAAGCTGTAAAAATACTCGGTCTGACCCGAGTATTATATTCAAAAGAAAATAATACATAGGTCAGTCTAATTCAAACCAGTTTATTAGTGCATAGAGGCAATAATAATTTAAATAGACGACAGTCACAATAATTCCCGTCTATCCGATCCTTTTAACAAAGAAATCGGATAACGGTCAATATAACACTTAACAGTGTTTAACAATAAATCAGCAGATTTAAATCATCAACAGAGATAAATAAACAATTTATCAAATCGACTAAATCAATTTAAGACAATTGGAATTGTCACTTTAAAACCCTCAGAGTTCGATTGGCTGCCGTACACGCACGCGTGTACGACCTCGCCAATACGGCATAAAAGATCAATGCATCATGACACAAAGGAAATATCAATTCAAAAGCTGTCGAGTTTGGGTGGCTGCAGTGCACGCTAACGTGCACTGCCTCGCCAACTGCAAAACAACTCAAAGCAATACTAAACAAGATCAGAGGCAACACGTGAAACAAGTTCAACATGTCGCAAAGCAAGGCACAGGGAAATAGCTAACTGAAGGCGAGAGCACCAAAGATATGGCACTATAACACTCAACAGAAAAGACGCAGATCAGCCTCATTAGAGAATAAGGTCATCAGTGAAGCAAAATGACAAAATGCAAATGATACAAGGCATCAATGCAATGTATCAGATTCGAGAACAAGGCAGTGCAGCAGCGAAAAACTTCAACTAAGAGAATACGAAATGTGTACACAAGTGATGGTATATATCACAAATTGCACATGGCAAATGAATCAGGGTACAACGGTGAAACAGATCAAGTAACATCAAGTAAAGAACTTGGCCAGTGAACAAAGTGACCCAGGGAACTCAAAAGCAACTAATCAGTGACCAGTGATGAACAGAAGCTCAAATGTGCAACTACACCAGAATCAACTACAAGTCCAACCAAAAATTACAAGACAGAAGTAAGTGCAGACGACTCAACTCGAATACAACAATAACAAGGACCAGATTCAGGAACCCTCAAACCAAACAGAATAGACCAACTCAAGTGAACTGATAAATGCAATCTCATAAGTAAATGCAACTAAAACTGATGATAGTGGATATCACAACTAGAATGCATACATACAGTTCAAATCCAAAATGAACCAATCTACAAATGCATATCAGTAAAACCAGAACAGGTTGTACAAAGAATGGCCAAAGACAGTGACATAGTGCGTAAATCCAGACTCAAGAAAATATGCGATTAATGTTTGCAGTTGACAATGCACAAAACCAAAATCAACATCCAAACTAAATGTACAAGATTGCCAAAGCCGAGGAAAACATAGTCAAAGTCCATCAGAAATTCACAAACTAATATCAGTTGTGATCAAGTCAACAAAAGTCTAGTTTGAATCAAAGCATACTGGAGTCGAGTCAACAGAAAAATTCACAGAGAATCAAGCAGTGATGCAAAAATCACAATGAATTGAATCAGTGCCAAAGATTCAGTAATATCAAGAATTCAAAGTTTTTTTTTTATCAAAATTGAACAAGTCATCAGAGAAATACACGGAGGCAGCAAAACTGGTACAACCTGGAACAGTGCAAATATGAAGTACACAACAGAGGCACAAAGCAACTGTGCCCAATTCCAATGCCACAATAACTCGAAAATACTCAGAGAGGAATTCAAAGATGGTCGGAGCCCAAGTAAAACCACCAGATTTTTTAAATCGACAAGATAGTGGTTCAAATTCGAAGACCACATTCAACAAAACAGAAGCATTTGCACAACAACCCAGTTCACAAATTCCAGAAACAACAAATTCCAATGGCCAAAGTATGAAAACAGTGAACTGGCACGAATGAATCGAAGAGCGGGCAATACTAACTAAGCAAATCACACAAGTGATGTACAGTGTGCAGTGCAGTGATACAAAACTGAGCCGGCATAAATGTAACCAGACTTGTTTACTTGCATCATATACTTGAGGACTATAGTAAACTTAGTGAACCCAACGCATTAACAGTTACAACAAAGTCAACCAAAGTAAGGAAACATGCTACAGGTAACTGGAAGTGACTATGGGATTGGCAACCAGATGAATGTACAACGTACACAAGTGCTCGGCTACGTGATAACCCAAAACAAGTATTACAAGAAGACTAACTCAAGGCTAAATGTAACCCAATATCAAGGACAGACATGTACAGATCAGGGATGAACGTACACGAATGGTATCAAGTGCCAATGCAACAGGTCAAGGAAAAAATCGCAAACATCCAAGCAAAATCGATCGACAGAGATAAATTCAAATACATTATTGTGCGAACGAAAATCAGGGGATCGAACCCTATAAATTTAAAGCATCATCATCGGGAAAGCAAGCAACGAAAACAATTTTACACTTCAACCCAGTTCATCATCACAAAATCAAATCAAATTTGCCGATCATCATAATAGGCATGAAATAGATGTGAGTAGGGGGGAACTACTCACCTTAGAACGAATTGGAGCAGATCGAAGGAGGAACGAACGGGGTCGCCGAAGCCCTAGTTTCCTCTCGTCGCCATTTTTTTCTCGTCTTCGATTGATTTTAGGTTTACGAATGAATGAGAAGAGGGGGTCGGGTTCGTGGTTTATGCGGAGACAACATCGTGATTCCAGGCGTGAGTTATGGCATGATTTAAGGAGTATGGGCTGGTAAAATTTTCTTTTTATTTTTAATTATATTTTGTTTTTATTATTTTTATTTTGTCTTGTTTAATTTTGTTGTTAAAATCTAAACTATGTGTATATATTCATTCGTACAAATAAAAATTTAAATAAAAGAATTTCAATCGATTTACAAATTGCAAATTCTAACAGAAATTAACAATTCGATATTAAATCGTTAATTGACGAAGATTTTATCGTTATAAAAATTTCAACAATAAACAGCAATTTAACTGTCAACATAGATCGTTTATTGATGATTAAAATTTTGGGCAAAACTCCAGTTGTTACAGAAATTCAAAAATGAATTCAATTAAATTCTCTACGCGTTTATACGCCATATGTTCATAAAACAATTCCGATAAATACGAAAATTGAAATCCGGTAATAATTCAATATTACGGACCCAATGAAACTGGTTTCGTCAAATTCCGAGACTGTGTCTCGGAAGGCTATTTTTAAATTCAATTTAAACGATACAATTTCAAAACTGAACAAATCGCTTTCAAATTCAATTCTGAAACTTCTATTATCTCCAGTATTATCAATATGAATTTTCTAAGCCTTCAAATTATTTTTACCCGGCTTAAAATTGAAGATTCAAATTTTATTCAACTTTCAATAGATTAAATTCAAAAATTTAATCGCCAATTCCTTCTGATAATTTGAAATTCAAGTCAAATCATCGTTCAAATATTTAAAATTAATTAAATATTCTCAATTTTAATTGTCGAAATTTCAGGGTCGTTACAAACTCCCCTCCTTAAAACTTTTCGTCCACGAAAAGGAAAAGTTGTTAAAATTTCATCGATATTTATACTCTACTCAATTTTCTAAGCTTAAAACTTATTACAAATAAATGAATATAGGATTCATTCCATTTGTTTAATCTCACTAGTTTTGTTTATCTTCTCTTTTATTCAATGATTTTCAAAAATCAAAACCCAAAAGTCTTTTACTAAATTTTTAATTTACAACACTCAGATTCAAACTTAAAATTCTTCACGTTAGAGATTTATATAATATATCTCTTCCAAAGCTGTGAACTTTCAAAACATTACAAAGATCCTCTTCCTTAGTTCATTAAGTTGGAATTATGTAATTCTAATTTCAAACTATTGATTCGCTATTTACAGTTTGAAAATACTTGCTAACTCGAAATTTAACAAGTCCATCTTCGTTCTCACAGACATTAGACATACGCTGGCCAGGCGCAGGTCTAAAAATCTCCAAGTACTAAACATACTTGCTTCAATTCCCAGTGAAAATACTTTTAAAATTCTTTTTCAAAAATGGATATGGAAAGCACGTTCCCCCATGGATTACAGTTCCACCCGACGGTTACGCTACTATCCCAGTAGAGTCGCTTGTGGCTGTAGATTTCACATCTCTTAAATTTCGCCATGGTTGTCGCCATAGATTGCAGTACACACGGCGGTTACGCTACTATCCCAGTAGAATCGCTCGTGTCTGTAGGCATCACGCCCCTCAAATTTCGCCTGGCATTAGATTGCAGTTTACCCGGCGGTTACGCCACTATCCCAGTGGAATCGCTTGTAACTGTGGGCATCTCGCCCCTCAAATTACGCTAATCATCAATCAAATCAAATCTCATCGCGATGATCTATCGCGAAGGATTTCCGATTCAAATAGTCACTCTGACTAAATGTAAATTCTACGTAGCTACGAATTTCAAATGGACACTCTTCACGAGTTCCAATACCTTCTCAAATAATAAATGGAAGGTACTTTTCCATATCCTCAGTTTAGAAAACATAATATCATATATGTAGTACTTTCATTTCACATTTCGTACATATAACATCTATGTAAACATACATAAGATTTCCATAACAATGTCTTTCTAAACTAACGGTTTCAAATTTACCGCATTCATATATATAATTTCTAAAAACTTACATATTCCATATTCATAACAAAATAGAGGATTTCAAAATTTTCCTCTAAGTCGATTTGGAAATTTAAGGTTATCTCAAACCTAATTCATATTCATAATTCCATTTATTATCGACTTTCACATTCAATTTGGATTTCACGCTTACATCGTCAATTCTCAACACAGAATTGATGTCTATCGATATATAACCTCTGAGCTCGTACGTCTCAGAGAAGGGTGTTAAGCTAAGAGAATAAATTCTCCGCCACCAACAGATATATATTTAATAGAGATCAATTGCTATGTCATCAATTCACAATGTTAGACATGCAATCCAAATCATCATCTGAAATTCAAAGCTCAACTTATATTGTCTTTGATGTCGAAGTTAAACTCAATTTTAACTCAACGATTCAATCTTTTTGAAAAATTTCAAATTGAACAAATTGTTCAAATTTCTCATTTAACTTTTCAACTTCGACTTCAAAAATGAATTTCAAATCATTTATTCCTTACGGAATATATTCACAACATTTCATCTTTGGAAAAACATTTCCATACTTATTTAAAAATAAGTAATTCACAAATCCATTTATTTTCAACATTTGAAAATATTCGATATACTTAAATCAAAATTAAGTATATTTTTCATCTTTATGGAAATCATTCTCTTTCACACATTTATTTGAGTTAAAACGAATGTTACGTAAAACATCGTTACGACAACTCAAAATCACTAGTATAGGGATTCGAAATTTAGATAGATGTATAAATCCCAATACTATACAAAACATTTCCTTTCGGAAATCATTTACTATAACAACAGTGTTATAGTCCATCATTTCCTTATATTCGAAAACGTCTATTTCAACAATGAATGTTGAAATCTATGGTTTCGATATTCAATGCCTTTGAAAACATCTTTTTAAAACAATTAACTTCGTTTTAAAATATCGACTTCCCCAAACATGTCCATTTTATTCAATAATATATTCACTGTCCAAAATCGTGAATATACTTCTTTTAACAAGCTATAAGGATTTACTTATCAAAAATAAGTCAGTTTCGAATTTATAAACAATGTTTATAAATTCTATTCCTATTCATAAAGACTTCAATTCATAAAAATTGCTTTATTAACCATTCCTTTATAACTCAATTTTATATCAGAATTTTAATTTATAAGTGAATTACTTATAAATTCTTTTATTTCGCAACTTCGATTCATTTTATAACTTCACATTATAAAACTTTTAATTCTGAAATTTTTTTTTCATCCACTTATGAAATCCATTAATATTTCATTTTCAACACTTATACAAATCATTTTATAATTCCAATATAATATCAACCTTTTCAAATCTTCTATTTAAACCGTTTATAATAATTCAAAATTTCCAATTTAAACTAGTATATAAATTTATCAGTTTTCCATTTCCAAGATAATCAACTAGTTCTTTAATAAATCCTTCATCGATTTGGTTTTCAATTTAAATCACATTTGATTCATTCACATAAAATTTTACTAACATTCATTCATATTCAATTAGTTCACATTCACTAATTTATATTCGAGTTAGTTTGCTTTCAATCCAAATCAAATTTGATTCTATTTAAATTTACTTACCTTTAAATTTGAATTCAATTTACATAGCTTCCAATTTCCATTAATACAATTTCATTAATACTTAATGAATTCTATACAATCAACTAGCAAAACCAAATTTATTCAATTTAACCAAATTTATTTACTTTGCTTACATTCAATTTGGTTCAACACACTTAATTTCAATTGGTTTATATTCTAATTCAGATTGAATTCTTATACTCACCATATTCACAAATTCACTTTTACAATTAAAGTTGAATTTCCTTTATATAACTCAAATTCATATTCATTCTTCACTTTATCAATTCATTTTGATATCAAATTCAATTTGATTCAATATTACTTAACTATGTTCCATTTTTATCTTCACTTGCATTTATTTTCACCATACAACTTAAGTTTGCCTCAAATTTATTTGAAATTAATTCTATTTTATTTAACTTTACTAAAGTCAAATTCATATCACATTTCAAAATTCAGATTTTGTTTTACTTAACAAAACTGTTTAACCATTTAACAACTGGTTTTACTTAAATTTTCTCATTTTATAAGTTAAACAACTTATTAATTTAAACTTTCCAATTCATATTATATAATCACTTATCTTTCATGTTTAAATTTCCATCTCAATAATTTATCAAATCAAGTACGATTTATTTAACTTCCTTTAGTTAAATTTCCAAATCATATATTTATTAATACTAATTCAATTCAATTTAACTTTTCTTAAGTTAAAAATCTTTATTTTCAAAAATAGTTTTATACTTCTTTCGCTTTGAAAAACATTCTCCTTTAAAGTGTTTCTAGTAACTATTCATATTAAACATCATAAACTAAGCTTTGTGTAAACCAAAGCTCTGATACCACCTTGTAACATTCCCCCTTCTGACCGCCTCCAGTCGGTAATTAAACCAACTAGAAACGTTCAAAAAGACGAATTGTTATTTAGTTTATAAGGTTTAAACAGAATCAGCCACAGAAACACAGAATAATAATCAATGAATTAAAAACAAATGAATCTTTATTTCATTACTATAAATCTTTTTGAATACATCAGAGTTTATACAATTTTAATACTGATACAGCAGAATATCTTAAAATACAATTTTCTTTTGAAACTAAAAATGATTCTTTACTCTCTCTCTCTCTAACTTCGCTGCTCGAAAATCTTCAAGCTGTAAAAATACTCGGTCTGACCCGAGTATTATATTCAAAAGAAAATAATACACAGGTCAGTCTAATTCAAACCAGTTTATTAGTGCATAGAGGTAATAATAATTTAAATAGACGACAGTCACAATAATTCCCGTCTATCCGATCCTTTTAACAAAGAAATCGGATAACGGTCAATATAACACTTAACAGTGTTTAACAATAAATCAGCAGATTTAAATCATCAACAGAGATAAATAAACAATTTATCAAATCGACTAAATCAATTTAAGACAATTGGAATTGTCACTTTAAAACCCTCAGAGTTCGATTGGCTGCCGTACACGCACGCGTGTACGACCTCGCCAATACAGCATAAAAGATCAATGCATCACGACACAAGGGAAATATCAATTCAAAAGCTGTCGAGTTTGGGTGGCTGCAGTGCACGCTAACGTGCACTGCCTCGCCAACTGCAAAACAACTCAAAGCAATACTAAACAAGATCAGAGGCAACACGTGAAACAAGTTCAACATGTCGCAAAGCAAGGCACAGGGAAATAGCTAACTGAAGGCGAGAGCACCAAAGATATGGCACTATAACACTCAACAGAAAAGACGCAGATCAGCCTCATTAGAGAATAAGGTAATCAGTGAAGCAAAATGATAAAATGCAAATGATACAAAGCATCAATGCAATGTATCAGATTCGAGAACAAGGCAGTGCAGCAGCGAAAAACTTCAACTAAGAGAATACGAAATGTGTACACAAGTGATGGTATATATCAAAAATTGCACATGGAAAATGAATCAGGGTACAACGGTGAAACAGATCAAGTAACATCAAGTAAAGAACTTGGCCAGTGAACAAAGTGACCCAGGGAACTCAAAAGCAACTAATCAGTGACCAGTGATGAACAGAAGCTCAAATGTGCAACTACACCAGAATCAACTACAAGTCCAACCAAAAATTACAAGACAGAAGTAAGTGCAGACGACTCAACTCGAATATAACAATAACAAGGACCAGATTCAGGAACCCTCAAACCAAACAGAATAGACCAACTCAAGTGAACTGATAAATGCAATCTCATAAGTAAATGCAACTAAAACTGATGATAGTGGATATCACAACTAGAATGCATACATACAGTTCAAATCCAAAATGAACCAATCTACAAATGCATATCAGTAAAACCAGAACAGGTTGTACAAAGAATGGCCAAAGACAGTGACATAGTGCGTAAATCCAGACTCAAGAAAATATGCGATTAATGTTTGCAGTTGACAATGCACCAAACCAAAATCAACATCCAAACTAAATGTACAAGATTGCCAAAGCCGAGGAAAACATAGTCAAAGTCCATCAGAAATTCACAAACTAATATCAGTTGTGATCAAGTCAACAAAAGTCTAGTTTGAATCAAAGCATACTGGAGTCGAGTCAACAGAAAAATTCACAGAGAATCAAGCAGTGATGCAAAAATCACAATGAATTGAATCAGTGCCAAAGATTCAGTAATATCAAGAATTCAAAGTTTTTTTTTAATCAAAATTGAACAAGTCATCAGAGAAATACACGGAGGCAGCAAAACTGGTACAACCTGGAACAGTGCAAATATGAAGTACACAACAGAGGCACAAGGCAACTGTGCCCAATTCCAATGCCACAATAACTCGAAAATACTCAGAGAGGAATTCAAAGATGGTCGGAGCCCAAGTAAAACCACCAGATTTTTTAAATCGACAAGATAGTGGTTCAAATTCGAAGACCACATTCAACAAAACAGAAGCATTTGCACAACAACCCAGTTCACAAATTCCAGAAACAACAAATTCCAATGGCCAAAGTATGAAAACAGTGAACTGGCACGAATGAATCGAAGAGCGGGCAATACTAACTAAGCAAATCACACAAGTGATGTACAGTGTGCAGTGCAGTGATACAAAACTGAGCCGGCATAAATGTAACCAGACTTGTTTACTTGCATCATATACTTGAGGACTATAGTAAACTTAGTGAACCCAACGCATTAACAGTTACAACAAAGTCAACCAAAGTAAGGAAACATGCTACAGGTAACTGGAAGTGACTATGGGATTGGCAACCAGATGAATGTACAACGTACACAAGTGCTCGGCTACGTGATAACCCAAAACAAGTATTACAAGAAGACTAACTCAAGGCTAAATGTAACCCAATATCAAGGACAGACATGTACAGATCAGGGATGAACGTACACGAATGGTATCAAGTGCCAATGCAACAGGTCAAGGAAAAAATCGCAAACATCCAAGCAAAATCGATCGACAGATATAACTTCAAATACATTATTGTGCGAACGAAAATCAGGGGATCGAACCCTATAAATTTAAAGCATCATCATCGGGAAAGCAAGCAACGAAAACAATTTTACACTTCAACCCAGTTCATCATCACAAAATCAAATCAAATTTGCCGATCATCATAATAGGCATGAAATAGATGTGAGTAGGGGGGAACTACTCACCTTAGAACGAATTGGAGCAGATCGAAGGAGGAACGAACGAGGTCGCCGAAGCCCTAGTTTCCTCTCGTCGCCATTTTTTTATCGTCTTCGATTGATTTTAGGTTTACGAATGAATGAGAAGAGGGGGTCGGGTTCGTGGTTTATGCGGAGACAACATCGTGATTCCAGGCGTGAGTTATGGCATGATTTAAGGAGTATGGGCTGGTAAAATTTTCTTTTTATTTTTAATTATATTTTGTTTTTATTATTTTTATTTTGTCTTGTTTAATTTTGTTGTTAAAATCTAAACTATGTGTATATATTCATTCGTACAAATAAAAATTTAAATAAAAGAATTTCAATCGATTTACAAATTGCAAATTCTAACAGAAATTAACAATTCGATATTAAATCGTTAATTGACGAAGATTTTATCGTTATAAAAATTTCAACAATAAACAGCAATTTAACTGTCAACATAGATCGTTTATTGATGATTAAAATTTTGGGCAAAACTCCAGTTGTTACAGAAATTCAAAAATGAATTCAATTAAATTCTCTACGCGTTTATACGCCATATGTTCATAAAACAATTCCGATAAATACGAAAATTGAAATCCGGTAATAATTCAATATTACGGACCCAATGAAACTGGTTTCATCAAATTCCGAGACTGTGTCTCGGAAGGCTATTTTTAAATTCAATTTAAACGATACAATTTCAAAACTGAACAAATCGCTTTCAAATTCAATTCTGAAACTTCTATTATCTCCAGTATTATCAATATGAATTTTCTAAGCCTTCAAATTATTTTTACCCGGCTTAAAATTGAAGATTCAAATTTTATTCAACTTTCAATAGATTAAATTCAAAAATTTAATCGCCAATTCCTTCTGATAATTTGAAATTCAAGTCAAATCATCGTTCAAATATTTAAAATTAATTAAATATTCTCAATTTTAATTGTCGAAATTTCAGGGTCGTTACAGTAGCTTCATGAACTACTATTTCCTTTACTTCCGCTGCATTATTTTACTCTGTGTCTGTGATCTGTGATTATATTTATTTACTGTATATTCTGAGATTTGCCAAATTTTATTTACAACGCGGTATTTTGAGCAATTCAATTCCGGCATGAGTGTCTACCTATACACCTATAATGGATGCGAATGGTTGAAAATATCGGGTCGTTACAGTTGGTATCAGAGCTTTGGTAGCTCTAGGCAAACCTTAGAATGTATGGTAAATTTATTCACGGAATCACTTTCATTCGAGCTTGAATCTCTTCCTTTTGATTCGAATTTCCTTTGAATTTTGGAGCATTCCCTGCGGTTCCAAAATCCATTCTTGCCCCTCACTATTCATCTTCTTTTGATTCTGGGGTATTCCATAACTCCACTTTGAATGATCTTTATAGTGAATTGGCGATCTCGCCAATACTCTAATGACTTGTAAAAAGGGAAACTCCTTTACAAATTAGCATTGATTCACCAGAGATTTATATTTATCCTTGGTTTAGATGCTAATATCTTTTGTTGTTCCAAACTCTATCTCTTGAGATCGAATGTAGATTTCCAGAAAATACACATTTGATCTTATTCATTAAGTCACGGTTGACCCGGTTAAGGTTGCCCGCGATTTATTTAAGCTTATCCATCTCCCTACTCTGTTATAATCATCTTGTCTTTTGTGTCCAACCTATCTTCATAACATTTTGAATTGTACTTGTAAATCTATGTTTTGTTTTATATATTGTGTTGTTTGAGTTGTTGATGTTGATTTGGGCTTCCGATCGATTCGTCTGATCAACGCTATCGATAGGATTTCTAAAACACTTTGACAGAACAAACTGACACAATATTATTTTAAAATTTGGTTAATGAAATAAATTTTGATCAGTAAATATTATGGAACTTAATAAATTGATTTAAATTGATTATTTGAAATGATAATACTTGATTTATCATTCTATGAATGAATTTATAAATAGTTGTTTATAAATTTTATTTGGGAACTGAAATGAATTTAAATCAAGAATTTGATAATTTAATTTCTGATGGTTTCGAACTTTGTGTTTAAAGCTTTAAAAGGATATATTATTTAAAGTATTTTTGAATAGAAATTTGTTTCCAAAGAATTTTAAAGTTTAAAAATCAGTGCTCTTCTCTTTGTCGCTGGAAAATAATTTCGGTGATGACTGCAGCATCATCGACGTTCATTTTCGAGTTTCGAAGCGAAGAAACCATTCTGTAGTTTTGCTACAGCTTTGTTTTGGGAAATTTGATTGATTTGAATTTTTAAGAGATGATTTGATTTATTATATATATAGATATTGATTTAAATTTGATTTGACAAATTATGTACATACATTCATTTATCTCTAAATGTTTGAAAGGAATCGGAAATTTTATTCTTAAATTCTATCTTAAATAATAACTTCAAGTATAAAAAGAAAATCTAAATTTTGAATAAATATTCAAGCTTGAAATGATTTAATTAGAATGTTTATATTGTATATTAATTTTAGAAAGTTTTATTTGTATAATTCTCAATTGCATTCCAATATAACTTAATTTTTAGAAGTTAACAATGTAATTTGATAATATACAATATAAAAAGGTTTTATAAATAAAATTTGAGTGGTTATAATAAATGTTATACACTTAAATTTTGGTTATAAAAAGATTAACTGAGGTAAATAGAATAAAAGGTAATTGAATAATTTACAATATAAATGATGTGAAAGGAATTAAGGATAAATTAAAGCAGTTATAATAAGTGGAAGTATATTTAACATAGGTGATAAAATAGATTGAGAGGGATAAATTTAATTTTAATTAGGAATAAAGAGGAATTAAATTTATTAAGTACATTATGAGTATAATAAATGATTTTGCAAATCCATGATTTTTAAAATTGTTAGTTTAAGAAAATTTGATGATAAGATAATGAAATTAGGGATAGTAAAATTTATTTAACTTGTGTAAAATTAATTATCAATTTAAGATGAAACCATGGAAATTTCAAACCTATTATCTTATTTTGTTTTTCAAACTTATTATCTTATTTTGTTATCAAACTGTCTGTTAGTTGTCCTTATTTTTTTTCCTTATCGTGCTACAGACTGGTATATGTATCTTTCTATAATCTTTCTGTTTAGAAATCTTTCTATAATCTTTAATATTCTTTGGTACTTATTTTAATCTGAGCATTGCTTGCCATCCACCTTGTTAAACTTACCTATAACAATAGTTGTCAGGTATAATCTCAATCTCCTTGTCATCCTGTCTTAATCCTATTTCACTCTATTTTTCTGTGCTTTCCCGTACTTCATTCCTTTTCGGGACGAAAAGTTTTGAGTGGGGGAGAGTGTAACAACCTTAGATTTTGTATGTTATTTAAAATTGACTTTCTTTTATTTTTAAATTATTTTAAACTTGTTATATTTCAAACATTTCATTTTAAAAATATAAATGTTGATTTTTAAGTGAATTATAGTTTCAAACTAAATAAATTGAATATTTTATTGAAAAGTGAAATTCTGGTCAAACTGTTCAATCTTTGACTTTTAAACTTCAAATTTAAATTATATAAAATCTTAAATTTTATCTTTTATTATGAAAATAGATGTAATAACTTGAACACTGCTTTTTGTTTCGTTGAAAACGGAGTTAAACTGTAAAAGTTATGTACATTTCAATATTGTGTGTAAACTGATGTATTTAGCAATATTGTCTATTTTAAATTATATTTTAGTTGTCATATTTTGTTCTAATATGTGTTAATACTTTTTTTATGTATATTTTTGTCTTTTAATATTTTTAAAGTGATAATAGAATTTTTCCAAAATATGTTGCATTTATTTTCTATTTTTAAAGGCTAGTTTCCATTTTTCTGCTATTTTCTTCAATTAAATTATATTTAATTAAATTTTATTTATTCATTTTGTGAATGCATTTTTATTTTATGTTCTTATATTTATTTATAAATATTTTTCCAAGTCCATATAATTTTTCCAAAGTTTATTCTGTTTATTTTCAAATTTTCTAGACTAGTTGCAATTTTGTGCTATTTTCTTATTTTAACCTTATATAATTAATAAATATTTATATATATTTTATATTTTGTTATATTTTCAAATTTGTGATTGAATGTATTATTATTTTCAGTAATATAAACTTATATAAATAAATTAAAAGAAATTTGAAAGGTTATGACTTTTGATTTGCCTAAGGCCTTTTATCTTCCAACCTTTCACATTTGTAACTTACCTTTTCATCAATTAGCCTTTACTATCCACATCTTTCAGCTGCATACTCTATTTTCTATTCATGTACATTCATTTTCATTTCTGAAACAAAAGAATTTCGGCCGTGGCTATTGAGGAAAGTTTGGGTAATGATTTTCAACTTTTTCTTATTCTTTTTCTACTTGTTTACATTGATTTTTGCACTTGCTCTCTTCTTCTAGGCTTGGCTCCTCCTCCTCCAGCTCTGACCCGACCTCCACCACCACTTTTCTCTGACCATCACACAGCCTAACACCTCCCCTCCTCAGGCCAAGCCAAGCCATGGTGAAGATCATCACAAAAATCCACCTAAACTAGCACTAACCATCACATGTGCCAAACCTAGTCTAGAATTGCCATCTCCTTCTTCTTCCACCTTTTGCCACCACTTCCTCCACCACCACCACCTCTGACCTGACCTCCACCCTCTGCCACATCAACCACCACCACCTGAACACCAGGCCAAGCCCACATAGCATCTGGCCGAACCCTATTGTGGCCTAGAGGTGTTGTAATTTGCCTTGTATATGTTGCCTTGTAGTTGAATTGATGCACCTATATTCATCACCTTCAAGTCCATGTTTGGCCAACCCAAAACCAGATCCAAACCCACTCCTTAGCCATGCATTTCAGATCTGGAGCTGAAGCATAGATGGTAGAAAGCATGTGCAATCACTTTGGCTTTGGTTCATGCATTCATTTCTAACATTGTTTTATTGAATTTTGGGTTGAAAACTCATGTTGTCTATATTTGTTTTGTTTGAACGTGACAAGGAAATTAATCTTTGGCTCTCCCATCTCAAATCATATTCGTGTTGTCGTGCTTTCGTGCCTCTGGAAATCTTTGTTGTGTGTTTGTGGTCGTCATCTCCAACTTAAACAAGTGAGTAATTCTCACCAGACGATGTGTACTTATATAACTAGTAAAATGACACCATTTGAATCTGTAAAATTATATCATCCTGTTATAACGGTTATATTATGATCATATAATGTTTACCCCTATTATTATATATGTTATATCATCCATTACTGTTATATGATGTTATTATGTTCATTTTTATCAGTTTATCACACTGCAAGTTCCTTGTTAATATAGAATCACTATGGGTTGAAATGATACATACCCGAACGGACTTTAGAATAGGGAAAACTCGTTATGGGCTGAAATGATAAGCCTGAACGGTTTTTATTTATTTATTTATTTATATTACTTGGGATTGCAGGTTTGAAATGATAAAACCCGGTTTTCTTTGTAAACTGCGGATTGAAATGATACATATATGTATCACTTGACCTAGGCTAGAAAATTTTATACAGACCCATGGTTTATATATTTTTCTGAAAATTTTAAAATATTTTTAAAATGTAAATATTATGATAATTTGATTTAAATTTTATTAAAATGATTTCTATAAAGTATTAGTGATTTTCTACAAATTAAATAAGTGAATTAAGTAAATGGTGAAGTAGAATTTGGAATATAAGTAAATTTTGGAATTTATGATTTTGTTTTTAATGGAATGTATGTAAGTAAGAATATATGACAAATTTGATTTAAAAGATGAATTTAATGATTTTATCAAGTAATAATAATTTTTAAAAGTGTTAATGTAACGACCCGTATTTTTACGGATCGAAAAGTTTGTCAAAATCTGGAATTTTAGCATTTTTAGCCATTTCAGATTTTAGGCAGAATTTTTCTAAGTCCTAGGTCGTGAACGACCTAAGTGATAGGTCGTGACCGACTTATAGAATTGGCGACCTAAGGGGTAGGTCGGCAGCGACTTAAGGAAGTGGTGGCCTAAGGGTTTGCGAGTTAACAACCCCGTATTTAGCGACCTAGTGGATGGCTTGTTAGCATAGTTAGGTCGTTAGGCGACCTAAGGTGTTAGGTCGCATAAGTTGTTATGTCGTATTAGTTGTTAGGTCGCTGGGTTTGGCTTAGTAGTTAGGTCGCTGAGTCGTTGAGTTGTTATGTGTTAGGTCGCGTGAAAACACTTATGTGTAAGGTCGGTTGGACGAGTTAGCGGGTTGACTGACTTATGGTTATAGACGACTTAAGGTTAGAGTTAGGTCGTAGTGACCGAGTTAAGGGATAGGTCGCTATGTGTTAGGTCGTCTGGTAGCTTGGTTGGTTAAGTCGTAAGCGACCTAAGGGTTAAGTTGTTACCAAGTTAAGTCGACTGGGTGGGTTAGCGACCTAAGGAGTTAACGTGTTGGCGACCTTAAGAGTTAGCCTATGTGTTAAGTCGTAGACGACTTAGGGGTTGAGTCGTAACCCAGTTGTTTGTTAAGTCGTAGAAGCACAGATCTGTTAAGTCGTATCTTCTGCCAAGTTATAAGTCGTGACTAGTGGTTAGTCGCTAGGTGCCCATAGGCTTAAGTCGTAGACGACTTAAGGGAGTTAAGTCTTAAGTCGTAGGGGATTTGGGTTTTGTTGAGTCGTAGGCGCGCATGCTATAAGTCGTGACCGACTTAGGAGATGGCTGTTTTGTTGTGAGTCGTTGTAGCGCCTGAGTTGTTAGGTCGCAGATGCTTCTGGTTAAGTCGTAGGATGGTATAGCTGTAAGTCGTAGGTCGTATGGGGTATAAGTCGGAGACGACTTAGGAGATAGCCGAGTTACGACTTAGTGAAATTTCAGCTATAAATAGGAAGGGTTTTTCTCACTTTTTGGGATCCGGATTTTGAAGCGACGAAGTGCTGCCATTTTGAGAGCTCGACTTCTACACTTCTTCACTTCTTTCCTCCACTCTAATCTAGTGCTTCCATCCATCCAAGTTGAAGATCAAATTGAAGATTCAAGAGCATAGATTGAAGATCTTCATCTTTTCAAGAGAGATTTCTTCGTTTGAAGCGGATTCGTGATAGATCAAGCTTGATCCTTTGCTGTCCAGATCTGAAGCGTGTTGGTTTGAGGTTGTTTAGGTGATTTGGTGAGTGGTGATTATCTCTCACACGGATCCAAAGGAGTAGATCGGATTGTTGGCTTGATTTGGTGTTAAAATAGTGATTTCCATGCATTTTCTTCATCCTAAGTGTAGATCCATATAGATCCATTGTTCATGATGATGTTACATCCATTTTATCATATGTTAACCTATGCAAGTTCATTCATCAAGTTTGTAGAGATATAATTCATGTTTTCATGCTTATTGGACTTTTAACTCTTTAATTACGAAAATGCCATTGTTGTTATAATTGTCTACTTAGATCATATTTGAATGCTTGATTGTTTGAATTAATGTTTGATTTGATTGATTGTTACGAATTAGATGATTGATGGTTTGATTTAGACCGAAGACGATTCAAAAGCTAAGGGAAAGGCTCTTGAATTGGGAAAGCTGCTCGTGGCATATGTAACGGGATGATGAAGCTCTTGTGCATAGATTTGATGATGTGATGTTGAGATGAGGCTTTGCGAGGATGTAATGAAGCGAGGCATCATATGATGAAGGCTTGGTCTAATCCAGATGGGATCATTCCAAGCATGATTGATAACTCGGTGATATGATTCGAGTTGAGGATAATGAATGGATGTGAGAATAGTCGTCAAGGAGGATGACTAGGAGGCTTGGATAGCATCGTTGTTGAAGGTTCTAGCAGACTCAAAGCAAGGGTACGTTTGGGCAGTTGCGAAAATCCCAACGACAATGAATTGATGGTCGAGTACCCTGGGTAGTTGCGAAAATCCTTGGCACGGGCTGCGACGACGTGCGGAGTACTGTCTAGAACCGGGGTTTCCATTAGCCCTTGACTGACGGCTGAAAGAATGTGCCGGTCATTCAATTAACGGTGATATCGAAGCAGTGATAACAGTGATAGCCAGAGTCATGGATGTTTGGTTGTATCGTCATTCGGACTCAAGAGCGGTATTTTCTGGGTGCTTATCTGATTTAGGCCTTGGTACTTGGAAAACATCGCCCTTGACTCGAATGATTATTACTTTACTTTAAATTGTATGCTCTGCTATGTTGCTTCTGCTTAGTGTGTGTCTAGGGGCTATCACTGTAGAAAGAGGTGGAGTGGGAGGGTTGTATTCCTATTCCTTTTCCTTTATGCTCTTTTGGTATGTTGTTAGTTAATTTACTGCTCACTAAGACTGTTGTCTGACTCAAGGCTTTATGTTTTAATTCTTATTGCCTTGGGCTGTTCGTCCATTTTGGGACGGGCAGACTAGGTAGCAGGTGACAGGTGCTGTTCTCTTCTCACGATGCTGATATCGAAGACGAGCTAGAGGGTTGCATATTATCTTCTTATATGTACTGGATGTTCCGCTGTTTTGTATTCTCTGAGAGATATGTAGTGAGGCTTGATGTATTAACTATTTGGATGTTTGTATTCAACTATTATGGAGTTTTCATATGATGGCATTTTATTCTGTAAAGCTTCACAATACATATGTTCTATTGTATTTTGTCCATGCGCTGTGAGTAATACGATAGATTCTGTTGTTTTAATTTACCCTGACAATCGTCCATGGTCGCCTGGCACACTTTACAGCGCACTTTCTCTAGATTCGGTGCAGGGGTCATGGGCGGTCGTCACAGTTAATGATTTTGTATAAATTAAAATATGAATTAAATGAACATTTAAGCTGAATTTTGAAATATAACTTAAATTGGGAAATTTTAAATTTTATTAAAAGTGAGATTTTAATTAAGTAAAATAAATGGAAATAAGTTATATTTTGGAAATTTAAACTTAGTTGTTAAGTTAAGAATGTAATTAAAGAAATGAAAATTTAATTGTTATTTAATTTGATTTTTGTATGGAAATTTGACTTTATAAAATCATAGAAATAAAGGTATTTAAATGATTGTTTTAAATGTGAAAATATATGATTTTATAAGTTAAAATGATTTATATTAAAAGTTAATTATGTGTGAAATTGTAAATAAAACTCTGAATTTGATTTGACAGCATTTTTGAAATGTAATGTAAAGATATTACAGCATTTTAAATGCCGTCATTTTTTTTTGAAGAATGGTCAATTTATTGATAATGAGAAAAACATTTCAAGCACTATTTACAAAAGAATCAGCCCAACACGGCACTGTAACAATAAAAATGCAAACCCACAAACAATGCCCTAAACACACTGCGACAACCTAGCAAATTTGTCTAATCATGGCGGCTCATTTTCTCTTCCAGGCAAGTCTTCCTCTCTGTCAACATTAGCGATAAAACTATCAGTGCGTCTGGACAATCTAGAGCTCACAGCTTCATCTTCTTCTCCATCAATCATGTATCTCGAGGATGATGCAGTGTTTGGGAAATTAGGGTTCAAGGTCAAGGTAATGTTAAAAGGATTATCAACACGCAGAGGTAAAATCTCCCATCTTTTTAAGATATCGTCAAAATTGTGTACACTCTGACTGTAAAACTTGGATCTGTTAATGATGAGGTCACGAACATTAGATTTTATGATATTGCACACTGTGATTTTTTCTATTTTTACATTGTTAAAAATGATAGAATTTCTGCTTTTCCAAATGGTCCATATAGATGAGCTAAGCGCAGCTGTTATGATGTCTTTCTTAATATTGTTAGCTGCAAACCTCTGACTTATGTAAGCAATGGCATCTAGGAGAGAAGTATGGAAGTTTCTATGTGTTATAGGGTCACCCATCATGATTCTGATCCAGCACCAAACATGCTTAGAAAAAGGACAGTTAAAAAATAAATGCCGTCTTTTGTTAATGAACTGTTTTTGAACATAACATTTCGTAGCATTTTCTAAGTGCTGCGAAAGTTGAATTTTCTTTGGTTAATAAATATAAATGAATAAATGATCTTTGAAAATGATAAAATTTTGGAAATTAAATATTTAATTATTAAATATAATGAATTGACTTAAAATGATTTAAATGGAATAGTTGATTTGGGAAATACAACTATTTTAAAATATGATTAAATGGTATTTAAATTTAAATTAAATAGATGATGGTTTGAAATGATATTTTGATATTTTGAAATGAATTTGAAATGATATTAAATCTTGGAATAAATAATTGAAGTTTATATTAGTATGAAAATATTTGGTTTACTTGTAATTTGAATCTATTTAAAAGATATTGGACTTATGAAATATAGGATAATAAAGCTTTGGAATTTATTTTATAATTTGAATAGTTATTTTGTGGATTAAATCTATATTTAAAATTTATAAGATTTGAAATGGTCTATGGAAATTTAATTGAAATAAATGATTGAATTGAAACTTTGGAAATTTTAATACTTGATTTGAAAGTATAATAATTACACTTTTAAATAGTTTAAATGAATTATTTTGATTGAAATATAAACTATTTAAAAAGGTGACTTGAAATGATAATAAATGAATGATATCTTTAAATTTAAAAAAGTATTTAAAGTTGAATATTTAGATTTGAACTCAAATGATATTTTGGTATATTAAAATGATTTGAAATGAATTTTGAAAGGATATGATATTTTGGTATATTAAAATGATTTGAAATGAAGTTTTGGAAAGATTTGATATTTTGATATACTAAAATGATTTGAAATGAAGTTTTGAAAGGATATGATATTTTGATTATTTTGATATATTGAAATGATTTGAAATGAAGTTTTGAAATGATATGATATTTTAAATATATTGAAATGGTTTGGAATTGATTTAATCTTTATTTTGATAAAGATTTGGATTTGAAATGATATTCTATTTTGAAGTATAAACTATTTTAAATTATAACCACGGGTTATAATAACGATTGGTTGTTAAAGAGACCGGGATCGGATATGGACATACTCTCTGTCGATACCGAAAACCACTTTGACAACTATGTACGCGGTGGAGTTTCCAGAATGAAGTAGGATGGTGACGACAATCCTAAGGTATATACGTGGACCCAACTCCCGTGAGTTGGCATAAGGTGGCTAAAACAGGAGCGATCTCGGACCAGTGAGGTAGCACCTCTTATCGGACACACTTCTTCGATACCATTCTATTACTTGTGATTGATTTGGTGCGCACCCTTGATTTGGGAGTGTTGTTCGAGGTGGAGCGGTAGTGGCTGCTATGCGTTTCCATCAGTCCGTGTGCGTAATTGGTATATCTACCCTGGCATTGCCTTGTGTGCCGTGTCACCTACCATATCGAGCCCACTACGATTTTGGTTTAAAGATCCGACAGCGTTAAGGTTCACCATCCCCTTAACGCTATTTTCTATATGATTATACTTTACTAATTAGACACTACTGTATTGTAACGACCCTGAAATTCCAACCCAATTTTAAAATTTTGAATCCATTATTTTAACATAAAATTATGGAACTTTCATACGATTTCAATTAGTGTCCAAACTTTATTTAAAAATCTTACCTAGATAGTTATAGATATGGGAAAAGTTTCGTCGGAAAATACCGCAGCAAATTTTGTTCGCGTTTATTTCACATCAGTTCATTTTAAACGCGAAAATTTTTATCTCCTGAACCGAAATATTTTTACATAGAAAAATTCTAAACCATCTTCTGATCAAGACGTCATTTTTCGTTTTTCAAATTTCGGACATCTTCAGCTCCGTCGATCTTATTCTTCGGTGATTTTGCTGCATTGTCTCAATAGAAAATTTTTGAATTTTATAATTTACTCGTACCACTGATATCTTTATACCGTTGCGTTCGCCTCGTCGCGCTGATCAAAATGGTATATTTGTTTGTGTCAATCGGAGTTCGGCGCTGCGAACTATAATTATTTAACGGATTGCAAACGGGTCCGTTACGCAGCATAAAACGGTACCCATTCTCTCCAACGTTCAGCATCCTAACGGCCTTTGACTATTCAGCTACCTAAAAACCCAAAAGCCTTTCGGTTACCGTGACAATAAATTTAGACTTTTGGAATCCCAATACCACTTTATATAAACAAGCTAATTCATAATTCTTTGGTTTACATTCTCAAACTCATTTTGGTTCGTACTCCATCTGCCTTCTCTTCTCTTCTATGCATTTCATGTTTTGTATTTTTTTTTTGTGTTCAAGACTTTCAACAGCACCCTCTTCCCAAACCCAACTCCCCTGACCCTCCACCTACCCGCCCACCAGTCCATCGCACCGCCTCCTGCCCAACCCACCCTCCACCAGCCCCTCCGCCCAGGCCTTCGCCACCATCCGCCTCCGCGCCTGCTGCCCGGCCACCGCCTACACCCCAGCCCTACCCCGTCCCAGCCTTCGCCCGAGCCACCCACTGCCCTGCCGCCAACCTCCACCCATACCCAACCCGCCTCCGCCCTGCTGCCCAGCCACCAGCCCAGCAACCCGCCTGCCCCGTCCCTCCGCCTGACTCGCCCCTTTGCCTGCCCTGCCCGCGCCACCCCGTCCCTCCGCCTTCGCCCGGATCCCACCCGCCTCCCTTTGCCTTCGACCAGACCCAGCCCAGCCCGACCCGAACCCACTGCCCAGCCCAGCCGACCCGAACCCACTGCCCAGCCCGACCCGAACCCCAGACCCAGCCCGCCCAAACCCACCTTACCTCGACCCGCCGCGTCGAGCCCGCTTAGCCCGCTACCGCGTTCGCTGCCTTTTTATTTTATTTTATTTTTCTTCTTTTGATAAAATTTTATATCAGTTTTAATTTGTAACTTATGGACTCATTTATGCTTTGTCCGCGCAGTTCCAGTTGAGGCTAATTTAGCGATCTAGTCTTCCATCCACCTTATTTGCATCTAGTCGTTGGTATGATTTATATATATTTACAAATCAATATATATACATCGTATTAAGCTATTGTTTAATAACCTTTTGTTTGATTTATAGTTCGTATTCGTGCTTGTGTCGTCTATTCTAGTCTATTCAATTTCGTGCTTCGCCGTCATCTTCTTCAACCACGCAAGGTGAATATTTCATTCACGACTCAATCTATTATGCTATGATAATCAAGTGATATATGTTATTGGTGTTAATTTGAATGTTAAAATAATTGATGTTAAATTGTGATTTGAAGTTAGATATGAGAATAATTATGACATTAAATTTGTTATGTGATGTTTGGTTGTTAATATAAGTGATAATTAATATGTAATTGGAATTGATATAGGATAGTCTAAAATTCAAAATAGATTATATATGTTGAACTTGTCACTTTAAATGTTAAATAAACCGACACGTAGAAATAGGATTAGTTATACTTTGGGCCATTGAATGTATGATTGCTGTAATAATTTGATAATAAACGCCAAGTGAAAACTTATAATGTAATAATCTTTAATCCGCATGAAATGATAGTGTGGATTCTAGGAATAATTTTATTTAATTTACATAAATAAAAATGTAAATTAAATACGATTATTTTGGGATTATTTAAATAAACGGTCAAATTGTTATGTATGGTTGCTATGGATTGTTTATTTACTTTGACACCATCCCAGTTATCACACTGCAAGTTCCCTTTGTTATGCTTTGTTTTATTTATTTATTTATATTGGGTTGAAATGATAAATACCCAAATTGAACAACTTTGGCCTAGGATAGATAATTAAAAATAAGAAACCCGATTGGTCAACAAAATCATTTTGGAATTAAAATCCATTTGAGATTAAGAAATGAACAGATTTAATTGTAATGAATGAATGGATTTAATGGTAATAAAACGATGGATTTAATTGAAATAAATGAATGGATTTAATGGAAATGAATGAATGGATTTAATGGTAATACAACGATGGATTTAAGTGAAATAAATGAATGGATTTAATGGAAATGAATAAATGGATTTAATGGTAATAAAACGATAGATTTAATTGAAATAAATGAATGGATTTAATTTAAATAAATGAATGGATTTAATTGTAATAAGCAATAGATTTAATTGTAATAAATCAATGGATTTAATTGTAATAAATAAGTAGATTTAATTGTAATAAATCAATAGATTTAATTGTAATAAATCAATAGATTTAATTGTAATAAATGAGTAGATTTAATTGTAATAAATCAATAGATTTAATTGTAATAAAACGATAGATTTAATTGTAGTAAATGAATAGATTTAATTGTAATAAGTCAATGGATTTAATTGTAATAAACGAATGAATTTAATCGTAATGAATAAATGGATTTAGTTGAAATAAATCAATGAATTAGATTCATAGGATTAATTGCAATAATTAATGGACTTAATTGTAATAACTTAATGGATTAAATTGAAACGGATTAATAAATCTATTTAATGAGATAAACGGATTGACACATTTAATTGAAATGAGATTTGAATAAGTAAGTTTTAGAATCTAATAAATTGAATTTATTAGATTCGAAATTAAACCTAAATTGGATAAATTTAATAAATTTGGAATTTATTATAAATTTAATTTGAGATTAAGTAACAAAGTGACTTAAAAGGAATGTAAAACCCACTAAAGTTAAGGAGTTGATTTAGCTGTTGAAATTGGTAAATCAAAGTTTTGATTAAATTTAATGTAACGATAAATAGGAATAGGAATTAAGTTGAACTTGAATACTTAAGTGTTGTTAACTCAAGGACTTGAACTAAAACTCCATCTGGAAATATGATGTTTAAATGTTCGAAATAAATTGAATTGTGAAATGTCAAATTTTGAAAGTCAAACTTGCAACTTGACTTTTGGACTTTGATTTGTTTAAACTTTAATATTAAATGACCATCGGGTAATTAATACGTAGTTATTAAAGAGACCGGGATCGGTTATGGACATACTCTCTGTCGATACCGAAAACCACTTTAATAACTAATATACGCGGAGTGTTGATCCAGAACGAAGTGGATGATTTTGATGAACGCGTTGACTGAAGAAAGAGAACGATTTTGGATGACCCCTGACATGACTAAAACAGGAGCCGCGCCAGGCCATTGAGGATCGCCATCTCTAGCGGACACACTCCTTCGATACCATATCTATTACTTTTGTGATTCGATTTGGGTGCACCCCTTGATTTGGGAGTGTTGTTTCGCGGTGTTGAGATAGTAGCTGCTATGCTCAACATCAGTCCGGATCAGGCAACTACTAGTATCCTAGTTGGTATCGCCTCATGTACCTTGTCGTACTGATTATCCTATTCGCGACCACTACGTTGTGTTTTGTACCTTTAGTATATGGATTGCCCTCTGGTGACTTCTGGTTTTGGGGAAACTATGGTATTGTATATGCTTTTGGGAATAAAAATGTGTTAAGGGTGGAATGAGCCACGACTTAACGCTATTTTGATATCATACTTTACTGATTAGACCTTATCTATTTAGCGTATTCTATTGTATATATAGATAGTTTATCGGATCCTTAAATATGTGTATCACATTCATCTTTGAGTTATGGACTTTATTATTTGCACCCGATTATCCTGTATAAGATTTTGAGTCCCGACTCGAGTGTTTCTTTTGTATATGCTCGGGTCAGTCTGAAGCTATCCAATTGCTGATCAAGGTTGGTTGAAGATGCTGAAGACTTAGCATTTATCTTTATCAGTTATTTCCTTTCTAGTATTCGATGAACTTATGTATTGAACATCTTGTATTTCTATTGTCACTTTATGTTGAGACATTGTTGTATTCCTGTATTAGCTTCATGAACTACTATTATGATGATGTACTTTTCCGCTGCATTATTCTGTGACTATTCTGTGTCTGTGATGTTGTATTGATTCTCATTTACATATATGTATTCATAATCCCATAATGATTCGTGTTTTGTATTATTTAAGTTGACATGTGTGGATTATTGTCAATTTAAATGGTCCAAATATACGGGTTGTTACAGTTGGTATCAGAGCTTCGGTTTCCCTAAAAAAACCCTTAGTTCAGGATTATGAAACTCATTAGAGATAGGGTAGCAATACCCTAGAATGAGGAGAATCGATTCAATATCCAAACCCTTCCTATTCGAACTCCTTTGATTCGTCGATTGAATTTTCCTTTGAGTTCTATGATTTTATCCTTGGTTCTAAATTTCTTTTGGTATTTCAGGATGAGTTCCAGAAGAAACAATAGGGGTGGAAGAGGCAATGGTCCTGCTCAGGCTGCACCTGCCGCTCCAGCTCCTGTCAGATTCACCATTCTTAGTAAAGAGTATTCACAACTTGGAGGTATTAAGTTTTCTGGATCCGAGAACATTATTGAGGCTCAGCAATGGCTTAAAAGCTTGGAGAAGATATTTTCGGGTCTGGAGATCACTGACACTCAGAAGCGTCAACTTGCTGCCTGGCAACTTCAGGATGCCGCGCAAGATTGGTGGGAATCAGTTACTTCTCGTATCGAGGAGGACACCATCACTTGGGCCCAGTTTAGGTATAAAATTTAATTAGATTCCGTAATCTAAATTCTCCTTTAATCTTTGGAATGTTATTCATCTTGCCTATCTTTTGATTAGAGATACTTTCTCGGCACAATGGATGCCAGCTGCTGGGAAAACCCAACTTTATAGAGCTTTCATGGATCTTAAGCAAGGCAGTATGACTTTTTCTGAGTATGAGAGGAAATTCAACGAACTCTCAAAATTTGGACCTGGCTTGATCGATACACCACTTCTGAAGAACGAGAAATTCATTTTGGGAGCTAGACCAGAATATTATGACTTGCTTACTGGCCACACTCATTGCACCTTCATAGAGCTTGTAGATTATGCTCTTAGATATGAGGCAAAGCCTAAGGGACCTACTGCCAAGGCCACTCCTACTCAGCCATCTTCTAGCCAGCCCGGAAAAAGGAAGATGAACTTTGATCAACAAAAGAAAGCTTGGCAGAAGACTACGGGATTGGGATATGCTCAGAAAAGCCCAAACGACCTTGCTAATATCACTTGCTTCAAATGCGATAAGAAGGGCCATTATGCTAATAGTTGTCCATCTACCGGAGCTGCTGTTCCACCACCTTCTACGACTAGGAAAGATTTATGCTATGTCTGCCTCCAGCCGGGTCATTTCAAGAAAGAATGCCCAATGTATAAGCGTGGCACACCATTTGGAGTATTTGCTATCACCACTCCTACACCACCTCCACCACCTGCTCAGGATGACCAAGGTACCTTACGAAGTATTTTTCATTTACATGCTACACTTGTTAGGGTATTATTCGATACTGGTGCTTCACATAGCTTTATATCGGTAGATCTTTGTAATAAACTCAAATTAGAACCTACTCTTGCTACTACCTCCTTATGTGTCTCAAATCCTATCGGAGGACCCGCCTACCTCCGAAGTGTTTGCAAGGGGGTTGCACTTATGTATGATTTTTCTCGATTCACTTGGGATTTCTATGTACTTGGATTCCAAGCATTCGACTTTCTTTTAGGAGCGGATTGGTTAAGCAAATTTGATGCTGTTATTTCCTGCAAAACTCGTTCAGTTGCTTTGGTAAGCGACATGGATCAGCCGCTTGTCATTGAATGCAAATCACCTCAGAAATATGCCGGAAGCTTCATATTCTCTCTTGATGCTCATCTAGATGATCTTAATATTACCCCTATTGTTCAAAAATTTCCCGATGTATTTAGAGAGGTCAACTCTCTACCGCCCAAACGGTAAATTGATTTCCGTATTGATCTTATTCCTGGAGCTACTCCCGTAGTTCTCCCACACCGAAGGATGGCTCCTAAAGAAAAAGATGAACTAAAAACCCAAATTGATGATCTATTTGCTAAAGGTTTGATTAGGAGAAGTTGCTCTGAATGGGGCGCCGCAGTTGTATTTGTCACCAAATCAGATGGATCTCTTCGCATGTGTGTTGATACCGAGAACTGAACAAACGCACCCTCAAGAATCGTTATCCGATGCCTCGCATCAACGATTTATTCGATCAGCTCCATGGAGCTAAAATTTTCTCACAACTTGATCTAGCCACTGGATTCCACCAACTCAGAGTTGCTGAAGATAGTATCCATAAGACAGCTTTCCATACCGAGAATGGGTTCTATGAATGGTTGGTTATGCCATTCGGTTTGACCAACGCACCTGCTTATTTCGTCGACTTGATGAATCGAGTCTTCTGTGATGTGCTTAACAAGTTTGTTCTTGTTTTCATTGATGATATTCTCGTCTTCTCCAAAGACAAGAAGGAGCATGAGACACACCTTGCTTATGTTCTGGAAACTCTCCGAAATCATCAACTTAAGGCCAAATTCTCTAAATGCCACTTCTGGCGAGACGAAGTGAGATTCCTGGGCCACATAGTTTCTGAAAATGGGATTTCGGTCGATCCAGCTAAGATCGCCGTAATCAATGTTAGTTCTATCCTATTCGCTATTTCTATTCAATTCCTCTTATCCCTTTCTAATTTGAAATTTATCTACAGGATTGGGAGACTCCTAAAACTCCTACAGATATTCATAGTTTCTTGGGTTTAGCCGGTTATTATCGCAGATTTATTGAGCACTTTGTCCGGATTTCTGCCCCACTTACTGCTTTAACCCGGAAGGATGTTAAGTTTATTTGGAATGAGAAGTGCGAATCAACTTTTAATGAGTTGAAGCGTAAGTCAACTTCAGCCCCTGTTCTTGCGGTAATCGATGGAAGTGAAGGATTAACTGTCTATACAGATGCTTGCCGAGAAGGTTTAGGCGTTGTTCTTATGCAAAATGGAAAGGTTATTGCTTATGCTGGCCGTCAGTTAAAGACTCATGAATTAAACTATGCCACACATGACCTAGAGCTTCTTGCCGTTGTATTTGCTCTGAAACTATGGAGGCATCATCTTTTGGGAACAAAATTCGAATTATTCACTGATCATAAGTCCTTAAGATATATCTTTTCTCAGAAGGATTTGAATCAGAGGCAAGTCCGATGGCTCGAATTTTTAGCTGCATATGATCTTGACATCACTTATACTCCTGGGAAAGCAAATGTTGTAGCCGATGCATTGAGTCGTAGCAAAGCATTGTCTTGCTGTAATATTGTTGAAGGCATGTTATTTCAGCTTGTCATCTCTCCCTCTCTTATGGATCGCATAAAAGCTAAACAATATGAGGACACTTTGCTCTATCGTATGAAGGAGTTGGTTCTTGGTAGAGTTGGAAATGCCGACAGTAAAATAGGAGCGCAGATTGATAGTAATGGAATTCTAAGGATCGACAACCGTATTTGTGTCCCTAATGTCGATGGATTGAGACAAGAAGTACTTAGGGAGAATCATCAGTCATCACTTTCACTTCATCCTGGTGTCACTAAGATGTATCATAATATGAAGCGTTTATATTGGTGGAGTGGGATGAAGAGATATATTTCTATATATGTCAGTAGATGCACCACTTGCCAACAAGTCAAAGCCGATCACCAGAAGACTGCCGGTTTACTTCAACCGCTAGAGATTCCTTGTTGGAAATGGGATCAGATTTCTATGGACTTCATTGATGGATTACCAAGGACCAGAAAAGGTAACGAGAGTATATGGGTGATCGTTGATAGATTGACAAAATCTGCTCACTTTATTCCTGTTAAGACCACTCGTACTGCTTCAAGTTTGGCAGAGATATATATGAGAGAGATTGTTAGACTTCATGGGGTTCCATCTAGTATCGTATGCGATCGAGACCCTATATTCACTAGTAAATTCTGGAAGGCGTTTCAGGACGTCTTGGGCACTAAACTGAATCTGAGCACAGCTTATCATCCACAAACGGATGGCCAAACTGAAAGGGTAAATCAGATTTTGGAGGATCTGCTCCGAGCTTGCATCATTGATTTTGGTGGATCTTAGGAAGACCATTTACATTTAGTTGAATTCACATATAATAACAGCTATCAGGTAATCCAAAATTTCAATTTGAATAAGGAAAAAATTTTTGAATTGAAATATAACTATCTTTATAATCAGGCAAGTATTGATATGGCACCGTTCGAAGCTTTATATGGACGGCCATGCAAATCGCCAGCTTGTTGGATTGAGCTTGGTGATCGATTAATTCTTGGCCCAGATATGATTATGGAAGCATCCGTGAAGGTTAATGAGATCAGAAGGAAGATGAAGACCGCACAGGATAGGCAGAAGAGCTATGCTGATAGGCGTAGAAGAGATTTAGAATTCTAGGTTGGAGATGAGGTATTTCTGAAAGTATCACCTTTGAAGAATGTTATTCGATTTGGTCGTAGAGGGAAGCTTGCTCCAAGATTTGTTGGACCATTTACTATCACCGAAAGAATTGGCACACTAGCTTATAGAGTTGCATTACCAGAAAAGTTTGAGGGCGTGCACAACGTATTCCATGTTTCACACCTCCGGAAAGTCATGCGTGATCCATCCATGACCATCCCAATTGCTCAGTTAGATGAAGTAGATATTGAGCCAGATTTGACTATCGAAAGAAGACCACTCCGAATAGTCGATCGGGAAACAAGGCAACTAAGAAGGAAGTCTATAAATCTCGTAAAAGTCCAATGGAGTGCAGATGAGCGAGATTGCACCTGGGAAACTGAGGATAGCATTCGGGATTCAAACCCCGAACTACTGATTTCAGGTATAAATCAAATTTTCTTAAAAATCTATCTTGACTTTTTCGCTTACTCCATTCTTACTTCACTGTCTCGTTCTTTTCGAGGACGAAAAGTTTTGAGTGGGGGAGAATGTAACGACCCTGAAATTCCAACCCAATTTTAAATTTTTGAATCCATTATTTTAACATAAAATTATGGAACTTTCATACGATTTCAATTAGTGTCCAAACTTTGTTTAAAAATCCCACCTAGATAGTTATAGATATGGGAAAAGTTTCGTCGGAAAATACCGCAGCAAATTTCGTTCGCGTTTATTTCACATTAGTTCATTTTAAACGCGAAATTTTTTATCTCCTGAACCGAAATATTTTTACATAGAAAAATTCTAAACCATCTTCTGATCAAGACGTCATTTTTCGTTTTTCAAATTTCGGACATCTTCAGCTCCGTCGATCTTATTCTTCGGTGATTTTGCTGCATTTTCTCAATAGAAAATTTTTGAATTTTATAATTTACTCGTACCACTGATATCTTTATACCGTTGCGTTCGCCTCGTCGCGCTGATCAAAATGGTATATTTGTTTGTGTCAATCGGAGTTCGGCGCTGCGAACTATAATTATTTAACGGATTGCAAACGGGTCCGTTACGTAGCATAAAACGGTACCCATTCTCTCCAACATTCAGCATCCTAACAGCCTTTGACTATTCAGCTACCTAGAAACCCAACAGCCTTTCGGTTACCGTGACAATAAATTTAGACTTTTGGAATCCCAATACCACTTTATATAAACAAGCTAATTCATAATTCTTTGGTTTACATTCTCAAACTCATTTTGGTTCGTACTCCATCTGCCTTCTCTTCTCTTCTATGCATTTCATGTTTTATATTTTTTTTTTGTGTTCAAGACTTTCAGCAGCACCCTCTTCCCAAACCCAACTCCCCTGACCCTCCACCTACCCGCCCACCAGTCCACCGCACCGCCTCCTGCCCAACCCACCCTCTACCAGCCCCTCCGCCCAGGCCTTCGCCACCATACACCTCCGCGCCTGCTGCCCGGCCACTGCCTACACCCCAGCCCTACCCCGTCCCAGCCTTCGCCCGAGCCACCCACTGCCCTACCGCCAACCTCCACCCGTACCCAACCCGCCTGCGCCCTGCTGCCCAGCCACCAGCCCAGCATCCCGCCTACCCCGTCCCTCCGCCTGACCCGCCCCTTCGCCTGCCCGCGCCACCCCGTCCCTCCGCCTTCGCCCGGATCCCACCCGCCTCCCTTTGCCTTCGACCAGACCCAGCCCAGCCCGACCCGAACCCACTGCCCAGCCCAGCCGACCCGAACCCACTGCCCAGCCCGACCCGAACCCACTGCCCAGCCCAGCCTGACCCGAACCCACTGCCCAGCCCAACCCGACCCGAACCCCAGACCCAGCCCGCCCAAACCCACCTTACCTCGACCCACCGACCCGCCGCGTCGAGCCCGCTTAGCCCGCTACCGCGTCCGCTGCCTTTTTATTTTATTTTATTTGTTCTTCTTTTAATAAAATTTTATATTAGTTATAATTTGTAACTTATGGACTCATTTATGCTTTGTCCGCGCAGTTCCAGTTGAGGCTAATTCAGCGATCTAGTCTTCCATCCACCTTATTTGCATCTAGTCGTTGGTATGGTTTATATATATTTACAAATCAATATATATACATCGTATTAAGCTATTGTTGAATAACCTTTTGTTTGATTTATAGTTCGTATTCGTGCTTGTGTCGTCTATTCTAGTCTATTCAATTTCGTGCTTTGCCGTCATCATCTTCAACCACGCAAGGTGAATATTTCATTCACGACTCAATCTATTATGCTATGATAATCAAGTGATATATGTTATTGGTGTTAATTTGAATGTTAAAATAATTGATGTTAAATTGTGATTTGAAGTTAGATATGAGAATAATTATGACATTAAATTTGTTATGTGATGTTTGGTTGTTAATATAAGTGATAATTAATATGTAATTGGAATTGATATAGGATAGTCTAAAATTCAAAATAGATTATATATGTTGAACTTGTCACTTTAAATGTTAAATAAACCGACACGTAGAAATAGGATTAGTTATACTTTGGACCATTGAATGTATGATTGTTGTAATAATTTGATAATAAACGCCAAGTGAAAACTTATAATAATAATCTTTAATCCGCATGAAATGATAGTGTGGATTCTAGGAATAATTTTATTTAATTTACATAAATAAAAATGTAAATTAAATACGATTATTTTGGGATTATTTAAATAAACGGTCAAATTGTTATGTATGGTTGCTATGGATTGTTTATTTACTTTGACACCATCCCAGTTATCACACTGCAAGTTCCCTTTGTTATGCTTTGTTTTATTTATTTATTTATATTGGGTTGAAATGATAAATACCCAAATTGAACAACTTTGGCCTAGGATAGATAATTAAAAATAAGAAACCCGATTGGTCAACAAAATCATTTTGGAATTAAAATCCATTTGAGATTAAGAAATGAACAGATTTAATTGTAATGAATGAATGGATTTAATGGTAATAAAACGATGGATTTAATTGAAATAAATGAATGGATTTAATGGAAATGAATGAATGGATTTAATGGTAATAAAACGATGGATTTAATTGAAATAAATGAATGGATTTAATGGAAATGAATAAATGGATTTAATGGTAATAAAACGATAGATTTAATTGAAATAAATGAATGGATTTAATTTAAATAAATGAATGGATTTAATTGTAATAAGCAATAGATTTAATTGTAATAAATCAATGGATTTAATTGTAATAAATGAGTAGATTTAATTGTAATAAATCAATAGATTTAATTGTAATAAACCAATAGATTTAATTGTAATAAATGAGTAGATTTAATTGTAATAAATCAATAGATTTAATTGTAATAAAACGATAGATTTAATTGTAGTAAATGAATAGATTTAATTGTAATAAATCAATGGATTTAATTGTAATAAACGAATGAATTTAATCGTAATGAATAAATGGATTTAGTTGAAATAAATCAATGGATTAGATTCATAGGATTAATTGCAATAATTAATGGATTTAATTGTAATAACTTAATGGATTAAATTGAAACGGATTAATAAATCTATTTAATGAGATAAACGGATTGACACATTTAATTGAAATGAGATTTGAATAAGTAAGTTTTAGAATCTAATAAATTGAATTTATTAGATTCGAAATTAAACCTAAATTGGATAAATTTAATAAATTTGGAATTTGTTATAAATTTAATTTGAGATTAAGTAACAAAGTGACTTAAAAGGAATGTAAAACCCACTAAAGTTAAGGAGTTGATTTAGCTGTTGAAATTGGTAAATCAAAGTTTTGATTAAATTTAATGTAACGATAAATGGGAATAGGAATTAAGTTGAACTTGAATACTTAAGTGTTGTTAACTCAAGGACTTGAACTAAAACTCCATCTGGAAATATGATGTTTAAATGTTCGAAATAAATTGAATTGTGAAATGTCAAATTTTGAAAGTCAAACTTGCAACTTGACTTTTGGACTTTGATTTGTTTAAACTTTAATATTAAATGACCATCGGGTAATTAATACGTAGTTATTAAAGAGACCGAGATCGGTTATGGACATACTCTCTGTCGATACCGAAAACCACTTTAATAACTAATATACGCGGAGTGTTGATCCAGAACGAAGTGGATGATTTTTATGAACGCGTTGACTGAAGAAAGAGAACAATTTTGGATGACCCCTGACATGACTAAAACAGGAGCCGCGCCGGGCCATTGAGGATCGCCATCTCTAGCGGACACACTCCTTCGATACCATATCTATTACTTTTGTGATTCGATTTGGGTGCACCCCTTGATTTGGGAGTGTTGTTTCGCGGTGTTGAGATAGTAGCTGCTATGCTCAACATCAGTCCGGATCAGGCAACTACTAGTATCCTAGTTGGTATCGCCTCATGTACCTTGTCATACTGATTATCCTATTCGCGACCACTACGTTGTGTTTTGTACCTTTAGTATATGGATTGCCCTCTGGTGACTTCCGGTTTTGGGGAAACTACGGTATTGTATATGCTTTTGGGAATAAAAATGTGTTAAGGGTGGAATGGGCCACGACTTAACGCTATTTTGATATCATACTTTACTGATTAGACCTTATCTATTTAGCGTATTCTATTGTATATATAGATAGTTTATCGGATCCTTAAAGATGTGTATCACATTCATCTTCGAGTTATGGACTTTATTATTTGCACCCGATTATCCTGTATAAGATTTTGAGTCCTGACTCGAGTGTTTCTTTTGTATATGCTCGGGTCAGTCTGAAGCTAACTAGTTGCTGATCAAGGTTGGTTGAAGATGCTGAAGACTTAGCATTTATCTTTATCAGTTATTTCCTTTCTAGTATTCGATGAACTTATGTATTGAACATCTTGTATTTCTATTGTCACTTTATGTTGAGACATTGTTGTATTCCTGTAGTAGCTTCATGAACTACTATTATGATGATGTACTTTTCCACTGCATTATTCTGTGACTATTCTGTGTCTGTGATGTTGTATTGATTCTCATTTACATATATGTATTCATAATCCCATAATGATTCGTTTTTTGTATTATTTAAGTTGACATGTGTGGATTATTGTCAATTTAAATGGTCCAAATATACGGGTTGTTACATGTATATAGCGTATATTACTACATAGTAAATAGTTTAACGGATCCTTAAAGAATGGGAGATCCCAAGCATTCTTTAAGTTACTTGTACCTTTATTACAGTTCACTTGAGTTGGTTTACATTATATAAGTATATATTGTCCTGACTCGAGTGTTTTGTGTTTTGCTTTACGCTCGGGTCAGCCTGAGTTATTCACAGATTTGGATTTCCACTCTCTTGGAGATTTGAATCGCTGGAGATTATCTGCTTGTCTTATCCTATCTATTTCAGTTCCGTTGTTCTACTCAGCTTGTACTTGGTTATTTTATTGAGACTTCTGTTGTACTATATTTCTTCTGTTGTATCTTATTTAACTCTGATATATTTACATAGTAGCTTCATGAACTACTATTTCCTTTACTTCCGCTGCATTATTTTACTCTGTGTCTGTGATCTGTGATTATATTAATTTACTGTATATTCTGAGATTTGCCAAATTTTATTTACAATGCGGTATTTTGAGCAATTCATTTCCGGCATGAGTGTCTACCTATACACCTATAATGGATGCGAATGGTTGAAAATATCGGGTCGTTACAGTACTATAGCCAAACTATACTAATATCATAATGCCAAGCCTTGCTTAATGTTAAAAGATTTTGTATTTACTGGATTAACCAAAAATTATAGATTATATAACAAAAGCTTATATATTAACCAAAGCTTGTATATTAAAGTTCTTGAATGTAACAGTCTGATTAAAACATCCTTTTAAGTTTTAAAACTGTCATCTTGTTATAAGTTTAAGAAACTAACCCAAACTTTCAAATAAAAACAATTACCTACCACTAATTAGTCCTTTGTCATACAGAATGCTTCTGTGCTCCTGACATACCAACTTTGTTAACAAGGTCATGATAAATTTTAATATAAATTCATAAAGATTCCATATCATTTCCGTAATTTAGTGAGCATATCAACCATAAACATAAATGAGCATATACTCATGTATATAACAAATTGGATGGAAAAAAGACAGAAAATGTGAAGGGACCTGCATGTACTCATGTATATATAACAAATTGGAAGAAAAAAAGACAGAAAATGTGAAGGACTCTGATATGATAACAAAAATTTACAAATTGGATGAAGTCATCTCGCTAATACATAAATGGGCGCATTTCAAATTTACAATTTAATAAACTGTACATTAGATATTATATTTCTAGTTTATTTCCTTGAACATTCACGTTACCTTATTTGTAAACTATCACTGTTACCTTGAACTTGTTGAATTACAGTTTACAGTTTACAATGATGAATTACAATTTACAGTGCAAAAGATACAACAGACACGCAAAAATTATGATTCACTTGGGGCAGAACTTCGTATATTGTTGCACTTACACAGATTCAATCATGGACACGTGCAATTTACAAATATTAATTCAAGGCAATTATACTCACATGCTTTCCTTTCCTTCGTGACGCTATTGTTTTTTGCAACAACTAGAGTCTAACACCAGCTTGATGCATTGCGACTAATCGGGGCTAGGGTTTTCGATTAGCAGATGAACACTTGAGCAGATTTAGATTTTTCGATTATAAAATGAAGACGAGAACCGAAAGCACTAATCAGATCTAGGGATTTAGGGAATCTAGGGTTATTCGTGTTTTTTTCCTTTTGGTGTTATCTGAATAGTCAAATTCTAAAATCGCAAAGAAGATAATAAGAAGGGACCACGTTCTGTTTGGGTATGGATTGTATTGAAATGGGCTAATAATTGGGTTGGGTTACGTTACAAAACAATGTAATTTTTTGGTCGGTTAACGGTTAACCGACCGACCAAATTTTTTTAATCGTTAACCAAACCGAAAATGGTCGGTTATGGTCGGTCGGTTAACCAATGACGTCGGTTAACCATGTTTATCGATTAAGTCGGTTCAGTGGATGTCGGTTAAATCGATTAAGTCAGTTAAATCGGTTAAATTCCCACTCCTAATGTAGCTTGAGTTTGCTCAACAAATAATTATAGTTAGCTTACCTCGTCTAGTCAATATATTAATAATACTACACATAAGATATCTAGCTTGAGTTTGTTCAATAACCAGAGAGTATGCAAGTAGTTTATTAATATAAAATGGTTATGGACAACACTTATATTAAAAATTCATAATCTTCAATGAGTGATATTGACTTATGGAATAATGTATTTTTTATGAAATCCCCCCATGATTCAAGTGTCGGACACATTAGAGATCACGGTATACGTATTATATGTATGTATTTATTCTTTAAGTGTAATTAGATTTCTTACTATTCCACCTTTAATTTATACATTTATATTATATAAGTTTTATTATTATATAACTTTTATATTTTATTTAACTTGTATAATATTTATGTATAACATTATATTAATTGAATCTTGTCTAATTAATTTAATTAATTAACACTTTAATTAATTATTATTTTATTCAATTATAACATGTTATATTGAATATATACACTATAACCTTTACAGTAATACATGTTGGCGTCAAAATTGGCCACCAACACCCCATTATGCAAAAGATCCAATATTCAATCCAATCATAGATATATGAAGAGAAATAGATGAAGAACAAAATTAAAACAATCAGAAAGCAAGTAAAAAGAGACAAGATTTATAGTGGTTCGGCTAACTCTGGCCTACGCCACTCCCAAATAATCATTTTTATTATACTGAAGTTTGTTTATAGTTACAATCTGAAATCCAAGAATAAAATTGACAAAGTGTAGCCTTGGTTGAAGATAAAGAGAAGCATGAAGAAGATCCTTTTCTGACGCCATGCCTACCGTATTTGTAGGGGAAGATGTGCAGAGATCGAGCTGAAATTTTGGCAGAAGGTTCAGGAGACCAAGACGAGTCCACCCAAAAATTTCCAAGCCCATCGGAGCCCAAAATAGGGATCAGTACCAATCCCTATTTAGTGTCCAAATGGGGTGCGATCCCTCTGGGTGGTTCCCCATGATGTTAGCAACTTGCTCTTTAAATTTTGTGTCATTTTGACTTACGGTTTGTAAGATATCGCGTTTTCCATGAAGTAGTATTTCTTGAATCCCGATTTCTGCCGATCTCTATTGAGGGATAGGTACCGATCCCTCCATCTTGCTCCAAATATCATGCGATCCCTAGAGGAGCTTCTTCATGTTGTATTATGCTTAGCCTCCAAGTTTCATACCAATTGGACTTGTAGAACTCGAGTTATTGATCAATCTTTGCTGTAATATGTTGTAAAGGCTGATTATAGACGATCCCTATGGACGGATAGGTACCGATACCTCCAACTTACTCCAAATGCTATGTGATTCCTATAGGGCGTTCCACATGTTCTAATTAGCTTGTCCTCCAAGTTTCATGTTAATTGAATGTGTAGATGTTGAGATATTGATCGATCTTCGCTGTGAAATTAGATTTTGCTGACCCCTAAGAGGGATAGGTACCGATCCCTCTTACTTCATCCAAATGATTTGCGATCCATAGGGTAGGATCCCAAGGGTCCCCACATCTTGCTTACAAAATTTCATATGTGGTGGACTTGTAGATCGTGAGATATTGATTGTTTTCCACAAGAATGCCTTTGTACTCTGAAGTACGCCGATCCCTATTGTCGGAGCCAATCTACAGTGATCCTTCTTATAACATTGAGCCATATTCCATACTTCGAACATTTTGCTTGGCATATTTATCAATTCCATTCAACCTCGACTTGATATTATTATCCGTACTTGATTTCTGGGCCCTACAATCATTGCTCTGGACTTATCGGCCTTAATAATTGTGAAGTCTATTAGGTTAAATCTACTTGTATATTGCCTCAGTGAATGGTGGGTTAACACTTTGCCCCCTAAAATATGCTTTGTGATAGGAATGCGTGTTTTGAATTACCATAAATCCAAAATTCGAGGTCCATAATCCATCGATAGCCATATTATCCAATCCTTTGCCAATCCAAACCCATGGTCTCTTCGGATCGTTAGTGAAATCCATGACCATTCCAAGTCGATCCAATTCCAAACCCATGATCTCTCCGAATTGTTAGCCAAAGCCCAGACCGCTTTGCTCCCATATCCAAATGCATAGCTGTTCGAAGATGATATCCAAATCCATAACCTCTGGGTTGTTATCCTAATCCAAATCCTTGATCTTACTGGATCCTTACCAAGCACAATACATACTCGACGACCTGAGCAGGCCGATCCATCACGTTCGAGCGAAGCGGCCTACCCCTTACCAGGCATAGTCCATACTTGACAACCTTGATCTCTCCGGACCCTTGCCGAGCATAATTAATACTCGACGACCTGAGTAGGTCAATCCATTGCATTCAAGCGAAGTAACCTACCCCCTGCCAGGCATAGTCCATACCTGACGACCTTGATCTCTCTAGATCTTTGCCGAGCACAATCCATACTCGACGACCTGAGTAGGTCAATCCATCGCGTTCGAGCAAAGCGACCTACCCCTTGCCAGGCATAGTCCATACCTGACGACCTATGTTATCCATTACATTAATCCAAATTTAAGCATTCCAAAGTCCATAAAATAAGAGTTCGTCAAACCAATAAACCAGAGTTCAAATAAAACTAGAAAAACAAGAGTTCAAAGCAAACAAGAAGAAAAAACAAATTTCACAAACTCTAGCATTACAGTTTATCATCATCTCAAAGCATGCCTAGGGACTGTCCTCGATTCCATACATGTGTAAGTGACTTAGCCATCCTACTATGGAGTTTGCTACTTATTCCATGACATCCCGATCAATTGATGACAAGTTGACGATGATGCCTTGATACAGTACCATTTTCATTTAGGGTGGATGGTGGCTGCTCCTGTTCTACCACCGTAGCCTGAGTCCTTGCATATTATTGTAACTGACCATTCCTCACATGTTCCTCAATGATATCCTTCAAATGCCTACAATCATTTGTATTGTGCCCATCCAGCTCATAGAATAGGTAGCGCTTTCCTGATGTCCGTTCGCGTTCGGAGGGTTCCTTCCTTATCGGCGTCCGATATGGAAGGCACCCTCGAGTATCCAGATATATCCGTTCTAGGGTTTCATTCAATTCCGAGTAAGAAGAGAACTTGGGTTCCCCCCTCTGTCACTTTGATCCGTCGAAGCTATTATCCATGTTCCGTTTACCCTTGTCCTTTCCTGAGCTTTCACCGAGTGGTTCTCCATCTCGTACCGTATTAACTTCTATTGCACCTTTATTGGCTTTTGCATCTTCTTCTCGTAGAAACCTTTTTGCTTCATGGTGGAATTCCCCGAGATCCATCAGTGGATCCCATATCAGTGATATTTTAAAATCTGAATTATCTGCAACTCTTGACACAGCCGCCATCAAAACCATCGATGGATCTGGTCGATCCACCGAAACAATTGCCGCGTTGAACCTGTTTAAGAAATTCTTGAGTGATTCTCCTGCCCACTGCTTTACTGATGTCAATGTCATCACATTCTTGGGTCTCTTAATGTGAACCCAAAATTGCTTCATAAATCTTTCAACCAATTACATCCATGTGCTAATAGAACCGCTCTCCAATTGTCTGAACCATAGCCCAGCTACATCCGTTAAGTACAAGGGGAAACACCATGCTAAGACTTTTTCCGATGCCCCCAGTACTTCCATGTGTCGTATATACCTCATCATATGCATAGTAGGATCCGACTTTCCATCATAAGCTTCCAATGTGGGTAGTTTGAATTCTAGTAGATTTCTAACATTCCTGATATTAAGAGCGAATGGACTTCTATTTACATCCTCCAGATCGCTGTTCACCAATCCTCCTCGCATAGCTTGCCTTATCATCTTTGAAAACCTGTCATTATCTTCCAATGGTAGTCTCCTATCATCATGTTCAAGCTGCCCCCCGAGTCTACGAGGGAATTCTAGAACGTATTCCTTCAAACGAGCATTCAAATTCTGATTCGCACCAAGCTCCTTGGGATAGATCGCAGGTCCTCTAGCATCATGATCAACTATACCCGGGGCATGCCCCCTAGCCTTTGGGGATCGATGCCGATCCCTCTGGAGGGATCGGTGTCGACCCCTCTAGGGTGGAAGGGGACTTCCCCGGCTGCTCTGTTTTATTACTTTGTCTATTAGATCCATTTTCATGTTCCCTGTTCTGATTTCCAGCGATTCTTGCTACTTCAACTCCTTGATTCCATGCTCTAGCTTGTCTAATCTGTTGGAGCAAATTCTGCATCATCCCCTCCTGTCTTTTCAGCATCCTCTCTTGCATATCATCCATCATCATTTCCATCTCATCCCTGGTGATGTATATAGATGCTTGATTAGCTCCAGCTCCTGAGGAAGCCTCCTAACTCCCTCCATGGTGGCTCCTTTCTAGTGGCGCTCTCCTTGTTGATTGCCTAGCCATTGCGTCATATATCCAAGTATCCAAGCTTCAAAATCTAAGCTCCTAGCTTTCAAATCCACTGGTGCAAGTCTTCTTAGTGAAAGCACCAAAATGTTGGCGTCAAAATTGGCCACCAACACCCAATTATGCAAAAGCTCCAATATCCAATCCAATCACAAAAATATGAAGAGAAATAAATGAAGAACAAAATTAGAACAATTAGAAAGCAAGTAAAAGGAGAAAATATTTATAGTGGGTCGGCTAACTCTGGCCTACGTCTACTCTCAAATAATCATTTTTATTATACTGAAGTTCGTTTACAGTTACAATCTGAAATCCAAGAATAAAATTGACAGAGTGTAACCTTGGTTAAAGATAAATAGAAGCAGAAGAGGATCCCTTTTCTGACGCCATACCTGCTGTATTTATAGGGAAGACGTGCACGGATTGAGCTGAAATTTTGGCAGAAGGTTCGGGAGACCAAGACGAGCCCACCCAAAAATTTCCAAGCCCATTGGGGCCCACAATAGGGATCGGTACCAATATCTATTTTGGTGTACAAATGGGGTGCGATCCCTCTGGGTGGTTCCCCATGATGTTAGCTACTTGCCCTCCAAATTTCGTGTCATTTCGACTTACGGTTTGTGAGATATCGCGTTTTCCGTGAAGTAGTATTACTTGAATCCCGATTTTTGCCTATCCCTATGGAGGGATAGGTTCTGATCCCTCCATCTTGCTCCAAATACTATGCGATCCCTATGGGAGCTTCTCCATGTTGTATTATGCTTAGCCTCCAAGATTCACGCTAATTGGACTAGTAGAACTCGAGTTATTGATCAATCTTTGTTGCAATATATAAATTGTGAAGTCTATTTGATTTCTGGGCCCTACAATCATCGCTCTGGACTTATTGGCCTTAATAATTGTGAAGTCTATTGGATTAAATCTGCCTGTATACTGCCTTGGTGAAAGGTGGGTTAACAATACACATATATCTTATATATACTAGTGTAAATCGCACGTATGTGCATTTATATAAATATTTCATCGGAACGGAGATGGCGGTTGAGATGGCAAACGAATGATGAGATTCCGTTGATGGATGAAGGGTATTTTTGGAATTTCAAAAAGACACCGTGGAAATCATATTCATTGAATTCTCTTTATTAGTAGTTGAGATGTGTGTGTGTTTTATTTAAATAATTAACCTTTAATTAATTAACCTATATTTTATTTATTAATTAATCAACCTTTAATTAATTAATTTAATTAAAGTATATTAATTTCAAAAATTTATTTTATATACATACATGTATACTTATGTTACCTTGAACATTTTAAAATAACATAACATATACCAACATACATAATTCATACAAATATTTATTAATTTGTTAACTTATTTAATTAATTTATCATATCAATCTTAATTAATAAATTTTGAATTTTGAATTTTGAAATCAATTTAAAATTTTCAAATATTTTGAAAATATCATTGCCTTTTCAAATATTTTGAAAACTTATATTGTATTGTAACTTTTATAATAATCATGTTTTTATTTTAGAATTAATTTTTAACTTTAAAATCTTTTATTAAATTTTCAAAACAATTTTGAAAATTTGCCTGTGACCCAATTCAAATTGGGCATTTTCTATTATGGGCAACCTTTGGGCTCACTTTACCTTTCAGGCCAGACCTTTAACCAGATAGGACATGGTACTTGATTACCTAATTCCGATCATAGACATTATATTTTTAGACACCGTACTAAGTGGGCAAGCTTAATTAGTTAGCTTTGACATGATTAATTTAGACCATATACTAATATTGGAACCGGGCCAATCCATAACGAGGTTAAAGGGTAAATTTAAAAAAAATCTTCTTTTAATCTATTGGGCTTGTGAAGTTTAAAGATATTGTAGATCCAATCTAAAAGGTGTTTTAAATAAAATCCTTTATATTATTTGATTAGTTTGAAAGAGTTTGAATTTGATTTAAATTTAAATGAATGAGTGTATCAAATACACCCATGTGTGTAGCAGTTACTTACTAAAACTAATTTGAGATGGAAACCTTTTGTTTCCTTCTCTAATACTCGTGCAATCAATTAAGGAAATAAACAAAATTAGTTGGAGAGAGAGAAACCTTTCATTTCCCTATCTTTGATTAGATTGATAATTTGTTACATATCATTAATGATCAATTTAAACATGGCATGAAAAGTGAATAAATCCAAATATACTAATAGTGTATACTGTGTAAGTGCAACATATAAGAAGTTTGCTTGTATATGAATAAAACATGTGTAAGTGAATTTAGAGAAAGAAACATTTCTATCTTCTTCTCATTAATTAGATCAACTGATATATTAAATGTCATTTATAACTAAATTTACACATGTCTTTATTGTCCAAGTTTTGACTAATTACAAGACACATACACACAAGCATATGTAAATAATGATCAAATATACTTTAAATTCAAAATAACATACTTATGTAAAACATGGAATCTTATATGTTTACCATTTAAAATGAATAACTTGAAAGATGGTTTTGACTTATAGAAGAATTCAACATTAGATCTGTAATTTTTCCACTAAAGTCCTTCTACTATTTCTAATTAAAATAATACAAGTATGTGTTTATATACATATGTAAATAATATCAAACTATATTTAACTTGAAATAACATACAAAATGAAAATTATAATCTCATATGTTTTACAACCTAAAATAAATACTAGAAGTCTAATTTTAGTTTATGAATGAATACAACATTCGATCTATAATTTTGCAGTCCTTTTATAATTTTTCATTTAAACAAGTAAATAACAATAAAATATATAGTAATCAAAATAACAAGATTGCACATGAAAATCATTCTCAATTTCATAAATGATTTCAAACAATTATGTATATGTTTCACTTATATCTACCTATAATATATGTATGTGTGTGTGCATGTATATATATATATGTCTATGTATATGCGTGTGTATCAAAATATTTGAATCAAATAAAATTAGATCTTGGTTTGAAAGTTTTTTTTGAACTTTTGTTTCTAAAATAATATTAAACAAAATTGGATAACATAAACATATAAATAAATTTGTTGTAAAAGATGTAAGATCCATTCTAAATTTACAAGATATGACCTATGATAATAACATTATAAGAAGAGGATGCAAGATATTCAAACATGTTGTAACATAAATTAAAAGCGGCTGAAAATTACTAATTAAAGATGCCAAAAGACTACACCTTAAATGATGGATCAAGAGCTCCGAGATCCAGAATTCAACATCTAGATTTTGCAAAGATCAAGAGGGATAAACCACCTTTTATAAATTAGTTTATTTTAAAAAAAAAATTGGAATTTTTTTTAGCCATGTTGTCATGTTAATTTCGGCCATGACTCATTTAGGAGAGAAGAAGAGAGAATGATAAAAGGAATGAGTGAATAAGGAAGGTAACTAATTTTTAATTAAGGCTAGAGATTATTTTCATTCCTTTATTTACTTCCTTGCCATTACAAATCCAATTTGAACCCTTTCCTTTCCCTTTGTTTGGCTGGCCAAACATAGATGCCACATGGGCCTCAAAAGATCGCAAAATCTACTTGGCATTTATACCATTTAAATCCAATTGAAACATCTATAGGCATCGTATATCGATAAGCGCGTTTATAACTTTTATTTACACACTTTATTAAATGCTAACGGTATTCAAATCAAATTAAAGTTAATGTTAATATTTCGTAAATGTTAATTAATTTAAAAGCACACTTAGTATTTATTCTATTTAAATCCAATTTAAATATTCTACCGACATTGTATATTGATACGTACGTTTATAACTTTTATAAACTAATGGTATTTAAACAAATTAATAAAATTTAATAGTAAATGAAACAACTCGCTCTTTAGACCCTCAGAATTCGATGCTAATACATCCATGGTATTCGCGTGTCGAGCATCCAAATGCCGGGAAGATGGATTATTGGGGGAAAGGAAAGAAAAGACAGAACACAATCTCACATAGTGATGAGTAATATATAATATACAACAGATCTTTATAGAAGATAACAGTAATATACATACATCAAAATCAGAGTACACTAATCTATCATCAGCCTGGACAATTGTAACAATATGTCCTCATAATTGTTGATAAGTACAAACGACAAATGCAGCGGAAATAAAATATACGTGAATACGTCTTGGAGGCATCCAGCTCGTCTCTTAAAGCTCTCAAGCATCCAAACTAAATATGAAATTATGCTCGGTCTGACGCAAGCATTTTAAGAAAAATAAGCTAGGATCAGTCTGGTAAACCATCATGAAAAACACTCCTTAAATGGATTTTAATGTTATAAAACCTTTTAAAATAAAGGTATCTTGTAATAACACGCCGCATGTAACGTTTCGACTTTTCGACGCTCGAAAGTCGACATTAATACGTCCACTGTATCAAATGCCGCGCAATCGAATGCCGGAAAACCGAACCATTAGGGTTTAAAAGAAGAGGTAGAAGAAGGCAGAAGAAAAAGAAACAAAAACAACAACAGAATCTCATATTCGCAGCGGAACAATATATAATAGATAATCACTAGTCTTTTAAACAAAGAACTATATCAGTTTATACAATACAACAATGGGAGTCAATATACAACTCAATACAACAATGGACAGTTATATAAACTTGTCCTCATACAGAATACACAGCGGAATAAATAAACAAGTATGGGAGTACGTCTCGCCATCCAGCTTGCCTCCAAAGCTCTAGAATATCCAGAATATCCTGATAACATAACTCTAAGCTGCTTGTGTGGAAAATTATGGGCACCCAGAGTTTAGAAAGGGAACAATAAACTCCGAGTCAGTCATGGTGACTGGTGTGAGATCGTAAAATAGTTATTTTCACAAAGAAAATAAAACAAATTCCGCAATGCTTTTGGAAAATGAAACTACCATAAGACCTCCCGCCACACACACAATGCAAACGCAGAATTGGAGGAGATTTCTCCTTATGATAGTCAAAAATGTTTACTATGAAAAATCAGTTGTTATTATTATTAATGTCTAGTGTGGAAAACATTTCGAAAGTATAATATTAATCTTAGCCAGCATAGGCATTTCACACTTATGCCTACTATAGCTACTATGTTCAATAGCAGGTTACCGCCACATTCCATAGCAGGTTATACAACTAAAACCGTACAAGGTTCATATTGTTTCTTTGAATTTTCCAACAAATGGTCAGGCTAAGGAACTTCCTACTGCCACATGGGAACGCCTCTGGATGGACGCCCCGAGAGTCAACCTGCTCTCTGCCAACACAAGGCCGGTTACCCCCTTCCCGGGTAGTAAACCTAAGATATGCCACCCCCGGTCCTTTGGGACCTTTATCCGAGGCACCTTGATCACACAGCAACAATCACACAGAGTAAATGAGATTGGAGCAACCACACAGGTAAATACCTGGGCTCCACACCATGATACCACCTTTTTCCAGAAGGAATGGTCATACCCTAGGGGAGCTACCCCTGAAACCTTGCCGCATCTTTCCTGTTTCGACCATTACCGGTTTGTGAGGTCCGATGAGGTATCGTCCACAAAGCTAGGCTTTTTCACAAAGCCATGCTTTGATCACAAAGGATCAACAAATGATCATCAACACACAGCAACACTTAGCATGCCACACTACCAAATTGGGAGTATATCATTGATAACCTTCAACTACATAACCTCTGAGCTCGTACGTCTCAGAGAAGGATGTTAAGCTAAGAGAATAAATCTCCACCACCAAACAGAAATGTATTTGAAAGAAATCAGCTTTATATCTCAAAGTGTAGTGTCAGACATACAACCATACAAGTCTGTTCCAGGTTTGAACAGAACCGAAGGCACTTCCGAAGAAGCCCTTGCAATCCGGGTATTCACTAATCACGTCCGGACTTCCCATCACAAGAAGAGTGATATAGATATCTATACCGGAGCAACTCGGTGCAGAGACATTCGACAGGTTGTCCTTTCATTTTTGAAAATACCCGGTCTTCACACTGGTCTTCAAATGCAATCCATTTCGTCGTATCATTATTCGGAATGGGTTATATGACATAAATGTCCTTTCCCGGCTAAACCGAATAACGAGCACATATTTCAAAATAAGTGTTGCATTCAAATTGCAAGCAAATCACAACAAATACCCATTTAAAGGTCAATATTGATAGTCGGTTATTTAACTATCAACAACATTCACAACAATCATCAGATTTAAATAATTTTCCCAAATTATTTATTTTATAAATATCTTCACAAGATATATATTTTTCCACACTTCAACACTTTGAAAACAAATTTCAAATCACTTTTCACCTTTCAGCTTTTGAAAATCAATTTCAAATCAATTTCCTTACGCGGAATATATTTCCAAATATTTATTCATTCCCACTGGAAATCTGCCGAGTTCAAATATTTTAAAATGATTTATATCCCTATCTAAAATATAATTAGAAAAACATTTTCTCCAAAATATTACTTTAAAAAAAACCAACTTTAGAACCTTTAATTTATATTGTGAAACTACTTTGGAAATATACTCGGCTTTTCAAGGAAAATACACTTCCATTTCAAAATGGTCCATTTAAACCAATTAAATAAATCCTTATCGATTTATTTCAAATTTACATCCCAAATCTGTAAATTTATTTCCACACTTTAAAAATAAATCAGTGTTTATTTTTAAAACAAATTTCCCTTTCCTTTATAAATTCCATTTTGAATTTACATTCCCAAATATTCACTTTTAACACCAAATCAATTTCAAATTGATTCTGCCATTTATTTCAAATACCAAATCATTTTACAATCGATCTCCAAATTTCTTTCAGCACAAAATCCATTTTCATTCAACATCAAATAAATTTTAATATCGATTTCCCAAGGATTAATTTTCAAATACCAAATCAATTATCAAATTGATTTCTAGAAATTCATTTCCTTTTTAGAATAAATCCTTTTATTCTTTCCAAATTATTTAAAATTCCATTTTCAATAAATTCTTTAACTTTTTAAACAATATTATTCAAAGCCCATTTATTAATATCCTTTCCCATATTTTTGGAAATAATTCGATAAGATTTCAAAAATCAATTTTATGCCTTCAAATTCCTTCTTTTAAACTTCACCCAATTCTTTCAAAAAGAATTCACTTAAAATTTCCAACTTTAAATTCAAAAATCCAATTTTTATTTATTTTTGGTATCCAACGATACCAAAAATACATTCGGCTAAATTATAGCCTTCAACAAATTCAATCACAAATATAATCATACACAGATTATAAATAAATCATCACACAGCTTATGAAACAAATTCATACAATTTGAGGAATCCAGTTGGATCCCTCCAACCTGTTTCCCTGCATCCGCAGATGAAAGCACAATACCAATTCCACTTCGAGGTGGAATATCGCGGTATATGGGATTTATAAAAATATCATCCGCTATTATGCGGCGCATAGGGTCTCATCCGCTATATAATGCGGGAAATCAATAACTCCAATATATATATTCCAATATATATATATATATTGCTATATATTACTATATATACTATCACAATCAGGCAATCAATCAATAACTGCAAATTCAAATTTTAGTTTGAGTGAGCCGATCTCACCTTTTCTTTTATTTTGCAATCCATTTCCAATCCTTTCTATTTCCATTTCAGCTTGTTTTCTTGATTTATAGACCTTGTATAAATATTTTATACAATCTATTAATATCCGAACCAATCGAATAATTAAATTTCTATTTGAAAATTTAAACTAACCCATGATTTATTTTAAACTAATAAATTTTCCTTTGAAAATCCTTTAGTAACCATAATGGATTAAATGAGTTATCTAAATAAATTAAATCAGTTTATTACCAGATTAATCACTAATATATATATATACACATTTTTCTCTATTTTAACCATATATATATCTTTAAAATAAAGTTGCTCTTGCTGTACTATTTCCTGTATATATACTCAAATTGAAAAATCTGGATATATTTATTTTCTGTACAACAAATATATATATACATATATATATATTAATAAAACAAAATAGAAAATATCCTTACTTCGTTATTGAGCAACAGCCGCTCCTCCCAGTCGCGACCGAATCCACGCGAACGAAAATCGCGATCAGAACTCCGTTCGCCATCCACGAGATCCACGCTCAACCGATTTCCAATCGTCGCCATGAATTCCTCCCTACTCCACCTCGCCGCTGTGGCCTCGAACGACTCCTCTACAGTCCATGTCTACTCCATCGTCGAACCCTAACCAGAACGTCGAACTCCACTTTATCGCTTCGCCGACCCCGAGCCTCCTCAAATCTACCGCTCGACCACGCGCTTGAAGTTGCGATCGATTTGCGATCGCAATAGCCCCTTTTTTTTCTCTCTTCGATTCGAAAATTTCGAGAGGGATTCGGCTCTGATATCGTATGAATTTTGGTTCGATTAATTTTGTAGCCAGAGGAAGGATTCTCGATTATATAAAGAGGCTCGCGATTTTGAATGGGGCAGTAGATTGAAAAGCTCGGCTATTATCTGATTTTGAAATGAATGAGATTTTTTTCTTTCTCTGTTCGAACTATATGATTCGAGAAGTAGGGAAAAGAAAAGGAAGGGTACGAAGGAGGCAACGTGGTGGCTGGTTGTACGAATGGTCGTAATAAGAATAAATAAATATAATTTAAATTGATTTCAAATTGTCTCGAATTTGTAGCTTAAATTTTTGACCTCCTATCGAGGCGTGCCGCTAGGCGTTTATAATGTTATACGCCTATTCCGAACACAATGGAAAAGGTTCCGAGTCCAAATTCGATCGTATGAAGAAGATAGCTTTTTGGACCCAGCTATTATATTAAATTTCGATATATTTTTAGCGCGTTTGTTTATCGTACGGCCAAACGATCACTCCAAACATTACGAGAATTGAAATCCGATAATAATACACTATTACGGATCTAATGGAACTGGTTTTGTCGAATTCCGAGACTGTGCCCCGGAAGGCTATTTTTAAATATCGATTTAAACGATAAAATTTCAAAACTGAACAAAACAGTTTCAAATTCAATTCTGAAGCTTCCATTATCTTCAGTATTATCAATATAAATTTTCTAAGTCTTGAAAATATTTTTAATCTGCTTAAAACTGAAGATTCAAATTTTTACCCAAATTTAACGATTAAATTCAATAATTAAATCGCCAAATTCATTCTGATATCTCGAATTTCAAATTAAACTAACTTCCAAATATTTAAAAACAATTAAATATCCTGATTTCCAATGTCAAAAATTCAGGGTCGTTACAATCTTCCCCCCTTAAAAGCATTTCGTCCCGAAATTACAAGTTAAGAAGAATGATCCAATCCCCGTTAACTATTTTCTCAAATCCAAATAGTTTTAAACAACTTTCTAGAATAATCTTTTATTAAGACACACTAATCTTTTTCTAACTTTCCAAACTTATTCATAAGTTCAAACAACTTTATTTCACTTCACAATTCAAATTTAAATTTAAATTCGAATTTTAAATTATCCTAAAATTTCTCAAAAATTTCTAACTCTCTAAATTTTTGATAAATTTCGCCAGCGTCTCCTTTGTGCGGCTAGCTCGGTACGACTACAAAATGTCCCTACGGACTCTCAAATTCCGATAGAAAACAAAATGTCAAGTGGCAAAATCAGAAACTCATCAAATTTCATACAGAAATTTTAAATACATACTTTATTGTCGAACAATTTCAAATTTACCTTCAAAATCAAAATCCAATTCCATTTTCCTATAGCCTTTATAATCCCTGTACACTTTACTTAACAACAATGTCCAAATTTACTTATTGGATTCCCAAAACCAATTTACTTAAGAATTTTCTCCATTCATTTCTTAAGTTCAATATAAGTATTTACATACTTCTTATATTTATTTTCACTTCACAAACAAAGTTATATATTCATTTCCATTCAACTTTGCATTTTCAATTCCATTTGAATTCAATATACAATTTCAATTCTATTTGAATTCATTTTATCTTCAAAAACCAAAAATTTACTTAGTGAAACTCGATATTCACTTTTTCCAAAGCTTTCAACTTCAACCAAAACAATGGTTTTCATTTTCTAGTTCAATTCCTACGTTTCCCTTACAATTTGAAAATCAATTTTCCGTTAACAAAAATTTCCAAAAAAAATTTCAAATTTTTTTCTAGCTCCCAAAATTTTGGCGGAGTCTCCTTTGTACGGAGGAGCTTTTGCAATTTGACAAAAGATATAAATATATATACATCGACCCACTCGGTCGGAAAAACAAAAACAGTTCATATTTCCTATTTTGTATTGCGTAGGCGTAACTTTATTAGCATTTTAAGCAAAGCGGCTTATTTATTTAGATATTTGTGTGCTCAAATCCAGCCAAACGGCTTCCAAAACCTGTACTTACTCAATTTAAACACGTAAGTGACATATATAGGAAATCTATTAACATTTCACTTAGTTTCAATAGAAAACACATCGTTTTCATAAGCGATAGATTCAAAATAATTCCCATTACCAATTTATATGTTTTGGATACAAATTAAATTTCTTACGACCAATTCACATACAATTTAATTTGCATTTCATATTCACATTCATTTCATTTGAAACCATTTCATAAAACTTGACAACAACACTTTTTCCAAATATTTCTTAAGTCATTTCAACTCAAAACTCAAGTATTATTTTCCTTGTAAACAATTTCCAATTTAAATCTTTGATTCGATTTTTCATTTAATCAAATCCATTCCATCTACTAATTCAATTCAATTAGTATATTCACTTATCCATTTTTTTTATTTCAAATTCCCATAATCAATTCATCTCGAATTTATTTTATCAATAACAAGGAAATTTTCAATTTATTATTTTTTTTCTACTTACTTGAATTTATATGCAAATTCAAACCATGTTCAAATTTAGCTCACAATCTCAACTTTAATTCAACCAATTCATTATTTCATGAATTAACAAATTATCAAGTTAGTTTACTTAAATTCAATCCATTTTATTTTATTTTCCAAGTTTGGATTTTTTATTCAACTTGATCCAAATCAAATCTCATTTCATTATTCAATTTCCAATTCATTTATTCACAAATGTAACCTCATTTGTTCATTCACAAATTCATTCCTTTTCAATTTGAATCTTATTCCAATTGAATTTCAAATATTTTATAAGTTATCAAACTTATTCACATTCCATTACATTTTAAAGAAATTCCAGAGTCTTTTTAACAATTACTCTGGCATCTCATTTCCATTTATAAAAGTCATTTATAAATTCACATTACCAATTTCATTTCATTAATGAATTTATTTTCAAATATTTTTCTGGAATTCTATTTCAGATTATAAATCTCATTTACAATTTACATTTACAAAACCCATTCGTATATGAATTCATTTCCTTATCTTTTCAATTCATACTCATAAATTTCATTTGTTAAATGGATTTATCTCCAAATCTTTAGTTATACCATTATTTCTTATTCAATTTCCATATAACAATGATAATAATTCAATATTATCACTTCCTAACAACCAAGCATCCATATACTATAATAATTTATGGAAAATGATTTCTTTTCTATACAAAAATAGTTTTTGGGTAAAATTATTTCATTTACCCTATTTAAAACAATACCGTGTCAGTTTATCTTGTTTAAAGGTTTAGAAACTCCTATCGATTACAGTTGGCCAGACTGCACCGACCAGAATCTATAAACAATCAACCGATAAGTCAACACAATACAAAACAAATTTTGTATTCACTAACAAATACGCGCTCATATCTATTATTACACTCACACTCATTCTAAAGTACTACTGACTCTATCTCTAATGAGTAACACCCAATAGAGCCAGGGTTATCGCTTAACCAATAGCTCTGATACCACTTGTAACGTTTCGACTTTTCGACGCTCGAAAGTCGACATTAATACGTCCACTGTATCAAATGCCGCGTAATCGAATGCCGAAAAACCGAACCATTAGGGTTAAAAAGAAGAGGTAGAAGAAAGTAGAAGAAAAAGAAACAGAAACAACAACAGAATCTCACATTCGCAGCGGAACAATATATAATAGATAATCACTAGTCTTTTAAACAAAGAACTATATCAGTTTATACAATACAACAATGAGAGTCAATATATAACTCAATACAACAATGGACAGTTATATAAACTTGTCCTCATACAGAATACACAACGGAATAAATAAACAAGTACGGGAGTACGTCTCGCCATCCAGCTTGCCTCCAAAGCTCCAGAATATCCAGAATATCCTGATAACATAACTCTAGGCTGCCCGTATGGAAAATTATGGGCACCCAGAGTTTAGAAAAAGAACAATAAACTCCGAGTCAGTCATGGTGACTGGTGTGAGATCGTAAAACAGTTATTTTCACAAAGAAAATAAAACAAATTCCGCAATGCTTTTGGAAAATTAAACTACCATAAGGCCTCCCGCCACAAACACAATGCAAACGCAGAATTAGAGGAGATTTCTCCTTATGATAGTCAAAGATGCTTACTACAAAAAACAGTTGATATTATTATTAATGTCTAGTGTGGAAAACATTTCGAAAGTATAATATTAATCTTAGCCAGCATAGGCATTTCGCACTTATGCCTACTATAGCTACTATGTTCAATAGCAGGTTACTGCCACATTCCATAGCAGGTTATACAACTAAAACCATACAAGGTTCGTATTGTGTCTTTGGATTTTCCAACAAATGGTCAGGCTAAGGAACTTCCTACTGCCACATGGGAACGCCTCTGGATGGACGCCCCGAGAGTCAACCTGCTCTCTGCCAACACAAGGCCGGTTACCCCCTTCCCGGGTAGTAAACCTAAGATATGCCACCCCCGGTCCTTTGGGACCTTTATCCGAGGCGCCTCGATCACACAACAACAATCACACAGAGTAAATGAGATTGGAGCAACCACACAGGTAAATACCTGGGCTCCATACCATGATACCACCTTTTTCCAGAAGGAATGGTCATACCCTAGGGGAGCTACCCCTGAAACCTTGCCGCATCTTTCCTGTTTCGACCATTACCAGTTTGTGAGGTCCGATGAGGTATCGTCCACAAAGCTACGCTTTTTCACAAAGCCATGCTTTGATCATAAAGGATCAACAAATGATCATCAACACACAGCAACACTTAGCATGCCACACTACCAAATTGGGAGTATATCACTGATAACCTTCAACTACATAACCCCTGAGCTCGTACGTCTCAGAGAAGGGTGTTAAGCTAAGATAATAAATCTCCGCCACCAAACAGAAATGTATTTGAAAGAAATCAGCTTTATATCTCAAAGTGTAGTGTCAGACATACAACCATACAAGTCTGTTCCGGGTTCGAACAGAACCGAAGGCACTTCCGAAGAAGCCCTTGCAATCCGGGTATTCACTAATAACACCCGGACTTCCTATCACAAGAAGAGTGATATAGATCTCTATATCGGAGCAACTCGGTGCAAAGACATTCGACAGGTTGTCCTTTCATTTTCGAAAATATCCGATCTTTACACCGGTCTTCAAATGCAATCCATTTCGTCGTATCATTATTCGGAATGGGTTATTTGACACAAAGTTCCTTTCCCGACTAAACCGAATAACGAGCGCATATTTCAAAATAAGTGTTGCATTCAAATTGCAAGCAAATCACAACAAATACCCATTTAAAGGTCAATATTGATAGTCGGTTATTTAACTATCAACAACATTCACAATAATCATCAGATTTAAATAATTTTCCCAAATTATTTATTTTCAAAATATCTTCACAAGATATATATTTTTCCAAACTTCAACACTTTGAAAACAAATTTCAAATCACTTTTCACCTTTCAACTTTTGAAAATAAATTTCAAATCAATTTCCTTACGCGGAATATATTTCCAAATATTTATTCATTCCCATTGGAAATCTTCTGAGTTCAAATATTTTAAAATCATTTATATCCCCATCTAAAATATAATTGGAAAAACATTTTCTCCAAAATATTCTTTTAAAAAAAACCTACTTTAGAACCTTTAATTTATATTGTGAAACTACTTTGGAAATATACTCGGCTTTTCAAAGAAAATACACTTCCATTTCAAAATGGTCCATTTAAACCAATTAAATAAATCCTTATCGATTTATTTCAAATTTACATCCCAAATCTGTAAATTTATTTCCACTTTAAAAATAAATCAGTGTTTATTTTTAAAACAAATTTCCCTTTCCTTTATAAATTCCATTTTGAATTTACATTCCCAAATATTCACTTTTAACACCAAATCAATTTCAAATTGATTCTGCCATTTATTTCAAATACCAAATCATTTTACAATCGATCTCCAAATTTCTTTCAGCATAAAATCCATTTTCATTCAACATCAAATAAATTTTAATATCGATTTCCTAAAGATTAATTTTCAAATACCAAATCAATTATCCAATTGATTTCTAGAAATTCATTTCTAAAATTCCATTTTCAATAAATTCTTCAACTTTTTAAACAATATTATTCAAAGCCCATTTATTAATATCCTTTCCCATAATTTTGGAAATAATTCGATAAGATTTCAAAAATCAATTTTATGCCTTCAAATTCCTTCTTTTAAAATTCACCCAATTCTTTCAAAAAGAATTCACTTAAAATTTCCAACTTTAAATTCAAAAATCCAATTTTTATTTATTTCTGGTATCCAACGATACCAAAAATACATTCGGCTAAATTATAGCCTTCAACAAATTCAATCACAAATATAATCATACACAGATTATAAATAAATCATCACACAGCTTATGAAACAAATTCATATAATTTGAGGAATCCAGTTGGATCCCTCCAACCTGTTTCCCTACATCCACAGACGTTAGCACAATACCAATTCCACTTCGAGGTGGAATATCGCGGTATATGGGATTTATAAAAATATCATCCGCTATTATGCGACGCATAGGGTCTCATCCGCTACATAATGCGGGAAATCAACAACTCCAATATATATATATTCCAATATATATATATATATATATATTGCTATATATTACTATATATACTATCACAATCAGGCAATCAATCAATAACTGCAAATTCAAATTTTAGTTTGAGTGAGACGATCTCACCTTTTCTTTTATTTTGCAATCCATTTCCAATCCTTTCTATTTCCATTTCAGCTTGTTTTCTTGATTTATAGACCTTGTATAAATATTTTATACAATCTATTAATATCCGAACCAATCGAATAATTAAATTTCTATTTGAAAATTTAAACTAACCCATGATTTTATTTTAAACTAATAAATTTTCCTTTGAAAATCCTTTAGTAACCATAATGGATTAAATGAGTTATCTAAATAAATTAAATCAGTTTATTAACAGATTAATCACTAATATATATATACACATTTTTCTCTATTTTAACCATATATATATCTTTAAAATATAGTTGCTCTTGCTGTACTATTTCCTGTATATATACTCAAATTGAAAAATCTGGATATATTTATTTTCTGTACAACAAATATATATACATATATATATATATTAATAAAACAAAATAGAAAATATCCTTACTTCGTTATTGAGCAACAGCCGCTCCTCCCAGTCGCGACCGAATCCACGCGAACAAAAATCGCGATCAGGACTCCGGTCGCCATCCCCGAGATCCACGCTCAACCGATTTCCAGTCGTCGCCATGAATTCCTCCCTACTCCACCTCGCCGCTGTGGCCTCGAACGACTCCTCGACAGTCCATGTATACTCCATCGTTGAACCCTAACCAGAACGTCTAACTCCACTTCATCGCTTCGTCGATCCCGAGCCTCCTCAGATCTGCCGCTCGACCACGCGCTTGAAGTTGCGATCGATTTGCGATCGCAATAGTCCCTTTTTTTTCTCTCTTCAATTCGAAAATGGGGAGAGGGATTCGGCTCTGATATTGTATGAATTTTGGTTCGATTAATTTTGTAGCCAGAGGAAGGATTCTCGATTATATAAAGAGGCTCGCGATTTTGAATGGGGCAGTAGATTGAAAAGCTCGGCTATTATCTGATTTTGAAATGAATGAGATTTTTTTCTTTCTCTGTTCGAACTGTATGATTCGAGAAGTAGGGAAAAGAAAAAGGAAGGGTATGAAGGAGACAACGTGGTGGCTGGTTGTCTCGAATTTGTAGCTTAAATTTTTGACCTCCTATCGAGGCGTGCCGCTAGGCGTTTATAATGTTATACGCCTATTCCAAACACAATGGAAAAGGTTCCGAGTCCAAATTCGATCGTATGGAGAAGATAGCTTTTTGGACCCAGTTATTATATTAAATTTCGATATATTTTTAGCGCGTTTGTTTATCGTACGGCCAAATGATTACTCCAAACATTACGAGAATTGAAATCCGATAATAATACACTATTACGGATCCAATGGAACTGGTTTCGTCGAATTCCGATACTGTGCCCCAGAAGGCTATTTTTAAATATCGATTTAAACGATAAAATTTCAAAGCTGAACAAAACAGTTTCAAATTCAATTCTGAAGCTTCTATTATCTTCGGTATTATCAATATAAATTTTCTAAGTCTTGAAAATATTTTTAATTAGCTTAAAATTGAAGATTCAAATTTTTACCCAAATTTAACGATTAAATTCAATAATTAAATCGCCAAATTCATTTTGATATCTCGAATTTCAAATTAAACTAACTTCCAGATATTTAAAATCAATTAAATATCCTGATTTCCAATGTCAAAAATTCAGGGTCGTTACACCGCACATAAACATGAACGGATTTCCAATGATATTATAACAATGTTTAGGGTTTAAAGTAAATTATGAATATATTTGGAATGCTTACATATCACGTTCCAGCATAGTTGGACACAACTAAGTCCGTATAGTGCTTATTGGAGAATGAATTCCATCAATGACAAGGCATCGGGGTACCCCCTGCCATGGTATATCTCTAGAACAATGTACCGAGGGCCTCACATGGACCCTCTGCCATGGTATATCTCTAGAACAATGTACCGAGGGCCTCACATGGACCCCCTACCAACATTGGACCGGCCTAACCCTTACTGGATAGTACTGAATATTTCATCACCCTGGTTGCTTTTGTAACCTTTCCAAAAGCTCTCATGCACAACCAAATCCATAAATGTATATATCTAAAAAGGTGGTGACAACACCTTAATGGGTGCGACCCATATAGCCCTGGTGCATATCCCATGTTTTAGTCATTCCCCGTTGATGATGCTAGAGGCTACTTTTTACCTTTTTGATAGCAATCCCACTTGGAATACTAACGCGGCCCTCCAAGCAGAAATTCTGTAACGACCCACATTTTACGCATTAAAGGATCATAAAATATTTTTATTTATTCGTATGAGGTCGTATGATTCTATAATTTTGGGATATGACTCTTAATGGCATTTTACATATCTATACTTTTTTCCAAATCTCTATGTGACTATTTCGACCTTGAAAACCTTGTTTGGACTATAACTTTTGGTAAGAGTTGAACTAGGGTCTTAAACTAGTTCTATTGCTTCAGGATGATGGTTTCCCATTTCATAGAGTGGTCATAATAGAAAAACAAACTTACGGTTAGGGAGTTATGCCCGTTTTAAGTTTTGAAAACTACTGGTCAGGTTTACTGTGTAATTAGTGAAACCCATTAGTTGGTCTATTAGTCTAATTAGAGAATCTCTATAAATAGGGGTTATGTGGACAAAATGGAAACTTTCCCTCTCATTCTAAATCAGATCTAACCCTAGTTAGCCCTAATTTCATCATAATTTCATCCAAAATCATCCAAATTACTTTCAAAATCAAACCGGATTAGAGATTAGCCAATAGATCATCAATTAGAAGATAGAGATCGTCCATTTGGCCGATTTGCATTGTTTTGATTTTCTATCCGGTTTCGATCTACACCCATATTGGTTGGATTTGGTAATTGGTGAGTGGTTTATGCTTTCTCACTATACTATGCATGTTTATATGGTAGAATTGTAGGTTTTAACATGTTATAAATCGATTTTGGCCATGAAACCTTTTTCTAACTTCAATTACATGTTAAATTATGAAGGTGATCTAGATTGGTCAAATATTGCCATTGCTATGCTCATATATTCATGTTATATGTAGATCTATGTTATAAAGTGATATGTTTATCTTATTTTGATGGATTGCATTTTCGAGGGGATGAAATTACTTGTTATTCTATGTTTGGATGACATGATTTGATGTTGTTGCTAGTCTTGTGATTGCATAGGAAGTTAGGTTGGAGAATCGAGCATATCAGAGCCATATATGGTCAGAATTGGACGAACCTAGAGGGGAAGCTCTGGAGTGTAGGGAGAGCTCGGGGTTAAAAATCATGAGCTCTAATTCTTTAAGTACACATGTCAACACCAACATGAGAGGTCAGCACCGACATGTGAGGTTGAGCCCAATGGTATTGCTAGTAAAGGTTGCACGTGGTATTAGATTGGTGATTGATCAAGGGCTTATGACTACGACGACTTGTTTCTAGGATACGAAGATGGTTGCTTTGAAGATGGAATTGTTTTATAATGACATGTTTTGGGTAGAGAGGTCAGGGTCAAAGTACTTAGGCATGATGTATTAGAAGCAAGGAAGCAGTGGAAGGAAACTCAACCTCTAGAAGGCTAAGTGTGAAGCTCGGCACCGACATGGAAAGGTCGGTACCGACTTCACATATTGAGTCATGGGGAGATGGAACTTCTTGGGATGGTTGTTGAGGTTCTATGGGTCATGCTGGAGGTGGTTGCTCATTTACATCATGGGTGGATGACGATATAACAACATGATAAAAGCTATGGTCTTCGGATGTTGGCTCGTGATGGGAGTAGGTTTCGAAGATGGCGACTGGTAAGGGAGGGTGCCATATGATTGGGGAATGTGGGTGTTGTCCTCATGAATAATGGAAACTGGATTGAGCAAGAAGGGCTCGGTGTCCAAATGGAGCAAAGGAGAGCTTAGTTATATGTGCTAAGGAATCATTGACACTTGGAGAGTTTTCAGTTGTACTCGAAGCAGGGTATTGTAAATGGGAACACCTATGGATTGGTAGCGAGGATCCATATACCCTGGACCCATGGGTGTTAGTTCTAGTGCCCCATGGGTATTGGGGTGTTAGGAGAGTACAACGAAGAACCGGGATTTCCATTAGTCCCTTGCTTGATGGTCATATGAGTTGTCATATATTCAAGGCACAAGGAAGGAGTGATAACTAGGATTGCATGTTGGATGCTTTGGTTGCTTTCTAAGGTAGACTATCACTCGGAGATATTATAGGAAGTAGGAATTGGGGGTATGAATACCTTGAAGAATGATATCCTTTATTTGGTTGGTAGTGTATCTTTATGATATTTTAGAGTAGTATATTATAGTGTTATGTGCTAACTCTTTGGTTGTAGGGACATGTTAGGTATGGTTTGTGTACTCTTGTTCCTCACCATATTTACCTGTATAGCATTTTGAGATTCATTTATCGCTCACACCAGACTGTTGTCTGACTAGAGGTTTTATGCTTTGCTTCTTATTATCTCGGGCACTCTTAAATGATTAGACTAGAGAGTAGGTCTAGGTGACGCGGTTCCTTTTTGGAGGACGAGCTGGATAGAGCTATCTCATGCTGTATACATATATGGAGTCCATACTTATTCCGCTGAGCAAAACTATGGAGCCCGTGATAGTGATTTCTTATTTCCGCTTATGTTGTACTAAGACAGTTGTTGAGTTGTTTTCTTTGTACAAACTATACTACATTTGTATATAACTCTATGATCTAGGATGATGATGATATGTTCACATTGTTACTACTACCACTTCTGCTATATATGTGATATTATATTTTGTCCATGCACTGTGAGATATACGACAGGTTATGTGTTGCATTTATTCATTTTGAATCCAGATGATCGTTCTATATCGGTCGAGCATGACAATGACACATTATTATTCTATTTGTGCCGGTAGTATAGGCCATTTATCTTATTTAGTATCAGAACAAAGGTTACACGATTAACCTAAGTTGGTACTGCGATCCAGTAGAGATGAGGAAGGTGTTATCGCCTTCGACTAGATATAGAGTGTATATGTACGAGAGAGTGCATACTTGTTATAAGCTTTGGTTTACAAAACTATATAATAATATAGTGTAAGTCGTATGCACATAATCCCCATAGACATAGTTTTCTTTTGTAAGAGACCGATCATTTTTGTTACAGGTAAAAATGAGCCGGCACACAAGAAACACCGTGAGATCTGCTTCAGGAGTAGAGGAAGGGATGGGATTAGGAGCAGCTACACCTGATCTCCAAGCCATGTTAACTGCTATGATGGCTAAAGTGATGAGGAGCACTCCTGGAGTGGTAATAGGAGGAGGTGGAGGTGGTCCAGTGCAAGAGCCTAGGGAAGCTGAGTAAAGATTATTCTACTCTTGAAGGGAAGCCCTTTCATGGGACGGAGTCAGCTATAGAAGTACAAGATTAGTTGGATACTTCCGAGCTCATTTTCAAGGATATGGAGGTAGAAGATGCTATGAAGAGAAGGTTAGCTTCGAAACAGCTTCAAGGTAGGGCTATGAATTGGTGGAATGCTGTCACTATTGCTACTCCTGAAGACCAATTCTCTTGGAATCAATTTAAGATGAAGTTTTAGGAGAAGTTCACCCTGGCTGCCCAGAAGTCGGTATTGTTCAGAAAATTTGCTGGTCTCAAGTAGGGAAAGATGTCAGTCTCAGAGTATATTGTTGAGTTTGATGCTTTTTCCAAGTATGGGATGTCATTCATCGACACTCCCTTGTGGAAAAATGAGAAGTTCATAATTGGCTTGAATAACTACCTTGGAGAGAAGTTGATGAACCATATAGAAGAGCCTTTTGAGAAGCTAGTGGAGAAGGCGCTACGCTATAAGAGCTTGTATCGTAAGACTAGGACTACTATTATCATTTCTGCTGAGAAAGAGGAGTCAAAGCCATAGCATGGCGACGAAGGAAAGAAGAAGTGGAATGGAAAGAGAAAGCAGCCCCTAGGAAAGGGTGGTAAGAAGAAGGGTAAATGAGAACCTACTTACTATGGATGCAATGGAAAAGGGTCATTTGCTTAGATACTGCAAGGTGTGCGAGAAAAGGAAGTGCTACAACTGCGACAAGCTCTAGCATTTGAAGAAGAATTGTCCAGAATCAGTAAAGGAAAGAGGATAGTGAAGGCATATGCTGTGGATGCAGTCCCAACTTCATCGAGTGCTCCCTCAAGCAAAGGAGAAAGGGAAGGGAGTCATCATTTAAGGTATGATTTCTATTGTCGATGTTCATGTTTGAGTTTTGTTTGATACTGGTGCTTCACATTCATTTATATGTAATGACCTAATAGACAGATTGGGATTAATTCTTGAGATAGTAGACCGGCTCTTGATTGTAAGAAACCCTGTTGGAGACTCGACTAGCCTGTGCATGATTGCTTTGTTGTTGGGTTCGGGATTGTATTAGGAATGGACTTGCTAAAGAGGTATGCGGCTGTGGTAGATTGCGAGAAGCTGTTGGTGACAATCGGGGATGTGGATGGGCAAACGGTAGTGATTAGCTGCCTACCAGAGGATGAGGTGATGGTTAGCTTTCTATATTTGTTAGAGAGTATCCAGATATCTTTGATGAAGTGACTGGATTGCCACCGCATAGAGAGATCGAGTTTCAGATAGACTTGGTGAAGGAAGCCAGACCGATAGTTATGCCTTTAAGGCATATAACACCTAGAGAGCAGAAGAATTTGGAAGTGCAAGTGAATGACCTATTGAGGAAGGGTTCATTCGAAGAAGCATATCTGAGTGGTGCACACCTATTGTATTCACAACTAAGGCGGATGACTCTTTGACGTTGTGTGTGGATTATCGTGAGTTGAACAAGGTGACGAAGAAGAACAAGTATCCACTCCTGCATATTGGTGATTGTTCGATTAACTGCATGGTGCGAAAGTGTTTTCTAAAATAAATTTGGCAATGAGATTTCACCAGCTTAGAGTAGCAAGGAGAGTGTGCCTATTGCTGTGTTTCGTACGCCATCGGGTTTCTATGCATATCTACATAGATTATATTTTTTAGTGGCTGCAAATTAATTTTAAAAATCATTTACTATTATTTAAATCAATATACTAACTAAATAAATCATATAAAATAAAATATGTATTTAAATTTAAACTAAAATTTTATAATTTTTTGGTCATCATATAAACTGTCGGCCAGAAATTCGGAATTTAAAAATCATTTATATTTTTTTTTAAATCAATTTAATAAATGGCTGAAATCAATCAATTAATTAATAATAATATTTTGACTGAACAAATTCTGGAAATTTTTTGTAACTTAAAATATCATGCTTGATTTTAAAAAAAATATAAAATTCAAATAATATGACACGAAACATTTTTATTACTATTTTATTATATTTCGAATAATTAATACACACACACACATGTATATTTAATGCAATAAAATATACACAAATTATTTTGTGTTGTGCATTCGATCTGGAAAGGTTTTAATATATATATATATATTAAATACATAATTTATATATATATAAATACATATACATATTTAAATATTATAAATATACTTATATATATTCAAATATATAATAATAATAATTCTATTACTGTAATTCATACATATATATGTATATATGTGAAATGATTTTTTTTGAAAAATCTTTATATATTATGTGTGTGTATATAATATTTAATGCATTAGCACCGTGCGTGTGTGTATAAATCATTAACATTTTTACATATAAGACACACACATACATGTATATATATTTTACATAGTTTTAATACTATATAAGATACACACACATGTATATATATTTTACATATAAGATACACACTGTATCTTATATGTAAAAATGTTAATGAATTATATATGTATGTATATATATATATATAATTTTACATAGTTTTAATATTTATATTTACATACATATATTTGGAGATCATTCAATATATATAGGATGAGTTAACGTGTCTGTTGCGATATAAACCTCAACATTTATATACAGGCATGTTATACCTTGCATGGAATATTATGTTATACATGCACACACATACATATATGCATATGATACATATGTGTACTATTATATTTAATTGAATATAAATTAAATAAAATCCGTCTATAATTTGTAAATTTAAATGAAATAAGATATTTTATTTAAATTAAATTTATAAATGTTCTAAATAAATTAGACTTCATAGGCCCAATAAAGATCCAATAAGGTAAAAAAATTTGAAATTCACGCATAACTTCTGCTATGGACTGGCCCAGTTCCATCAATGGTACCAGAGCCCAATAGCCTATACGGTCTATATTAGTCATGTTAGGTTTAACTATTAACACACAGCCCAAAAGTTATCCCTAATAGAAAAAGCCCAAATTTGAATTGGGCCTTGGGCTAATTTTCAAAATTGTTTGAAAATTAGAATATAAGATTTTAAATTTAAATTTAAAATAAGATATACAAATATTATAAAAGTTATAATATAATAAAACATTTATAAATGTTTGAAAGTAAATATTAATTTCGAAAATTTAAAATCAATCAATAAGATTAATAAAATAAATTAATTAAGTAAGTTAATTAATTAATAAATGTATACATGTATTATATATTATGATATATGTTATGTTATTTTAAAATGTTTAAAATAAGCGTCCGCGCACATGGCGCAGTTGGCAAGAGCAACGGCCTCCCTCGTATGAGGTGAGGAGTTCGATTCCTGGCAACTGCTTCAAGTATACCGAAAGGTCTGGTCTAAATGGGGGCACGGCTGTGGCGGGCCAGTTGTGTCGCCCCAGGTTTACTGTTCAGGAGTCGCAATGTCGGCGGTGATAGAACAGGTTTCCCTGGTTGCCAAAAAAAAATGTTTAAAATAACATAAGTATACATGTATGTATATGAATTGAATTTTGAAATTAATTAAAATTAGTTAATTAATTAAAGGTCAATTAATTAAATAAACTAGTTAAATGTTAATTATTTAAATATAATTATAGGTTAATTAATTAAATGAACATATACATATATGAGATATATATATATATATATGTAATACTATATAATATGTAATAAATATTTAATATAAATGTTATATTAAGTTAATAAAATTAATTAAATTGTTAATCAATTAAATTTAATTAAATAATATTTAATTAATATAATATTATACATAAGACTATTATATACAAGTAATATGAAATATAAAAGTTATATAATAATAAACTTATATAATATGACTGTATAATTAAAGGTGGAACATCAAAAAACCCTAAATATACTTAAGGAGTAAATACATACTTAAATGTATGTATACTGTGATTTCTGATCTATCTAACACTTGAATCATGAGGGTATTACATAAGAAATACATTATTTCATAAATTGATATCACTCGATGTAATACATTAAAGATTATGAATTTTTAATATAATGTTTTCATCTACCATATATATTAATAAATTACTTGCACACTCCTTAGTTGTTGAGCTGGCTCAAGCTGGGGATGTTATTTGAGGTATTATTAATATATTGAATATACAAGGTAACATTACTATATGTATTTGTTGAGCAAACTAAAGGTACATATACTGTACTTAGGCTGTCGTGATATGGTAGTTACGAGTGAATAATTTCATTTTGATTTGTTGAGCAGACTCAAGGTCGAAGCAAAATTAGGACAAGGTACCAAAGGGTTAGGAGTTGTATATGATACAACCGATAAGGATTTATCTATCGTCCGTGGAGCTATGACTTCTTGAGCAACTCAAGGTTAGAATTCCAAGGCAGATGAGGCCTAATACCTACTAGTGAAGTTGAAAGATTTCTATGTTTCAACTTAGGCTTTAGAAAAACATAAAAGAATAGTGGGAGCCTTATTAGAAAAATGAAATGATAAAATTTAACCTTTTTAATATTGTAAGAACATATGCTATATAATGTTATAATAATCCACATTGATAAATTTGCGCATTTAATGTGATTGATAAAATGTTTATCGATTAAGACATACAAATGAACTGAATTGAAGATTAACAAATAGAAATATAATATATATATATATATATATACTTACTATTAAATACTTATTGCATGTTAACATTTCTACACCCATGCAAGCACCTGATTTTACAATTACTAAGTTCATTCGTAATTTGGTCGTTTATGCGTTTATTTGGTCAAGACCGTTGATGTGCACGTAAGTGTGCATATATTTACATCCATATTTAATCTATTTTTATTTGAATAAATGTCATAATTGGGTATTTTTACATCTTTAAAACCAAATCTCAAAAATGCTTTCAAGTCATCATTCATACATCAATTTGGGGGTAAAATGATAATGTTGTGCATATATTAATTTTGAGAATATTCACTTGCATATTTTATTTTTATTCATAGGAATTTGAATGGAATTATGAAGATGTTATCATGGAAATATGCATGCACAAGGATGGAAACAAAGGAATGAAGATGGAAATAATTTAAACTCATGCATCATGGAGGACCCCACCTACCCATTTATCTTAATCTATAATTAGAAGCTAATGCACAAGTTAGCGGAGGTTAAAGTTTCAGGCATAATTGATGATGGATTAATTAGAGACTAATGATTACTTGGTGGCCACACTTCCAAAGGCGTATTTTTGGAAGCCCCCTAAAAATTGGATTAGGGTTTTGTGCATGTATAAATAGCCCTCTTATGTTCATGTAAAGGATCTTCTCTTTTAATCACTTAGGAAATTAATACGAAAGTTGTAGCCTCAAAGTTATATGAAATAAAAATGGCTTCCTAAGCCTCTTGTTCTTTTACTTCTTCCTTGTTCTTATTTTATTTTCTTGTTCATTTTTATTTACATGCTCTTTCATTTCATGTTAGTAGCTTAGTTTTACTTTTATGCAACTAGGTTAGATCCTCTTTTATTCTAATGGGCTCTTACCTTCTTTGCTTTTGTTTAAATGTAGAAATTTACATGTGTTGATTTGATAACACGAGTGAGTAGCTAAACCCCTTTAATTTAAAGGTAATAAAGCTCTCCAAAATTATCTAAATTCAACATAATTGTGATTTATGGTCCCTTTTATGCTTCATGAAAGTGAATGTTAAAGTAAGTTTATAAAATGGAATTTGATAGCCTATGTTGTAATTACAAATGGGCTATGCTTACTCCACATAAACACAATTTACATCATCATTTTACTAATTGATTTTTGATTTTGAAATTAAAGTAGAGTCAAAATTTAATAATCTATGTTACTAAATACAATAGTAAATAGATCATACTTAAAAAAGCTTTTGCTTTGACTTCATTTTATGAGAATTGATAAGTGGCTTTGGTTGTTGTATTATAGTTTGATGGTTTAAGTTATGTTAATTAATAACATAAATAAACCATACTTATGATAAATACATCAGTAATTCCATTTAAAATCAAAATAGAGATCATAGATTATTTTTATGTTGATTTACAAAAATATGAGAGTGGATTTGCCTCTAAATTGTTTTCTAATCTCATATTTTCATTCTCTTGTTCTAGCTAGTTTTTACAATTTTTAGCTTAAAAACAATCACAACTTCAAATCTTGATTTAATTTGATTGAATAGAAAATTTAAAATCTATATAATTGCCTACGGATCGACCCATATTCGCCACGTACTAGAATTGTATGCCGTGCACTTGCAGTAATTTTTAATTTAAAATTTTCGGCTAGTTTCTAAACCGATAGAAAATTAGTCGTTAAACAACCGTGTATTGCATTCTATGAGTTTCGAACTCTAAAAGCAATATAAGACTATGCACATTTGATCCATATACTATTGCATATAATGTTTTATGGGAAACAGTCACAGTGCGTAATGTACGGCACATTGATGAAGTTAGTTCATTTGAAATAAGTCAATAAACAATATTGTGAGATTGAGTATTCAATTTTATTGATTACAAAGGAACCGAATTGCATTAAATGTAACAGTAGACCAAAACTACAAGACAGATATAAGAACTCGATCACTGAAATTTTAGTTTGATCAGTTTACACCAAGTGCAACATATTCAATGTCTTTAATGTTAAGGATAATCGAGTGTGCTTTTGTAAAAGTTTGTTATGATGTTGTAGTAAGGGTATTCATTTGAATGGTTCGACCATTTAGAAAGAATACGAATGTACAAGGGTAGATATGATTTAAAGGTACAGTTGGGATGAAGAGAATGAATGTAACTTCTGCTTCATAACGAAACATTTGATACTTAATATTGGAATAAGAAATACGATTTCTATTCCAAAATGTATTTTCATATCGAAAATTATTTTTCTATGACAATTTATTTTTTTGTGTTCAAGATATTTGATCAAAAAACTCTCCGTTGTAAACTAGTTGCAGTATATGAAATAAATAGTTATATTAAGTGAATGATGGACCTCCAAATTTAGTACGCTATTATAGAAATGGTAAAAATAATGGAAGCATGCCATATAACACTTATTAATTCCATCAAACTACGAAAATTATTTTCTAAAACATACCGAACATTATTTATGAAATAATGACTATTTTTCAGAGTCAACTGAAAGTAGACATAATTATATTTCAATGTGAATATTATGAATATTTGTTATGAAATAAACTATAGCATGGTATTTTTTTCACAGAAAAAGTGATGCGATTGAAAATACCGAAGTATCTAAAATTATTTACAATTATTTTGGAATTATAAACTAAACCGTATTTTTGAGAAATAATTTTTATTATATGATTATGAATCATATGATGTTAGTTGATTATATCTCAAACAATTAAAGGCTAAGCACCCATTTAGTGGGAGTGTCATAAAAGTAGATGAATACTTCGAATTGATATTTATAGATGTAGGCAATCGTAAGTCTATTATTATCATAACGGTTCCATATACTTTGTTATATTCACTGATGAATTATCATAGAAATAGATATATGTATTTGATACACATGTATAAGTCAATGATAAGCTCATGAATATAAAACGGAAGTAAATAATTCTATTTCATCGAATGAGTGAGTATATTAGAAAGAGTTTCGAACGTACCAAAATATGAATAAAGATTCGATCTCAAAAGTCACTCAACCCTATGGTACATAATGATGTATCAATAAAGAGTAATCAAACTTTGTGGGACAAAATATGATTAATGATGAATGAAGTTAAGTTAAAATTCTCTCTATAAGGTGTATACTTAAAGAGTAGTACACAAGGTTAAAATTAATATCATTCAAAGAATAGTTACAAAACCATACAAGATAAAGGGTTTATAAGAAAACCTACATATCCTAGGCCAATGAGTTGGAAGGTTGTGCAAATCGAAAGATTACATGTAATAATTATTGGTAAGGATCTCGTATGAATCGTCCCAAGATAATTTTGTGATCGATAGTCATTAAATGACTAATTTATGTTGTGAACATAAATTTATTGTAAACTAATCCAAACTCAGTTTTATATGAGGCAACTCATAAAATGTTCATGAATGCCCATTCCATTGCCTTGAGAAACAACCGTTGTTTTAAAAAATACCAACTTCGTAGCAAAGGAATTTCCTTAAGAAATTATTGGTATAAAATGGATTTGGATGCGATCCAATGAGAAAACCAATTACAAGGGATGAAATGAAATTGACGAAACCTAAATAAACACATCACATTACAAAGTATTCTCGTATATTGAAGAGAAACTATGAATTTCTTATTAATTTTGAAAATATATAGTCCTCGGCTTGTGTAATTAAACCATTAAGAGTATCGACTCTATGATATGGTATGATGTGCAAATCCAAAAGAATTCCAAGTACGTTATCAAAATATTATTTTGGTAGTTGTAACCGAAGGGATGTGATTCATTGGCCATGATTGTATCATTATGAACAAGACTAATGCAATTGGAAATAAACGAGCAATGTTGATAAAAATAATCTCGTAAATTTCAATTATTGAAATTAGCGTAATAGATTCATCATTCAATGTGATTAAGTTAATTCAGATTCTAATCACAAAAATATTGCATGTTATGACTTATGTTTTTGTATGTATGTACTAAAACAGAAAATTCTAAATTATGATTTAGAGTAAGCCGTTTACACATAATAACCAAAATGTCTTGAAGTCAGTGAGAGCAATATTGACTTTGTGGGTCTTTAAATATGATCCAAGAAATGATAGAAAATATCATTTTATAAGCATCAGAATTGAATAATTATTTTGATAGAAATATTAAATAGTTTGATTATAAATAAAAATGCAAAGGAAGTGTGTGTTTATAAGAAAGAACGTTAAAATGTACATTGGTGTTTCTAAACCATAAGTAAATAACACATTGTTGAATTTAACGATGTACAAGTTTTAAAATAATCAGCTTTTGTTGTTTTAATACTCGACATTGGATTTATAATTAATGCCTTTTATAGTAAATATAAAAGATGTTGGAAATGTCCCAAAAGATATGCAAGGACACCTTATTAAAATGTTTAATACGAAAAATGTAAGATTTATTCCTTATGCATCGTCAATAGGAATTATCATACACGCTATGTTGTTTGTGATATCATGATTTGTTTATGTATTTGATACATGAAGCAAATATCAAAGCCAAATTGATACCAATAATTGTTTGTTTGAAGTGTTCTCATGTATTTATGAAATACTAAAGGATTGTTTATAGAAATAACAAACTCCCAATGAAGGAGTGTTTGGACTTAAACTTTATTAGTGATATTGGGTGTAATATGTTAATAATAAATTCAAGTTAAAATTTTTTAAGTTGGGAATGTTCCAAATGAAAGACCGTGGCTGATTCAATGAAAAAGGCTAAGTAGATCGCCTTTAATAACACCGCAATAAAAAGCAATATATATAAATATAAATGCACAAATTTATAACTAAGCAAAGAGTGATTTTAAATGTTGAGAATCCCATAACATTATTATATGATAATAATGTTACGATACAGTTCTAATAGAACTCAGAGCTCACTAGAAGTCAAGAAACATACTCTGAATTGTTCCAAATGGTAAATGTAGTTTATCAGCGTCGGAGAGAGTTAATCGACAAATTAAATAATTAAAGCATAATAGCATACCCGTTCACTAAGGGACTGACCCGATTGATTTTGAGAAAATCGATTGGAGAAATTGGAATAAGATTCCATAATTGATCACAAGTGCAAGTGGGAGACTGATAGAGTTAGGGGTATGCCCTATGGGCAATTATGTAGTTTTTTACATATATCTAACTCGTTGATAAATCATGTTTGAAATAAAGGTGTTTTCATTCTATTATATATAATATAATGTGTTATATTAATTAATTAATTAATTTAATTAAAAGTATATTTAATAGAAAATCCATAAATGATACATTTTGTGATATTAGTTATAAAGTGTTGTAACCGTGAGTAATTTATCACAATGAAAACAAATATATCATTTTAAATGTTCCTAGTGAAGATGCATCGAGATTGGGTATTGATGTATCCACTGAGACTAGAGTATGTAATGCTCTCCAAACGTTGAGTAGTGTATTACTCATGACTGCTGGAGGCACATAGGGGTTACTTACTGATAGTTATTGGACAACTATGGAATGACTCATTGAATAGTTTTCTGTAGGCCGCCTTCAACTCCAGTTCTCCACCCATCCACGCCACTACAACCTGATCCAACCCCATCATCGTGCTCCTCGCTTGAAGCCGCCTCCAACCATACCCCCCGCGACCACCACGACGCCACCAGAGACAGTCTGCCACCGCATTTCGAGGCTGTTTCTAGCGAACTCGTGTGCCTATGACAAGATCGACTCCGGTCGATGAACTCTGCTTTGCCTTCTCTACCCAGTGGTCACCTCCGATCATCCCATCGATGAAGATCCACTGTTAACTCCAAACCCTAAAATGAACGACCGAGAAACACCAATTTCTAATCAAATCGAGATTCAAATGCAAAAACGAATTGCAGACGCTGATTCCATTCGTCGTGAGCTTCGCGATGATATATTATATGACAGGATTGGAGCAGTTTGAATTTTTGAATTGACATTTAAATTTATATTGAATTAAATTAACATTTAAATTTATATTGAAATTTAATTTCTAGTTAAACCCCCGACATCGATAACTAGTAACTGTTGTGATATATTGGTTGATTTGGATGTTGGTTGAAATGGATGCTTATTTATTGATATGTTGGATGTATGGTTGTTTAGTTATCTTAATATATCCTTATTATCACCTTGTATATTATTGACATCATTTAAATGGTCATTTGAATCATTTTAAAATTGGATACCTATGGCAATTAAATTATGGGTTGAAATGATACATACCCATACAATTGAATTTGTAAAAATGATCACTTGGACATAGGGTAGAACAGACAACGAATTTGATTAAATTGAATGGTTTTAAAATCTTGAAGTTGGATTGATTTGAATGATATTGTTTTAATGGAAATAATAATTTGGATTTATATGAATTTAATTATTTTATAATTTGAGCTTAGAAAAGTTGAAATTAAAACCGCTTAAATGAAATTGTTTAAAGGATTTAACTTGGAATCTTAAAGCTGAAATTGAGATATGATGTAAATTTATCAGAATTGAATCATTTGAAAAGCTAAAGTTTTCATTTAAACTTTGGATTTATTTTAATTAAAGTGGTTTAAATTGGTATTTCGAATTTTGATTAGGAGATGGAAAATCCTGTAAACATCTCTGAAGCTATTGCACTCATAATTTACGTGATATCGATTTGACTTCCATAGGAATTTTTAGTTCTGACTCGAGTGTATTGTTTTTCATTATGCTCGGATCAGCCTGAGTATTTCAATGTTTGAAGATATTATTTCTTGAAGATGAAGATGTAGTTTAAAGACCGTATTTATTAATATTGTTCCACTGCATTACTTTATTATATATGTTAAATGTATAACTCTGATGATATTGTAAAGTGAATTTATTGTATATTGTTAAACAGCTTCATGAACTGTTTATGTAATTATTATATTTTTGTCATTCCGCTGCGAGATTCTGTACTTTTATTCTTCTGTATCTTATTTCTTTAGAATAAAACCTCATTGATAATCTGTTCTTTTGGGCTGTTTGAGTCAGACATGTGTGGCTTATTGTTGACTTGAATCGTCTAAAATGGCGAGTCGTCACATTTATCATCTTTGATTAAGTAACATAGAACATCAAATTTTAATTCTACTTTTAACTTCATTATCAAACTCAAACTCAAATAATTAGATAAAGATGTAATTTGAGTTTACATTTGATTAAGTATAGCCTATTTGTGATTAACAACATAAGCTATCAAGTTTATTTATAAACATCAAACTTCCATCAACATCTAAATTTACATTAAGCAAAAAAATAAGAGAATATAAATGAAACCATTATGTTGAATTTACATGATTTATGAGAGCTTCATTACCCCTAAATTGAAGGGGTTTAGCCTCTCATCCTTAAATTCATTTCAATAAGAGTGGATTTCAACGTAAGTAAAAAGAAGGGAAATGCTAATTGAAGAGAAATAGAGCTAACTAATTGCATAAAAATAAATCTACACTAATTTGCATAAAATAAATCTAATCTACTTGCATAAAATAAAAGAGAAGCATGAATAAAATAACACAAAAGAAGAGCATGAAATAAAATTGCATAAAATAAAAGAGAAGGTTAAGAAGCCATTGAAGATAAAATAGCTTTTTATTTCTATTTTTTTTACTACAACTACATATATCTTTCATGGAACATAAGAGGGTATTTATACAAGTTTAAAACCTCAAAATCTTTTTAGGGTGCTACCAAAAATACCCTTAACTTTGTGTAGCCTCCAAGTCATCATTAATGATAAATTAATGTAACAACCCGCATATTCTACGATTATATATTTAAATGATTTATTTAAATATAGCATCGTTAAGTTGAATTTAAAAGTCCAAAACGTGACTTTTTGTAAACGGTCGAATCCGGACTCGAGACTATTTCCATTGAGTCCAAAATGGCGTTTGCAACCTTTTTGAGTATAAACATCGATATGTTTGGAGTTGAGTAGAGTTTTGCTATTTTTCTATTTTGGGCTTTGGGTTGGGTTTCAGCCCACTAACCCAACATAATACCCTAACTCCTCCTCCAATTCCTCTTCATTCATTTTTCATTTCCTAACACTTTCAAGCTAAAAGAAAAAATGGGAGAGGAGAAAAGAAATCAAAATTCCTAAGCCCTAGTTTACTAGGGAATTTAAATTCAAGCTCTAGAAATCAAAGAGAAGATTAGATTGGAGCTTCTTGAGTTGAAGTTGAAGAGGAATTGGCCTTTCCTTTGTTTTAGAGCTTCTCATTCGTGTTTTTGGGTTAAAGGTGAGTCCTTGAACTCACATCTTTGTCTATACCTTTGATAGTTGTTAGGTATGAATTCCCAACATCTATTTCATGTTCATTTTCTTTTGAATTGAACTGGATTGGTAAATTTTCCAATTTTTGGTATTTTGAAGTCAAAATCTATGAAAATCCTTTTATGGATGTTTGAACATGTTGTTAGGAGTGTATTGGTGAGCCTATAGGACTGGATAGTCACTTGGCGTAAATCCCTAGCCATCGTCGCTCGTCCGATCGCTTCCGATATGATATGGCCATCATTGGCCTAGGCAAAATATTGCCCTGAGCTTCAGCTCAGACGTCTGGTATTAAGGTCAGACGTCTGGAGCTACGGGAATAAAATTCCAGTCTTTCAGCTCAGACGTCTGAGCTTACTTCCCAAACGTCCGGGCGATCTGGAAGAAAATTTCCAGTCTTTTAGCTCAGATGTCTGGAAAGTCTACCAGACATCTAGAGCTGCTTATTTCAGCCAACTGGCCTGTTTTTAGATGGGTTTCCAATTTATATCGATTTTTGGTTGATCCGATTAGTTGTTATCACTTTTATCAACTTTGATGACTTCTTTTCTAGATTTTTGGGAATATCCATTTGATGGATTTGATATCGAGTTCTACGGTTTTGATTCACGTCGTCGAATGTGAATTTTTGGTGATTGATTGTTTCTACAATCATTTCTGTGATTTGTCACTTTAAAGTACAAAGGTTTCTATACTAGTAGTAAATACTCAAACTCTTTCACAAAAATGATTTCAACATTTACTTTTAAGTACAAAGCTCGTTTTTAAAACCGTTTTCTAATGTATTAGTATATACAAACCTTTACCTCATTCGTACGAGAAATCCAATTAAACGACTTAGCAAAACAAGTGGTATGAAACGCTTGCCTTTACTTCGTCGGTTAGTTCTTAGACTTGTTCGATTGAAATATTATGACAATTTTCGAGTGGAAATCTACAATTTGTTCGTAAATATTTAAGTTAAGCCAGTGGTTATGAGACATGAAGCTAAACTCATTTATTTACTGGCTTAGTGTGATCTACACTTTTTATCGATCAATGGTGATCATTTTATGGTTTTGACTAACGATATGTGATGTATCTTTGTTCACGTGGGGGACTGTACCTCGTTTTATGGAGCTTCGCCTCATTTTTTATAGGCTAGTGACCTATGGATTTATGGAGTTTGGTTCATCGGGCGTACCGTTATTGTACTACGTCGTTGTTCTAGCTTATCAGGTTCATTGAGCGTACCGTTATTGTACTACATCGTTGTTCCGAATTAATTAAGTTTCAGGTTCATCGGGCGTACCGTTATTGTACTACGTCGTTGTTCCGAATTAATTGAGTTTCAGGTTCATCGGGCATATCGTTATTGTACTACGTCGTTGTTCCGGCTCATTTGAGTTTCAGGTTCCTCGGGCATACCGTTATTGTACTACGTCGATGTACCGACTCTATGGTTAGCGACCATGGGACAGCGAACCGTTTGTGATACACGTGTTGGTGAGTTTTCATGCTCCCGTTTGTGATAGGCCTCCCATTTGTGTTTTCTGGATTTCTAATTGATGATTTCTGGAATTTATGTTTCACCAATTTTTGCGATTGGCATCGATGTGTTTTTTCAATATTTGGCGTTTGGTGAATACACTAAAGAATGTGATATTCTTTTTGGATATTTGACGAGATTTGAGATATTGTATGATTTTTATTGTTATTGAATGTATACTTGTCACAATATGACATTATTGTTATCATACATTTTTGTGGTATCTCTTATCCTTTCTCATCTTATATGATATTTATAGCTAGACTGATCCGTTTATTATTTTTCTTCTTAAATAATACTCGGGTCTGACCGAGGTGTTACAGGTGCTTCCACTTGACTTCTTAGCAGGGGCTAGCTTCTAACTTTTGGCTAACTACTTTAGTTTAGTAGTTTTTGCTTTTATACATTTGAGATAGAGACTCCTTGATGTATACATATTCTTTTGTCTAGCACTTGTACCTATTCTTTTGTGGTGTAGTGGATCATGTATGACCACTACTTTGATGTACACTTCTATGTGTTCTATTCATATTTGTTTCCGCCTTAGTGATATGAATATCTGTGACTGATTTGTGTTATGCTTATTTTATATTTGTTTCCGAAGGCCTCATAGCCACTATGTAGTAGATTTGAGTTTGGATTGGGTATGTCGGATTTCCTCTTGAAATGAAATGCATGATATACTATCTGACATATCGGTTCTCGCTCAAATCAATTATACAGTTGGTCGCTCCTCAACATCCTTATTCTTTGTACTAATCGACAGCATTACCCAGTAGTGTCCTTGGTTAGTGTGAGTATAGAGGTGGGGCATCACAATTAATCTCTACTAACATGTGTATTTGCTTAATTATGGTCCATTAGCAAATGGATTGGTGGGCTCCCTTATGAAGCATTATTTCTTTCTTTGCCTTCCAAAATGTGTGCATGCATTATCCATGACGCCTCTTACAATTTGCATTCGATTTCCTACAAAATAAAATTAAAATGTGCAAATAAATTTTCTAAAACTTAATGCATACACAAAATTAGCATCTTTTTCAAATGTAGATGAGTGAATAATGATTTGAAACCACTTTAATATTTTGGTAAAAACATGTAAAAATACCCTAAATAAGTCATTTATTTTTATAGAAGAAGATTAAATGTGAGAGTAAAAAGCATACATTTTTACGGGTACATCACATCGTGTCATGTTAATGGTTGAACTTATATTTTATAAATGCATATCTACATAGATTATATTTTGAAATGGCTGCAAATTAATTTTTAATAATTATTTACTATTATTTGGAATTTCTAATCGAGAACGAACTTCGCTCTCGAGCTACACCGTACTTGTGCGGATTGATGGGCTATTTGCGAGGAAGTCCAGATACCACGTCAAAGGACCTATTTAAATCAATATACTAATTAAATAAATCATATAAAATAAACTATGTTTTGAAAATAAATTTTAATTTTTATAAATTTTTTCATTATTACATAAACAATCTGCCAAAATTCAGAATATAAAAATCATTTTTTATATTTTTTTAAAAATTAATTTAATAAACGGCCGAAATCAATTAATTAATTAAAAATATTTTATTGACATAGAAAATTCTTAAAAAAATGCTGTAACATTAAAATATCATGCTAGATTTTATAAAAATATAAAATTCGAATAATATATATATATATATATACATATTTTAATGCAATAAAAAATATATAAATTTTTTTGTGCTATTATGTATATGATACACACATACGTACACGTATATGATACATATGTGTACCATTATATTTAATTGAATATAAATAAAATAAAATTCCATCCATAATTTGTATATTTAAATGAAATAAGAGATTTTATTCAAAATTAAATTCAGAAATATTCTAAATAAATTAGACTTTATAGGCCCAGTAGGGCAATTTTTTTGCAATTCACCCATAACTTCTGCTGCGGATTGGCCCAGTTCCATCAGGCAACAAACACACGATCCCCTAAATCAAATTTTATGTCCTTCCGCCTCCTATTGACATAACCTTCAATCCAAATTGAGCATATTTCATCCTTTGCCAAGTCAAATCTACCATCGCTGAAGCTTCTCTTAAAAAATATGGCCTTAGAACAATTCCATCTCCTACCTAGCACCAACCCATTGACGATTTACAGAGTCTTCTATACAATGCCTTAAAAAATGCCATCCAATACTGGATTCATAACGGTTCTTGTATGAAAATTATACTAAGTGCAAATGATCTTCCCATGATCCATCTAAGTCTAATACAAAAGCTCTAAGCAAATATTCCAACACTCGGTTGTTTCACTCAATCTGACCTTCTATCTACGAATGGTAAGAAGTACTCATACACTAGTTGTGGCAATCAGACGTGTTGTGTGATTGTATAGACTCGAAATGTACAACCAAAATAAGTGGAATATTATAATATTATATAAATCCCCAACTCAAATCTCTCCCTCCAAAATCATTAATCCACTTTACTGTTCATTTCTGGAGATGAAAATTCATGCCCAAACCCTCTACTTTCCATTTAAAAATTAATATCCCCAAATTCGCTTGACGATAAAATATAAGGTCGGATCCATTGAGATCGTATTGACGAAAGCTACACAATGACCATGGCAAATTTTAGATCGACGTCATTAGTCAAGATTGACCTCTTTGCCGATGAACTATGGTTAGATATAATTGGAGATTTGAGCGTCGATTTACGGATCAGAAATTACCATTGTATTACTTTCGATGAGGTGCATCTCCTTGCCATATCGGCCATTTCCGATCATCTCTTGTAACATGCACCGTGAGCTAATGCTAGACAGCGTGGAGTCATGTTTTGATATGATAGCACAGTCGAGATGAGGTTGGGTGCAGATCATTAAGGAAGCGAAGAGAGACGGTTAGGCAAAGGCAGATCATGAAATTGTTGAGTATTGAATGGGAAATAAGAGTGAGAAGGAATCAGATATGCAATGGTAGTTTCGTGCATGGTTTGGAACTGGAAAGAGGAAGAAGGATTAGTGAATTAATCGGTAATTAACATTTTAAATATTTAATTAATTATCTTATTAATCTCGATTCTTATTATATCCATATCTTTTGAATATGAGGTCCATTTTGGATGGGTTTCTTGCATTGCATTCGTGATGGTAAGATCTACCTTTTGGCGCTGGTTTGAACAGATTTATGGAGGTGAGTGATATTGTCTCTCACATACTATGATTGGTTGTATAATATTAGATTGATGCTCGGGAATGATTTTTTGGAGATTTTCTTATACTTATACAGCTGCTAGATTTTTATAAAAGAAAATAAAATTATTTTAAAATGGTTTATAAAGAATATCACATATTTTCAAATTGACGTGCCATAGTTAGAGAATTATTAGATTTGAGCTATTGATTTCCTACATCGGTTGATATGGATGGATTATCTTTGTTATATGTATACTATTTTGGATGGATGTATGTTTGGCTTGTTTGGCTGTTTTGTTTGAAAATTCCGATTAGTGGTGATTGGGTTTTGGTAGTATGTTGTATGTTGGGGTATCGTACACACTGAAACTTAATAAACGAGATAAGCTATAGAGGAGGGTCGGGATATGCATCAACGGATCCAGATTTCAAGATGGATACCAGACGTTTCCGATTGGTTTGTATATATCTGTTCAGTTAAGTACAAGACCAAGGTGGTTGGTATTGACCATTATAGAGTGGTCGATGTCCATCACTATTGTTGGTTAGTGATTTAACCTATCTTTGGCATGGACATTGAGGAGATCTTATGGTGTGCGAAGGGATGGTTCGTTCGGGAGATCGATTTTGGATTTGGCTGTTATTGCTCTACGATGAGCGATTTTAATGGTGAGGCGATGATGTGATGCGTCGACCTGATAGTCTAGCACTTCGGATGATGACTTGACGATATATGTAGTAGATTCTAAGGATGGTAGTATAAGGATTATGTGGATCATGTTGAAGGTGTTGGCTCATTTCTCATCATGGTGGATGGCGATGTAGTGCATTATGGACTTGTATCTTCGGTTTGTGACTCGTGATGGGAGTAGGTACCGAAGATTAGCCACTCTGTATCTTTGGTTTGTGACTTGAATAGGGAGAAGGTACCGAAGAGGCTCGTGTTGGGAGTCATGGAGTAGGGGAACGTTGTGGTTTCCGAGACAATGGAAATTATATTAAGTTTGTAGGGCTCGGATCCATATTGAGCGAGTAGGGTCCGATGGATGTGTCTATGCTAAGGGATAGTTGATGACTCGAAGTGTTTTTTGTTGTACTCGAAGCAAGGGTATTGTATAGTGGGGATGCCCATGGATTGGTAGCAAGGATACGTATACCCTGGATCGCTGGATTGGGTCTAGTGTCTAGCTTCGGGCTGAATGACAGAGATTACAATGGAGAACTAGGATTTCCATTAGTCCCTGGTATTTTCAGATGGCTATATGATTTATCGTATATCTAGAGCACACTAGGTGATAGTTAGTATTGTTTGATGGATGCTATGTTTTTTATGGTTGCTCACTAGCCACCTGTCACCCTAGGGATGTCACATGAGGTAGGTATTATGGTAGAGATGCTTAAACATCCCGACTTGACCTAATGTGGAGTAGGTATTGTGGATTGAGATACCTAGACACTTGGACAGCTTACTCAGTATGGAGTAGGTATTATGTATGGAGATACCTAGGCACCCTGACAAATACCGAGTATGGTGTACCCTTTTTATGATGTTGTAGTGTAGCATATTATCTATGTTATGTGCTAACTCTTTAGTTGCAAGGAAATGTCATGTATGGTTTACATACCCTCTGTTCCATATACTATATCGACTTTTATAATATTTTGAAATTTGATATCGCCTACACCAGACTGTTGTCTGACTTGAGGTTATATGCTTTGTTTCTTATTATCTCGATAGTCTTAAATGAGTAGATTTGAGAGTTGGTATGGATGACATATGGAGTTCTATAGATGGAATAGCAAGAGGTGACGTTTACTCATACTTGTATTTGAGTTTATTATTATATATTCCGCTGTATGACACTATGGAGCCTTGATAGTGTTTGACTTACTATTATATGAGACAGTGTATCCGTTGAGTTTATTTTCCAACTGTATAAACTCTGTTACTGTGTTGTATAACTCCGTGGATCTTACATTCAGATGATTAGTTCACATTATTATTATTGTCTATACTGTTTTATACCTGTGTTGATTATTATATTTACTCTAATGCGATGTGGGATATATGACAGGTTATGTGGTTATTTGATGTTTTCTTTTTTTCTTTTCCACTCTTTTCTATTTCCTTTACTTCTTTTCTTTCCTTTGACAACCGTTCTACATCGTAGGTGTAGTAGGGCGGTCGTTACATTTGGTATCAGTGCGAAGGTTACATGATTAACCTCAGTTAATATTGCGATCCAGTAGAGATAGGGTAGGAGTTGTCGCCATGGACTTGATCTAGAGGGTGTGTATATACAAGAGAGTTCGTATTTGTTATATATTTTAATTTTCAAAACTATATAGTAGTATATATGGTATATATAGTCGTATTGCACACACAAGCACTATCGATGCAGTTTTCATAATGAGAGACTAATCTTCCATGTTATAGAATAGGAATGATTTGGCATGCGAGAAAAACTATTATTGACTATATCTTTAAAGTTGAGGGTTGGGTAGGATTGGGGCCACTACCCTTAATTGATAGGATATGTTCGTAGAGTTGGTGTGAATCATTTCCTGGAGTGCCCAATTTGTTCTCGATAGTTATGGTGCTTAAGCGCAAATGGATATAGTCGAGTTTGTCAAGTTGTATATCACTATGGGAGTCTGGGGGGCAGACTGTTCCTCAAAATAGAGTCGGCTATTGGAAGGCAAGATTGGATGGTTACTTGAAGGAGGATCTTCAATGACTTTGATTTAGATGATGCCATGAGGTAGAAATTAGCCTCCAGATAACTCCAAGGACGAACAATGAACTTGTGGAGTATCTCTGTAGCTTCGATTCCCGAGGATCGATTTGCTTGGGATTAGTTCATAGTTTGCTTCGAAGAAGATTTATCTTAACTTTTCTGAAGTCGGTGTTGGATAGAGAGTATGTAGCCGAATTTTATGTGTTATCAAAGTACGGTCTATTTTCCATTGATACCCTACACCGAAAGAAAGAAAGTTTAACAATAGGTTGAGTGATCATCTTAGGAAGCGATAGATTTGTCCTATTGATGAGAGCTTTGAGAAGATAATCGAGAAGGCTTTGTGATAAGAGAGCTTGTAGCCAGTGTAGAAGGGTTATCTCAAACCAGTTGAGTAGGGATAAACAACAGAAGCATATGTATTGATTACCATTTCGATTTCGCCGAGTGCTCCATCGACGAAAGAGAAGGGAAATGACATTATCGTTTGAAATATGCTTTTTACATATGATGTTTCCATATATGTTTTATTTAACATCGAGGTTTCATATTCCTTTATATATAGATTCGATGGGGATATGCGGATTGAGACTCAAGATAATTATCGACCTTTGATTGTGACAGACCCAGTTAGGGATTTAGCTAGCCTATATGTGGTTTGTCGAGACTTTGTCCTATTGAGTCATGGATGTTTGTTTTTTGTTTGCTATTGGTTTGTTTTGGGGTTTAGTTGGGTTAGTATAATGGTTTGGGAAAGACTAGCTGAAGGGGATACATAATAGTGGTGGATTGCGAGAGGCCGTTGGTGACGATTGGGGTTGTGGAGGAGCGAACATCAATGATTGGCTACCTATAGAGGATGGGGATGGTTAGCTTTCTATATTCACTCGATATTCCACATAATGAGTTGCCATCTTTGCCTGTAGCTAGAGAATGTCCAGACATATTCGATGAGTTGACCAGATTAACACCATATGGGGATAGAGTTCCGTATTGATCTGGTCAGAGGAGGTAGAGCAGTAGTTGTTCCTTTAAAGCATATGGTGCCCAAAGAGCTTAGGAAAATAAAGGTGAGAGTGAATGACCCATTGGGATGATGGTTCATTTGTGGGAGTATATTTAGGAAGGATACACCTATAATGTTCATCAGTAGAGAGGATGACTCTTTGGAGTTGCTTGTTGGTTATCGTGAGCTAGATGAGATGACGAACAAGTTTCTATTCTCGTTTGTTGATAGCTTGTTCAATCAGCTCTATAGCACGAGGATGTTCTCTTAGTTGGACCTTGCTGTGAGGTTTCACCAACTGTGTATTTAGAGGGAGTGTGCCAATTATAGTGTTTTTTACGCTACCTTGATTTTTGCCGTTCGGGCTTACCAATGTGTCGGCATGCCTTATTAATTTCATGAATCGTGTTTTAAGAGGTCGCTTGAGTGAGTTGTACTTGTGTTCGTCGATGACACTTTCGTTTACTCATGGACAAAAGAAGAGCACAATACATGATTAGTGATTGTGTTGTAGGTGTCGAGAAGACACTGATCGATTATGAGATTTTGTTAGTATCACTTCTGAAGGAGGGGAGTGAGTTTCTTGGGTCACATTATTTCAGAGTAGGACGTCGCTGTAGATCCCGTAGTTACGGCAGTTCGGAATTTGAATGGACCCAAGGTAGTAGCACCGTTAACCTATTTGATGGGAGAGGATCAGACTTTTATTTGAGAAGTAAGGTGTAGAAATGCGTTAGTGAGTCTGGTCGAGAGGTTGGCAAGTGCACTGATGTTACTCATTCTAAGCGGAGGAGGTGATAGAGTTCGCTTTGGAGATTTGGAGGCACTGTCTACTAGGACAGAGGGTTAGTGGTTCAGTGATTCCACATCATTGGAGTATCTCTTCTCCGAGAAGGATCTTGACCTTCGCTGGTAGGGATGGCTAGAGATCTTAGCCTCCTATGGATTTGACATTTCCTATACATCCATAAGGGAAATGTAGTTGTTGGTGCTTCAAGTGGAATACATACCAATTTGGGAGTGATATTCCTAGAGTGGGCATTGCTCGAACTTATCATTGGTTATAACTTCAGAAGTCGATGAGCTAAAGCCAAAGATAATGGCTAGTTTGACCATCAATCCTACTTTGATTTAGTGGATTGATACTAGTTAGAGGCATTAGGCTAAAATAGTAGAGATTGTGGATAAATTAGAAGAGTGAGTAGTGTTTGTAGAGGTGATGCAGTACAGACCCGACTAAGATTGTTGGTTCCGTAGGGATGAGAGATTGTTTGTTCTCGAGTAGTGGGAACATATATTTATAGAATACATCGATGGATTGTCGATGACTGAGGATGGCGTGATAGCATTTGAGTCACATTCGATTGGTTGACAAATAATGCTAGACTTGTATTCCTTAAGTCTAATAGAATGGCATCCGTATTTGTCGAGTATATGTGGGATGGATGATGTGATAGGTTATTGGAGATCGAGAAGAGTATGAGGACTGCTTATCCAGAGCCCTTCATTAGGCATATTTTATTTTTATCGTCGACATCCATATTGGATATCATATCTGATGTTTTATACTAGATAGTTTAGTATTCTGCATGCTAGGATAGGCATGGTTGTTACTTTTTGATGTTAGATCTTATGTATGCATGTTTGATTGGATTGTTAGCATTTGAGATGATAGCCTATGTTTGTGTGGTTGTTAGGTATGCAAGATAGTTATGGTTTGATATAGCATACTTATTTGAAACGATTGCTATACATTATCTAGTATATCTAAAGATATGAGTTGTATACATATCATTTTCGTATTGGGATTTTTCCCGGACCTAGCCGTACAAAGGAGGTTTTACCGATTTTTCCCAAAATCTAAGAGACTTTTGAGGGCCTAGGGCTTAGGAGGCATTCTCTTTAATTTGTGATTTTGAGGACGAAATATTTTTGAGGATGGGAGAATGCAACGACCTGTATTCTTAAGAATCAGATATTTAAATAGTTAATTTAAATATTTAATCATTAATTAAATGAAGGCCTAAAAATATGATTTTTCACATACGGCCGAATCATGATTCGAGACTACTTCCATTAAGTTTGAATTGACATTGGAAATTAAAATGAGTATAAGAATCATTATATTTGGAGATCGGATGATCCGATGGCCGAAACTATCTCGAAATATGCGAAATTAGCATTCCGAGGCACTATCTCAGATGGCAACGAGATTAGTACCGTGGGATCCGAAAAAATGAGATGATGTATGAAACGAGTTTTGTGACGATCGAGTGTGCTGTGTGATCGTACGGACTCAAAACGTACAGCCATTTATTTGAAAAATTAAATAAGTGCCATATTGTTATATTATATAAATCCCCAACTCAAATCTCTCCCTCCAAAATCATTCATCCACTCGACTGTTCATTCCTGGAGATGAAAATTCATGGTTAAACCCACTTCTTTCCATTCAAAATTAACATCTCCAAATCCACTTGACGGTAAAATACGAGGTCGGATCCGTTAAGATTGTGTCGATGAAAGTTACGCAATGATCGTAGCGGATTTTGGATTGACACCATTGGCCGAGATTGACCTCTTTATCGATGAACTAGGGTATTTGAGCGTCGATTTGCGGATCGGAGATTGCCATTGTATTACTTTTGACGAGGTGCATCTCCTCGCTAGATCTGGTCATGTCCGATCGTCTCTTGTAATACGTGACATTGCGAGCTGATGCCAGGCAGCGTGGAGTCGTGTTTTAACATGGTGGCATGGTCGAGATGAGGTTGGGTGTAGATCGTAGAGGACGCAAAGAGAGACAGTTAGGCAAAGACGGATCATGAAATCGTTGAGTATTGAATGAGAAATTGAGGCAAGAAGAAATCAGATATGCACAGTGACATTTTCTTGCACGGCTTGGAACTGGAAAGAGGAAGAAGAATTAGTGAATTAATCGATAATTAATGTTTTGATTATTTAATTATCTTACTAATCTCGATTTTTATTATATCCATAACTTTTGAATACGAGGTCCATTTTTGATGTGGTTTCTAACGTTGTGCTTGTAGTGATTTGTACAAATTTTATGGAGGTGAGTGATATTGTTTCTTACCATACTATGATTGGTTGTATAGTATTAAATTGACGCTCAAGAATGATTTTTGGTTTTAAAATATAATTTTATTATACTTATACAACTGTTAGATTTTTATGAAAGAAAATAAAATTATTTGAAATTATTTATAAAGAATATCACATATATTCCATCGACGTGCCATGGTTAGAGAATTATTAGATTTGAGCTATTATTGATATGATTTCCCACGTTGGTTGACATGGATGGATTATCTTTGTTATATGTATGCTATTTTGGATGGATGTACGGTTGTTGGATGTATGTTTGGTTGTTTGGCTGTTTTGGTTGAAGACGCCAATTAGCGATGATCGGGTTTTAGGTAGTATCTTGTATGTTGGTGTATCGTACATGCGGAAACCTAACAAACGAGATAAGCTGCAGAGGAGGGTTAGGGTATGTGCTGAAGGATCTAGATTTCAAGATGAATACCGAACGTTTCCGTTTGGTTTGTATTTATCCGTTTGGTTTGTATTTATCCGTTTGGTTTGTATTTATCCGTTCGGTTAAGTACCAAACCAAGGTGGTTGGTATTGACTATTGTAGAGTGGTCAATGTCCATCACTATTGTTGTTAGCGATTTGGCCGATCTTTGGCATGAACGTTGAGGAGCTCTCATGGTGTACGAAGGGATGATTCGTTTGTGCAATCGATTTAGAGTTTGGATGTAATTACTCTACATCAAGCGATTTTGATGTTGAGGCGATAATGTGATGCTTTGACTTAATACTCTGACACTTTGGATGATGACTCGATGATGTATGAAGTAGGTTTCGAGGATGGTAGTATCAGTACTCTGTGGATCATGCTGGAGATGTTGGCTCATTTTGCATCAAGGTGGATGGCGATGTATAACATGATGGACTTATATCTTCGGTTTGTGACTTTTGATGAGAGTAGGTACCGAAGATTAGCCACTCTATATCTTCAGTTTGTGACATGAATAGGGAGTAGGTACCGAAGAGGCTCATATTGGGAGTCGTGTAGTAGGGGAACGTAGTGGATTTCAAGACAGTGGAAATTATATTGAGCTAGTAGGGCTTAGATCCGTATTGAGCGAGTAGGGCTCAATTGATGTGTCTATGCTAAGGGATAGTTGATGAATCAGAGTGTTTTCTGTTGTACTTGAAGCAGGGGTATTGTATAGTGGGGACGCCCACAGATTGGTAGCAAGGATCCATATACCATGGACTGCTAGATTGGGTCTAGTGTCTAGCTTCGGCTTGAATGACAGAGAGTACAAAGGAGAAGCTGGATTTCCATTGTTCCCTGGTATTTGCAGATGACCATACGAGTTATCATATATCTTGAGCATAGTGGGTGACAGTTAGTATTGTTTGATGGGTGTTATGTTTGTTATGGTTGCTCACTAGCAACTTGTCACTGTAATACACCATAAAATGAGCCATAATTAAATGGATTAAATTAAATATGATAAGGCTGAATATGAAAATTTTATAAAAGTTTGGAGTTTGACCAAGAAAGTTATTTCGTTGCATTCGTGGTGAAACTCTGATCTGTTTCCACATATAATATATTGAAAATGGAGGTCGGACGAAGAGGCTATGAGCGTTTAAAGTTTTCAGATTTAAATTAATTTAGTTAGAATTCGAATTTAAATAAGATTTTGAATTTAGAATTTGAATTTTAAAATTTAGGTTGGGGCTAAGTAAACATTAATTAAAGTTCGATTAACGTTTACCGTTAAAGTTGATTAGGGGAAATAAATCAATTAAAAACAACGGAAATAAATAGTCCCCCGAATGAATGTACCATTTGACCCCTTTATTAGGATTGGTTTACCTCTAACGGTCGACCAGTTGAAGGGGACGCTCGACCAGTTGTGCCTGAAAAAGGGCAGTGGCGGCTAGGGTTTGAGGGTATGATGGTCCAGATTTCTCTGTTTAAAACTATTTTATATCCTACAGTTCTGGTGCATTTCTACCGCTATACCTCTCCATTTTTATTCATATTATTTTGGAGAATTTAGCGAAACTATGCCATTGTTATATCTCCAAATTAGATTCAGAAACTCCATAGAGAATTCAGGTAAGAATGAAATCTATTTTCTATTTATTTCTTCTTCCTCCAACCTATTCTTATTCTATTCCTCTCAAATTATTCTGAATCTAATAAAAATATATACATCTTCCCTATTGTGTATATATATATCAAAAGAGAGAGATTCTGGAAGAGATTATAAGGCGTGCAAATTCATTGAAGTGAAGCCGACGCTAATCTGTGAGTGGAAACCTTAGTATTTCTTTTTCAGTACTTGTTTAGTTTATTTCTTTTTGGATTTGAATATGCTTAGGTATTTTGAAAATATGATAGATAAAATCTCCCATAATTCATTTTCATTTCGAAATGTCAATTCTATGATGAGGTGCTCAATTATTTACATTAATTTGGTTTTTTTCATTTATGCAATTTTTGATAATTTCATAGTTTATTCCACTTCTCCTTCTTGTTTGGTTCAAATTGTGATTCTTCGATGAAATAAGGGGTTCAGATTACGAATTATATTTGTAGTTTACACCACTTATTCTTACCTATTTCTTTGTAAAAGAGGAGTTGAATAAAATATGGAGTTTGGATTGCAATTCTTATTGTTTAGGATCTTCCATTGAATTAGTGTAATAAATTGAGTTTCTATTTTATTTACAAGTCTGTTATTGCAGTTTTGGTTATGAATATTTATTTCATGTTTTGGATATTAGAATACTTTAGTTTGGTATGTGGAAATCTTGGGAATTTGAAGAAAAAGGGCTTGTAATAATATTTGGTTAGGGAATTGACATTTAACGCTAGCTTAGGGCGTAAAATTCGTGTGTTTAGAATTTATTAGGCACGGATACTTATTTATCTCTACTAGCATAACTAACGTATAATTATTGCGCATATGACATAGTTAATTAGGTAATTATTTTCTTATTTCCCCTATTAAGAAGGTAATTGATTTTTAGTCGAAAATAGGAGGAAACTCTTATATAGCCTAATTATTATTTTAAGACGTAATAAGGAAGGTTCCTTATAAGGCCTTATTTATGAACTGGTGAGATGAGTGTGTGTGTCTATATGTGTGTGTATATATATATATATATATAGTATTTTATTTATGGCTGTCATAAGGATGCGAGGTTAATAGAGTTACATGACGGAGGTATGCCCTTCACTTTGAGACTACCAGCAGTTGTGTACATTTCATATGATGTGAGATATTCTTATGATAAATATTTATAATAACACAAGGTTAGTCCCAAATTCTATAAGGGAAATCCGCCCAGCTAATCTGGCTACCAGTTCCTACGAATGTCGGACTAATGTAAGACGTTATTACGAGTATGGGCCATAAGACGAAGGGCCTGCTTCGAGGTCTTGAGGTATTAAGTGGTTGTTTGTGGGCCCACCTCTTTTCCCCAAATGAAGTATTTAATGGTCAAGGGATTATGTTAGGTGGTATCGGAATGGGGGTCCGCTTCTAGAAATAGGTATTAAATGATGGGGTCTGCCTTAATCAAGGTATTAAATGACTAGAGTCTACCTATTTTCCACAGGGAATTATTAAGTGGCCTAAGAGATTCCATAGTATATCAGCTAGGTAGTACCAGTGAGGAGCACACCTTGGAAATAAGTATTAAATGATGAGGTTTGCCTTAATTAAGGTATTAAATGATTAGAGTCTGCCTATTTTCCAATAAAAGGCATTAAGTGGCTTGGGTACAGTCTCTCACATTATTAGCTGTTTATGACGTATGATTGGAATATGAGATTCTAGAAACCTGCTTCTAGAATGGAAGGTATTAAGTGGTTGAACTTGCCTCCTTTTCTTATAAAGAAGTATTAAATGGTTTTATGTTTATAGACATATTCTTATTTTGAAATATACTGCCCAAGTACTGAAAAGGTAACTCTCAAGGTTTTTATTCACCGGACACTTGTTTTTTCGACTCCCTCCTTATTATAACACAGGTTAAGGATGGAGTGATGGCGATGACGATGCTTAGAGATGGAGAGCTTGGCTTGTGGCTGTATTTGTTATCATTACTTGCTTTTATGTGTACCCACTTATTTAGACAATTGATATAACATATATTATGTTATGGTTTTTATGGAATTTTGTATTATGACATTTTTATGGTTTTAAAATAAATGGATACACTTTGCTATTATATTTTGTTCATCTGCTCTGAGTTCTGAAAGTTTAGTTATGGCTATATACTGTTATTTTCTTAGTTCTACCAACAGCTTACCTTAAAATGGATCTAAGTTTTGATGGGCCTTTTTTGGATCGAAATTTAGGTCTGTTCTGGGGTGGGTTATTACATTTGGTATCAGTGCCTAGATTACCCGATCAACGGGGAAAGTATACTATATGTATGAGTGGCATACTTGTTATTTTTTGAAAAGGTTTTTCGAAAGATTTTTCTAAAACTCATATTATATATATATATACTTATTTTTTAATTTATGCTTAACTATATAAATTCTGACAATAGAAGTAGTTGCGACCATATTCCGAAAGAATGGACGAGGTGACTATGGGTTGGAAGAATAAATAGAGGTAATTCTACTCCTACTCCGATTACCCATGGAATGGATATCATATCTTTAGGAGCAAACTAAGGAGAGCATGACCTTAACTCATGGAAGCACCCTAAAAGCTGGATGGTAATTGACTCATTGATAGGACTTAGTTTTCTTTATTATTGTGGACCATATAGACATATTTAATAATAGAGGTCACTATAGATAGAAAGATTGATAAAAAATAAATGACCTTAAGGAAACATTCATTATGGACAAATTAACATTTATGGAGGTAACAAATGAAGGTATTATGTATTAATAAAATACGGAAGTAAGGAACAGAGCAAACTTCTGTAAAAAAGAATACATTTATCACCACAAGAAGGAAATTAGATTTTTTTAAAGGGTAGAGTAAAAAGGTTTAAAAGAAAGTACAATTTTTAATCCTACCTTTTGGGACATAATTTGATAAAAAGGTTTCTTTCAAAACCACCTTAAAATTTTGAAAGTCCTTTCAAAAGATTTTGAAATGAAAATCTTATAAGTTAGAAATTTTTGATAAAAAGCGATTTCAGATGACTTTTAAATTATACGATCGTTTGTTTTGTAAAAAGTTTGAAAAGAGGTTGTAAATTTAAAAAGGGTGGTTAAACATTTTTGGTAGGTGATTTTAATTTAAAATTTTGGTGACTTCAGAAGTTGAAAAAAAGGTTTCTATTTATTAACTTCTCAATTTATAATTTGATTGGATTAGAAAAGCTTTCAAATTCCTTGTTTTTGTATTATTCTATTTTTCTATGTTATATATTCTATGCAATAAATTTGAAAGTTTCTCTCTCTAAAACTTCTTAGAGGCTGTATAAGTTGGAAATTTATGGAAATATAAATATGGCTATAGACAACTTTGGAAATATACCACCATTAGTTTTAGAAAAGTTTGAAAAGGTAGTGCAATTTTTAAAAGCGGTGTCAAATGATGGATGGTTTTAATTGTAAATGAATGACTTGAAAAGTTTTCATTCGTTAACCTTTTTAATTTGATTAAAAAGTTTTCAACTTTTGGTTCTTTGATCCTTATATTTTTCCTTGTTTACAAACCTAAAGTTCTTTCTTTAGAACTCTTTTTAGGGGTTTATATATAGAAATAACACCTATTTTGGGATAGAAATAGAAAGAAAGGAATGTCCGATAGTATAAAAAGGAGAGCATTCCCATATAAGGTGATAAAGAGAATAATGGTTGGAATTTAGGTAATAATATAATTGTGAATTACGTAGATGAGATATTGAAAGGAGTAATAATGTAAGATAGAAGTTTCCTTTGTCTACTCCATTTATTTTTCTATCGTATAAAGTTATAAAAGGTATCTTTGATCATTGATTGGATTTAAATAATGACTGATAAATAAGTTAGATGTTTTCGTATAAGGAGAAGCATTTACGTAAAGATGAGAATTTTATATGTTTTTCCTAATTTGAATAAAAAAGTTATTTGAATAATAATAATATTGGATTTGACAAAGAAAAGTGCTGCAAGAGATTTTAAGAGTTCTTGAGCAAAGCTACGAGATATATTTCATCAAATAACAATATATTTTGAGTAATAAGGCAAATTATTGTATTCTTTAGAAGGAAATAACTGTTATTTTGAAATGATGATTATGAAAAATTTACTATTTTGTAAATGATAATTCTTGTAGCTAGAAAACTCTTTGAAACAAAAATGGTCTAACATATTATTTTGGAAAGATAATTAAGTATTGAATCTTTTGTGTAAAAAAAATAATCCTATTTTCAAAAAGGAGTTAATCCTTGTTTTAGCAAGCCACTGAAAGAAAAGTTTTTCATAATTTCCTTTTTGAATAACCAAGGAAATTTTGAATGTCATGAATTAGAAAGTCTGACTTTTAAGGGAAAAAAGTTTTGATAAGGAAAGTTAAAAAAAATTATTTTATTCCTATTCGGAAACAAAGGAATTTTGAATCTTTGATAAAGGTTTTAAAGTTCACATTTTCAAAGATGGAGATGTTAAATTGATACTTTATGTTTTAAGTATTGCAAGAAATGAAGTAATAAATACGTATTTTTAAATAAGTTTATTTGTATGAAGATATTTTATTTTGTGTGCGAAAGTTATGATTTTATAAAAAATTATGGAGTATTTACGGATCATGACCTACGTGGGATAGACTAAGGTTTTAGGATATAAGTAAAATAGAAATAGAATGTACAACCTGATTCGGAAAGTTGAAGTCAGTCCCAAACCTCTATTTGAAGAAGTTAGTAAAGTTAAAGATATTCAAGATCAATAATTGGGTTGTGAATTAGGTTGCCCATAGAATATAAATTTCTATATTTTAATTTTAGAGCAATTTCCACGTAATTTCCATGAATTATCCAATCCCAAAATACATGTAAAAGTGCATTGTTTGAAGTAACAAGGAACACACTAATAAGGAAAGAGATGTGTAAGAGATAGATATTCCTTTCCATAGTTTATACTGTCTATTTCAATAATAAGAAAAGAAATGATTCCTTGTAATTTCAAATAAAGAAAAAATGTTATTTACGGTTAATTTATGATAGTAACCTTTTTGGAAGGATGGCTTCGATGAATGAAAATATGGAAGTAAGTATTCTAGTTGTAAAATTAGTAGTTAGATATAGATATCGTACAGATACGCTAAACGACTAGAATATGTATAGATAGCATAGCTTATGATTATATACTTGTTAATTAGTAATTGATGGATTAGGATTTATGGATGTTAATTACAAATTTAACGGGCAATAAACTTGTAATTAATGAGAGGAAAAGTAATCTAATGGGGACTGACTAAGAAAACTTGATATTGTATTTATGAAAGAAAGTAATTTAAGTAATGAATGGATTTTTGAAACTTGAAGAAGGTTAAAAAGACTGAAGAAGGATTAATTGGAAATTGTCCAATTTTGACAGTAATGGTCAACTGCTATGGATATTAATTAAAGCAATAAATGGACCGCATTTATTAAAGATCAAAAAAGAAGAAGGGGAAATTAAGAAAATGGGTGGCAATAGAATGAAATATTAAAGATAGCCCATCTTAATTTAGAAAGGAGTGGTAGGACCTCAACACCATTTATGTTAACTGATAATAAATGACAACTTCTAGTAAAAATTTCTTTTGGAATTCTTGGATTATAGTCACTAGTTGTTTTCCTTAGTTATTGGAAAAGTGGATGATGTGGTATAAGATATATCCCTGTTTTATTTCTATGTAGACTTTTTGAATGAGATTTAAACCACTTGATATATGTTGGGAAGCAAAGTAAATAGGAAAATTTTACGGGAATACTTAACTAGCGATAGACCATAGATAAAACTGAAAGTTAATGAGGAAATTAGGTTAATAGCCTAAAGTGAGTAAATGTTTCAATCCTAAAGCTTTAGATTTTGGGAAACACAAGGGATTTAGCTCACAAAACGACACCATGCAAGGAGAAGAGAAAATGTATAGGAATGAGAATGGAATTTCCTATTGATCAAGGATTAAGAAGAAGGTGAAAGAAATTTTCTGTTAGAAGTAGTATAATCGCAACACTCCAATACAGCTTTATGGAGTTGCGCTTTGCATCGTCAGTGATTGGGACCCTTAGTTTACTAGAAAATTTGGAGGGGTTTGCTATTAGCTTTAGGAACTCATTTAAGGAACTTCATTGAATCGGAGCATCGCTTACTGATTGAAGACCGACAGACAAACTAAAGGAATGGATGGGAACTTGGAGGATTTGTTGAGAGCTTGCATCTTGGACTTTGAAGGACCTTAGGAGTAGCGCTTACCCTTAGTAGAATTTGCATAGGATTGTAGTCATCAATAAACAATTGGTATGGCACCCTTGAAGCATTTTTGTTGGAGGCCATGTAAATCATCAAATTGCGGATGGGAAACCACCGACAAATTCTACCCGGACTAGATTTGTATTGCGAGACTTTGGAAAGTCAAAATTGATTAGGTAGCATACGATTTGGATAGTTGGAAAGTAGGCACCGGGTTTATTGGGCCTTTTCCCAATATGGGAATTTATATTGGCTGGAGTCCATGACGTTTTTGCATTTGAGGAAATACCTTCATAGCATAACAATTGTTGTAGAGCCTAATCAATTGGGGGATTTTAAGATGGAGCCAATAGCATCCCGTGCCACTGCGTGCCTCGTGGAGCATGGAACTCGGAGGCTCCACAACAAAGAATTAGATTAGTCTGAGTACAATGGAGAGTGAATCTGGTGGGAGGCATGAGGACTCTTCATCCTAAACCTTTCTTCGAAAAAATTTCTCTCCGAAATTAGGGGTTTAGATGCATCGTGGTTGTTAGATTGGATGGTAGGAGATGATTGCTGCACTTTTTCACAATCACTTTATACTCATGCAGAAATCTTCATGCATGTTTAGGGTATTTGCATACATACTTTCATGACACGATTACACACTCACGCTAGGGTCGAGCTCATTTTAATATGTCTGTAGTACATAATCATATTGCACTATTGGTTGACTAGATGGTTATGTAGATAACTCGGTTGTATAACATGGATGTTATTTCACATTACGTTGTTCGCCCCTTGAAAGATTTCGGGACGAAATCCTTTTTAAGAGGGCAAGAATGTAATACCCCGTAAAATAAACCATAATTAAATAAATTAAATTAAATTAAATGTGATAGTGTTGAATATGGAAATTTTATAAAAGTTGGAATATGACCAAGGAAGTTATTCCATTGCGTTCGTGATGAAATTCTGATCTGTTTCCATATATAATATGCTGAATAGGAGCTCAGACGAAGAAGTTTTGAGCTTTTGAAATTTTTAGATTTAAATTAATTTAGTTAGAATTCAAATTTAAATAAGAATTTAAATTTAGGATTTTGAATTTTAAAAATTAGCTTAGGGGATAATTAAACGTTTTGATTAACATTTAGCGTTAAAGTTGATTAGGGGAAAGAAATCAATTAAAAACAACGGAAATAAAAAGTTCCCCAAAATAAATGTACCAGTTGACTCCTTTATTGGGACTGGTCGACCTCCAGCGGTCAACCGGTTGAAGGGGACGGTCGACCAGTCGTGCCTGAAAAAGGCCAGTGGCCGCAAGGGTTTGAGGATATGAATGGTCCAAATTTCTCTGTTTAAAACTATTTTCATTGTACAGTTCTGGTGCGTTTCAACCCCTATAAATAGAACCCTATCCTCTCCACTTTTTATTCATATTATTTTGGGGAATTTAGCGAAATTCTGCTATTGTTATCTCTCCAAATTAGATTCAGAAACTCCGAAGAGAATTCGAGTAAGAATGAAATCTATTTTCTATTTATTTCTTCTTCCTCCAACCTATTTTTATTCTATTCCTCTCCAATTATGCTGAATCTAACAAAAACATATACATCTTCCCTATTGTGTGTTTATATATCAAAAAGAGAGATTGTGGAAGAAATTCTAAGGTGTGAAAATCCATTGAAGTGAAGCTAAGACTAATTTGTGAGCGAAAATCTTAGTATTTCTTTTCCAGTAATTGTTTAGTTTATTTCTTTTTGGATTTGAACATGCATTAGGAATTTTGGGATTTCGAAAATACGATAGATAAAATCTCCCAAAATTCATTTTCATTTCGAAATGTCAATTCTATGATGAGATGCTCAATTATTTACATTAATTTGATGGAATTTGTTTCGTTTATGCAATTTTTGATAATTTCATAGTCTATTCCACTTCTCCTTCTTCTTTGGTTCAAATTGTGATTCTTCAATGAAACAAGGGATTTAGATTTTGAATTCTATTCGTAGTTTACACAACTTATTCTTACATACTTCTTTGTAAACTAGGAGTTAAATAGAATATGGAATTTAGATTGCAATTCTTATTGTTTAGGATATTCCATTAAATTGGTGTAATAAATTGAGTTTATATTTTATTTATAAGTCTATTATTACAGTTTTGGTTATGAATATTTATTCCTTGTTTTGGATCTAATCCCTTATTTTGGTATGTGGAAATCTTAAGAAATAGTACTTGTAATAATACTTGTTAGGGAATTGACATTTAACGCTAGTTTAGGGAGTAAAATCCATGCATTTAGAATTTATTAGGCACGACTATTTATTTATTTCTATTAGCATAATTAACGTATAATTATTGCGTATATGGCATAGTTTATTAGGTAATTATTTTCGTTTATTTCCCCTATTAGGAAGGTAATTTATTGTTAGACGAAAATATGAGGAAACTCTTATATAGCCTAATTAAGGTGTAATAAGGAAGGCTCCTTATAAGGCCTTATTTATGAAACGGTGAGATGAATGTGTGCGTGTGCGCACATGCGCGCGTGTGTAGTATTTGATTTATGGCTAATTCATAAGGATGTGAGGTCAATAGAGTTACATGACGGAAGTCTGCCCTTCACTTTGAGGCTACCAACAGTTGTGTACACTTCCTATGGATGTGAGATATTCTTATAAGAAATATTTATAGTGACGATGTTAGTCCCAAATTCTGTAGGGGAAATCTGCCTAGCTAATCCGGCTACTAGTTCCTATGAATGTCCGACTAATGTGAGACGTCATTACGAGTATGAGCCATAAGGCGAAGTGCCTACTTCGGGGTCTTGAGGTATTAAGTGGTTGTTTGAGGGTCCTCCTCTTTTCCCCAAATGAAGTATTAAATGGTCAAGGGATTACTTTAAGTGGTATCTCAATGGGGATATGCTTCTGAAAATAGGTATTAAATGATAGGGTCTGCTTTAATTTAGGTATTAAATAACCAGAATCCTGCCTATTTTCCACAAGGAAATATTAAGTGGCCTAAGGGATTCCATATGATGTCAACTATATAGTATTAGTAAGGTGCATGCCTTGGAAATATGTATTAAATGATGGGGTTTGCCTTAGTTAAGGTATTAAATGACGAGAGTCTTCCTATTTTTTAATAAAAGGCATTAAGTGCCCTGGGTACAGTCTCTCACATTATTAGTTGTTTATGACGTATGATTGGGATATGTGATTCTAGAAACCTACTTTTGGAATGGAAGGTATTAAGTGGTTGAACCCTCCACGTTTCCTTATAAAGAAGTATACAATAGTGTTAATGGTTTTATGTTTGTAGACATATTCTTATTTTAAAATATACTGCTCAAATACTTAAAAAGTAAGACTCGAGGTTGTTCTGACTCCCTTCTCATTACAACACAGGTTAAGGATGAAGTGATGGTGGTGATAATGCTTAGAGATGGAGAAGCTTGACTTGTGGCAGTATTTGTTATTATTACTTGCTTTTATGTGTACCCATGTATTTAGACAATTGTTGTAACAAATATTATGTTATGGTTTTTATGGAATTTTGTATTATGACATTTTTATGGTTTTAAAATAAATGGGTACACTTTGCTATTATATTTTGTTCCATCCACTTTGAGTTCCGAAAGTTTAGCTATGGCTCTATACTGTTAATTTCTTAGTTCTACCAATAGCTTACCTTAGAATGGATCTAAGTTTCGATGGGCCTTTTTTGGACTAAAATTTAGGGCTGTTTCGGGGTGGGTTGTTACAGTCACCTTAGGGATGTCACATGAGGTAGGTATTGTGGTAGGAATACCTAGACACCATGATTTGACTTAGTGTGGAGTAGGTATTGTGGATGGAGATACCTACACACCTTGACAGTTTACTTAGTATAGAGTAGGTATTGTGGATGGAGATACATGGGCACCCTGACAGATACTGAGTATGGTGTACCTTTTTTATGATGTTACAGTGTAGCATATTATCTATGTTATGTGTTGACTCTTTGGTTGCGGGGACATGTCAGGTATGATTTATATACCCTCCGTTCCATATACCGTATCGACTTTTATAGTATTTTGAGATTTGATATCACGTACACTAGATTGTTGTCTGACTCGAGGTTTTATGCTTTGCTTTTTATTATCTCAGGTACTCTTAAATGAGTAGATTGGAGAGTAGGTGTGGATGACATATGGAGTTCTACGGATGGACTAGCAAGAGGTGACATTTACTCATACTTGTATTTGAGTTTATTATTGTATATTCTGCTATGTGACACTGCAGAGCCTTGACAGTGTTTGACTTACTATTATATGAGATAGTGTATCAGTTGAGTTTATTTTCCAGTTGTATAAACTCTATTACTATATTATATAACTCTATGAATCTTATATTTAGATGATTAGTTCACATTGTCATTACCATCTCTACTGTTTTATACCTGTGTTGATTATTATATTTACTCTGATGTGATGTGAGATATATGATAGGTTATGTGGTTATTTGATGTTTCCTTTTTCTTCTTTTCCATTCTCTAATCTTTTATTTTCTTTCCTTTGACAACCATTCTACACCGTAGGTGTAGAGCGGTCATTACAAGTGCCCCCCAGATGGATAACAAACTTCGAATGATGGCATTCGTCCAAGACCAACACCTGAAGGTCCCCACTATTTGAAACATACAACTTTCTCTTCTTCCTAAGCCAACCTTTCCTCTCCCAAGGGTATACTCGATTTGAAAGTCATAAGACATCAAAAACTCTAACTACCTCCATTGTCTCATATTTAACTCCTTTTAGAAGAATAAATATTTCAAAGACTTGTGGTCAGCAAACAACTCAAACCTTTCCCCAATAATGTGATGTATCCAAATATTTAGCGCAAAGATAATTTCCACTAACTCCAAACCATGGGTTGGGTACCAAACCTCAAGGTCCCAGCCATCAAGAAGCGTTGGCTATTACATTGCCTCTCTACATCAAGCTGTACCTTACCCTGAACCTAAAGCTTCTATGTACACCACCGCATCCCCATTTCCTTCCAACATTACTAAAACCTGAGCATTTGTTATCTGAAGCTTCAACTTTTGTAATGCTCTCTCACACTCCTTCGTCCAAACATACCTCTCATTCTTTTGGGAAGTCTAGTCAATGATTCTATTGTCCTAGATGTATTCAATGGATCTCTGATAGTACCCTGCCAATCCCAAGAAACTCCTTATCTTGGTAACAATCTCAGATCTTTTCCATTATTTAGGGCTTCAACCTTTGAAGGATAAACATCCAATCCCTCATTCAAAACTACATGACATAGGAGCTTAACTTCATGTTTCCAAAAGTGGCAGTTCGAAACTTTGCCTTCAACTTGTGTTGTCTCAAGGTCTCTAACATCAAGCTAAAATGAACTTCATGATCTTGCTCATCATTTGAATATACGAAGATATCATCTAAAAAGACCAACATAAACCTATCAAACTGACCGCAAAAGACTCGTCTCATAAGATCTACAAAGAAAGCTGGAATATTGGTTAGCCCAAAGGGGATGACTAACCACTCATATAAATCCTGAACGCAATTTGGGGCTTGGCGCAATAATTTGAACCGTCCGAACCAAGTCCCAACATCTATAAATACAGCTTTGCATGCACTTGTAAAAGGATCAAATTTTCATTTTTTGCACATATTATTTTCTCTTATAATTCATGTTCTTGTAATCAAATCAATCGTAATAAAATCAACTACCTAATGGACGTAGATCAACTTGGTCGAACTACTCCAAATCCGTCTCTTTACATTATTTGTATTAACATTGATTATCCTTTCATTTTCCATTCTTTAAGCATGGTATTAGCAAGTTACCTTTGTTAATATCTATTCCAACCTATAATTCGAGGTTGGCTAAAAACTTAGTCAACAGGTTTCGATCTCAATTCATAATCCACTGAAATAATTTTAAAGAACAAAAGTACCAAAGTGGAAGTAAGTTCTTTTTCCCATCACTATAAATTATAGTGTCTCATTTGCTATTTTAACATTGCTATTGTTTTAACACATACCTCCATCAGTGTTACTCCAAAACCCAAAACTCTCTAATCAAGCCTAGCCTTCAGTTGTGGTTGTTGATGTAGCAAAAAGCTACACCCACAATTATATCTTCAAATCCTATAATTTATGTTTGTTCATAATATTATATCAGTTATCCCACATATTTTAAGTTGGAGTACCTACATTTGTTTATTTTACAACTATTTAGAAACATATACTTGATTACTTAAATAGTTCATTTATACTATTCAAACAAACACATTCATTTAATTAATTCTCGTTGAATCGTCTAATACATACTAGAGAAATGACAATTAAATCATATTTTCATTCAAATATAAAAGCATATAAACCATGTAACGAAATTCATGTACATAAACAACATTATCAAGCTAAATTTATAATTCATTTATCACATTAAAATATTTATTAACTTACTAATAAATAACAACAAAACATAAGAATTTTCAACTTTCACCTTAATTCTAGAAAATTTTCCATTGACATATTCTCTCATAATTTTTTTAACATTCAGTCCTTATAATCTATCATTTTTACAACTATTCACATTTTCCTATTTCTTCCCCAGGATTCCAAATCTCAATAATTTGCTTATTTTGTTAATGCTCTTTTATCATTTTATATTCAAATATGCACATTAATATCTACAATTATTTGCAATATTCCCCTCATTTTCTTCTACTATTTTACATTTAAATCCATTATTTAAATTAGTCGAATAATCTTTGCCAAATTTGCATTAATAAGATCAGTGAAATCGAATTATAGTTGAAATGTAAAAATATTTAAATCAAATAATAAAAACTATAAGCATAAAAAATAATAGTAAGTTTAGTTTATAATTCATTTATCTCAATAAATTTAAGGTTTAATGGTTCAAAGTCCACTTAAACTGTAGTTATAAAAATGCCGAAAAATGTTAAGTGAGTTCAAAATATGTCCGCCTTTGTTCATTTCTGTAGTCTATTTTACAATGCCTTCTATTTCTATAACACACAGTTTTTATAACCATATCCTATGCATAAGTAATTGATGGTGTATGGGTAGTAATTTTTAGATGGAGTAAAATTAGTTTTTATTTTTAATATAATAAAGTAAAAATTGGGGTGTTAAAAATCAGGGTTGGTCTTCTGGTAGATTCCGAACATACTAGATGTAGTCAGAAGATATGGATTTTTTCTGTATACCGAAGCTAACCCGTTATTTCCCTTGCAAACCCTTCGTGTTCCTCAAGCTAGGCATAGGTCTCTTCTCTTCTTCCTCGTTACTCGTTAGGATACCATTTACTTTGAAAACCAGAACAATTCTTAATTTAAAAGGGCGAAAAGGATTTGCGAATCCAAGTTAACCGTCTGATAAATCTCACCACAGGTTTAAAATCCCGGTATGGCGTCTCGGATCTTCGCCTCCCGCCTCAGATCCCGCTTATCTCCTCTTCTCTTCTCACAATCGAAAACCCTAGTAAAACCAATCCCTAACATCACTCCAAAAGACCTAACTTTGCGACAAGTGACCACCTTCCCACGCCGCAATCCATCCCGACCTCGGCCGGCGGATATAGGTGCACGTGCAAGGCAGCTCCAAAACAAGCGTTTATGGACCTACGCCTTAACTTTTAGCTGTATAGCGGGGTTTGTTGTAATCGTGCTTGCGAACTTTCAGGATCAATTGGTATTTTACGTAACTCCAACTGATGCGATGGAAAAGTACAAGGAGAATCCAAAGAAGACTAGGTATAGATTGGGTGGTCTTGTTTTGGAAGGCAGCGTTGTTCATCCTAGCTCAAGTTCACCTGAGATAGAGTTTGTTATTACAGATCTTATTACCGATATCTTGGTCAGGTATGGTGCCTTCTTTAAATAAAATCCATAAATCTTGTACGGATAAGAAATGATCGTTAGTTCGTAATCTGCAAGAATTTTTTTGATACACTGTACATGGGATAACCCAAAAGAATTATTTTTGCAATCGGTGGCGAACAGTGGTACCAAAAATCTCAATGGGATCTCATATTGGGTTGTTAACTATGTTGTATGTAATTTGATTTGTTTCATTGATGGTTGCAAATAACATGGTTTTTTCCCCAAAGAATGTCACGTTGAGTCTAACAAACAATGGCCGAAAATCTTTCAAATAACTTCAAGTTTTGTGCTCACATTCATTATAGATCATGTAGTGGATGAAGCTACTTTAACTATGTTTAGTAGTTACATCATGTCAATGGATAATGTCTCATGTAAGAAAATGCACTGTGCAGCCTGAATAAATGGAAAATTTGACCATTGTCATTCCTTTGCTAGACTCTGTAGTATATTACATGTATGTGGAATGATTATCACATTTGAGTTTAATTTATTTCAGATGTCTAAAACGGATCCTTGTTACTTATATATGATATGCATTTAAATTTGGATACATATACATGCTTGAATTTTCAAATGAAAATATAAATAGATCTTTGAAAAAGGTCAAATTTTGATACACACAAAATCTTGAGATCTTTCAAAAGATGTACACCTCAGATACATTTATCTTGCCAGTCGCATCCAATACGAAATACCATATGTGTAAATAACAAGACGTGATGTGGTTGTAATTCCTGTTTTAAAACCTTGGCAATGAACTTGTTAATGTTAGAAAAGCTGAAGCGTTTGTTTGCATTATTAGGTATTTTCAATTGATTGTTCCAGTGTGTCATTTTCAATTATTTATTCATATATAAAATAGTATGAAGTGTCTATTAATGTATATCATCATCAACATTCTTGCTTTTTTTGCTTCTTCAAATGATCATGGCCGACTACGTGTCACATTTTCCGTAGTTTTCCAACTTGAACCATATCTTTAGTTATATTTTTTTACATTATTTTAAATATTTCCTTTCTATATTAATTTAGAATTTCTTTTGCTCTTCTCCTTCAATATAATATAATATAAAAAAATGGAAATAAACACTTAAGAGTATTGTTGACAACCAATATTACAATTTTGCACGTCGAGTACGAAATTGTTTCCTTAAAAACCTCCAATAGTTTCTAGATTGACATGGACATAAACCTTCCAGCATACAGTGACGATTCACGATCGGTAGGAATCCACAGACCAATCGTTCGACAAACCATGGTGGTATTAGCACTCTCTCAAACTCAATAAATATGCTATGAGAAACTGACTCTAAACATGCAAAGGACTAAAAATTTATGGATGATGGATTGATTGAAAAATGAGAGAGTTTGATCTTATTTATAGCTGTCTAAACACAACTCTATACTTGCATCCATTCTTTGTGTGTGTGTGTGTTTTTTTTTAATGATGTGTTTTTATAATGATTGTACATGACTTTATGACAGAGTGCATTCTTTCATTTTTGCCTTCTTAAAGGAGTTTCCCTTCTCATAAAGCTGCATCTATTCATTTAATTCCAACAGTTAATCTTTGCATTACTTGACATCAACCATTTATGTTTGACAGGGCCGATCCTGAGGCACCTTAGGCTATATCTCTCAGTTGGAGTCCCTTTCCCGTAAATAATATAGAATAAATTATTTTTGAAAAATTAAGAAAAATAAGCCAAAAACTAAAGCTAATTCAGAATTGGTTGAGCATGGATTGTGAACCTACGACATTTAGGATCACAGTTGATTATTTTACCAACTGAACCATGTTGTGTTTATGATGCTATTAACATACATGTTATAAACACACACACACAAATACATGTACAATATAGAAATATAATCGTCCCCTATAAATGTCGAAATTTGGAGATGAAAAAACGATCACGTTGAACGCCATATGCAAGGGCCATCCTTTATGATTGCATTATACCGCTTAGTTGTAAGTTGAGTGTGGATCTGAAGTATAGATGGTTTTGATTTGGTAATGTATTAGTAACTGAAAATACACTGCTTATATACCTTGATTATCGTCGAGCAAAGTGATAAGATCTTTAGATAGTGGATATATAGAGGTTTTGGGTTTGCATTCCCTGTACGTCATTTTCCTTTCTTTTTCTTAAACCTATTGAGATCATCATCAGTTTTTATGGTCAACTATAACTTGAGACTTGTTTGGTTTAGTGTACAACAAGGATAAAAAATTGATTCTGAACTGCTGAAACCAGTAATTTTAGAAACTGATATATCTTTTGTACAAATAATCAGGTACGAGGGATCACTGCCTGATTTATTTAGAGAAGGCCATTCAGTTGTTGTGGAAGGATATGTGAAAAGGTTCGATGAAGAGGAGGAAGGGAAGAGAGAGGTAAACAAAGTGTCTGAAAAGGCAAGGACGGAGCCCTTTTATTTTAGGGGAACTGAAGTTTTGGCCAAGCATGATGAGAAATATATGCCTGCTGAGGTCGCAGCAGCGATTGAGAAGAATAAGAAACAACTAGAGGCAGAGGCAACTGCAGCTGCAGCTACTGCTACTGCTGCTGAGACGTCCTAGTGATATTACTGCTGATTCAGGTTCTACCTTTCTTTTAACCTATACAACATAAGTTTCGAAATTTTGATACCATGTTGTTGTTGAAATCATTTTTGACCTGCAAAGAAATGTAATAAGAAAAAATGTAGCTGAAAATAAATGTATTTAATTTATTTGATATTAAAATTTATTGGCATGTTCATTTTTATTACAAATTTGTTGTTCATGTTGAGATCGTTTTGACTCCAAATTTGTTGTTTTAGAAATGTTTGGGTGCTGCAGTCTGAATGATTTCAAGAATAAATCATTTAAGGATCAGCGGGAATGGATTAATTAATTGTATCGTTATAATCGTTGCTAATGGTGATTAATTTGTAATCAAGAAGTGTTACACACAATTTAGTAATAAAAAAACATTTTTATAACAGAAACAAGTGGTGTAGTTATACACATACGATGCTAAAACTACAAAATACATTTAGCGGTTATTTCATTCCTTGTGGTATCTCAAACCAATGTCGTATTCTTTGCGATATACACATACTAATGAAATAATTCTTTTTGAAGAATTATTTATTTCTAACTTTAGGTATTCGAACTTTTCATAGGCAGTTGTGTCAAGAGGTTTTAGTTTATTCATATTTGTTGATCAGGGGCTCTGATAACAATAAAAAGAGGCAGAGGGTATTTAGAACTACCTTAATGGCAACTTTGAAGGTTTATAGCAACCTAAATGGAGGCCTAAAAAAGGAATTAGGAACCTAATTAATTTTTTAGTTTTGTCTTTATTGTTAGAGTCTTCTAATTTTTTATTTAGACTCCTGTAGTCTCTCTGTTAGATTTTACCAATCAAGGTAAAGATCCATGTCAAAGTCAAATTTTCTGTTTCTTTGTTCTTGTTGAATTATTAGTTCCATCCATTTTTTGTGGAATTGTTTTAAAAATCTTTGACTTAAAGTCACTTTTTTCTTTTGTGTTATGGTAAAGTAATGAAATATATCTATTTCATTTATCATATTACACAAGTTTAGTGTAGAATCTTCTATGTCTATTAGTTCTGTTACATATTTAATTTTGAATATGTTTGTTATAGTGTACTGGTCTTTTTGACTTAATTCTGTATCTTTTAGGATTATAAGTAATTTTGTTAGGGATTCTTCTTTTAAGTAGTTCTGTAAGTATTCCATGGTAAATTCTTTTAATTTATAAGGCTTTTTCTTTTTTCTTTAGGAAAACAGACATGAATCTTAGAGTACTTAGTGAAAGCAGACGTTATGCTGGAACTTATTTATTATCTTCTCAACCCAATTCTTTCTCAAACTTAGATGTTTTTTTTGTTAGAAACTATTAGGATTCTTTTTGTAACAAATTCTCACCTTTTCACTCTAAGAGTTACTTCCTCTAAAACGCCTAACATCCTCATGACTAACGGCTAAAACATGTACTTTACTCTTTCAAATGAGTTTACGTCTTTTGAATTTGGTTACACTAAGAACATAAATAGATCATAAAATATAAACATCTCATCATTATCAATAATCATTTCAGGAAGATAATAAATAAGAACCATACCTAAGCCGCTTCACCTTTCGTCTTTGATTCACATTTAGGTGTTTAGCTCATGAAGAGATTAAAGTTCACCATTAAAAGGAAAGACTTTCATTACAATACTTGGAGGTTTTTACAATGGATGATTAATATTACAATTCGAAGTGCCTGTCCTGAAGGCCTTACATGTCTTTATATAGCCATGCTCAGAACATTCTCGACTTACAACATGATAACTTACAACTATGGGTTATATTTCCACTTTATTAATACATAATGGCACACTCAAAAAGAAAAAAAATTACTTTACACCTACTAATGAATATAAAAATAAAAGCAAGCATCCACTCATCTTTATCCTTTCCATGTATGTACTTTTAGTGGATGCTTTTCTTTGTGCGGTAGGTTCTTGTCACATCAGTTCATTGGGTCCTCATCTTTTTTTTGTTTTGTTGCTACCAGTAGAACCTTCTTTGTCGTCTTCTGGTAATGACATTTGTAATTTTGTATAGATTTTTATAGTGTTTGGCCTGAGATGGAAGATTTCAAAAGGCCTTTATTCTGGTTCAAATTCTTCTATGTTTCTGGAGATGTATATTTTTGTAACTGGGGATTCAACATGTAATTTGAAGTATTTGTTGTCTGTATTTGTCCAATTTAGGTTTCGTCCTATTATGTAGTGAAATGACCCTAGTTATTTCACCTAATTTTTACTAGGATTTCTTTTTATACATCAATAAATCTCCTAGAGTCATTTTAGCCTTTCAATTAAATTATCCAGGATCCTAATTTTTCTACTAATATATTTATATCAGTTCATTAATAAATATATTCACATACATATGAAGATGTATGTGACCCTCTTGCTTGGATCAGAGTGTTGTTTAGCAAGAGTGCATCCTGATTGAATTTGAATATCTAATCAACCAGTACATAGCTCATTTTCCATGCCTATTGATATTTGAGTCAGGGTAATGAATCCCATATTCATATGCAATCTATACTTAGTAATTTTTGACCATTCCTATAGTGATTGTCTGTTAGTTTGAGATAGCAAAGTGATCTCAGATTATATAGCAAGCCACCTTAATTTTAGTTTAATTATTTGGTATTTGATTAAAGCCAGAAAGGAAAATGATATACTCATTTATCATTTTCAACACAAGTGATTTTATCACAAGGTTCTTTACTTATAACCAAGTCAGTTGAGTAATTCTTTCATAATTTGTATAGTTGTATTTTTCTGAACCAAATTTATTCCCTAATCCCTGAGTTACCTCAGCTTGCATCTAATTCACAGGTTGCTTTTACTGGATTTAGAAAATCCAGATTTTATGGTCACTTAACAAAAGTAGTAATTAAGTAATATGTGTGCATATCTGCTGTATTGTGCTCTCTGGACTAAGAAAGCTTCTCATAAATAAAAGAGAATTGCTCAAGTATTTGAAAATATCTTTGTACTTGCATTTTGCAAAGAAAGTTTCAGATTTTTACAAATGCATTTTCAAACTTTACACCCAAAAACTCTGGTCATCTTAATCAACCCAGACCTCACTATTTTGAAGTGGGTTAACCCCATGACTAGATCATCAAGACACTAGTGCCTGGCTATTGCAATGTGAATTCAGATTTAAGATACTTGGAAAATCTCTTAGAACATATACACCTCTTTATAAAATGCGCGCACACACACACACATATATATATATTCTTCTTTTATCAAAACACTTCTGCATATTATTTCTAAATTCTTGAAATATTACTTCTAGCTAAAAATTTAGATTTTTAACCTTCAAACTTAAAGTTTTAAGTAACTTGAAATTAACTAATACAGTATATGTATATACATATCCATTTCTCAATTATAGGCATATATCATTTACAGATTTCCACCATAATACTCAAATATATATATTTTCTTGCATAAATTCAACTAAGTCTTTGGTTAATCCCAAACTTAATACATTACTAGATCCAGTTAAAACAACTAAATAAATTCAAGCATTCAAGATCATTACATAACAACCAAAGCAGAACTATAAAAACTTCCCAGATTACATGCAAATAATTCATTCTAAGTTCTTATTTAATTCTAATTTAGCATGCTTATCCAATCATTCTCATTAGCCATAGCAGCTTCCTATTTAGAACCAGCATTCCCTGAAAGAGCATTAGAGGCTGCCCCATTTTAAATGAGACACCCCAGATGCCATAAGCAAACAAGGGTCAGATACAAGATCTGGTATGAGCGATATCAAAAATTCCATGATATTAAGTAAATAAGTGAGACATAAACATTTTGTATAAGTTGGCATAGCTTCTTTGATCAATTTGCCTGACTTGTTTATAATATATCGTGCATATATGATCAGTATTTAAGACTAATTATGTACACACATTCAACTATGCAAACATACATTTCAAATAGAAATATTCAGGAACTATCATAGCTCCAGTCCAACCAACCTAGGAATAACACAAGTTCCTACTTCATCAATTTGAGGTTGCATTTACCAAATTTATTCCTAGCCTCATCTGCCATAAGGAATCACGGGGACACATTGCAATAAAATAATTCACAATATTGCACAAAGATCTCAGGGCTTAAACAAACCATGTGCCAACTTGCATACTTTAAATACAACAAGCATTCCAGCAGTCCTCTTGGCTCACAATCCTTAGTTTATTTACTAAGTATTCATGTTTGATCCTATCATGAGATAGCTAGGTGATTGACTCACAGTGTACATGAAACATTACATAGAGCTTACTAGCATAATTCAAGAACAAGCTAACATTCATGTCCAATGGAAATCATATTTTCAAATATTCTGGCTTAAAGAAAATACAAGAATATTTACAACTGGGAACAAAGACTAGGCATGTGGGTTATTATTGTTTCATAAGCAACCATGTTTGAACTAAATTCAAGATCTAGCTTAAACAAGATTTCTGGCTCAGGGGTTTTCTATTTGATCAAGGGTTCAGCACTATTGGATATTTCCATTGCAACCTTGAGTCTTTCATTTGAGCCTCAGCACTTACACAAGTGTAATGCAACTCATATACATTTTGATTTCTATATTTTCCATGCCATATCTAAACCAGTTACAAGTATTCTTTATTTACTTTCCTAATTTCATACTTTAACATTTCTGGGTATAACCAAACAGAGCAAAATACTCAACTATCAAAGCAATCAAAAGCATTTAGAAACACTCATTAAAGCATCCATTAAAACTATAGTAATAAAATCAAAAATATGTAGAAAAATAACATAAGCTTGGCTGCCTCATAACATGACTTAATGCCATGGGTTTAGTGAGATTACTCACAGAAAAATGCTTCTCTTGCTTAATCCAGAAAAGAAACCTTTTAAAACTTGCTTTTCTGCTTGTAAATATTTTCTTCTTTGTTTTCTTAAATGTCTTGGGTAGCAAATGATTTTTCTGGTTTATACTTGGATTTATAAGAGAGGTTTTTCTAGGGTTTTATCATTGTAAAATCCCATTCCTACCCTGGCCAAGACTCATGCATTTTGCATTTCAGATTTGCTTATTTTTCACCCTTAATACCCCGGCCATATGTGATGCTTACCTTCCCCTTTTTATTTTACTTTTCCAAAATATCATATTCTTATCAAGTCATGATAATTGTGTGACATTGTCACTTGTTTATTTTCTAAAAATCCTCCTTTCTATTTTCTGCCTAAAGCAATTATTTTGCTTGCAATTTGTCTTTTGCTATTTTAGTGTTAAACTTTCCCTTGCTTATTTCTTTTTAATATTTTCAGTACTTTCAGGAATGTACATTTGCATACATATCCTATCTAGGCTTATTTAACTCCTCCTTAATTTCAGAAAGATATGCACCTATATGTGCATACAGGTTTTCAAATCCTTGTAACATATATATATATATATATATATATTCCTGGGTTTTAAATAAAATCTGTTTACTGATTCAAAACTTACTTTTCTTATTTTCTGGGATGATTCATATAATTCCAGAAATCAAATATCCATATCACAAAATCATGTTTGTAATGCTTTTTTTAATTCTTGTTTTAATTTCAGGAGATTTGGAGTTCTTCCTTGTGCCATATCAGTGTGCACGTGCACACATGCGCACACACTTGCACACAATTAATTCCATATATTCCTATACAAATAAATTCATATATTTTCAAAATTCAACCGAAATAAGATTCCATGAATTTCTGGGGCATTACAATCACCCCACCTTTTTAGGAATTGTGTCCTCACAATTTTCTCATTTTTACTTTAAGTATTTCCTGATTTTTATAAAACCTATCAAACATTGCATAAGCAAACAATTCAGTCAGAACAACCATACATATTAAACTTTTAGGAATTTAGTTTTTACCTTCCACTGCAAAAAGCTTAGGGTAATCCATCTTTATCTTATCCTCTAATTCACATGTACAATCATTAGGGTCTAGGCTCCATTGAACTTTTACCAATTTCAAAGTTTTGCTCCTCAACTTCTTTTCCTCTTTAGCTAAGATCCCCACTGGTTCTTTCTCATAGACCAAATCAGGATTTATTTGAACTTGAGTTGGTTTCTCTAGAATTTCCTCTTTATCATGCACCCATCTCCTAAGTTGTGACACATGAAATACATTGTGTATTGCACTCATCTCTTCAGGTAGCTCTAACTTATATGCTAATGAACCTATTCTTTCCAAAATCTTGTAAGGTCCAACATATCTTGGGGTCAGTTTTCCCTGCTTGCCAAACCTCAACACCTTCTTCATAGGTGAGACTTTGATGAAAACATAATTACCAACTTCATATTCTACCTGCTTCCTCCTTACATCTGCAAACTTCTTTTTCCTATCTTGAGCTGCTGACATTCTTCTCCTCACAAGTTCAATTTTCTCTGTAGTCTCTTTAACATACTCAGGCCCTAAGACAGCCTTTTCTCCTGTTTCAACCCAACATATTGGTGACAAACATGGTTTGCCATACAAGGCTTCAAATGGTGCCATGCCTATGGTGCTTTGATAACTATTGTTATATGTAAATTCAGCCAAATGGAGGTGATCTTCCCAATTACCTCCAAAGTCCAATGCACATGCCCTCAACAAATCCTCCAAAACTTTATTTATTACTTCAGTTTGACCATCTGATTGGGGGTGGTATGCAGTACTCAAGCATAACTCACTTCCCATGGCTTCTTGAAAGCTCTTCCAAAATCTGGATGTAAAGATTGTGTCCCTATCACTCACTATAGTTTTAGGGATTCCATGCAACCTTACTACTTCTCTCATGAATATTTGAGCTAGTTTAAGTGCATTTCTTTCTGCCTTCACTGGTATAAAGTGTGCCACTTTAGTCAATCTATCAACTACTACCCAAATGCTTGTATTTCCTCTCTTTGATCTAGGCAGACCATCTATGAAATCCATAGATATATCTTCCCACTTCCACTGTGGTATGCTTAGAGGTTGTATTAGGCCTGAGGGTCTTTGGGTTTCTGCTTTGACTTGTTGGCAAGTCATACACTTTGCAACATGTTTGGCCACATCAGTTTTCATCCCTTTCCACCAATAATCCCTCTTCAAGTTTTGGTACATCTTGGTGCTGCATGGAGATATAGAATATTTGCTCCTATGATATTCATTAAGTATCTCTTCCTTCAATCCTATATCCTTTGGAACACATATCCTACCTTTATTCCTTAAGTAACCATTCTTATCAATGTGGTAGTTTGCTACTTCTTCTCCTTTTTCTATTAGAGTTTTCTTTTCTAATAAATCTGGATCTTTCTCTTGCATTTTCCCCACTTTCAAAATTAAATCTGATTGCAAAGTTATCAAACTTAATTTTCCTCTACTCCCTTCTTCAATCATCTCCATGTTTACCTCACTGTTTTCCTCAATTTCCAAATCAGTAAGTAGAGATAAATTTCTAAACTCTTCTATCATTAACATGGCTACTTTTGCATGCTGCCTGCTCAAAGCATCTGCAACCTTATTAGCTTTTCCTGGAGTATAAAGTATGTCTAAATCATATGCTGCTAGAAACTCAACCCATCTATGCTGCCTCATATTCAAATCTTTTTGTGAAAAGAGATATTTCAATGCCTTATGGTCAGTGTATAAGATAAACTTAGCACCTAGAAGATAATGTCTCCAGAGCTTTAGTGCATACACTACTGCTGCCAACTCAAGATCATGGGTTGCATACTTTGATTCATGTGGCTTCAATTGTCTTGATGCATAGGCTATAACTTGATCTTGCTGCATCAATACAGCTCCTAGCCCGGAACCACTTGCATCAGTATAAATAATCAAATCCTCATTTCCTTCTGGTACTCTCAACACTGGTGCATTGACTAAGGCCTCCTTGATTCTACTAAAGGCTTGTTCACATTTCTCAGTCCATATAAAAGGTTGGTTCTTTCTAGTTAGGTTGGTAAGAGGTGATGACATCTTAGAAAAATCTTTTATAAATCTTCTATAATACCCTGCCATTCCCATAAATGACCTAACTTCTCCTACTGTGCTTGGCCTTTTCCATGCTTGGATAGCCACAATTTTATTGGGGTTCACTGAAATGCCTTTGGCAGATATAACATGCCCAAGGAAATGCACTTCTTCTTTCCAAAATGCACACTTAGAAAATTTTGCTTTTAAATCTTTTTCTCTTAATCTAGACAAAACAAGGTGTAAGTGATTTTCATGTTCCTCTACTGTTTTAGAATAAATCAAAATATCATCAATAAAAATCAATACAAACTTGTCTAAATAGTCCCTGAATATTCTATTCATCAAGTCTACAAAGTATGATGGGGCATTTGTCAACCCAAATGGCATGACAAGAAACTCATATAGACCATACCTAGTGTTAAAGGCTGTATACTTAACACTTGAGTTCTCAACCTTCATCTGATGGAATCCAGATGCCAGGTCTAACCTAGAAAATATTTTTGCTCCACTAAGTTGATCAAAAAGATCATCAATTCTGGGTAAGGGGTACTTGTTTTTGATAGTGACTTTGTTTAGCTCCCTGTAATCTATGCACATTCTTAAAGTACCATCATGTTTTCTTACAAACACTACTGGAGCACCCCAGCATGAATTACTTGGTCTTATAAATCCTTTGCTTTCCAATTCTTCTAACTGTTTCTTCAATTCCTTCAACTCACTTGGCCCCATCCTAGTGGGTTTCTTAATAATTGGACTTGCTCCTGGTATCAGACTAATCTGAAATTCCACTGGTCTGTGGTGTGGAACACCCTCAACTTCTCCAAACACATCTAAGTATTTGTTAATTATGGGGATTTCTTCAATAGCAGGCTCACTGGAATCCTTATTTAAGTCAATCAAGTGATATAATTTTCTTTCTTTGGCTATTTCACACAAAATTGTGATTCTTTGACCTCTAGAATTTTGTAATGATATGGTGGATAAGTCTAAATTAATTATGGCTTTGTATTGCCTTAACCAGTCTACACCCAATATAACACCTATATTCGGGTAATTTAAAACATATAAATTGGAAATAAAAACATTTCCTCCTATGTTTAATTCCACATCCACACAAATCATGTTTAAAACACTAGAACTTCCCAATGGGCTTTGCACTAACAAAGGGGTTTCAACCAATATGCAATTTAATTTAAGCAATGCAACTAATTCATGGGGAATCAGAGAATGTGTTGCCCCTGTGTCATACACTACTGATAAGGTAGGGTACAAATAAATAAGGTACCTTCCACTTGACCATGGTTTTCTGCAATAGCCTCTACTGTGGATTTGCTTTTGCTCTCCAAACTTGCTAGCTTCCCTTGCTATTTATACTCAGGGCAATTTCTCTTGATATGTCCCTCCATACCACATAGGTAGCACTTGAAAGCTCCTCCCTTCAATTCTGGGCACCTTGGTTTGATATGTCCTTCCTTTCCACAATGATGACATGTTATTTTTCTCTTTGTATCAGTGGTCTTAGTATCATTGGTTTTCTTGCTTTCTGTCTCCTCCTTCTTTTTGTCATAGGGGTGATATCTTCCCTTATTTTTCTTATTGTTGTTATTCTTAAAACTCTTATACTTCTTCCTTTCCTTGTCATGTTGCTCAAATTTTAAGGCCAGATCAATGACTTGATCAAAAGTTTTATCTGCATATGGCAACATAGCCCTACTAAGTCCTGGGTTTAAACCCTTAATATACCTATCATTCTTTGATGCCTCATCAGCCACAAGCATAGCTCCATACTTAGACAAGCCCTCAAACCTATGAGTATATTTAGTCACATTAAAAGTTCCCTGCCTAAGCCTGATGAATTCTTCAAGTAATAGAGTTTTGACTGATGCTGGAACAAATCTAGCTTCCAACATCTCCTTGAATTGATACCAAGTGATTTCACTCTCAATCCTCCCAGCTATGACTACCTCCCACCAGCTTAAAGCCACACCTTTCAGTTGTCTTGAGGCCACTTGCCTCTTCCTTTGATCATCCAATTGCATGTCATTGAAAATTCTATCCAGTGTTCTCAACCATGCTTGAATTTCCATCACATTTTCAGTCCCTTCAAAGCTCTTGCCTCCTAAATTGGTATAAGTCTTTAATAGTTTGGAAAGTTCCTCATGTGGGTTCTCAAGTCTCTGCCCTACTCCATCCCTTAAAGCCCTCATAAAGTCTTGCATATCAAGCATTTGTGGTGTACTTGATCCTGCATTGTGATGAGATCCTCTTCCTACCATGATTGGATAACTAGAGTATGGGTAGATAGGGTTAGTTTATCATGAGTATTTTTTTAACTTTCTATCTGTATTATTATTTTACTCAAACAAGCAATCAGTACATACACTTGGTTATAGTACTTCAATCAATCAATACAATCATTCTTAGCTATGTATAGTTTTAACATAGCTCTGATACCAAATGAAATGACCCTAGTTATTTCACCTAATTTTTACTAGGATTTCTTTTTATACATCAATAAATCTCCTAGAGTCATTTTAGCCTTTCAACTAAATTATCCACGATCCTAATTTTTCTACTAATATATTTATATCAGTTCATTAATAAATATATTCACATACATATGAAGATGTATGTGACCCTCTTGCTTGGATCAGAGTGTTGTTTAGCAAGAGTGCATCCTGATTGAATTTGAATATCTAATCAACCAGTACATAGCTCATTTTCCATGCCTATTGATATTTGAGTCAGGGTAATGAATCCCATATTCATATGCAATCTATACTTAGTAATTTTTGACCATTCCTATAGTGATTGTCTGTTAGTTTGAGATAGCAAAGTGATCTCAGATTATATAGCAAGCCACCTTAATTTTAGTTTAATTATTTGGTATTTGATTAAAGCCAGAAAGGAAAATGATATACTCATTTATCATTTTCAACACAAGTGATTTTATCACAAGGTTCTCTACTTATAACCAAGTCAGTTGAGTAATTCTTTCATAATTTGTATAGTTGTATTTTTCTAAACCAAATTTATTCCCTAATCCTTGAGTTACCTCAGCTTGCATCTAATTCACAGGTTGCTTTTACTGGATTTAGAAAATCCAGATTTTATGGTCACTTAACAAAAGTAGTAATTAAGTAATATGTGTGCATATTAGCTGTATTGTGCTCTCTGGACTAAGAAAGCTTCTCATAAATAAAAGAGAATTGCTCAAGTATTTGAAAATATCTTTGTACTTGCATTTGCAAAGAAAGTTTCAGATTTTTACAAATGCATTTTCAAACTTTACACCCAAAAACTCTGGTCATCTTGATCAACCCAGACCTCACTATTTTGAAGTGGGTTAACCCCATGACTAGATCATCAAGACACTAGTGCCTGGCTATTGCAATGTGAATTCAGATTTAAGATACTTGGAAAATCTCTTAGAACATATACACCTCTTTATAAAATGCACAAATATATATATATATATATATTCTTCTTTTATCAAAACACTTCTGCATATTATTTCTAAATTCTTGAAATATTACTTCTAGCTAAAAATTCAGATTTTTAACCTTCAAACTTAAAGTTTTAAGTAACTTGAAATTAACTAATACAGTATATGTATATACATATCCATTTCTCAATTACAGGCATATATCATTTACAGATTTCCACCATAATACTCAAATATATATATTTTCTTGCATAAATTCAACTAAGTCTTTGGTTAATCCCAAACTTAATACATTACTAGATCCAGTTAAAACAACTAAATAAATTCAAGCATTCAAGATCATTACATAACAACCAAAGCAGAACTATAAAAACTTCCCAGATTACATGCAAATAATTCATTCTAAGTTCTTATTTAATTCTAATTTAGCATGCTTATCCAATCATTCTCATTAGCCATAGCAGCTTCCTATTTAGAACAAGCATTTCCTGAAAGAGCATTAGAGGCTGCCCCATTTTAAATGAGACACCCCAGATGCCATAAGCAAACAAGGGTCAGATACAAGATCTGGTATGAGCGATATCAAAAATTCCATGATATTAAGTAAATAAGTGAGACATAAACATTTTGTATAAGTTGGCATAGCTTCTTTGATCAATTTGCCTGACTTGTTTATAATATATTGTGCATATATGATCAGTATTTAAGACTAATTATGTACACACATTCAACTATGCAAACATACATTTCAAATAGAAATATTCAGGAACTATCATAGCTCCAGTCCAACCAACCTAGGAATAACACAAGTTCCTACTTCATCAATTTGAGGTTGCATTTACCAAATTTCTTCCTAGCCTCATCTGCCATAAGGAATCACGGGGACACATTGCAATAAAATAATTCACAATATTGCACAAAGATCTCAGGGCTTAAACAAACCATGTGCCAACTTGCATACTTTAAATACATAAAGCATTCCAGAAGTCCTCTTGGCTCACAATCCTTAGTTTATTTACTAGGTATTCATGTTTGATCCTATCATGAGATAGCTAGGTGATTGACTCACAGTGTACATGAAACATTACATAGAGCTTACAAGCATAATTCAAGAACAAGCTAACATTCATGTCCAATGGAAATCATATTTTCAAATATTCTGGCTTAAAGAAAATACAAGAATATTTACAACTAGGAACAAAGACTAGGCATGTGGGTTATTATTGTTTCATAAGCAACCATGTTTGAACTAAATTCAAGATCTAGCTTAAACAAGATTTCTGGCTCAGGGGTTATCTATTTGATCAAGGGTTCAGCACTTTTGGATATTTCCATTGCAACCTTGAGTCTTTCATTTGAGCCTCAGCACTTACACAAGTGTAATGCAACTCATATACATTTTGATTTCTATATTTTCCATGCCATATCTGAACCAGTTACAAGTATTCTTTATTTACTTTCCTAATTTCATACTTTAACATTTCTGGGTATAACCAAACAGAGCAAAATACTCAACTATCAAAGCAATCAAAAGCATTCAGAAACACCCATTAAAGCATCCATTAAAACTATAGTAATAAAATCAAAAATATGTAGAAAAATAACATAAGCTTGGCTGCCTCATAACAGGACTTAATGCCATGGGTTTAGTGAGATTACTCACAGAAAAATGCTTCTCTTGCTTAATCCAGAAAAGAAACCTTTTAAAACTTGCTTTTCTGCTTGTAAATATTTTCTTCTTTGTTTTCTTAAATGTCTTGGGTAGCAAATGATTTTTCTGGTTTATACTTGGATTTATAAGAGAGGTTTTTCTAGGGTTTTATCATTGTAAAATCCCATTCCTACCCTGGCCAAGACTCATGCATTCTGCATTTCAGATTTGCTTATGTTTCACCCTTAATACCCCGGCCATATGTGATGCTTACCTTCCCCTTTTTATTTTACTTTTCCAAAATATCATATTCTTATCAAGTCATGATAATTGTGTGACATTGTCACTTTTTTATTTTCTAAAAATCCTCCTTTCTATTTTCTGCCTAAAGCAATTATTTTGCTTGCAATTTGTCTTTTGCTATTTTAGTGTTAAACTTTCCCTTGCTTATTTCTTTTTAATATTTTTAGTACTTACAGGAATGTACATTTGCATACATATCCTATCTAGGCTTATTTAACTCCTCCTTAATTTCAGAAAGATATGCACCTATATGTGCATACAGGTTTTCAAATCCTTGTAACATATATATATATATATATATATATATATTTTCCTGGGTTTTAAATAAAATCTGTTTACTGATTCAAAACTTACTTTTCTTATTTTCTGGAATGATTCATATAATTCCAGAAATCAAATATCCATATCATAAAATCATGTTTGTAATGCTTTTTTTAATTCTTGTTTTAATTTCAGGAGATTTGGAGTTCTTCCTTGTGCCATATCAGTGTGCACGTGCACACATGCGCATACACTTGCACACAATTAATTCCATATATTCCTATACAAATAAATTCATATATTTTCAAAATTCAACCGAAATAAGATTCCATGAATTTCTGGGGCATTACATGTAGGCTCTGTATCTTTCATAGTGTTGCTGATCATACATCTTGGGTGTTGAGTTGTTGATGAACTTTGTAGGCTCTTCCCAAAGTGTATAGTCATGATCAAAACTTTGTGCTTTAATTTTTACTATATGCCTTGCAGGATCAAAGATGTTATTGCCATAATGTGGAGGAACTGTAGAGATATATCTAGGTGCAGTTCTGTATCAAGAACTTCTGTAAAATAGTCTAATATTGAACACAGAGGTTCTGGTAGTTCTGTCGAATGCCAACCATTTATATAGATGTTTTTGATGAAACCATAGTTTAGTAGAGTTGTTGGATCTAGAGTGAATTTGTCATGGAAAAGATATTTGTATTGTGATAGCTTGAGACTGATAAATGGCTTAGATGCAACTATCGTGCATCTACAATTTGACAAGAATTCTTTGCAGTCTGCAAATTGTTTAGTACAAGAGATATTTTGATTTCTCAGTATTTCCCAGGTTATTTTGAATCCAAGAATTTTTTGTGAAGAGATTTTTGTAATTAAAGAATAAATTTCTTTATATGTTGAAGCATTTTGCTTTTTTGTGTTTTGTAGAAATTGTATTTCTTTGTCAAGTGTCTTAGGAAAAGAAATTTCCTGATTCTTTATTTGTATTGGAGGAGCTTGTGGGATATGTCCAAGCTGTATCATTTTTCCTTTGTTGGCTTCCTTTGTAATAGCCGCAAATGTTGTTTTGGGCTTTAAGCATATATCTGTAGGAGCAATTATTTCCTCTTTTATCTGTATTTTCAAGGCTATGTTTTGTATTTGTTTTATTGTATCAGAGACTATGTAATCTGTTCCAAGAATCTTTTCAATAGTGATCTTGGCTGTCTCATAAGTGTAATAGCCTTTATAATATGGTCTCCCATATTTCGGGTTTTGTTCAAGTTTCTTAAGTATATTTCTTCCCAAGCAAGGTATATGCCAGCACTATGTCCATTGAATAGACAATAGTGTGTAAATTTCTTTGTGGTTTTTGTGTCTGTGAATAGCTCAACCAGAGTATATAATATACTTAGTTTTTGTTTCTTTTCCTGTGGTGTTGTGGACAGGTTCCATATGTTGTCTAATATCATTTGTTGCTCTTCAGATAGTTCGAAATTTGTGACAAATCTGTTTTGTGCATATGTCTTGAGGAATCTTTTGCTATTTGTTAATTGAGTTGTAGTAGCCATTTCTATTTCTTCTTCTCTATTAACAAGATCACAATCTTCAAAAGAGTTAATAAGTAATCTTGATAATTTGTCTGGTAGCATATTTGAAATTCCTTTGATATGTTCCCATATTATTCTAGTCCCACAATTTAAAACTGCATTTTTGAATTTTAGCCATCTGTTATTTATTATACTTTTTTCTTTTTTATTATTGGCATATTTTACTATGGATTCACAGTTTGTTCTGATAGTGATTTCTTTCTGTGATACTATAAAAAGTTTAAAGGAATCTAAGACATATATTATGGCTAATATTTCATAGTCCAATGATGTCATATATCCTTTTTCTTTATATGTACCCGATGTATATCTACAAATTCTTTATGTATTTTTTGGGTCAGCTTTGTATTTTTTACTTAATAATATTCCTCCCCATCCTAAAGAGGAACCATCGGTTTCTATAATTAGGTAATCTGTAGCTAATGGTAATGTTAGTGGTTTTAGATTTTTTGCTAGTTCTTTAATTTTTTGAACCTGTTTTATGTCTTCGTCATTGAATTCTCTTTTGCCTTTAGGGCTTGTTTTTTTATATAGTGGTCCAGTATATTTGGATAAATTTTGTATAAAGGGTCTTGCATAATTTATAAGTCCAAGGAATGATTGTAGTTGTTTCAAATTTTCTATTTTATCTGAAAATTCCAGTATCTTTCTGGATATATAGGGTTGGAGTTCTATTTTTCCTTTTCCTATTTTTACTCCTAGGAAATCTATAGAAGTTTAAATAACTCTATTTTCTTTTTAGAAATTATTAGTCCATGTGCCTCAAAGAGCTTAAATATTGTATATAGGTGTGATCTATGTTCCTTTTTTGTTTTTGAAAAAACTAGTATATCGTCTATACACACACATGTGAATTTGCTACAATGTTTAAATATGTCATCCATTTTCCTTTGGAATATTTGTAGCGCATTTTTTAGTCCAAATGGCATTACAAGCAACTCATAGTGTCCTTCTGAACAGGTGAATAGTGTCCAAGGTATAGAATCCGGGTGCATTTTGACTGCTAGAAACCAGAATTTAGATCAAATTTAGAATACCAATAATTATTTTGTATTTTGTTAATTAATACATCTTTGTCATGGATACAATATCCATCTTCATTTGTATTGTCATTAAGTCTAGTATAATCCATGACCATTCTATTTTGTCCTCTCTTTCTTTTAGATTCCTTTTGTACTATGAAAGCTGAGGTTCTATATCTAGAGTCTGTTTTTCTTATGATACCTAATTTATTTAGGATGTCTATGTGCATTTTAAATTCTTCGATCATCCTGTTGTCATATTTGGGTGATCTGGTTTTGATAGTAATGTCTGGGTTGATTATATCTAATTTACAGAAAATAGAATCTTTTTCCCAGTACTTTAGTGGTTTATCTCCTATTATTTCTATTTTTTCGAGTCTACTTATAATTTGGTTTATGTCATCAGTTGTTAGAAGAATATTGCTTATCTTGTTTGGTTGGATTAAATCTATTTCTATATCATGTATGTTTTCATAACAATATAATTGTTTTATTATTGCATTATGAGTATCTTGTTGTTGGCATTGGCCAGAAATGTCACAAGTGCATTCTGGTTTTCGGGTTGTGTTGTTTTTATCTTTGCTTACTCCACCACGCTTCTCAGGCAGGAACTCTGATATAAGGGGTGTTAATGTTGTCTTTTTGGCTATTTGTAAGTAATCTTTGTTGAAGGAAAAACTTCCATTCTCGCTTAGTAGGAAGTCTAATCCAAGTATTATATTTATATTTCCTAGATTTAGTTTAGTAACCCATAACTGTTTTAGGTTATAACGTGGTGACCAATTATCACAAGTAGTATGAAATCTTAGTTGTACGTTTGTAATTATATCTGCTATAATATTAGTTGTGCCATCAAATTGTGTACTTTGTTTTGGTTTACTAGCTTTTGTTATCAGATAATGGGGTATTAGTTCAGAATTTATTGTTGAGCTTGTTGCTTCAGTATCTATGAATGCTAATAATTTAACTTCTAATCCTTTTATATTTATCAGGGTTAATATCCGAAGTTCCCTTAAGCACCCAGGATTGCATACTAGTGGTATTTGTAGTATGTCATCTGTATTAGTAAGGTTGTTTTCTTGTAATTCTTAAATAATATTTTTTTCTTTATTATGTTTGTCTATTTCGGCTATTATTTTTCTTATTCCATCTATTTCAATTTCAAAATTGTTTATTCTATCTTCTAGGGTTTTTATCCTATCTTCATTGATTTTGTTTTTATCAGTATATTGTAACTTATGTTGGTTAGGAATTTCTAGGTTAAAATATGTTTTATCACATTTATAACATATTTCTGTGGTACATCTTATGCATTTAAATCTTTTGTCAAAGGCTGGGCACCAAGGACAAAAGTAACATTTTGTAGTATCAGTTCCCATTTTATACTTGGAATCATGTATACATTCTTCATGATTCATTAGGTTTAGAAATTGTTCGATTGGGAAATTTGTATAGTCTGTTAGCTTTGCTTGTTCATTTGTTAGTTCTTCTATTAAAGAGTAATTTGAATTAGAAGTGCTTTCTTGCTCTTCTAATCCTTCTAATGATACGATGGAATACATTGTAGAGATCTCAGATACGTCTGAGGCTACTTTAAGTAGATCTTCTTTGATGGAGTTAACTAGATTAGATTCTCTAGTATATAAGTTGTGTTTTTTAGGACATGTTGAAGACAAATGTCCTTTCTCGTTACATGCAAAACATGTAATAGTGTTCGTATATGTTTTTTTAGGGTTATATTTCCTAACATGTCTTTCTTTATTTAAGTAAGGTTTTTTCACATTTGATTTTCTTAGGTAATATTTCTTGGTATATTGCTTCTTGGGCTTATGTTTTCTGGCAATAGGGTTTTTAGATCCATATTGTTGAGGAGTATATATTTGTGAAAAAAATCCATAGTTCTTTTGTTTCAATTCTCTTTGAATCTGTATATATGTGCATTTCTTTTTTAATTCAGAAATGATGTGAGTTATCCTAATTCCTATGTTGTCATAAGTTTTAGGGATGTTGGTATATGTTTCATTCCAGGATTTATGTATTTCTTTTTCTAAATCACCAGGTAATTTAGAAAATAGTCTATCTCCTATTTCCTTAGAATAATAGTTGCCAGAGGTTGTGGCATAGTATAAAAATTCATTTAAGAATTTTATTATGTGTTTCCAATCTAACAGTTGTATTTGTTCTAAATCTCTCACTGCTTCTTGCTGTCCGAGAGTAAGTCCAGTATTTACTTCTCAACCTGTTATTATCCTATGTATTAAATAAGCAAAGTTGTATATGTTTCCTCCTTGTGCTACTAGGGAGGCTATTTCATCCGGAAAATTGCTTTTGTATGCTTCCCACATACCTTTAGCTATGTCACCTAGATAGTTTTCCACTATTCTAACCATTTCCTCTCCAGTTATTATATTTGTATGCTTGGCTGAATAGTCTCTAACTATTGCAGCAATCCATTGTTCTAGATATGTATCTAATAGTTGCGGATGACATTCTGTAACGTTAAGTATTACAGATTTTTTTCCAAAAAATGTCTTTTCACTGGGTATTCTTCTTTCTATGGTTCTTAAATTTTTATTTTCGTTAGTATAAGGGTTAACATTTATCCTAGGAGGATGTCCTACAAGATAATCCATTTTATGGGGAGATTCTTTTGGGTAAGTTACTGTTGAACTTTCCCCTTGTCCTTCCATTAGCTCTATATGATAAGTGTATTCACTATCTAGTTCTACAGCTGTGTTAGAATCTTTTGTTTTATTGGTATTTTATTCGAGTACTTTATTAGAATCTTTCAAAAAGGTTTCTAATGTATGTATTGTTTTAATCCTGACATTTTTTTCATCATCTGTATAGACAAATGTGTTATTTTCCATTTGGTTATTCTTTTTAAGTTGTTCTAATTCATATAGTTCAAATAGTTCAAGAACCATTCCTAGTTCCTTTGGGTAGATTATTTTTATCCATTATAAGTTTCTTTGGAGTTCAGAATTAGATTCATCATCAGTGTTTGTGTCTTTTTGGTTAGAGGGTCCATAATCTTTAAATCTTAAGGATAATGTCCCATTAGGATTTGTATAAGTTACAACATCATTTGGTTTCAGCGTGTCTCTGTTTTCATTAGGATTTTGAATATTCCATTCATGTCCCACCAATATAGACGAGTCTATTTCCATTGGTCTTAAAAATTTAATACCAGTGAATGTTAGTGTTTTTATCACTTCATCAAGTTTTATTTTTATCTTAGGAGTAAATTTTGTCATACATTTTCCCAAAAATGTTATATCTAGTAATATGTTTTTAACGTTAAAATTTTCAAATCCTTTGGTTTGGACAACTACTTTTATGTGTTTATAAAAATCTTGTAATGTCATTGTAAAGTTTGGTAATATATAAATAATACCAATGTTATTGTTCATATCAACTTCTATTGTTCCAAATATAGCTTTGTCTAAATCTTGATGTCTGTCATCTATTAGAACCATTAGTAATTTGGCTCATATCCTTTGTCTGACTAATCCTCTTATTCCTATAACAATAAGTCCTAGGTGGATTAATTTATAATTTTGTATTCTTAATTGTTTAATGACTTCATTGGACATTAAATTAATTACCTATTGATTTCCATCACTTAAGGAGAGAATCTCTTCCCTGTGATGTCTACATAATCCTATGTTTATTGTAAATATGCATGTTCTATACAGTTCTCTTGGATTTAGGGTGTTTAGTTGGTTGTTTGAAAATACTTCTAGGTCATTTTCTATATTTATTATTTCTTCTAGTTGAGATTGTGAACTCAAAGATCTCCTTAGAATGCTCTATCCAAGTATTTGTGGCTAAGCTATTACTTTCTGTAGGTCTGTCCATTAAAGTTCTGGATGTTCCTGTAAAAGATCTTCTATTCATCATATGTTATCTAATTTTTCAAATGTTAAAAAACTTATTTTGATCTTTTTACCTTTGTCCGTGTCTACTGGTCCTAGATTTAGGTTTGATATTTTTTCGGTTAGTTGGTTGATATCATAATCTTTTTCTTGTGTAGATTTGTCTAAGTTATTTAATTTTCTGTCTAGATTTGTAATTTGTTTGTCCATCAAGTCTAGTCTATCATGTATTTGTGTTAACATTGCTATTATAGCATTAGTCATTAAGCATAATACATTATCCGCTTTGTTCGCAAAAGTGTCTTTATTATATCCTACTGTCAATGTATCAGTTTGTTGTAATAACATGTTAACATATTCTTTGGCTTCAGAATAATGTTTATTATCATATCCCATATTAATTCAATTGTATGTATTTTATTTCTTGTAACATTTGTTTAAGTTTTTGTATTTGTAATTCAAAATGTTTTTTATTTGCCTAAGATTGGTTTTTAATTTGTAAAATTAAGTCCTTAGACTATATCTCAATTTCTTTAGGTTTATTTTCTTCAATCATTTGTCTTAAAGAAATTATATCTTGTTTATTTGGGAAAATTTTGAGTTGTAGAGCTTTAAATTTCTTAGTTAGTTTTTGTATAGTACTATCAAACTTATCTATTTTTTGTAAACCTATTTTTAGGTAATTCTGGTTATCTTGTATTTGTTGAAGTTTTTTATTTCTTGAAACCATACTTTCAGAAATAAGTTCAACTAATCTATAGAACTTTTCATTGTACCAATGTAGAGAGTCTCCTAGTTCAATAACCAAATCTGTTATTGAATTTAAATGATATGATTCAAAATGTAGCATATGTTTATAACTGCTATTTATATAACATACATGTTTTTGTTTGTCTAATGAAATAATTCTCTTTGGAGAATTGTTTATTTCTAAATTCAGGTATTCGAACTTTTTATAGTCAGTCGTGTCAAGAGGTTTTAGTTTATTCATATTTGTTGATCAGGGGATCTGATACCAATAATAAAAGGCAGAGGGTATTTTGAACTACCTTAATGGCAACTTGAAGGTTTATAGCAACCCAAGGGTTCATTAAGTGGAGGACTAAATAAGGAATTAGGGACCTAATTAATTTTTTAGTTTTGTCTTTATTGTTAGAGCCTTCTAATTTTTTATTTAGACTCCTGTAGAATATATATATATATATATATATTTCATTTGGTTCGTTTTCTTTTTCTTTGGTCTTTTGAATATTATAGTATTCTTGAAGGTAGCCTTCTAGTATAAAATCGAGATCATCATCAAATGGTATAAAATCAGCATTTTCGTAATTGTATTTCATACAAATTGTGAATAACCATCGTAACGACAATTGGCTTAACTTGATCTGCAAATTGATAACTAGGCATATTAAAATCTCAAATTTTCTCTTTCATATTTTGAATATTCTTTCGATTACCATATATAATAAACAATAGAAATTAAAATCATCATTCGATTTTGGTTCACTTTGATTTTTACAAAAATCGAAGATGTGATCGACATCTCACATTTTGATGTGGGGGTATATAACCATTCATTGGCGAATATTCCAAATCAACTAAATAATACTGACATAGTGGAGGATGTGTAAAGTTTGAGTTTCGATCTTTTACTATAGAATCGAATGCTCTACTATCATGTGCAGTTCCTTCACAATCAGTCATGATATATGTAAAAATTCATACTAAATGAACATATGACCATAATATTTCGTATGGTATATCATTTTCATCCGATCAATGATTGTGCACTGCTAATGTGTAAGTGTACAACTATGTGCTACCATCTATTGCTTCGATATAATTTTGAAAATCGATGTAACAACTTTTAGAACATCATAAAAATAAATACAAATAGTGTTATCTGCTCTTTGAAAATCAGACATGTTGGAAGAGGCAAAACAATGATGTATAAAATCATTTCTATCGTTGATGTGTAAGAAGCGTAGGAGAGAGTATGAGAGGAGAAAGAAGTGAATTGTAGTTTAGAAAATGAATGAGTTTTGGTTATACTAGATAAAGGATTAAGCTCGAACAGTTCAAATTTTCTTACGCTCTACTAACAGGCCAAACGGGGGTTCAAATCCGTTCAAAATTTCTGTTGCGTCGAAAAAATGAATTGGCTAGTAAATGTTTGCGAACACAACTATATTATTGAGTTGTTAAATCTTGGTTTCGATCATGTTTGGTCTTAAAGCTCACACATACGACACCTTTACCACATGAAATCTTAGATGAGCACAGTATATTTCGAATTAACATCTTAATTTTTAAAGTACATGATATATCGGTCTGTTCTGTTGATACATCATATTTTGATTATATACACTCAATTTTTTTTACAAATTAGTATATACTATTTGTTTATTTTATGTACACCCTATAGTTTTCAAATTTACTTTTTAAGTATAACCATTTACTACTCAAAAGTCGTGATTCCGCGTAAAGCAAGAGCGAGTTAAGAAGGGCAAACATGCATATGTTACACGAGGTAAAATTTTAATCTCATAGATCATCTTCATGGTTAAAGTACAAACCTAAGAATGCCTCTAGAAGGTTGTTTTTTTCCTAGTGATGTTCGTCGTAGGTAAGGGTATTTCAATCTTTAATTTTTTCTTAAAAACAGTGTATATACAACAAATTTAGATGTACAAATGTGATTAGTTCAGAAATGTTGTCCTGAGTTACCGCATAACCAAAATTGCATTTTTAATGATATCTTGAATTTTAAATTTTGAAGTCCTTCATATAACTATCACATAATTAACTTATGATCAAAATTGTTTTCTTAATGATTATTGCTTATGCTAATAGATTTCCAAAGTATAAAAGCATACCACAAGGGTTACGTCGGACATATCAGTTACGTCACCGGTTTAATGGAATTGTTTGCACTTCCTAAAACCCAACGGTTGAGGAGTAAATAATTTTTACGTCCGACGTAACCAAGATGCATCAGATGTAAATCCAGATATAAGTAAACCCGAAGTTGGAGCTGAAATCATATCAAAAAATGTAATTCATCTTTTCTTTTCTCTTTAACCAAACAAGTAAAAAATGTCATTTGATGCATGCTTTTTATTACATGCATTTTTCGACCTGGGAAGAAGACGAAGTTCACGCTTGCTGTCCAAACATACCTGCTTAGTAATTATGGCACCGAGCACACTGTTCTAGTTCTAATTTGGATAACCATGTCCGAATTTGCACTCATTTTCAAAGGTTGAGATGTGGAGGGAGCCGGCTGGGATGTTGAAAGAAAATTCATTACAGGTGATGATGGTTTCTCGGTCCGAGCAAAAGCATATGACTTATAGTTTATGATGGTTTTCGGGCAACGTTCTCCATACGGTTGGGAGATGATGGATTATCCATTAGAGGGACACCTGGTTATGCGAACATGTCCATTCGCCAATCAGACTAATTTTACCATCCCTCCGTTTATATCCTACAACGAAGCTTTGTATCTAGTCAAACTGGTGATGAGTGATGAGAGTACTGAAGAAATAATAATGAGGCTTGATCAGATTGACTTTAATAGGTTTGATGATGTATCTTTCACTCCAAATGATATGTTATCGATCCAACCTGCTCGTTCTACTGTATTCCACTGCTCTAGTCGAAAAGCTAAGTGTCGTGATGCTATTGGATCTTCCTTTGCTGCTGCTCATGCAACTTCCGACCGGTGGAGGGAAGCTTATGAAACAACCGCGTGATATGAGACCCTTATCTAAACAAGATACACTACTGCTGGTCTCCTATTTTTGGATCTAGAAAAATTAGATGTGGCCATGTCAACGTTGGAGCTCGACGATCCAAATACGTTTCTTAAGACCGTCTGCGTCCTTATCCTGGTTACCATCATTAGTTTACTTATATATATATATATATTAGTTATCTTTATTTTGAACTTGTGTTTGAATTTGCAGTAGGTGTTTGAAATTGTATTTAAATTTGAATTTGAATTTCTATTTTTGCTTATTAAATATTAAATATGGAATATTTATTAATTAATGATTAATACTTATCAATTATCAATTAATAATTATTGCAAATAAAAAATAAACACCTAACGTTACACGATACTACCAATCCAAGTTGTGATCAAATTTTTGTTCATGAACATCACAACCACTAACTTTTAACCTCTAACATCTAATACAGTTTGTCCGTGAATGCAACATATGCAATGTATGCTATAAAGTATTTTCTTTGCCATCATATATTTTCATAAGATGAAGTGCTAGGAACTTCAACGGAGTAAAAGGAAAAGATAACTTAAAATTTATAATCACACAAAATGTAGAAAATTGTAACATAAAAGTTGTAAATAATATTTGCTTTATAAGGAATAAATATTTGCAGAATGTGGCTAAAAATGTGAGCTAAAAAGCACACTACACAATAAACAAATTTACCAACTCTTAGGTATTAGATTTAATTTTTTTTGCAAGGATAAAGGGTAATAAGATAACCAACAAAAAATCAAAGGTAATAAGCACGAGGCTTGCTTAAAAATAAAATAGGAAGATGTACACAAAAAAGAATAAGAAGAAGACAACAATACTTTATTGCTTGACTATATTCATATACCTCTATGCCATTAAAATGTTGAGTAAATTTCAAAAATGTATTACACGTATAACTTTTGAAAGAGATTTTATTCGTATTAGTAGGAACATCTATATTATTAAATCATATTTAATAATTGGAATTTGAAAGTATTAGAGAAATGATCCACTTTTCTTAGCAGCCAACCTTAGACCTTCAATTTCAACCATACGTTTATATTTAATTAATAGTATGATTTGCCAAGAGAGAAAAAAAACAATGAATATTCAAATATGAACTTGTGGTTGAAACTTAGAGGCTAAGGTTAATGTTAAATAAGGGAGATATTATCCTACTTTATTGATATTCACTTTTTTTCATCATCATTTAATGCATCAACTGATTTGCGAAATCCAATGGTGGATATTATATGATAATGAAGACACACACACACATATATTATGTAATTTATTTTATAATCTTTACTCTTGTAAATGAATCTTGTTTGAAATAAAAGTATGCCTTTTGTTTTGTTTTCTATTGTATATGTTGTTTTATACATGTTATTTATAAACAAGTATGTTTTGTTTTCTATTGTATACGATGTTTTATACATGTTAATTATAAACAAGTAGAAAGTCCCTAAAGTAAGATATTTAGTCTATCGTAGTTGCAAAAATGTTCGTAACCATAACTATCAGATCGAATGAGTAGTACTTCTTCTTGAATATTCCTAGTGAACTTGTATCGAGAACATGATATTGTATAACAGTTAAGACTAGTCTACGTAATGCTATTCATAGGATGGGTGGTGATTTATTGTTGACCGTTAGAGACACCGAAGGGGTTATATACTCGTAGTTGTTTGGAATGATTATAGAATGACTCAATGGGATTCTTCTATTAGTTAGTTGTATTTAAGTCAAATAGACGATCACATGATGATGTGTAGTAGGCTTTCAACTTAGGAGTATTGTGGATCTTATATGAATAGTACTCTACTTTGATTTTGATCAGTCATATGACAAGTTCATGTGACATTCATAGTTAGGTACATTAGTCAAAATATATGAAATGAAATACCATTTAATATGGAATTCTTCTCACTCGACGTAGAAGATTAACGTCTTCATAATTGATAATTAAAGGTAAGTTAACTCCTCTAGCCAGAGTGGCATAGTTAATAGATAAATGTTATCGGATTAGATAGAAGACTATAAGTTTGGACTCGACAGTTAAATACGAACGTTATTAATAATAGCGTTGATCATAGATCAAACTCTAGCTGTCTTAGTGACAAAATAATGAAGAAGAGACACAACATATACAATATCATTGCTTAAGGATACAACTTAATAGCTTAAAAATTAAAAATTTCACCTAGATAATCTAAAAGCAACTGAACTCGTGTCTTCTACCGTACTTTAGCATAGTCCGTACATGCTTTGATGTTAAAATTGTTTGAATATTACTTGAGGATAAGTTCATACTTGAGAGTCACACAACAGTTTCATATGCATATTTCCAAATTTAACTTAATTTAATTAATTTTTAATGCTACAAACTAAAATGTACAAAATTAATATAAATGTTATATTAATTCTTTTATTATTTTTATTTATTTACCCAAGGCATTAAAACTAATTAAAATGATATATAACTTTTATATATTGATTTAGTTGATTAAATGGGCAAAAGTAAATATTCAAGTAATTAATAATGGTTATTAATTAGGTCGAAAATTTGAATATATATGATATATATTATGGTTGGCCATATAAGGTTAGTATTGGTGACTAATTGCTACTTTGACTTAGTACATGAAGAAGTGTTTATCATGCATGAGATGAGAGAGAAAAAAATGGAAATACCTAGATATTTCATAACCCTTGAGAGGCTATAAATAAACCTCTATTCTCTCATACAAAGCATACCAAAAACCTCAACCTCCATTAGTGTAAGTTAAGATAATAGCTTAACCTTGCAAGCCAAGCTAAGAGAAGAAACAAGGTCTCCAAGGAGGGAATAGTTGTAGTATAATGTGTAATCGATTGGCTAGAAACACTGAAGGTGAAATTTCTTATTTAAACTATTTCATTTAATATTTGTGCATCAACTGTATTCGATCATTATAATTTAATAAAACACGAATTATTTTATTATTTATTGATTTTTAGATCATTTATAATTTTTTTATTTAAATTGTATATATATACTTAAAAAACTAATTTCAAAATATATTAAAAGATATGAATTTAAGGAAAATGAGTGATCCTCCAAAGAAGGAGAGCACTCATATAATTTTATTCTACACTCATAAAAGAAGCTGCTAACGACCTTGATAGGCAGCGGAAACTCCATGTATAATGAAAAGAAGATAAATAACCCCCTAACTCATAAAAAGTATACTCAAGAAATTAAGGTATAATCAGACCAAGAACCAGAATTTAACGGTACGCTGGTTTAGAAGTAATGAAAAGTAAATACCGACAATGCCAATCAAATCCATATCATCCAAAGGAGGGCATAAAGCACGCCAATAGCTCCATATATATACTCAAAAAGAAATCATAGTAGCAATCAAGAAAACCCAAAACGTGATGATGCAAATAGGGGCAACATATTTAAGTAATCAAGCACTCAGTATCCATCAGCTTTAGCATTCCATCGCACAACAACAACTAAAATTGAAAAAAAATCAACAAAAAGTTAGTCTATTACAAATATGTATATAATTTAAGAATTATATACATATATGCGAGTAAATAAAAACAAGAATGAAAAGCAAAATAAAATTAGCTATCAATCAGGAGTAAGGTGGTCAAAAGGTTGTCTTCATTAAAAGTATCTACTTGGTCATTGCTTAAGGCCATATTATGTCTCCTACTGTTATAACTAATTTTTACTTTTAAGATATCGATCTGTCTTTTAACCTTTTTTAGAAAATCCTCGAAGAAGACATTTTTAGCCAATTTATAACTAGGATTAGAGACCCAGTTATTGATAAATAACATGATGGTGTAAATCAGGTTATCGAAGGAGATGTTTACATTGTTAAACATTATTTGGTTCCTCCCAAACCATATGTACTGACAGTAGTTGATGCCAAAAATGGATCAATACCCAAGAATGAGTTGTATAGAACTTGTGAGACCTAGATCTAGCAGATATTATTGAAAATAAAAGAAAATAGAACAGTGAGACACAAGATTTGTATAGTGGTTCGACAATCTCTGGTCTACGTCCACTTTATAGTTTTTATCGATTGCCGTTTATAGAGAGTTTGAGATTATAAGTTACTAGTACAAGGGCTTGATAGATTATAGAGCCAAGAACTGCCGATAGTAGCTGCCTAGGTGACTATTGTGAGGGATGAAGGTGCTGAAGAAATGGTAGAGTTTACGCCAGTAGAGAATTAAATCCCTTTCTAGTTGTAGTAGGGTTTGCATTTATAGAGAAATAGAGGTACATGGTTAGGAGCCTGCTTTCACTAAAGTCCAGAAGATAGCTCGCTATTGCACAAGTGAGCACGGATGCCCACGAGCAAAAAAACAACTCAATACTAAGTTAAATGACTTGATACCGACTTGTTTTTATCGATGGAAAGTGGACTTCTTCACTTGCTTAGATCTTCCTTCTTCTTCTTGATGCGTTCCAAGCTCCATTCATTGACTTAGACTAGATTCAAGCGATCTTCCTGATAGCTCTTGAATTATCCTTCTTTCTTCACTTTCTTTTCATAAATCCGTGGAATTTCTCAAAAAACCACTTGATCATGAGTAATTGGAGTAGTATGTCAAGTATTTGAAGTATATGGAGTTCTAGGAGGCAGAATGAAGGGGAAAACAACTCATCACTGATCTATATAGCTCGATACCGTGTTGAGTCCTTTGCTCCATTTGCATTGAAACTTTTTCAAGTTGCTTCTCTAGCTCTTCTAAATTTACTTCCATGTTTTTGAGTCATTTCATTTTCGTCTTGACATTCTAGTTTCAATTGACTTTTGCTTGGTTAAAATCCCGGTCAACATTTGCCCTATAGAGTACACTTTCGTTGAAAATAAAGTGTGCTCTAGATCAAGACAAATCCTGGAATGTTATCCTTTGAATTCTGGTTGATCGTTCAAGTATCGTCTCAAAACATTGCATCCACTTGACAGATTTTCCTTTATCTGTTTGGCTTAGTTATAGTTGGAATTCCATTCTCTTGCATTAGGGGTGTGGTTTGCACTCTGAAGATCACTTCAAGTCCTAGATGAGAATAACTTTCCTCTGCTATGCTTTCTGGAAGATTTAGAAGGGAGAGAAATCACCTGGTACCGAGTTATTTTACTCGATACCAACCCATTTGGCTTTTCGTCGACCTATTTAAGTCTAGGACTTAGAATGTTTTTCTACTTTTCATTTTCTACTTTTGCTTTACACTCAAGTCTTCCTGCCTTCACCCGAGTCTCTTAAGTGCCGATCCAAATGTCACTCAGCATCGACTTCTCTAATGCCACTACTAGTTGTCATTGACCTGCCACTGCCGTTGCTGATTCTCCAGTCCTGCCACGTCAGCTCACCGTCGCCCGTTCTGATGGTCATTCATATCAGTCCCAAGAATCCTGAAACCCGAACACCAACCTAAGCATTAAGAAGTTAAGGATGGCGATAGACGGTGTCACGACGATGGCGATGGAGGCATGGTTGATTGTAGTTGAGAGGAGATGGTTGAGATTTGAAGTGCGCTCTTGACCGATAGTGAATACTAATTTTGCCTTCGTCATAAACACATTGTTCCGGAGACAAGTCCGGTTTTTTGGATTCAGCTATCTCTTATCAGAATTTGACTAAGTGCTAATCATCCTTAGAATTCCAGTATGATGACTTGTTCCAAGATCAGTCATGCTGGATGATTCCATCACCTTACTTTTCCCTATTTTTGCATCTTCAGTGTTCTTGAAAAAAAAGGCTTTCCGCATCGCTTCGGACAGCGGTGCCGTAACTGATTACTCATCATTAATGGGTAAGTCTCAAAATATAATCTCAAAGTAAAACATGGCTCATTTTTCTTACACGAGCAAGCTATCTATACAGGATGTTCCATTCGTGATGTACGAAACACTGGACTCACACCGCATAGATTAACACATTTTATTTGCCTTGGTCAATGCTTAGAATCCAATTAGTCAACGCACATCGACATCCTTTGGATTTTGGACATTGGTCAAACGAGTTTATTATTTAAAATAAAACATACACTACCATGTTAAAAACTAGGTTTTATTGTTTAGAATGACTCGTTAATCACTGCATCTTAAGTCTGGTGAAGGCACATCCACTCCTTCTGAAGCTGAGTCTTCTACAGATCAGGCTTCACCATCTATCCCTACTGGGCCAAGCCATCCTGTAACCCTCGAATCCCAAGGTCATATGTCCCAGTCGTGCTGATAGTAGGTCAACTTCCTTCGGGTCTAAGGATTCTAAGAAATCCATCGGAGAAGATGCCTATGATTTTGTCTACCAGGTCGCTCGAAAATATATGTCTTAACATGGTATTCCCAAAGTGGACATTCGTCTCCCAACAAGAGTTGAGTTCGCACACGACCCCTACCAGATTTCACAACGTGACGCCATTCAACCCTTTCATCTTATTGGTGTTACAAGAACTCGAACTAGCTCCATTCCAAGTCCACCCAAATGGGTATTCTCTTACGAGTTTGCTTTAAGTCCTCTTTATGAATCAGTTCAACCAACCCCAAGGTTCAATGAGCTCATGCATCTTATATAATTCAAGAGAAGGAAGGATTTGCCGTCCCATATAATAATAAAAGTTTGGAAAGGATGAAAGGTTATAGAAAAACTCCACAACAAGCATTCTTACTTCAAGAATGAAATTTTCCTTCATGCGATGCCTGCATGGTTTCAACCGGCTCTTCCTATCTAGATGTAAGCTTCTTTTCCCTTGCCTCTCCCATGACATAATGTCTTAGTTTTTAACTTGATATGTGTTTATATATAGGCATTCCAGTTTGAGATGAAAGCACCAAGCACAATACAATACTTAAGGCCTTGAAGGCAGTTATATCCAGTCAACGCACCATCACATTCCTTTTTACAAACGAAAATCTACAGCGATGCAATCTGCTTCGACTCGACAGATTCGCTATCGCTGAGTCTCTAGCACAAAGCGGCTCTAAAGCACATACTCGTTCTTTTGCTCCCACTCACAACTCCGGCGAGAATCTTCAGGGGGAAGTTGATGGTCAATCCAAGGAGGTAGACTGAGAGGAAAGCCATGAGAGAGAAATTGAAGAGCCCATAGGAGGCGATGTCCCAAGAGGCGGGGACGAAGCAGTCAGAATGCCCTCAATTCCAGTAGGAGATGAATAAGTTGGAAAGAGAAAGAGAAAAGTGCCGATGGTTGAAGAGGCAGGAGAAGGTGCTAGTGATAGCGATAGCGACTATAATGTTAGTGAAGAAGGAGATGAATCGTTTGGTGAATCGCCTGGCTTGAGTCCTATTCTCCCCAACTTGCACCTTCTTGAGCGCATGGTCATTGAAACTTCCGAGGCAGCTAGGGATCGAGTTGCGATGCCTTCAGGAGAGGATGCAGCTCGACCTCACCCTCTTAGCTACGTTTTTGTTGGCCTAAGTGATATCGGCGAGATCAACTTCACCGTTAGCGACATTCTAGGAGATGCTAGTTTAGACTTCACTCTTTCACCAAGGTGCTTTATAAGTAAAGGTGGAGAGAACCCCAATTTAATTCCTTGCCAATACGGTTGGTAGAGTACTTAGGGGTCATTGGCACCAAACACTTCACTAGGATCACTGACACTAATTCTTTCATTGAATCTTACTTCTTAATTTCAACATTAATACCATTTTGTTCCTTATTTCAGGTTCCATGGGCCATGGTTATTATGAGAAATTCTCTCGCCATTCCAGTGCATATAGAGGCCAAACTCCCAATCCTATTCCACCTCATCACTACGAGACCGAGGAAGAGAAGCGAAGGAGTAAAGACTATAGGTCCAACGAAGCTTACAAGGTCAATAGAGAGATGTATAGGAAGAGGGGGAAGGAAAGAAGAAAGAGAGAAGCCGATATTGAGCTGTCCCGCGACCCTGCGAAACGCTCAAGAAATTCCTCTAAGCGCCATGGGCCTATTTCCGCCGACGTTCCACCTTATACATATGCTTAGAACTTTGGAACTCAAAAGATTCCGGTCTCCCAAGCTCTATTGGTTACTGCTCCACCTACCTCCAGGGGAGTCTCTGCTCACTCATTTACTTTTTTACCCGGTCCTCTATGCTTGCAGGCTGCATTCCCATATCTCTTTTTGCTTGGTGTCAAGTTTGACCAGGATATCTCAAACACGCTGAAAGAGGTCGTGATGTAGAACTTAAAGAAGGTCGAGCGGGATGTCGATGAAGGGTACAAGTGGAAGAAATTATGCGCTACTCTTTCTGAAGTAAATTTTTTTAAGTACACCAACATTCATCCTTCGAATCCGAGAGAGCAGCCTTCAAGCAGATGGTTAAAGAACGGGAGGATGATTTGATCAAAGTCACCGGAGAGAGGCCTCATTCTCAAGTAAAAGGCTAGCACCAATAGTCTCATGGTAGAGTTGAAGTGAGCTCATAAGGAAATTGAAATGATGACACATAACTTGAAAATTGCACAAGAAGAGGGGGCTGAGCAGAAGAAGCAAATTACTGATAAGGATCGGACTATACAGGCCTGGGATTTGACCATTGCTGAGCAAGCCGCTGAACTTACCAGACTTCTAAGGAGAATTAGAAGCTCTTTGAAGAAAGGAAGAAACCTTTTGAAGAGTTAGAGGAGCTACCCATTGCAAAGCTTGGTAGTGACCTTGAGCTTGAAATTTCTATGCAAGAGCTCAAAGAGCTTCAGGATGAGAAGTCCAAGATTATGGCCGAACTTGATGCCAACATGTTATACTTCTATACCAACGTGGTCATGTTTAAAAATCTGAGATGGCTGGGGAATGACTATCCCAAGGCCCTTGCCGGTGTTTGGGAATAAGTGCTACGTAGGACTACGCAGGTCAGAGACTATCGTTCTGAGGAGGTGCTAATGGCCGTATATATCAATGCTAAGGATATCAAATCTCTTTCTATTGGAAAGGCTCTCCTAGCTAAAAAGGCCGCCGACACTGCTACTACTACCAAAGCTCTCGCTGGCCCGAGCTCTTTGAGTCAGGGTGAAACGTCTGCTTCAAAATCTCAAGAACCGATAGCAATTATTCATATGTCCCTGTGGGTTAGCTCTACAATGAGCCAGGTGATTCCTACTCCAGCAGCAACTGCACCTCGTGAGCTCCATACACTCCTCTTGTTGTGATCTAGCCCGGGGAGCTTGGAAACGAAGAAGGCAAGTTCGTCGTATCTCACCAGGATTCTACTACAGGTGTATCTCTTATTTCTCCAGTTTTTGAGAAGCTTCAGTTCTCGTGAGTCTGCCATTAACCTTTACCAATCTATAGGTCAACTTTTAGGTCAACCACATTTGCCTCCTCCCCCTCCAGCTATGCAGGGGTTAGGGACTGCTGCTATCTTCATCACATCCACTTCCATCTCCACAGGACTTGCCGCTTCGATCCCGCCTTCCAATTCTAAACTTTATTCTAGAGATCAGAAGATCGTTGCTCTTGAAGGGTTAAAGGACATGTCCGCGTCCCAGGAAGAAAACATTCAAATTACTGGCACTTTGGACCCTATTGACCTAGTCACTATAGTGAAGAGACTCAAGGTTGAAGCTATAAAGCTCAAGACTGTGAAGAAGGAGTCTGGGACCACTAATCCTGCATCTTCAAAACCAATAAGTCCCTAGCAAAAAATTCCCGTGTTGATGATCTAGCCACCTAAAACGTAGCTTACTGAGAATTCAATAGGTCAATCCGTGAAGCCACATTTTGCTACCGGCGGGGAATATACTCATTCGAAAGGTGAGACTCCTCCTGGCAAGGAGGAGAAAAGGAGGGAGAAGCTTAAGTCTCATATGGGAAACACTGGTAAAGGCAACTGGAGTGGCAAGAAGGGGAAGACTCAGTAGTGTGCACGCTAGTAGAGTGTTTGGTTTTTGTATTATTGTGGTTGAGTCTATACTTTTTGCTTCTTGCTTTAAACAGCCCGAGCTTGTGTGGGTACGACCCCCGCTGTTTGACTTGTACATAAAAGATTATTAGTAATGAAAGAATAGTTTTTCCTTTGTAACATCTCTTTCGTGTACTTTCTTGCATTTTATGTACTATCCCTATTTATGTATGACTGCTTGTGTATGTAATATGGTTGCTTTTACTGCCTATATTATACACTTCTGTTCCCATTCAATATGCTTATTTACCGCAACTTTGTGCATGTAAAAATTATTCCTGCAATTGCTTTAGTATATTCTGTTATTTAGCTCTGTTTATATCTGCCAAAATACTTCATTCGGCCAAACAAAACTGTTGCCTAGCCAACCCTACGACTATTCCCATTCGGACTCAATCGAGTTCTTTTCGATCGAGTATTGGCGTATGTACCCCTGTCTACGGGATCAAATGTTAAGATTCAGGCTTCTAAGCGATTGGATACCCTGAGCAATTCATTTGATTGCTCCCAGTCTGATTCACATGGTAGTTCCAATCTCCAAGAACTATTGACTCCGCTGCTTGATTCCAAGCACTATATTTTAAATGCCACCAATTCCTTGGCTACAATCGAATTCTTTCAAGTTGACATCATCAGTTAATGTCATTCTGGATGTATGCACTATAAAGATGCATTATTGTTATCTTTTGATCATAACAAATTCTTCCAAGTTTAGCGTTGCGATCCCTATCGTGTACCAATTTCTATCATCAGAAACTAATACATGAGTAGCTCAATTCTGTGGATATCTCCTTGTCGTTACCTATCGTTGGGCAACTGCTGGTTCCTTTTGTTATCGCCTATCTCTGGGTGAAGTTAAGTTCTGAGTCGATTTCCCATCAACTTGGCGGCCTGGGCCTTTTTAACGTTGCTGAGGCAACGCTAATTCTCAGGAAGTAGGGGTCGATTTCACCATCGACCTGACGGTTTTGGACCTTCCCGACATTATCGGAGCAACATCGGTTCTCAGAAAGTAGGGGCGATTTTTAGTGCCGACCCGACAGTTTTAGACCTTCTAGACGTTGCCAAAGCAATGCCGACTCTTAGAAGGTTGGAATTAATTTTCCTCGTCAATCCAGCGGTTTTGGACCTTCTTGACATTGCCACAGCAACATCGATTCTCAAAAGGTTGGGATCGATATTCCCCTTCGACTCGCCAGTTATGCTTATGAGAATACGGTTTCATTGGTTCAAGAAGCTAATTATATTGATAAATAGAAAAAGTGGCCAGTCCTGCCTATTTACAGTGCCCCCACTATCCTTGGGTGGCTTACTTGTGAAAGTAAGAAATAAAGATATCAGCTGTAGTAGTGCCATAATAGGTCGTTGTTCCAAGCGCATGGAATCAAAATTCAATCAATGATTGCCAGCTTGAATGTATAGTCTCTAATCTTTTGTTTGATCACATAAGGTCCTTCCCAATTTGAGCCAAGCGCTCCCATGCTCGGGTAACTCTTTTCATAGTGAGGTCCCCTATTTCAAAATTGCTATTGCAGATTTTTGCATTGAAGTGTCACAACACTCTCTTTTGGTGAGTAGCAACCTCGTTAAAATGATGGATTTTCTATCGATTAGAAAACCCTTGGAAAATGTAATCATTATAAAAACCGCAAGCGCATGACATACAATCGTAGTACATCTACGAGTACGGGTTGATCCACAGGGAAAGAATTAAATTCTAATATTACTCAATCAAATTAGCTCGAAGTTTTTGAAATTTTTTTAAACTGGAAAATTGTAGAAATTAAACTAGAGAAAAAGTGAATAAAACTATAAGATTAAGGAGCAATTTAGAGGCAAATCCATTTCCAATCATTAATATAAATCAACACAAAATTCATTTATAATCTCTCATTAATATATCAAGTAGAAATGGTTGATGTGTTTATTACAAGTATGGTTTATTTGTGCTATTAATTAGCACAACTTAAACCATCAAACTCTAACACGCCATTCAAACTCACTTGTCAATTCTAATGAAACTGACATGAAATTAAAAATAAAATCTATTTTAAGCTTGATCTATTTACTATGAATTAGTACCATAGACCATCAAAATTTGATTCTAGTTTGACTTTCATCATCAAAATCACTTAAGCAAATGGTCAAATAGTTTATATTATATTGGATTAAGCATAGCCTATTTGAGATGTCAACATAGACCATCAAATTCACTAAAAGAAAAACATAAACTACCATTATTCATAATTTCCATTAAGCACAAAAAAAGATCACAAATGAAATCATTATGTTAATTTAATATGTTTCACGAGAGCTTCATTACCCTTAATTTAAAGGGGTTTAGCTTCTCATATTTGAATACATGTTAACATAAAATGATTTCAACATTAAAAAAAACAATAAAAATGAAAGCTAATTAAAAGCAAAAAGTACTAACTACTTGCATGAAATAAAACTAAACTAATTACAAGAATTAAATCTATGCTACTAACATGAAATAAGAGGAGCATAAGTAAATAAAAGAGCATAAAATAAAATAGCAATGGAAGAAAGCATGGAATAAAAATGCATGAAAGTAAATAGCAAGGCTGAGAAGCCATTAAAGAGACATTTTATTTATCATTGATTTGTGACTACAATATTGCATAAAAGAGAAGAAGATGATTACATGAAACATAAGGGGGTATTTATACATGCTTAAAACCCTAATTCTTATTTTAGGGGACTACCAAAAATGCCCTTGAGATAGTGTAACCTTTAATCATTAGGAAATTAATTAATCCCCACTAACATGTTTTTAAGCCTCCATTAACATGTGCATGTGCTTTTAATTATGGATCATTAGTTAATGGGTATGTGGGCTCCTCCATGTTGCATGAATTCTTTTATTTCCTTTTTTCATTAACTTCCAACATATGTGCATGCAAACATCCATGAAACCTCTTCATATTTTCACTCCATTTCCTACAAATAAAAATAAAAATGTGCAAATAAATTTTCTCAAAATTAATTCATACACAAAATTACCATTTTGCCCCCAAATGAAGATGAATAAATGATGATTTGAAAACAATTTAAATTTTGGTTAAAACATGTAAAATACTCTAATATGCTCATTTATTTAAATAAAAGAAGATTAAACATGGGAGTAAAAATATACAATTTTTACATGCACATCAAAACCTTAGGTCAGCTTCTCCCACTTCTCATCGATTTAGTCGATGGACTTGAGCAGTAGCTACTCATTTTCTCTCTGATCGAAGTGTCTTCTATGATGAGAGGGGACTTCTAGTTCCACTGGGATCATAGCTTCTGAAGCATATGCCAAGGCGAACGGCGAGTGCCCGATCGTAGGTTTGTGCACTGTCCTATAAGCCCATAGTGCCACTGATCGAAGTTTCTACGATGAAAGGGGACTTCCTGTTCCACTGGGATCATAGCTTCTAAACAATATGCCAAGGCGAATAGCAAGTGCCTTATCGTGTATTATGCATTGTCTAGTAAGACCATAGTGCCAATGGAAGTTCATCAACCCAATTGCCTTTAGCTCTAGTCGGCTGCTTCTATATGGTGGATTTGATGATTTTGTTCACTGCTTCCACTTGACCATTTACCTGTAGATGCGATACCACGGAGAAGTTATTCTCGATTTGGTACCATCTATAGAAATCTTTGAACTCAACACTTTGGAATTGAGTCCCCTTATTTGTGATAATCTTCTGAGGAACTATAGACCCGCAAATAATACTTTTCGTTACAAAATTAATTACCTATTTAGTTGTGAACGTGGTAAGTGGTTCCGCTTTAGCCCATTTCATTAAGTAATCATGTAACAACCCACCTTTCCAGAATACCTAGAAAGACAAATCGTTGGGGTAAAATTAAAGCAAAACACTAAACCAATACATCGATAAGATCTCACAACGGAATGGCAACATATAATATACCAAATTTACATGAAAAAAATAGGATAGCAATATATAAGAGATCGCACTAGCTGAAGCAACTAATAAATAAGTATCTGTACAAAAAGTCAGAATACATCAACTCCAAAAATAAAAATGGAGTTCTAAATAAATATCTGATACAGCAGTCACATATACAAATAATAGTTCTGTTATGTACCATAAAAATATTAAGTATATATATCTCAAAATATCGATGTCATGCCTCCAAAGAGCTCCAGTGCACCTCCTGGTAGCATATCTCCAAAAACACCTGACTCTCAAACTACTCAATTGAGTACCTAAGAGTTGTCATGACATAAGAAGACAAAGACTAAATGTGGATCAAATATAAAGTCTGGTGTAAGGGGAACTATCTCAAAATACCGTATATCAAAACTATATACAAATAAACAAGAAACAACTGAGTCACAGTCGACTCTCTCCACAAACGTGGCTCTGGGGAAATCCGAACTACTTATAAACAAGTATAGTAAAACCATCTCAAAAATAGGGGATCATACCATAGCCTGCTCTTCTCATGTAACCAACGAGTCAACACAACTAATATAATGTGACCGAAACATAAATATCGTACTATGATAAAAGTGACCCAACATCCAAAGGTAGGGTGATCATAATATAAGTCTATTGCAAAGTACAAAATAGTAGTAAATATAGCAATAATAACAATGACCAACTAATAACACACACAACATAACAATGGAAGATAACAAGGAATACAAATCAATACCCATCAATACTGATGGGTGGATTCAATAATGGACACTTATCGCGATCTAACGATTTCAGATAAACATAGCTAGTACACTAACGTACTCAGACATTTCTCGCGATTCAGTTATAAATAGAGTTAGCACACTAAGTACCCAGACATCTATCTCGACTATATAATAAATAGTGCCACCACACTAATATTCCCAAACGTCTATCACGATCTTATAATAGGTAGAGTCGGCACACTAACGTACCTAGGAATCTACCATGATCCCATAATAAATAGAGCCAGCACACTAATGTACCCAAATGTCTATCAGGTTCTTATAATAAATAGGGTCACCACACTAACATACCCAAACACCTATCCAGATCATATAAAAAATAGAGCTAGCACACTAACGTACACAAACATCTATCATGATCTTACAATAGGTAGAGTCAGCATACTAACGTGCCCAGGCATCTACCATGATCCCATAATAAATAGAGCCAGCACACTAACGTACCCAGATGTCTATCAGGATTTTATAATAAGTATGACTAATAATATAAGGCCAATACAATTTATCTTGCAATACATACCCTAGTGTCGACCCCCGAAGGTGTGAATCTACTTCATTCGATGGTACATGCTTGCCGAACGTGATTATGCGACCAATCGTCATACCGACCCCATGCCCGGCCATTATTGATTCAAAGGAATCACTTATCATTCGCATTTGAATCACGAGCTTCAACTTGCATCCCGCCTCTCCGAGTAGCACAGAGTCTTCCTGAAGTCGAGCCAAGACACCATGAAGAACTACGCTCGAAGGGGGAAGGAATTCTTGGAATTTGCACAAAACATAGCAGGTCAGTCGATTATGGGGTCCCATTCAGTCGAATGAACTCCCTCTTCAACCACATTTTGCCACCCATTCAGTCGACTGAATGGTCCTATCCAATCGATTGAACACGCCAGGTTCTGGCAATGAACCTGGGCAGTGGGAAAACTTCCCGAAAGGACATCGATATGAATGCCATTTCTTCCGACGGTCCGGTCGATAAGTAGCTTTGCTTCCAGAGCAAGACTCTAACCCACTGGACTTCCACCGGGGTTCAACTGTTGAAGTTTTAGAAGTGAATTCCATAAGTAATCTAAAACCGATTTCGATACCAAAATCCACTTTTTGCATGAGTAGAGTTCTATGGGCGATTATAGCGACCCAGCTTCCTCTAACATGCCAAAACTACCTACCCGGGCTCCTTTCCTAGTGCATGTCTTATATGTATGTCAATTTAGTCGTTCGTGCACGCTTATGCACACACATTCATGCAAACACACAATCACTATAGAAGTCACGTTTTGGACTTCATCGGGACGATTACTCGGCCCAATATATTCTCACGCAACTTAGCTCATGCGATAGTCACTATGGCTACGTGAAATACTCGCAGCGAACTTTGATTATATATAATTAAACAATTGCATATCTATTTAAATAACCTATCACACTCATTTCATTTGGATTGTTATATATCTCCAAACAACCGTCTATGTATACTTGCCCATACGCATACATACATTTATATTTAAATAAGTAATTCATTTATTACCCGATCAATTATTACTTTTACTTACTAATCTTTTCAATAAAAGTAAAGATATATCTTTATACTATTTTATGAAATCATCTAACCATTTTATAAAATACAATACTATCATACAAATAAATTTTTCCATTTAAAACACTTAATTTGCTTCATTAAAAACCAAGTATTCATCATTTTACGATTTTATAAAATCTCATATCTATTTTATAAAATACATTCCACACTTATAAAATATTTAAACCATTTTATAATTACTAATTAAGCTTCATTTGCTATTTTATAAATCATATATTTCATAAAATACCCTCTTTGCTTATAGAAATCATTCTTCCACTTATAAACAATGTTTATAGATACCAATTTAGCTTCATTAATCCTCTAATCACTTTAATAATAAATGCAGAGTTCAAAACTAACTAAATTAGCTTACTAACTAACTTCAAAACCGTTTGAATTAGTTTAATTATTACTAGCTAATGGCATGCACTTAATTATCACATGTATTTAGTCTTTAATTTACTACTACATCACATATAATCATTCAATTATCCTAAAATCAATTTGTTCGGTTACAAACTATTTTCAAAAATAGTTATTATGGTCTTAAACAAATAATAAGCTATTGTAATCATGTTGATAACAGAAATATAAGCCCAAATTAATCCAAACAATCTCTAAATCACTTCATATGATTCTATAGTTATCAATATAAGAAAATATGAAGATTAACATTTAAATTAATGAGGAGAATCATCCCACTCACCTTCCTTTCCCTAAAACAAGCTTTAGTCAGTAAAAACCATCTCAATGCTTACTTTAAATTTTGAAATCAACATCTACATCCTGATTCAAGCTAATTCCTTTGTGGTTTTGTAAAGGATGAGTAGGGGAATTATGGTGATTTTTATTTGATTTTAGGAATTTTATTTGGAGGGGTTAGGGCTTGGGGATTAGAAGGTGATTAAGAGGTAACTAGATGAATCATTGGTGTAAAATTAAAGCAAAACACTAAACCAAGACATCGATAAGATCTCACAATGGAATGACAACATATAATATATCAAATATACACAAACATAAGAGGATAACAATACATAAGAGACCACACTAGTGGAAGCAACTAATAAATAAGTATAATTACAGAAAGTCCGAATACATTAACTCCAAAAATAAAAATGAAGTTCTGAATAAAATTCTGATACAACAGTCTCATATACAAATAACAAGTCTGCCATGTACTACCAAAATATCAAGTATATATATCTCAAAATATCAATGCCATGCCTCCAAAGAGATCCAACTGCACCTCCTTGTAGCGTTTTCCTAAAAGCACCAACTCTCAAACTACTCAATTATGTACCTGAGAGTTGTCATGACATAAGCAGACAAAGGCAAAACGTGGATCAGACATAAACTCTAGCATGAGGGGAACTACCACAAAATACTGTATATCAAAACTATATACCAATAAACAGGAAACAACTAAATCACAACTGACCTTCTCCACAAACTTAGCTATCGGGAAATCTGAACTGCTTATAAACAAGTATTATAAACCCATCTCAAAAATAGAGGATCACACCATAGCCTGCTCTTCTCTTGTAACCAATGAGTCGGACAACTAATATAATGTGACTGAAATGTAAATATCATACTATGATAAAAGTGACCCAACATCCAAAGGTATGGTGATCATAATATAAGTCTGTTGCGAAGTACATAATAACAGTAAATTGAACAATAACAACAACGACCAACTAAAAACACACATAACATAACAATGGAAGATAACCAAGGGATACAAATCAATACCCGTCAATATTGACGGATGAAGTCAACAGTAATCACTTATCGCGATCTAACGATTTCAGATAAACATGGCCAGTACACTAACGTACTTGGACATTTTTTGCGATTCAGTTATAAATAGAGTTGGCACACCAACGTATCCAAACATCTATCTCAATCGTATAATAAATAGAGCCAACACACTAACATACCCAGATGTCTATCACGATAGTATAATCGGTGAATTCAACACACTGACATACCCAAGCATCTACTATGATCCTATAATAAATAGAGCCAGCACACTAACGTACCCAAACGTCTATCAGGTAGTTATAATAAATAGGGTCAGCACACTAATGTATCCAGACACATATCCTGATCATATAATAAATAGAGCCAACATAGTAACGTACCTAGACATCTATCACAACTTTACCATATGTAGAGTCAGCACATTAATGTACCTAGGCATCTACCATGATCCCATAATAAATAGAGCCAATACACTAACATACCCATACATCTATCAGGATCTTATAATTAATACGACCAATATTATAAGGCTAATAAAATTTATCTAGCTATAAGTACCCTAGAGTCGACCCTGAAGGTATGAATCTACTTCAATCGATCGTACACGCTTGCCAAATGTGATCATGCGACCAATCACCGTACCGACCGCATGCTCGATCATTATTGATTCAGAAGGAATCACTTATCGTTCGCATTCGAATAACGAGCTTTGCCTTGCATCCTCCTCCCTGAGTAGCTCAGAGTCTTCCCAAAGTCGATCCAAGACACAACGAAGAACTACGCTCGAACAGGGAAGAAATTCCCCTAAGTTGCACAAAACATAACAGGTCAGTCGATTGAGGGGTCCCATTCAATCAACTGAACTCCCCGTTTGACCTACATTTTACCACTCGTTTAGTCGATTGAAGGATCCCATTCAGTCGATCGAATGTGCCAGGTTTTGGCAATGAACCTGGGCAGTGAAAAAACTTCCCGAACGAACACCGATACACATGTCATTTCTTCCAACGCTTCACCCAATGAGTCGCCTTGCTTCCAGAGCCTGACTCTAACCCATCTAACTTCCATCGGGATTCATTTGTTGACGTTTTGGAAGTGAATTTCATAAGTAATTGAAAACTGGTTTCGATACCAAAATCCACTCATTGCATGAGTAGAGTTCTACGGGCGACTATAGCGATTCGGCTTCCTCTAACATGCCAAAATGACCTACCTGGCCTCCTTACCTAGTACATAGCTTATACATGTGTCGATACAGTCATTCGTGCATGCTTATGCATACATGTTTACACAATAACACAACCACTACACAAATCGTGTTTCGGACTTCACCCGGACGATTGCTCGACCCGGTATATTCTCACACAACTTAGCGCATGCGATAGTCGCTATGGCTATGTTAAATACCCGCAACAGACTTTGATTAATTATGTTCCTATATAATTAAACAATTGCATATCTATTTAAACAACCAATCACATTTAATTCTAACTACAATATACACTTTGTTTGGATTGTTATATATCTTCAAACACATGTATACGTATACTTGCCCATACGAACATACATACACATATATTTAAATAAGTAATTCATTTATTACTTAATCATTTATTACTTTTACTTACTAATATTTTCAATAAAAGTAAAGATATCTCTTTATACTATTTTATAAAATCGTCTAACCATTTTATAAAATACAATACTATCTTACAAATCAATTTTGCCATTCAAAACACTTAATTTGCTTCATGAAAATCAAGTATTCACCATTTTATTATTTTAGACAGTCTCATATCTATTTTATAAGATACATTCTACACTTATAAAATATTCAAACCATTTTATAAATACTAATTAAGCTTCGTCTGCTATTTTATAAAATCATATCATTTTATAAAATACCCTCTTTGCTTATAGAAATCATTCTTCCACTTAGACAATGTTTATAAATACCAATTTAGCTTCATTAGCCCACCAATCACTTTAATAATAACTGTATAGTTCAAAACAAACTAAATTAGCTTACTAACTATCTTCAAAACCGTTCGAATTAGTTTAATTATTACTAGCTAATGACATGCACTTAATTATCACATGTAATTAGTCTCTAATTTACCACTACATCACATATAATCATTAATTATCCTAAAATCAATTTATTAGGTTACTAACTACTTTCAAAAATAGTTATTATGGTCTTAAACAAATAATAAGCTAATGTAATCATGTTAATAACATAAGCATAATCCAAATTAATCCAAATAATCTCTAAATCATTTTATACGATTCCATAGTTATTAATATAGGAAAATATGAAGATTAACACTTAAATTAATAAGGAGAATCATCCTACTCACCTTCTCTTTCACTAAAACAAGCTTTAATCACCAAAACCCATCTCCATGCTTACTTTAAATTTGAAAATCAACATCTACATCCTGATTTAAGCTAATTCCTTCATGAATTTTGTAGAGGATGAGTAGAGAGGAATTCTGGTGATTTTTATTTGATTTTAGAAATTTTATTTGGAGGGGTTAAGGCTTGGGGATTATAAGGCAATTAAGAGGTAATTAGAGAAGGATTTTAGAAAGAGGAGATGGAAATGAACGTGAATGAAGAATGAAAGTGGGAAGGGGTTAGCCACTTACAAGCTAACTTATGGGTTAAGCCCAAATTCACTTCTTTCTTCAAAAAGCACTATTCGCTCCAAAAATCCATCGACTCCAAACAGAGTCAAGTTTATATTCATTTTACTTGCACTGAAAAAGCGAACTCAACTACGAGAGTATCGAGTTCTAATTCACTTGTTTGTAAAAATCGAGTATAAGAGGCATTCCATTAATTAAAGATTAAATATTTAAATTAATCATTTAAATATTCGATCATTAAAATTGCGGGGTGTTACAGTCTTCCGTCCTTAAAATAATTTCATCCCCGAAATTCCCATGAGTACGAGAAAGTAACAGGACTGACCAAACTTCCCAAATCTTAGTTTCGGGAAATTCCAACAACACCTTTCCTTATGTTATAAGCATCATGGAAACTCCAAAATTAGAATACATTACACAATAGGAAATATGCGATGACCTACATCATCCCACATTCCCAAAATTTCATACCTCTTTCAAGAAAGCTTCTCACTATTTATACGTCGATCAAAACAAATAAGCATTTAAATAGATATACATCAGCTCCCAAGTACCTAATTGTACTATACAAAGAGTATCGCACTAACATATTATTCAAACACGTATAACCTCAGTGTAGTAACCGATACTACTATAGTCATACATGACAATCAATTGGACAGTAATCTTAAGTGAGTCAGTATTAAAATATACCACCTACTCCGAGTCACATCAAAAGGCCTTGAACTCGTTCAGATCCTATCTCGACCCCACAGTGGGTAAGGATGATACGCAATCTATTCTCGATAGGGACTACTATTGCTCTTCGAACCTTATTTTTAAATTATGAAATTATAACTACCATACCAACAACCAAATACATAAGGCAAGCAATAATCAAACAATTGCATAAACCGACAAACAACAATTAGACAACAAGCAATAGCAAGCAACCAACAACACAACCACCAACAAATATAATAAGCAAGAATAAGCAACAATAACTAGCATACAAATTATTAAAAATGCTAGCAAGCAATAAAATCAACAACAACTAGAATCAGCCAACCAAAAAACAAACAACAACAAACAACATCAAACAGTAGCAAGCAAACAAAAGCAACAACGAACAATAACAAGCAACAGACAATAAAAAGCAACAAATAGTAATAATCAACAAACAATAACAAGTAGCAAACAATGATAATAACAAGCAAGCATACAAACAATGAAATATTTAAAAGAGTCTTTACCAACATGCTTGATAACCATCAAAAGTCAAATTTGCATGTTAGGCTCCAATGAGTCCGTTCGACATTCAAAAGGAATAAACGCCTAAGTGGTGTAACTTCTGTTTCGTTAATATGATACACGAAAGACTATTGCACCTCACACTATTAGAAGGGAAAGCCCATATGATATGCAGGATCATCTCAAAACTCTTGAATACATCCAGCAACTAATGACTCAACTTTCTATTTCTTTTGAAAAAAACTCATTCTTTAGAAGAGAAAATTATACAAATTAAATCACACATTTTTCTCAAAAAAATTATACTAATTAAATCATCATTAAATGAAGATTTAAAATTGCTTCACTTGATCAGATTCAAACTCACCTCGACTGCATAGTGTTAATAAGGATAATATACTAAGTGCGCTACGATGCTCGCCTAGGCAAGTATCATCTCGTCACATAAAAGATTATCCAGTTTGTCATAAAACCAGCTGAGAAATCCTTCCCCGAGCTATCCCATGATATAATAATTATTCTACACTAAAACTTTACAATAACTAAAGATCATTCCAAATGACACGATGCTCGTTCCAACCCTTTGTTTGCTCGCATGATTTCTTTGTTAAATTAGGGTTGGCCACCTAACCCTATCCGTGCAAACATCAATCTGGTTCCTTGATCCGACTACTGAAATCCCCTCATACGACTAAGGTCATGCTTTGAAAATCTCTTGGTCATCTCAAGAATCCAACTCAAGTGCTCATCTATCAGAATTAAGTGAAAAACCATTTATTAACTGGCGCATGTCCCCAGAAAATTTGTGCTCGAACTATAGGTTAAGAATTGGCATGTGAATGGACCAAATCTTAAGAAAATGTCACTTTCTACACATGGGATTACTCCTATCACCTAAGGTTTACTGGCATAAAGAAAAACAATTATAACACGAATGACTCTAGGCAAATTCCTATAAGTCATCCACTCGATTTTTACTCATTACTGGGCATCCATCGAACCTTACCTGGATATAAATCTAAGTCACACTTTACTGACCAAAACCACTCAACTTAATATCTTGTGCATCAATTTCAAATGGTAATACACTCGATCACTTCACCTTAGCTTTGCAATTAAGGTGACTCGTACAAGGTTTGTCTCAGCCAAAGAATTTATCTACTATGAAAGGTGTCAAATTTAGCCTATCTACCGAGTAACTAGCAACAAATGAAATATATCGGTAAAGTGTTGGAAGGAACATGAGTGAGTTCATAAAAATAGAGTATACCTCACTACATAAGCCCCTTCCGAATTTCCTGAGCCATAAGCTCACTAGGACCCAGTAATGCTTAGAAGGCACAAGTCATCATCACTTATCACCCTTCGTAAATGTAGGGTATTCCTTCTTCAGGTGATCAACCTGATTGCAACTGAAGCACTTACACTTCACTTTAATTGGATGACATTTCATAGAGAAATGCCTTCCATATGCCATAGGAGTGACATATTAGGCCAACTTTTCTTTTTGGAACAAGCTCAATCTTCCTTGTATCATCGTCGTTTCGCCTCAGTTGGAGTTTCAGCTGCTTTTCAGTTTCATTACCTCTATGGTATCTCATGGGCGTTATGATGAAGGAGAACCATCGTAATGAGATATTTAAAAGTGGACCCTAACAGGGATAAGGCGAACTAATGAACCCCCAACCAATGCTTAAGATCCAAGGCAAATTTCTTTGCCCACAACAACAGAGTGCCGACCACCTCAAACCCTAAAACAAAAGGTTGAGTTAGTCAACACTCCTTTACTGACAAGCTATCCTACAGAAATGGATGGAATGCAGAAGCTATATGCTCTTCTCGATCTCAGAAATGAACTGAGAACTTAAACCAATGTAAGAACAAATTCTGGATCACAGGCCTGCTAATCAACCACATAAAACACTACATCCTACCCAGCTAAAGCCACTCTTTTCCAAATGATGAGAAATAATCTTCCTTAAGAGAAGATTCCCTAGACTTACAGCGATGGAAGTCTTCTCATGCTTGTGTCCAAGATCGTGCCTTTGCAACAGTCATCACTTCTACTGGAACCAATCCCATCAGCTGCGCTTCTATGAAACCGACTAGCTTAGCTAAGGAATTAATCTTCATATTCTCCTCTATGGGAATGTGAAGTATCGTTTAATGTTTAATTTCCTTGAGAAACTTCCAAGCTTTCGACAAGTAGGGGCAAGTTTGGTGCCTTTAGCTTGATATTCCCTTCTAACCTGGCAGACGACTAGTTGGAAGTCGCTGTAGATATGCAGAGTTTTTATTCCTATTTCCTTTGCAATCTTCAATCCTTTATCAACACCATGTATTCTGCATCATTGTTAGTGGAAGGAAATTCTGTTTCAGAGCATAACAAACTGACCGCCCTTGGAAGTTTCAAGCATAATTCCTGCTCCCGAGCAAAACTCGTTAATGGAAATTCTAGTATTGTGTTTCCATTATATACTTCCATTTGGTGAGTCTTTGCTTCATCACCACCAGCTACTACTCCTGGTTATCTTCCAGATATAGACTTTCCTTTTCTAGGTGCCATAAGTTTCCAATAGAAAACCCTTAAGTTCCTCAAGTAAGTTTTCTGGATCTAACTTCTGGATCCTTCCAATCCAAAGTAGAGAGCTAGATCTAAGTCTAGATTCAGTTTTCTCAGTGAAAGCACCAAAATATTGATGCCAAAAATGGATCAACATCCAAGAATGAGTTGTAGGGAACATGTGAGACCTAGATCTAGCAAATAGTATCAATAATAAAATAAAATAGAACAGTAAGACACAAATTTTTTATAGTGTTTCGACAACCTCTAGCCTACATCAACTTTATAGTTTTATTGATTGTTGTTTACAAAGAGTTTTGAATTATAAGTCACTAGTACAAGGGCTTGAAAGATTTCATAGCATAGAACCGCCAAGAGTAGTGACCTAGATGGCTATTGTGAGGGAGGTAGGAGATGAAGAAATGTTAGAGTTTATGCCAGTAGAGAATCATATCCCTTTCCAGTTGCAGTAGGATTTGTATTTATAAAGAAACAGAGATACGGGGTCAGGAGCCTACTTGCACCGAAGTCCAGAAGGTAGCCCAATATTGCACAAGTGAGCATGGAGGCCCACGAGCAGGAAAAAAAATCGGTACCGAGTTAAATGACATGGTACTGACCTATTTTTATCGATGGAAAGTGGACTCCTTTACTTACTTAGATCTTCCTTCTTCTTCTTCTTGATGCATTCCAAGCTCTTTTTATTTACTTTGAGTCGATTCTAGCGATCTACCCAATAACACTTGAAATATCATGCTTTCTTTATTTTCTTTTCATCAATCCTTGGAATTGCTCGTCCAAACTCTGGGAAAACCACTTTATCACAAGTAATTGGATTAGTCTGTGAAGTGTTTGAAGTATATGGAGCTTTATGAGGAAAAATGAAGGGGGAAAACAACTCATCACCCACCTACTAGCTCGATACTGAGTTGAGCCCTTTGCTCCATTTGCATTGAAACCTTTTCAAGTTGCTTCTCCAACTCTTCTAAGTGTACTTCTAGGTTGTCATGTCATTTCGTTTTTGTCTTGATGTTCTAACTTCCATTGACTTCAGCTTGGTTAAAGTCCCTGTTAATAACACGTAATGGTGAATTTAGTATCATGCAAGATTTTATATCCTTTAGCCCGTTGGAATCTAGACTATTCTAGTAAAAGTCACAATTAACGTCGATATTTGTCATGTTAAAATTGAATGTATTAAGAATGCTAGCAAGAATATAATTGGTTAAGTGATAATTATAGCAACATTTTTTTTTAATTTTGTTTTCTATAACAACTTTATATGTATTTAAAATAATTTTGCATATTAATATTTTTCTTGAAACAGGTTAAGCCATTCCTTTATTGCTAAACTGCTAATAGATACGTATAAGTATTTACAGAATTATTTAGGCTCAAACCGATACAATGCAATTCGACTTCAAAAGAAATGTCTTGTTGAATTTTTTATTGGATTCAAATATATGGAAACTTTCCTAATTTGTAATTTAGAATATATGAAAACTTCCTAATTTGTAAATTTGAGTATATGGGAACTTCCTAATTTGAAAATTTGGAATTTATAGAAACATTTCTTAAGTATAACCTTACCTTATTTAAAACTTTCCATATCTCCACTTAGAGAAGACTATAAATAAAAGGGTAGACTAATGGAGTTCATTATCCCCATAACTAAAAAAGGAAAAATATGAGTCAATAAGAAAAAAATTGTAACCTTAATTAATCAAATTAAGGATTTTTATTATTCTTTTGTAATATCCTGTAATTTCACTTATTTATTTAAAGTAATAAAGCTCCTCTTCCCTAAAGTGGAACGTACAGTATCATAATGATAACAGAACCACTATATATATCTCGTGTCCCCTTTTCTCTTTTATAGTCATTTACTATTGTTTTTGGAATAGGTGAGATCTGATTGGAGAATTGATCGATCTATTTGTTTTACCATACCATAGCACAATCCTATAATTAGGTTTTTCCACTTTGAGGGACTGATCACCCTCTATAAGTGGCATCGAAGCTTTCAGGTTGCATAGAAGGTTTTGGGTAGAATGGTAGGTGAAGATAATACATCAGAGATTAGTTCAGTACTAGTAGTTGCTCTATATATTAATGGTTCCTACGTGGCTTCAAGTTCACAGTTATCAATGGAGAAGTGGAACAGAGTAGGAGATTTTGAGAAGTGGCAGTGGATGTTGAAGGCAACACTAAGAAGAAATCACGTTCACAACATGGTTTATGACTTAGAGGATTTAGATACAGCTATATCCGCTATAAAGAAGAAGGAGATGGAAGAATGGGCATATACTACACTCTAACTTGCTATGGGTAAGAATATTATTTTTGAAATTAGTCAGGAAATTATTGCCAAAGGAATTTAGAAGAAGTTGGAAAACCTCTACATAAAGAAATCTTTAACCAACTGATTGATCTTGGTGAAGACCTTTACCTATAAGATAAAGGTAGCTTCTCCCATTAAAGCACGTTTGAGTATATTTGATGACCTATTGATGAAGATGAAGTCAGTTGATTTGAAGATTGACAAAAAACAAAAAGCCATGGTTCTGTTGTGTTTGCTTCGGAGTGGTTCACCATTTTTGTTAACAGTCTCATCTACGGTAGAGAAACATTAACATTGAACGATATAGGGACAGGTTTGCTTAGTGAGGAGTTGAGAGATCAGATGAAGGGTTTAGGTTTTGGAGATCATGGTGGAGGAAGTGATAGTAGTTCAGGCTTGTTTGTTGAGAGAGGAAGAACGAAGAAGAAGAAAAGAATTTTAGAGGTCGTTCTAATTCGAAGAATCCCCATTGGCGCAGTAAGTCTAAAGATGGAAAGTGTCATCATTGTAAGAAACCGGGTCATTGGAGAAGAGACTGTCCAGATTTGAAGAAGGGGACCGAGGGTTCTTCATTTATTCTGGTGGGGAATAAAGATAGTGATGTGTTGATAGCTGTAGTATCGGATGTTGCGGACAATTGGGTCCTTAATTTAGGAGCTTTATTCCATATGACACCCAATAAGTATTATTTTTCTTCCTTTGTCACTAATGAAGGAAGTTCCATCCTTATGGATAATAATGCTACATGTAGGTCCATAGGAGTTGGTTTAGTTCGCATTTACATGTTTGACGAGATTGTTTGCACTCTTTTTGATGTTCATTATGTACCATGTCTTCGAAAGTCTTTGATATCGTTACGACAGCTAGCATCATTGGGATGCAAGGTTACCATCAACAAAGATGGTTTGAAGATTTCTAGAGGGACACTTAGTAATTAAGGGTATAGTGGTCTGAACTTTTTATTTGCTGAAGGGTACCATTGTTCAAGGGGAATCGTGTGTTGGAGTTGATAGCACTATAATTTTGGATGCTACTAAGATTTGGCACTTAGGATTATGTCATCCTTCAAAGAAGAACTTAGAATTGCTTCGTAGAAGAAGAAGATCAGAGAAAATCTTAAACAAATTGGATTTCTATAAGGAGTGTTTTCTGAGTAAGCAAACCGAAGTATAATTTGGTGTTGGTAATCATACTTCTAGGAGGGTACTTGACTTTGTGCATTAGATGTTTGAGGACCAGTTTCTACAGGTTCCATTGGGGGAGCTCACTACTTCGTTTCTTTCATTGACGACTACTCACGCAAGGTTTGGGTGTATGTAATGAAGTCTAAGTTGGAAGTGTTCGAAAAGTTAAAGGATTGGTTAGCTCTCGTTGAAAACGAAACTGGAAGGAAACCGAAGATTCTTCGATCCAACAATGGTGGCGAATATGTCTCGAAGGAGTCCCTTGGATACTGCAGACAACATTGTATTATGAGTTATTTTACTACAATTGATGATCCACAATCCAATAAGGTTGCAGAGAGGATGAAGAACTCTACTAGTGAAGGCTTGAGATTGACTACGTGCTTTTCAAAAGGCTTTTGAGCTGAAGCTATATCGACTGCTGCTCACCTCATTAATTGGATTCCATGTTTATCCATTGGTGGGAAGATTCTAGGAGAGCTGTGGAGAGGGAAGTCTACTATACTCGGTTATTTTCATATTTTTGGTTGCCCTATTTATGTGCATAATACATGATTTGATAAGTTGGAGCCGAGAGCTACCAAGTGTGTTTTGCTAGGTTATACAGATGGAAAAAGGGATATTCTATTTGGTATCCAATACCAAATAAAGTGATACACTGTAGACATGTTACCTTTGTTGAGTTAGCCATGTTTAGACCATTGGAAGGGACGTCAAATAGCTCAGATTTGGAAGGAGACAAGCCTATGGAGATGAAGATTGTTCCCACATTTAAGCCAAAGAGTAGAGTTGATATTATTGATGACAAAAAAATGCAGTCGAAGAACCATCATATAATAGTCCACATATTTCCTCTAACAGTGATGGTAATGGTCATGAAGTTGGAGAAGATTCAATTTAAGGTAGATATGAAAAAGTGGCAGGAAATACTGGAGCAGTCCGTGCTAGTCTGCAAATTATAAAGGCACCTGTTAGATATAGAGATTTGAAATTTGCAAACCTCAACCTCAGTGATCAGTTCGATTATGATTTGCATGTGGTTCACAAGGAGCCAATTAACCTTGAAGATGCTTTGAAGTCAATGGACAATTCGAAGTGGATTTGCACCATGGAGGAGGAAATGTAGTCGTTGTAGAAGAACAAGACATAGTATTTGTTCCCATTACCTTAGGAAAATAGAGCCATAGGTTATAGATGGATATTTAAGATAAAAGATGATAAAAGACATAAGGCTAGATTGGTAGCAAAAGGGTTTTCACAGAGAAAGGGGAATGAGTACGACGAAATCTTTGCTCAGGTTGTGCGACATACATCTATTAGAATTTTATTAGCTATAGTTGATACTCGCAATATGGAATTGGAGCAGCTAGTTGTGAAGACAACTTTTCCACATGGAGACTTGGAAAAGACAATCTATATGAAATAGCCAGATGGGTTTGTAGTGGATGGTAAGTCAAATTGGGTTTATAAACTGAAGAAATCGCTGTGTGGTCTAAAGCAGTCATCGAGACAATGGTACAAGAGGTTCGGTTCTGTTATATTGAGCATTGGCTTTGATAGGAGCATAAGGGATGCTTGTGTTTATTATAAACATTTGAAAAGTGGTGATTGGGTGTACTTACTCTTATACGTGGATGATATGCTTATTGCTTCCAAGGATAGAGAAGAAATTAACCGATTAAAGATGCGTTTGAAAGAGGAATTCGAAATAAAGGACCTAGGAGAAGCAAAGAAGATTTTAGGTGTGAAAATCTTCAGAGATGGAAATCATGGACTTTTTGGACTGAGTCAGGACTATATATGGAAGGTGCTTGTTTGCTTTAGCATGGATACTGCAAAGGCTATTTCAACACCTATGCCTTTCTATGTAAAGCTTTTGAAAAAAAGATCTCTTATTTCAGTTAAAGACAAGACTTATATGGAGAAGGTGCCCTATGCATGTGTAGTTAGGTGCTTGATGTAAGACATGGTCTGCACGAGGCCAGATATTGCTCATGCTGTCAGTATGGTTAGTCGCTACATGGCTAATCCGAGGAAGAATCGTTAGGAAAGCTATTTTGAGATACTTGAAGGGAATATCAGATCATGAGCTTGTTTTTGGAACTAGAAGTTATAGTGATTTAGACTATGCAGGAGATAGAGACAAAAGCTAGTCAACCTTGGGCTACGTGTTCACTCTTGGAGGTATAACTATTAGTTGGAGAGTGAGGTTGCAGTCTGTAGTTGCATTGTATACTATAGAACCAGAGTTGATAACTATTGTATAAGCAACTAAGGAGGCACTTTACTTGAAGCATCCATTGTGTGATCTAGGCTTTGTGCATGATAGTGTGGTGGTGAATTGTGACAGTCAGAGTGCAATTCATTTGGCTGAAAACTTTGTGGTCAGTTCGAGAACAAAGTACAGAGAAGTCAGCGAGTCACTTCTTATTGTCATGAATGAAGAAAAGGTGATTCGTCTCGAGAAGATCAACATAAAGGACAATACAACAGACATGTTTACTAAGGCATTGCCGATTACTCAAAATTGATTAGCTTATTGAAGTGCTAGTGTCACATATTGAGACCATGTGGGAGAGTGGAATAACTTAGTTGAAGCTAGAGGAAGATATAGTATTCTTCTCGTTTGACAGATATAAGTTATCATATACTTCTTTTTAGGAGATTGTTTTGACTTTACCTTTGTTTTGAGTACTTTTAACACTTTGTTGGTGGGGCGTGGCCTTGCTAGAACTTATTGACAAAGAGTGATGGGGTGACCGAGCTGGAACCTATCATGAAGGTATCATATGAAGGTGGAGCGTGCAACACGAGTTGGTTGAATTTGAATCGAGGTGGAATTTGAATTTTTTGTGCGATTCAAATATATGGAAACTTTCCTAATTTGCAATTTGGAATATGTGGAAACTTTCATAATTTGCAATTTGGTTGCAATTTGTAATATATGGAAGCTTTCCTAATTTGCAAATTTGGAATTTATGAAACTTCCTTAATTACAACCTTACCTTCTTTAAACCTTTCCATATCTCCACTTAGAGAAGAGTATAAATAAAGGGGTAGACTCATGGAGTTCATTATCCCCACATCTCAGAAAGGAATCATAATTAATCAAATTAGAGATTTTTATTATTCTTTTGTAATTTCTCTTGCTTATTAAAAGTAATAAACCGCATCTTTTCCAAAGTGGAAGTACACTGTCACAACGATAGTGGAACCACTATTAATCTTCCGTGTCATCTTTTCTCTTTTATAGTTATTTACTATTGCTTTGGAATAGCTGTAATCTGATTGGAGAATTGATCGATTTGTTTGTTTTACCACACCGTAGCATGATCCTATAATTAGGTTTTTCCACTGCGAGGGACCTATCACCCCCTCTACATGTCTTCTATAAAACGAGTTGGTTCCATTAATTTGCCTAAACCGATTTGAAAAAGTTCCATTCTCCTTATTGCATAACTTCATTCATTATTCTCGTAATTTGAGCTGTTTCTTTCGCTTTTCACTAATGGTGGTTCGACCCCAAAAAAAATCTTGATTTTCTTCTTTGTTTTGGCTTTGATTCTTCACTAGTTAAACTTTAGAAAGCAGCATGCATGGTAAAGTTTGTTGATGACTGTGCTACATGTCATTTTTGAGTCTTGAAACTCTCAATATATGAGTTAAGTGTCCTCTATTACCCTTTATTGCTTAGTGACTTATTCGTTTTTCCACTAATCTATCTGATTTTGTAGAAATCAAGCAATAGCTCTGGATCCTTACTGATTCTGGACAAAAAGTTAAGTATAGATTGTTTAGCTTATTTGAAATTCATGACCCTTTTACTCTTGATGCTAATTGTTGTAGTTTTCGCTTCCAAATATTCATGTAACACAACAACAAAAACACTCTTTCACAACTGCCAAAAACAGTTGTAATAGATCTATTACAACAGGCCGCCGCCTGTCGTGATATCCTCAGTTGTAATGGAGCCATAATTTTTTACAACGGTTTTCGACAATTGTGAAATAATTTTTCACAACTACGTAAAGCAGTTGTAAAAAGTCTTTTATGACTACTTTTGACAGTTGTAAAAGACCTTTTTACAACTGCGATTGACTATTGAAAAATACTTTTTTACAACTGCGATTGGTAGTTGTAAAAAAAATACAAAAAATTAATTAATCTCTAAACACGTTTCGCAAGTGCAGTAAGATATAGATAAGCCACAGGGAAAAACTGATATAAATTCAAAGGCATCATGATCCATTCGTATAGAAGACATCACAACTTAAATACAAACTATAAATCATACACCATCAAGAAAATATATTTTTCCTTTGTAGCAACCAACTACTACCTATACAAATACATTAAATAACACTAGTTCATTCTCTCAAAATAATCATATGAATTCAAATTCAGGACAAAAACTTATCATGTAATTATAGAAGTGCTTCATTAATTAGGAGAAGAAGAAAAATCATACACGAAGAGCATCTCTAGTGATTGCAGCTGAACATTCTACATGACCTTCCAGCTTGACCTCCCATTGCACGATTCCACTATGTAAAAAGACACAAACATGGTCAAACGGTGCTAAACTATGAGGAACGGTGAGTATAACAAGGTGTGAATATAGGAGGTGCATGTCTTTCCTATACCACCAAATCCTTATGCAATAAAACAAACATTCTACAGCACTGTTATTGTAAATTCTAACGTGCATATTTTCTAATGTTAGATTACTCTGTGGAACAGAATACATTAGAGTCCACTTTGATCACAATGACCGTAAGAGACTTGGATAGCTAATTAGTGGGCATAAATATAGCATACAGTTTAAAAAGAGACATATATCAGCATGCAAAAAATCAGTTAAAACTCGTATCCTTACCTAACAGCTTCTATGCAGAGAAACATGTGTGAATGTGATCCAATAAATACATTGATAGTGCCATCTTTGTATATGACAAGAGGTGAGGCACCAACACACGATTTGAGAGGAATCTTCCATAGCTCCTCCATGTACCCATGTGTATTATTTGAGATTTTAATTAGTGAACGTTCTCGGTGAGCACTGCTTATCTCTGTTTTGCTCAAAGATGTGATTTGATTAGAGCGACTAAATGATTGTTACGAAATGAAATCAAGTGGTATCATCTTTGATCAGCTCATCAAAGTACCCAGTAAATACACAAGCCCCTGCGACTGATATATCTCCTCTATCACTATTTTCACGAACAAGTTCAATTTCACAGTTAAAAATAGGCTTTCCAATAGGTACGCTTACTGGCGACTCACTTTCCAATATATATGGCAAATTATTGCAATCAAAATAGGTGCAGTCTCCTAAGACCTGAAAATGCAGCATCATATTAGGAAACTAATAGAATAAGTGAAAAACATAAGTTTAACAGATTTAATTGCCTATGTAAATTATTATATTACTTGGGAATATACATTAGTAGCGGGCATTTTTTATAGAAGGCTAGCTTATTATAGCAGGTTGGGGGTCAAGATGTTTGTTTTTCCTTCCTATTTCAAATTAGTTCAGAAGATGAATGTACATAAACATTAAGTAAAGTCTTACATATGTTACATAAAGAAATCAAGGCCACATTTTAATTTTAGCTATAATTTGCCAAGTTATGATGACATTTGAAACCTGAGTTGATAATAAAATTTGTATACCTTTAGTTTTTTGATGGTTAAATTTAGTCAATCAAATGGAGAAGTCAAGTGCACTTAAAATGAATTGTTGAAAGCAAAAATCACCTGACAACACATAGGGCATCATGAAGACTTATCTCGGCTTCCTCAGTCATGAGTTGATTAGAACCCCTAATAAATACGGTTCTTGTCTTTCCCATATCTTTAATCTCAGTGATCTTCACAATCTTGCCATCACCGATCGAAGCCTCTTCCACACTATTAGCTGTATAACTTAGCTTACTGAAATGTATGTGCGATTTCTATCCTCGTTTCCACGTAATTAACGGTCTGTGGCGATACACCAAATTCTTCAAATATCTCTTATTATGTTATAGTTAAATGTTATATAAACATAAATTAACCTTATCAACTAGCATATGAAAATAAGTATTTTATTTTAATTTACGAACAAAGGACATGGTTATTAATTTCATTTTTTCTTAATCCATAATATATAAGTTCAAAAGCGAAGTCATATGCGTACGTTTACAAGAATAATATAAAATAGAAAACGGTTCCCATGACAAATTAAATTGAAGAATACTAAAACTGTAGCCAGGAAGTTTGCATATTTGGTCTGAAACACGTTCTTTATCTCACACTGCCTACAATGTGGCTAATATGCTCAACAAAAAATATACGTTAACAGGGGAATGTTCATGCTTATTCTTAGTCAAGCTCCATACTTTCAAATTTTTTCTGATTCAATGTATAAGCTAACTGAAAAATGAACTTAGGCCTACACGCACTTTCGAATGTTCTAATAATAATGCACGTTTACGTCTTCTTTCCTTTCTAAGTTTCATTTATATACATTTCATACATATATTACTTATGTTGTGCCATCTTATACTTAGCCGTAGCTGAGGCCAACGTGTTTGTTTCACTGTTGTCGCTTACAAAAATAACAAACCATTGCCCAAAATGTGTTATCTGATATTCTGTACCGACCCGGATCATTGGTTAGTAAATGAAGCCTGCGTAATTTGCACAGTTAAGGGTTTAAATAAACCGTGTAGTCTATGATATAATTCAAACAGTGATTATGTTAAACAAAATATAATTGCCTTCTTATTATATTACTTGGGAATAACGTAACATAAGTTTAACAGAATAAGTGAAAAAACATCTAGAACAACATTATGATGCCTCAAGACTAATATAATATCACAAGCAAAGATGTGAGAGCTTCGTTGTTCTACAGTGATATACAACCCTAACTTTTTAGCTGAACAAAGTTATAACATACAACTAAAACATGGTTCATAAATTTTTATGAGGTTTAAATACTACATGAACAAATAATAATTAGTCATGTAGCTGCTCCTATAAGGTCTTCATATGAATTAAAAAAGTGACCAACTAAAATGAAACAGTAAACTCTAATATATTGATCAAGTTATCTGCAAGTGAAATTAACCTGAAAATGATATCAGCATCTGACCTCTGTACTTCCGTACAAATTTAAGATAGCAGTCTCAAGCAAAAGTTCATTAAGTATTTTCCACAAGGATACATGGAAGGCTTCTCCACTGAGCACTAACAGCTTTAATGACTTGCAAATATGATTCCAATGTTGTATTTCTAAAGGGATAAATGCTCGAACTAATGTGGGAACTGAAATCAACCTAGAAATGCCATATACCTGAAACATAAAAAAGCTTAATACTGTCAAGATACGACATTAAGAAAAGAGAGAATACATATGTTAATGTGCCGTCAATAATGTAAGTATCATATCAAAGTAGGATACAAGCAGAAACAAAGCAAATAATATATTTAACATAAAATTAAAAAGAAAGTTGGTACCCAGTAAAACACCTGTTCATTTAAAAGCCATTGAGTTTCTAGTCAAGAAACCCAATGTAGAAGTTCAGCAAATATTTTAGATGTCCCTTTGAATGGTAAGTTCAGTTGCTGAATCGTAATATTTTTATGAAAAGATATAATGGAACTACCAATCGAAGCTTCATGCAAATAAGCAATGAGTTATAAGAAAATATGTAAATCTTACTGTTTTAACTATGCTGCAAACTGCGCAACTTTCGACTTACAATTATTTTTGCAGAAGTTGTCACTTCTTCGCTTTGGAAGAGATTAGCTACTCTCTCAGGATAATCCATTGCCTTCTCGATATTTTGTCTTGCTCATACAGCTCTCTAGTAAGCGTACGTAAATGTTGCTCAAATAATATATTTAACAACATAATATCACCTATTCTTGCAACTTGCAAATTGTTATAAGATATGTGACAGGCTATTGTCCTGAATAGATAACATAAATGCATTAGCACAATAATTTTAACATTATTTTCATCTGTAGATATCTTCTTACATTGTTTCACTTTTAATTTTCTTCTCTTTAGGCATTGGTATGCTCCCGACATGGTACTGTGTATTCACTTGATGTTGTAAGTTTTTTTTTACTCAAATATGATTTTGTTAGGAACAAATATAAATGATAAAATCTCTACTCCATGTTCCCTAAAAGTGAATTATTAATATCCTTGGGCATTGAATGCTTAATTTTGATAACAGCATGGAAACTTCTTATAACAAACCAAATCATAATATAAGTAACTTACTGTGTTTTGGATCCCTACCTGAATATTATCAGTATTTATGCATATGGATAAAGTGTGAATGGAAAGAAGATGTGAACCTGTCCGATATTTGTTAGGCAACCATCACACCGCCGTCAGGTTCATGGACGGTATCCCCAACCTCTAGCACAGGAACCAATAGCTTCAAGATCACAACTAGATCCAGATCTAAAGTATGCTATAAATATTAATAATTTAATTGCAAATCCCACAGTGGAAAATTTACACATAAAAAGAGTTCAACCATCCCATAATTTGATCAAGAATTAAGATAAATATAGAGAATTAGGATCAGTTTCACCCCTATTCTTCTAGTTCCAGTAATTCATAGTTGGATTCATGATGTAAAACAACGAACCTGAATCATTTGACCCACTTCCCCTATCGAACCAGTTAACTTGCTTCTCCTGTATCGAAATCGGATCCATAAATTTGATCAGGCCAATAGTGAACTCCGCTTCAGGTTCGGTCTTGACAGCGACAATGGGTGCTATTGGTTGCGGGTTCGGGTTTGAAAATTACTTCGAGCTATATACAAAAGAAGGGATGTTAGCAGGCTTTGAGGGTTTGAGGATTACTTCGAGCTGGATTACTTCGAGTTTGGAGGAAGAACATTTGGAGGTTGAAGTTATCAAGGGAGTGGAGAGAGGTAGCAGTAATTATCCGTGAAAATTTAGTTTTGGAGCCTAGAAATTTGGTTTTGGAGCCAAAGGGAAATTTGGTTTTATAGCCAAGGGAAATTTGTATGCCTTCAACGTACAACTTTCTATGTAAATTTGGCCAAACTTATGACGGTTAACGACTAATCAAAAAATTTGAAATCTGTCTATATCCATATTCGTATCCATATTAAAATATGAAAAATTATCTGATATTCGAAAAACGGATATGAATATGGATACGGTCAAATCCGCATCTGATAATTATCCGTTCAGTTTTAATCAAGATTATAGTTAATTTTCATGTATTTTAGTAGATAAAATAATTGTTATTTACTATTTTACATAAGTAAACAGATTTAATATGTGTATAAAGATCAATATTTGCTACTTAAATTATTTTTCTTAACATACTTATTATTTTTTATATTTTTAGTGCTGAAATTGATTTATAATGATTCAGAATTTTATATTTATTTGTTTTAATCGGAATTCACTCTGAATTAATTATTAATTGTTATTATCGAATGGTAATTGTTAACTATTAATAATTAATTATTAACTATTATTATTTAATTAAAACTATTAATGTATTATTATTTAATTATAACTATTATATAATTATTAAGTACTATTATTTAATTATTACTTCTAAATTATTAAAGATTGCTTATTAATTATTATATTTTAACTATCATTTATTTAATTATTATTCATTATTCATTTATTATTGAATATAAATTATAAATTATTATTATTTCATTATTTAATATTGATTTTTAACTTTTAATTATTGTTATTTAATTATTATTTAACTAATTATTATTATTTATTATTTATTATTAGTTAATATTATTTGACAGTAATAATTATTTATAAATTTTTAATTTTTAATTAAATATTTATTATTTATTTATTTATTTATTTATTATTATTATATTTTTAATATCAATTATTAAATATTAATTATTAATATTAATTATCATTTTTAATTATTAATTTTTAATCTTAATTATTAATTATAAAAAATTAACTCTTATTTATTAATTATTACTTATTTAATAATCATTAGTTATTATATTAATTATTAATTATATTAAACAGTAATTATTAATATTAATTATTTCATATTTCGAATTAAGTATTATTATTTAATAGTAATTGATATTTATTATTAATTTTCTTATAATTATTAGGGACTATTATTTAGTTATAATTATTAATTGATTATTACAACGGGAAAACAAAATAGTTGTAATAGGCCCTATTACAACTGCAAAAAAGAAGAGTTGTTTAAAATATACATCTATTACAACTAGCAAAAAAAGGTTGTAATAGACATCTGTTACAACTGGCAAAAAAGGTTGTAATAGGCATCCATTACAACTGACAAAATAATAAGTTGTTAAAAATAGGTATCTATTACAACTGGCAAAAAATGTTGTAATATGTATCTATTACAACTGGCAAAAAATGTTGTAATATGTATCTATTACAACTGGCAAAAAGATAGAGTTGTTAAAAATATGCATTTATTACAACTGGCAAAGAAGTATGGTTGTAATAGGTATCTATTACAACTGACAAAATAAAAGAGTTGTTAAAAGTAAGTTTACTACAACTGTCAGATAAAAAGAGTTGTAAAAAACCTTTATTACAACTGACTATTTATGACAGTTGCAAACATACAGTTGTAATAGGGTCATTTTGTTGTAGTGTAAGATACAAAGCAAAATATAAAAAGGATACATGTAGTTAGAGGATAAGATCGTACCTGAGCATTTATTGGCCAATGATCCGGAGTTGTTAAACAACATAACCATGAATTGCAAAGGTAAAATATCTTTAAAATGAACTTCAGGTATATATAAATTACTACTATTCTTTACCATGTTCGTTTTGAGCTTTATTGCCTGAGTTGGTTTTGAATTCGTTTTCTTAATTTTTACAAGCTCTATGATTTGATCGCATATTACCCTCTCTGTTATGCGATCGTCTGTGTTGAAAATGTGATTGTTTCATTTCTCCTCTAAACCTGATCACGGTATCAATCCCTAATTTGTTTATAAGTTTAGCACCCTACATCCATGGATCATACTATAATGACACTATATTACCATCTATAATGCGCTTTCCAATGCATTTCGCTACTTCTCTTATTTTTAACAATAATTTCCAAGTTTCAGAATCATCATTCCTACAACTCAACTCCCAGAAGGATTCATTTTCTATATGCTTTCCCCTTATCCAGTTTGCATAAATTCCTTCATCATTTAAAACTTTTCAAATAAGTTTAATGCCCAAATTAGTATTTATTTCTTCAAAAAATTTCATCCCCATAGCTCTTTCACATTTTTTTTGTACATACTATTTCACAAGGAATGTTTTTTGTTTTTCCTTACCATAAGAAGTTTGAGCATGTTTGAACTAATTTATTCTGAGTAGCCTTGGGGATTTTGAAATGTTGCATCCAAAACTGGACCAAAGTGTATACGGTGGATAAAAGGAACTCAACTTTTCTAGCAGCACTCAAGAGCTTTGCTTCTCATCCTTCAATTTTCTTTTTAATTTTGTTAAGCAAGTTTGACAATGAGTATCTTTGATGTTAACACTAGATAATGACACCCCCAAGTATTTTATTGGCAACTCATTTTCATTATTATGATATCTTATTTGTTTTTGCAACCTCCTCTAAAGAAAATAGATTTCTCATTATTTATTTTCGGACCAGCCGTTTGATAGATGATTTTGAACACCACTTTAATTGCTTTGGCTCCTACCTTGTCTACTTTTGCAAATATGAGAATTTCATTTGCATATAAGATGTGAGTTATTTTGGCACTCGAGTACATAATAGGCTTGATCAAACCATTTTTAATTCTTTCTTATTTCAATAAAGCAAAGTATTTGGTGATGATTGTGAATAAAATAGAGGATATTAGGTCCCCTTATCTCAAACCAGTTCGGTTGTTGGAGAAGCTATCCTTGTTCAACAATATAAAATGATAGAGTAATTATCACTTCTCTGACGATGTTTATCCATTTTCTTGTAAAATTCACGAGTCACATCATATTCAGAACAAAGTCACGGGGTACTGAGTCATAGGCTTTATATAGATCGCCCTTAATACATATGTTTCCGTTTGTCTTCCTTCTGATACCTCTTACCATTTCATGTGCTGTCGATATTCCATCTCTTATGTTTTTCCACATATGTATGCACATTAGTTCTTGGAAATGAGGCTTTGCAAGAACGGCTTTATTCTGTTGCAAAGGACTTTGGATAATACAACTCCCTCTTCTCAAACCCTGTCGTTGATGCCATGAGTTCTCCGTCAAGGGACTCTTTATTTTTTTCACAAACAATTGGGTCAAAATTCCCCATCTCCCACTGATATTCCTTTATCTATCCTTACTCTTCTGATGTTTCTTCTACAAGGCCACTTCCTTTTTTAAAAGAATATACTCATTCATCTTTTACAATAGCTTACCTTTGTATGTTTTATCCTTTTCTTAACTTATCAATTTAATGCCTAGCTTGGTCTTGATGCTTTTTATTCTAAGTTGGAAAGCATTTGTTCCTTATTTGATAATCCTCCTCTCTAGATGTATCGCTGTTTCATAATTAAATACTTTTTTGTTTGAGATGATAATTTTTTTGGAAGGAGAAATCAAAAACCTTCGATTTGCTAATAAATCCTTAATCGCTAAAAATTCACAGATCTTGCCTTTGCTGGTTTTGAAAAAGAAGAAAATAGACAATCCAAAAGAAAGATTGAAAACTCTTAAAAATGAATTTTCATTATCTCGTGAGGAAACGAACCATCCCAAACTTGAGGTAACCAATCATAAAGAAAATTGGCGTAAGGTGAAAACACTGAATTCTGAATTCTAATGGTCGAACCCTGAACTCTGAATGCTGATTGCGGAATGATGAATTCTGAATAATCACTTAGTTGTTTGTTTGCATTCAACATTCAGAATAAAAAAGAGTATTCAGCATTCAGAATAAAAATTAAGAAGAAAAAATATTCTGAATAATTTTGTTTGAACAGATGGTTGTATTCAGAACACGAACAAAAAACAAACAATATACAAAGTTCTGATTTATAAATCAGAAGTTTAATTCAGAACTTTTGGGTAAAAACAAACATAGTCTAAGGCCTCCGCTTTCGAGAATAAATTAGCTAAGAAATATCTTTTACTTTAGAGATTAAATGCTTCTTTACGAGATGACAAGATCAAAGTCTCTTCTTTCTTGCAAAAAGTCCTACCTCTTCTACAAGATCAAAGCTCGAAAGTAGCTCTATTTAGAGCATACAAGAACAATGTCGATCAATGCCCATATTTGAATTTTCCTTCTCTCCTTTTTACAAGGGTCAACTATAAGAAAAAATTTGATATTATTCTTGATCCGGTTCTTGTGAATTTATCCGAGTTTGGAGATAATGACCCTATTAATCCAGAAGAACACTTAGTCCTCGATGGCCCTCCATCCAATGATGGTGATTAAGAAAATAAGAAGGGAGCAAAAACTAACGATGATGATAATGACAAGGATGGTGATAACGACAGGAATGATCTGTTAGGATAAGACAGAGATGATGACCCATGGAATAATTGTTTGGAGGAGCAAGACACTACTCATGAATTAGACCATATTGTCGATTTCCCTTCTCTCCATGTCGAACCTAGAACTAAAGGCATTCCGCCTTATCAAGGTCTATTTGGTGTACCTGCAACGTCTGGCTTTGGCAAATTTAGTTAGTCATCTTCTTAGATCATGAAGGCTCTTTCTTTAAAACCAAAGATCTCAACTCTTCCTCCCAAGTGATTCATTTTTCGAGTTGTTTTACTTTAATTTCTTTTATAGATCTTTTAAAAATTTAATTTTTATTAACGGGATAGGAAAAAAACATAACTTACTTTAAGATCCAATTAGATAAGAATAGGAATGATAATTTTAGGCTTAATAGATAAAAATGAATCTAATGATAAGTATACGAGACTTTTAAAAAATCTTAAGTCTCTAGGAAACCTTAATGACAAGTGATTCGTGTCTCTTCTCTGAAAGTCTTTCTTTCATGATTGAATTTTCAAAAACAAAACGAGGAACATGCAGCTCTCTTTTGGATGTAAATTGAACACAGAAACAAACTCATTGAATGCTTTTACTTATTTTACGTTAGGTTCCTGTAATAGATTTTTCTTTGTTGGGGAATGACTGTGGAGGTTTAATTAGCGACAACATAAAAGTTACCTTGATGAATATGGATCAAACCCTCACACTAGAGAATGTGTATCCCCTTCTTCTAGATAAAATCAAATACAATATAGATAGGTTTACTTTTGAATATTATAAGGGATCTATCATATATGAACCCCTATAAAATAATATTTTCTTTGATGTTCGATTGTAATGCTCTTTTTAATATAACCTAAAAAATTTATTATTTCGTGAATTCTAAGATTTAAGTTTCAACTTTAATTTATCCTTAGTATGCAGGTTTCTGAGTCTTTATCCATTTTTATTTATCCCTCATTCAAAAAAGGCGTTTTAAGTACATTGGTTAAGCTAACAAGAACTTTTGAGGAAAGTTCTTCTTCGATCGAAATGTTTCACCAAGTGAAAGTTTTCTTCATTATCTTTATGGTGTATACACATGATTCCCTAACTTGGACTTTAGCTTTCTAGGAGATCAAAATGATCAATACCTTCATGAAACTTGAACCAATTATGCAAAATTACTATGTGGCAAAATTATCCCTCCTTTCAAAGAATTGGATTATTGGGATTTTCCTCTCATTAATACTCCTTATAGCATTGAAGTTCCCTTTACAACTACCTTCCTTATTTCCCTTCTTTCTTATGGAAAAATTCAATATTATCTTTCAAAACTTAAGAAGTGGTTGAAAAATATTTTTGTCTAGTAATGACAAAATGTAATGGTACTGCTTATAACTTTATATTATCAATAAAAAAATATATTTATGTAATCTTTGACTTATTTAGCATTCTTCTCGATTGCTATCTTATTTTTCGGTTTAGTATCAAGATTTTCCTTTATCACTTGGTGACCCTCACCTTAACGTCTCAACGATATCCAATCCAACCTAGTTGCGAACATTAAGAATTGTCCTTTCTGTTCTATTCTTAGGTTATCATCGTTTGACAATGCTAAAGCAAATAAGTGGTATAACATAAACATACAGTAAAACTCTACCATAAAAACTTCTTAGGAAATGATCTCTAAGCTTAAAAAGAGAGTCTCTTCTAGGGATAAGGAAATTTAAGAGTTAAAAGAACTCAATCTGAGTGATTGCCTATGGTGAGAAGATTGCTCGACTTAATCAACAAATTTTTGATTTGGAAACTAATTTAATAAAGTCTAGAAACCACTATCAATCTTATGAACTCATCCTAACAAAGAGTTGAATGAGACTCCCTAACCTTACCTCAGCTCATTCTTTAAAGAAAATGCCTTTGCAAATATCTTCTTCGTCCCATAATTGTTCAAATCACGGTGGCAAACCTTTTGTTCCTAAGTCAGTTCCTTCGGCCTTGGAAGATGGGTAATGGAATTTGACCGGACTGAGCAGATCTTTTAAGTTTGAATCTAATTGAAAGTTAAATTACTATTGGAACAAGAAGTTCATTGATTTTTCCAATCTTCGATCTCAACTAGAAAATTTGGAATGAGAGAAAAACGAGCTTGCTTTGAAAATACAAAAACCGGGGACTAATAATAAAAATCAATTTCATCATATTTCTTAACTAAGTGGTGCTAACAAGACTTTCGAATGAGCAGTAGCCACTTAAATTGAATCAGTAGACACTCTCAATGTTATATGTCATAAGGAAAAGAAGTTAAAGAAATACCTTCTCGTGGCAATTCAATATGTCACAAATCTTTCTTTCATGGTAAAGACTTTGATAAAGGAGGTAAAGGGACTTAGGGATCAATTATAATTGATGCAAAATTTCACCTCTAGGGTTTCTCAATTGAACTTATTAGTGGATTATTTTATTGAAGTCATCGTTGCATTCGATCTAAAGATTGATTCATTTTTAGTTCCTGAAAGAGACTGCGACTAAGAAAGGTTGTTGCTGCTAATTATTAGAGATATTAGCACTTATTCTTATACGAATGTTGAGACATTCTTAGAGAAATGGATCGACCTCCAATTTTATATAAAAGTGTTGGTTCACCAAGCGATACCCATCTTTGTACTTTGGAGGTTCAGGGGAAAGCACTACGCCATAGATGACCTATCGCAACAAAAATACAAGGTGTTGCTAACTACAATGTAACGATAGGTATGCTGATTATTGTCTATTACAACACACGCTTCAAGGTGTTAGCATAGGTATCAACAAGATGTTGCAGTAGCTATAGTTGTATTCAAATTAAAAAATTAATAAAATTAGCAATCCACGTGAATACGATCCAACGGTCTACATTTAATCCAATTGTTAAAATGGATCACCGATCCAAAGGTCTATTGCAACATTAGCTTCAGGATGTTAGTATAGATATCAACATATGTTGCAGTAGCTATAGACTTATAAAAATATTATAAAAAATGAGCGGGCTGAAAAAAGAACGCGGGAAGCAGGAAGAAAGCGGCAAAACTTAACACTTAACAAAATAACACTCCGCCGCTCAACCTCTCAAACACTCAGCCTCACAAACGCTCAAACACTCTCAATCGCTGTTTCAATTAGGGCTAAAAGTTCAAGTTTGCAAGCTTAATCGGGGTTCGATTAGGGCAAGTTCGAGTTCAAGTTCAATTAGGGCTTTGGTGTTTCAATTAGGTCTTCAATTAGGGTTCGTTTAGGATTGGAATTTCAGTTAGGGCTTCGATTTAATCTTCTGCTTAAGGTATCACTCTATATATATTTCAAGTTTTTCCTGATTTGATTGTTGTGTTGCCTAATTTACTGATTTACTTGTGAGTTAAGGTGTAATCATATTCCTGATTTTACTTGTGAGTTAACTTGTATGTTATTTGTGTCTAAATTAGTGATGAATGACGAGGAAAAAATATGGGCAGAACTTCCTAAGTTTAGTGAAGGATATATCAGTGGAGTGAAGCGTTTTATTCAAAATACTTTTTCTAGATTCGCGGTAGGTGATGAAATTGCATGCCCTTGCAAAAAGTGTCATAATCGCAAGTGGTATCGTCAAGAGGTAGTCTACGACCATCTGATTTGGAATGGTCCATCTGAATTGTACGTGAAATGGATTTGTGAGGTTTCCTGTGTAGATCCTGAAAGGAGCGATAAGTATATGGATGGTGAAGCGGGAATAAATTTTGGAGATAATCTCGATGAGATGTTGCATCATACTTATGGAAATATGCAAAACAATGAAAGTGGATCTTCTGATGGAGCAAATGGAGTAGATGCCAATGCTAGAAAATTTCATCATCATGTTGAAGAGGGAAAGCAGCCATTATATCCCGGGTGTACTAAATTTTTGCGATTAAGTTTCATCATCAGGCTTTATTCTTTAAAATGCCTACATGGAATCACCGAGTCTGCATTTACCGATTTATTAGAGTTGCTAAAAGAAGCTTTTCCACAAGCCCACATCCCTTTTTCTTTCAATGCTACCAAAAATATCATTAAAGATTTAGGCCTCGATTACCAAAGAATACATGCATGTCCAAATGACTGCATGCTATATTGGGCAGAAAATGAAAAGGAAAATAACTGCAAAACTTGTGGTGTTTCAAGGTGGGTTATAAAGGAAAAGAAAGCGGCTGTTGACAATGATCCGGAGAAGCGGATTCACAAAGTACCAGCAAAAGTGATGCGTTATTTTCCACTAAAACCAAGGCTGCAAAGGATGTTCATGTCCAAGGAGTATGCAGAACTTATGATATGGCATGCAGTGGGACGAAAAAATGATGGCAGACTTCGACATCCAGCTGATGGCGAGGTTTGGAAGGCGATGGATGCCAAATATCCTCATTTTTCATCTGAAAACAGAAATATCAGGTTAGGAGTAGCCGCTGATGGATTCAGTCCTTTTCGTACAATGACTACTGCTCACAGCACATGGCCAATCATATTGGTAAATTATAACCTTCCACCTTGGTTATGCATGAAGCCAGAAAATTTGATACTTTCAACCCTTATCCCTGGTCCAGAGTCTCCTAAGAATAGCATTGATGTCTACATGCAGCCTCTTATCGCAGAATTGAAAGAATTATGGGGTCATGGCATACAAACTTATGATGCCTTAACTGGTGCTAATTTCACGTTACGTGCAAGCGTGTTATGGACGATCAGCGACTTTCCGGGCTATGCAATGTTATCCGGCTGGAGCACAAAGGGTTATTTAGCTTGTCCCGTATGCCATTTCGAGACTTCTTCAACTTACTTGAAACATAGTAGAAAAATGTGCTACATGAATCATAGGAAATTTTTAGATCCGGAACACAAGTGGAGGTTTGATAAGAAAAGGTTCAATGGTGAAATTGAAATGGGGACATCTCCGGAAATTTTATCCGGGACAGACATTGAAGAATTGTTGGCTGGTTATGAAAATATTTTTGGGCAGAAAGAGGTCAACAAGCATAAAAATGAATCCCCTTTTAAAAAGAAGTCAATATTTTTTAATTTACCATATTGGAGTCACAATGTATGTCGACATAACCTTGATGTTATGCACATAGAGAAAAACATTTGTGATAACATACTTGGTACTTTACTAAATATTGATGGGAAGTCGAAAGACCATTTAAGTGCTCGGTATGATTTACAAGAGATAGGCATTAGGGATGTCCTTCATCCAGTTCTATCAGCTGATGGGAATTACATTCAGATCAGGGCTGCCATATTTGAAATGACGAACAAGGAGAAAGAAATATTTTGCTCGATGTTGGAGAATGCTAAACTGCCTTATGGTTGTGCAGCTAATATCAGCCGGTATGTAAACAAGAAAGAGAGGAAAATTGCAGGGTATAAGAGCCACGATGCTCATTTTCTTCTCCACTACTTGCTGCAATTTGCTGTGAAGAAATCTGTAAAACCTGAAGTTGCACCACCTATGATAAGATTAGGTGCATTTCTAAGAAGTCTTTGGAGTAAAATTATCAATTTGGCTGATCTCAAGAGGCTACAAAAGGAAATTGTGGAAATTCTTTGTCAATTTGAGATGATATTCCCAAATGCTTTCTTCGATATAATGGTGCACTTGCTAGTTCATTTATGCAAGGAAATTGAATATGGTGGACCTGCACATCTTCGTTGTATGTTTCCTATTGAGCGTTATCTTTGTAAACTGAAATCATATGTTCGCAACAAAAATAAACCTGAGGCGTCCATTGCTGAAGGTTATATTGCAGAAGAATGTTTGATATTCTGTTCAAGGTTCTTAGGTGGCGATGGAGCAGGAAAAATGAAATTTGAAACCTGTCCACAGAATCTGGAATATCCTATTGGCACAAGAAGAAACAAAGATGGAAAAGGTATTCATCTAAAAGATTCTCAATGGACGACATGTCACCGTTACGTTCTATTCAATTGTGGTAACAAGGAAATAGAGAGTTTACTTGAGTAAGTTTTTAAGTTTTATTTTTATTTTAGTAATTATTGAAGAATTAGAAATTTTGTGTCCATCTTTTATTAACCAGGTCTTTATTCTAGGAAACATCGAGCTTTAGTTGATGGTCATGCATTATCAAAAAAATATAAAAGAGAGAGAGAACACAGTCAAGAATTTTGGAAGTGGTTAAAGGAAGAGGTTGGGAAAAAGGAGGACATTTCAAAAGAAGTACAACTGCTTGCAATGGGCCCTCTTACAACAGCTAAGAGATTTACTGGATATGTTATCAATGGATACAGATTTTATACAAAGTTCAGAGATGCCAAATGTACAACACAAAACAGTGGTGTATTTTTGACAGCCTTGACTACTAGCTTTGCAAGTTCGAAAGATCAAAATCCATTGGTTGGTGAAGTTAATTACTATGGATCAATTGAGGAAATATTAGAACTAGATTATTGGGGAGAATTTAGTGTGGTTTTATTTAAGTGTTGTTGGTACCAAGAAGAGAAAGATTTATATGGGCCGACTCGTGTCAATTTTAATCGATTGTGCCAGAAATCTGATCCTTATGTTATGGCTTCACAAGTACAACAGGTGTTTTATATAGAAGATCCAATTGATAAGATGTGCCACAATGTTATCAAGAAATTGCCGAGAGACTGGTGTGAAATCGAAAGCGAAGATGCAAATGAAGATTTGAATGATATCCAGCCTACTTATGAAATGCGAAATCAAGATTTTGATGTTCGCTGGTGTAGAGATGATGTCCCAATAAGACAAATCCGCCTTCCACCTAGCAAAGTGAAAGAAAATGCTTCTTAATTTCTATGTATCACTATCATATTTAATTAAGTAACCAAATTTAAGTTAGAAAATGTTGTTTCTGCCTTGATTAAATGTTGTAACTGATGTGTCATATTTGTGGCTTTTTTTGGTCTCTTTTTTAGTGGTTCTGCCTTTATTACATTTTAATGAAGTGACTGTTTTATTTTATAATGCAGTTGGTTTATTTTAATTTGTAATTATGTCATTCTAATGTTAATTCCTTCATTTTGTGTAGGATGGAGGCAAATCTTATATTCCATCACAAGGGAAAATTTGAGAAGAATGGATATGTTGGTGGACAAGAGAGTTTTGTCAAGGGCGTTGATCTGGATATGTTTTCTTACACGGTACTGATGGAGTATGTCAAGGAAGAGCTAAAGTACACTGAAATTGGAGGAGTATATTCATGGAAAGGTACAATGAGTGGGTGGAAATTGGTGAGCAATGATGCAGATCTGTGGGAGTTCATGCAAATAAAAAATAATGGTGATCACATTGATTTCTATGTCGACACCGTGGTCGATGATAAAATTGAGCCAATGAAACAAATGCAGCCACATGTCATTGTACGCCCAAGGAAGAATCTGTTGTGTCCAGGTATAAAAATATCTTCTCATTTGTACTATTTTGATGAATTTGGTCATAAGAAAACTAACGATGAAACAACCTATTTATGATTACTTTCAAATGAATTTAAACCAAGATCCAATTTTGAGCATCCGACTCGAAAATTCATAAATAATAAAGGAACTGGAATATTAATATACACGATCAAGTCATAATTTCTTTAATTAAGTTTAAATAATTATGTTTATGACATGATAAACTTGACTTTTATGTCGTTGTATGTTTGCAGCTATGAAACCACAGAAACGGCAATTTGTCACCACTCACCGTCTGCAACAGGCAGCAAAAAACAAGAAGCAGACTGAAGTCTTTACTCCTAGAAAGTCAGACCGGCTAAACAATCAACAGCCAGCAAAAACCAACGAGACACAGACTGATCAAGTCCTTACTCCTAGAAAGTCGACACGGCTAAACAATCAACAAGTGAGCGAAGCTGCTGTGAGTCCACGCATGAACAGGAAAAAGGTGATCAGCAAGAAGTCACCAGAGAATAAAAAGGTGATCAGTAATTCTACAAAGACACCAGAGAAGAAAATTCCAACTGAAGTCAGCGATGCAACTTTGAATATCAACTCAGCAAGTGTTAGGAGTAAATTGGATTTCTATAATCCACCCGTTGAAGAGGAAAATACGGATGAAAATGAGATTCAAGTAAGAAGACTACAATCTGATCTTCTAATATGATGTTCTACATATTTTGATAATATTTACAATAATGTCTTGTTAAATTACTTTCAGGATGATGATCTACCACCTCCACCACCTCCATCGCTTACAGAATACGAAAAGGAGAGAGCTAAACATGTGTCGTAGAAGAATAGTGTTTTTGAAGCTCTTGGGATGCCTAAATTAGTTACTGGACTGATAAATGAATTTGAAAAAAATAAAGGAAAATCAAAAATGCTAGCTGGAAGCGAAGATTATGCTCCAGAAGAAGAGGAACCTAGTGAAAATGATACTTCAAAAAATTCAGTAAAGGTTCGTTATAGGTGAAGACTTAATTTTATGTTGGTAATTATAGATTAGCTTCCTTATTTTTTTTATTTTATTGTTTTTGTGTGCGTATTTTAGAGAACCAAAACGATTACGATTACAAAGCCTCAGTCTGGACCAACAACTCGTTCACGAGCCAATGTTCAATCTGCAACCGATAAGAATGCAACTCCGAATGCAGGGGAAAATCCAGTTCCTACACAAACTGTTGATCCACCATGTAGCATTGAGTTACCACACAATGAAGGAATAGGAACAATGTCTGCTTATTTGGCTATGCGAGAACGCCAGAAGAATAACAGTAGTGGAAGTGGAAGTGGAAGGAAGAAGGCTGTCGTCGGAAATGTGTCGACAAATATTGAAAACGAAGAAGATGAAGATGAAGAAGCTAAAGGTATTATCTAATTGTGTTCTGATTTTAATGGTTTAAGTTCTCATTTAAGTTATGTCTAGCCTTCTCATTACTATTGTATGTACTTTGTAACATTAGTGGGAGCTCCCAGAAGGCTCAGAGGAAAAACAAAGATGGATAAAGTTCATTCAAGGTCATATGACAAAAGAGTTCTAATCCAAATAAATCATCGGGGCCAACCTGTTTCAGACGATGACAAAGTATTGTCTGAACTGAGTTATTTTTTAGGAACACTGAAGAGGAGTGTTCCACTTACTTACAAGTCTTGGTTTGATGTTCCTGCAAGTTTGAAAGGCACGCTGTGGAACTATGTTAAGGTAATTTGCAAACTTAGCTGAATTTTAATTAAATATATGTAACTTGTCACAAAAGTAGCATGACTGTTCTTTTTAATGTTTGATTTGTATTTAAGCAACGGTATATTATTCCGGATGAATGTGAATATTGGGTTTTGAAGTCAATTCGTGACTCTTGGAGGGGGTACAAGAGTCGTATTAAAAAGGCACATTATATGGCCTATGAAACTGATGAAGAGAGGCTTGAAAATAGGCTGGACGAAATTCCACTTGCGGATTTCCGAGTACTCTTGATGTATTGGGGAGATGAAAAAATTTAGGTATAATTTTAAATTTTATCACAGAATTTATTTCCCTTTCTATTCATTCAAATCAGGCAGATAAACATCTTTATTTTATGTTTTTATAGAACAAGGCCCTTACAAATTGTGCAAGTCGGAAATTGTATACAGACACACACACTGCTGGTCCAAAACTTTTTTCTCAAATTCGGCATAAGATGGTATGTATTTTGCTTATTTTTATGGTTGGCTGGGTATGCATTTTCACATTAATTTACGACTCAATAGCTATTATTACCATTTGCTAAAAAAATACATAAAATCTATAAAAATATAAATGAGCCTTTCTTTGCCCTTGTTTGGGATAGAAAACTTAGTTCTTTTCCAAACCAGTGTCCGTCATGCTCATGCATTTGTACACATTTGGTCAATATATGTCAGCAAGTTAGATGCATATTAAACATTAAATATGAGTCCAATCCGTCTCTGTGGAAATTATTAATACAGTGTTTAAGGTATTTGGCAAATTTAGTGATGGTTAAGGTATTGCACCCATCTTAGGGTACTGCAAACTCGAATGCAGTATCCTTGTTTGTATAATTTCTGAAACTTAGTGATGGGTTGGTTTGGGACAGTCGAGAAAATGTTTGGGACAGCAAAAGTATCCTTGTTTGGGACAGTCGAGAAAATGTTAGTGATATTGTTGCTACATATGTTGTGATTTTATACTTGCCGTTTCTTTATTTTTGCACTTGTAAGCCACTGTTGCTCCATTTTTGCATCTGTGAGTTGCTGTCTAACCTTTTAAATAAAATTAACAACAGCAGCTTTCATTGGTGCATCTGTGAACAGTTTCATCTGTGAGTTTCTGTTTCAAAATGTGACATTAAATAAAATTAACAAATATAACATCTGAATTTAATAGTGATATATGTTCTGGAAAAATTGGTTTGATATTCTTTTGCTGTCTAACTTTTTTCATTTAATTTGTATCAGTCCAACGAATCAGATGGAGAGCTTTTTGTTAGAACTCGCAAGCGGAAAGAAGGAAAGGTGTACAAGACCGATACTTCAGTAATGAAGTATAGAGTTGTAAGAATTTTAATTTCTCTTCATTCAGATGTCAAAAAAATGCTTCATTTTGCGCATCAACATTTTGAAACTGCTTCAGATGTTATATTTGTTAATTTTATTTAATGTCACATTTTGAAACTGCTTTATTTTGCAGGATAAGATTCAAAAAGCAATAGGTGAAGGAGGAAGTGATGAAGTTGTTCAAGAACTGATTTCTGATGGAAAGCGGCACGGTCCAACTTGGCTTATAGGACGGCACACAAAGTCTGCAGAAGTTTCAAAAGATGCCCCAACAACAAGCACATACATACAGGAGCTGGCAGCGAAGATAAAGGAAAATATAGTTGAAGAAGTCGAAGCAAAGGTGAACAAGAGGGTCAAAGATGAATTTGATGCAACGGTGAACCGAAAAGTTCAGGAGAACTTGTCATGGGTGCTTAAGAAATTAGGCGAAGCTAACCCTGACATGCAAATTGATGTTGCGGGTCTTTGTGCGACCGTCTGCAGTGATGAAACTGGCACTGGAGCCACTAGAGGCACTGATGGTACTGGTGGCTCGGAAGCATGAAATTTGGAGGCTCGCAAAGATGAATTCACGTGTAGTATGTAGAATTTAATTAGTATGTACTGGCTGTTAATATGAATGCACTGGCTATGTTTGTTATTTTGTACTTGACTAAAACTTGTGTTGCTGGCTGTTATGAAACGACTTGTTGTTTGGCTGTTATGAAATGAATAGCTCTTTGGCTACTATGAAATGCAGTGTAATGTTGCAGTAGTATGATGTTGCAGTACATTTCCAATTTAAATTGCAAAAAGTGTTGCCGTAGATATGATATAATGTTGCAGTATGTGATGTTAAATGTGGTAATAAACTGGAAAAGTGTTGCCATTTTATTGGTAAAAGTGTTACCATAGATTAATGAATGTGGGCCCCACAAAACGGTTCCGTTAAGTTGGTTAACAGAATTAGTGGGCCCCACATGTTGGGGCCCAGATTGTGGGACCCACTTTTTAGTAAATTTAGTACCTGTGGCAACAACAGAACCGATGTTGCCTTAGGGTCACAAAGATGTTGCATTTGAGTCTGCGGCAACGCGGCAAAATGCAACACCGAGAAAGTGTTGCCTTAGCTCGTTTTTGGCCTCCAACAACATTATTTGGCACTTTCTGCATCACTTCTTGTGTGTTGCAGTATGCAATCTATGGCGTAGTGAAGGAAAAGAATTAGTATATCAACATTATCCAATTCCACATCATGAACCATAGATTTTCGCAATGTCGTGATTGTAGAAAATACACTTTAATTTTAAAGAAATTGTATATAAATAACTGCAAATATGTAAAATTTATAATATTAAAATATGCGATGAAAAAAATATCTTATGTATACTTACTTTGGGGCATATTAATTACCTTCGATACTTTTATACATGATTATTTGAATTCTTCTGGCTTCTTACATATCATTTTGTTGTTTCCATTGATCGACCATTCTTTAGTGGGTTATATTGATCACCATTCCTTGGATGGTTGTGTTAGTTAAGTTGAGAAAGAGAGACTTGCATTTACAGACTTAGATTGACCATAATGCTTCAGATAGGTGCTTTGGCCATGCATAGATGTAGGACCAAAGACATAGATCGACCATCACTCCATGGATAGGTGCTTTATCCAGGAGTAGAAGCAGGACCAAGGGCTTTAACTTGACCACCACTCATTGAATGGGTGCTTTAGCCAGGCGTAGAAGCAGGACCAAAGGCGTTAAATTGACCATCACTCCTTGGATGTGTGCTTGGTCAGGCATAGAAGCAGGACCAAATGCTTTAAGTTGATCTTCACCCTTTGGATGTATGCTTTGGCCAAGCATAAAAGCAAGATCAAAGGTTTAAAATTGACCATCGCTTCTTGGATGGGTGCTTTAGTCAGGCGTAGAAGTAGGATTAAAGGCTTTAAATTTTCCAATACTTTTGAATGGGTGATTTGGCCAACTGTAGATGCAGGCCCAAAGGCTTAAATTGGTTTTCCATTTCATATGTAGAAAATCTATCATTGAATGTCAACACTTATGATTAGGAGTGGTAATAGAAATGTACAGTGTCTATTTTCAATGTATTACCTATTTTTCTTTCAACTCCTTTATAGGTCATATCCCATAAATTCCTATAATTCTCCCTTTCTCACGTAATATTAATAACTCCAGCCATGCCCTGTATTCGTTAGTCAGATGCCTATTTGCCTTGTGGTAATGACTATAGTCATTTCTTTCATGTTTCTGTTCCTTCTTTGTGTTCCTCTTAGGGGCTCAATAATTCAGTCTTTCTTTGGTAAAGAAATAAACTTCATCCTATGAGACAGAGAAAGGAGCAGATTTTACCGTTGGGTTTCTTAAAGTACAGTTTCCTCATTTATTTCTATTTCTTTTTCATGGGATTAGGACCTCTTCTTTACTTGTTTCTCATTTCCTTTTTGAATATGAAGAGTAATTTTCTTTTTTAAGAGATATGTTAATTACACTTCCCAATATTAGAATAAATAGGTCAAAGGTTTATTTTTGTTTTAAGTAAAGTCCTAAAGCTTGGGATTGAATGTCCCTTTTATTAGAGCAATGGGGCACCTTTCCTATGCCTTTGGCCTGATCCTTCCTTATTCAATTCTATCATCAAGGACAAAAAGGCTTTTGTTCTATGCGGAAAAAATTTATGGTCCATTTGTCCGGGTCATATTGGGTGGTTTTTATTTTTCAATCTAAGTTTCAAGGGCTAAGTTTCTCAAATTCAATTACTATTGTTCACTAAATTATGGGGTATACCGATGAGAAGTTGAAAGAATCTGTTTTGGTTCTGAAGACCCTTGCTGCGAAATAGTCATTATGAATATCCTTAAGAAAGAGAGAATTGTTCTCGGAGTTCAACCCTCAATGAAAGCACCAAAAGATGTTAAGCCAAAATTTGATCCTAATTTGTATGCTTTGTCAAGATGACTTAATAGTACTTGGGCAAGAGGTTGGAATCCTAGGCAAGTAGAAAGCTATTGTGTCCTCAAATAGTCAATTATGCAAATAGGTAGTTGTTCAAGTACTTAGTCACAAAGTCCTAATTTGGATTTGACTCAATTAGCCATTGAAGTCCTGTTAACCCTTAATTTTCTTCGACTCAAGAAGTATACGACTCATGGCCCAGACGACTTAACGAGTTAACACTATCAACGGCCTACGAGATAAGAAGTGAACGACTTAAGTTATGTCACGACCTAACAAGTTTAAGAGCTAACGACCTAATTGCTGAAGGGACCCACGAGTTAGCAGGCCTACGACTTAAGGGGGGTCTCCGACTTAACAGTTTGCGAGTTAAACTGTCTACGATTCAACGAGTTAAGGTCTGTACGACTCAAGAGGATCTTACGACTTAAGGGTCTTACGACTTAAACGTCTTACAACTTAAGGGTCTTACGACTTAAGGGTCTTACGACTTAAAAGCTATCAGGTTAAAATCCAGAGACGACTCAAGAGGATCTTACAACTTAAACGTCTTACGACTTAAGGGTCTTACGACTTAAGGGTCTTACGACTTAAAAGCTATCAGGTTAAAATCCAGAGCCTGTGCCTATGCTACCTTTATCTGGTAAGTCGGCTACGACTTAGCACTTGTCTTCGGCTGAGCCACAAGATGAACCCAGCATTGCACCCACGAGTTATCTTAAGTCAACTACGAGTTACGACTTATCTTAAGTCGGTCACGACTCATGACTTGGCAAAAACGAGAGTTCAGAATTCAACCCCTATAAATAGACCACCACTTCCAACATGGAGAGGACTTTTGGCCATTCATTTCTTCAAGCGCCGTTACTCTGTCGAAGTCTCCATTCATCCAGCAATCAAAGATCTTCAAACATTCAATACGCTACAACAAGCTTCAAGAGAAATTCCTTACATCCAACACGGATTCATCGAATTTCATCGACGAAGATTGAGCTAGTAGTCAAGATTGTTTCTTGTGGTCAAATTGTACTGTTTTGATAAGAGATTTGTATCGATTTGTAACCGGATTCAGTAATAAAGAGATTCAAAGTGGACGTAGGCTTAATCTCAAGCCGAACCACTATAAATTGCTGTCTTTTACTGCTTTTCTGCCATTTTACTGCTTAAATTCTGTTCCCGTCACGCGGGTGGTGCTTTCACGATTCTATTACACACACCGGGTGTTAGCGTTCACTTTTTAACGTTAACATTTTGGTGCTTTCACTGAGAACCCAACTCAGGCTACTACTCACCATTGCTTCATAGAAGTTTGCTGAAAGAATTTCCTACAAAACCAGAAGTTTATCAAACATAATGGCTCCTGGAAGGAAACGAAAGTCTGTCAGAACTGACGATGACCGTGACAATACTGCCACTTCTCTTTCTCCAAATCAGGCAGCTCCAAGCGTCGGTGTGACGCGACAAGAGTTAGATGCTGCTGTATCCGAACTGTACCAGCAGATTGAAACTCAGAATAATCTGATGATGGAAAAGCTGAATGCTCTATTTGGTACGAATCAAAGACCAGTAAGTAATGAGGGAAACTTTGCTAATGCTGCTCCCAATTCCGAGGGGAGAAATATTCCTCACGGGGGATCAGGTGCTGCCGAAGGGGCACCCCTCTAGGCCGAAGGATCCAGGCCATCACCAGTTCTTCGTGAGCATTTACCTGGACAAACCCCCGAAAAGATAGCCGAGGTCTATTCTGCAAAATCTCTGAACAATGAGGAATATCTTTCTGGTATGATCAAGCAAATAATGAAAGACAGCATGCAAAGAGATGAAGATGAGAGCGAATGGGGATTCGCACCAAGTAGAACTCCGTTTACCGAGAAGATTCTAAAGGCTGAATTTCCTAGAAAATTTGTTCCCCCCACCATTCCTGCTTATCGGGGAACAAGTGATCCAAATCAGTTCTTGTATAAATACGACTGGCACATGACCGGCGCAAGAGCAACTGATGAAATAAAGTGCCGATATTTCCTAGTATATTTGGAAGGTGTAGCACTTCTCTGGTTCACCAAGCTTCCTGTCCGATCTGTAGATCAGTTTTCCGATCTGACCCAAAAATTCAAAGAGCAATTCAGGCTATACGCTTCAAAGGCAAAAGATATAATGTCATTGTCCAGTCTTGAACAGAACCCGGGAGAGCCTATTAAGTCATTTCTGAACCGCTTCAATTTAGCTCTGGCAGAAGTCGATAACGTAGAGCCATGAATGATCTTGACCTATTTGATGCGTGCTATCGACAAATCGAGCGAATTTGGAAAATGGCTGAAGATGAAGGAGCCAAATTCGCTTGAGAAATTCTACAAAAAGGCTGACGAATTTATACGCCTAGAGAATCTTTCCGCATCAGCTAAAGTTGTGACAACAGTGGTGGAAAATAATGCTACAGTTCAAAGCAAGAAAGAATCTGCCAATCAGAAAAGGGAAAGTAATGGTGGGAAGAGGCAAAAAGATCTCAAAAAGCCCCGCTTCCTCAAACCTTCAGACTTTACTCCTCTGACCGATACCCCGGAGAATATTTTCATCGCCACTAAGGATGCTGTCGAATTTCCAAAACCACCGGCCGTGAAAGTTGGGAAGAATGTTGTTCAAAGCGGAAGATTTTGCAAGTTTCACAACCAACCAGGGCATGATACCAATGAGTGCCGCCATTTGAAAAGCCTGATTGAGGAATTGCTAAGAGAGAATAAGTTGCAGTAATACGTCAAGAGAAATAGAAAAGACCCGTCTTCATCTAACCCGGGGCAACTACCCCCAGCTCATTCATCTGGTTCAGGAGAAAGGCCTGCTGAAAAAGAAAGACCTGTTATCAATGTGATCACAGGAGGACCTCATCCAGCTGGCAGGAGTTGGGGTGAAATGGAAAGGTATGCTAGAGCTTTGAAGTATGCTCCGACTGAAGAAAGTGTCTTGATCTTGGAAGATGCTGCACCTCTAAAGTAGCAGAAGACTTTTCACGATGATATTATGTTCAGAACCAGAGATTCTATTGATGTGGAAGCTCCTACTGAGGACCCTTTAGTTGTTTTTGTCGGTATTGGGCCGGCTATTGTCAGAAGAGTTCTGGTTGATAGTGGCGCTTCGTGCAACATACTCTTTAAAAAGACATTTGACCAAATGAAAATTCCAATGACAGATGTACAAGCCTCTTCACACAAAATTGCCGGATTTACAGGAGAGCTGAAACAGCCAATTGGAACGGTGGACTTGTTTGTTGAAATGGGCGAAGGGCAGAAGAAGTTGGTTCGAAAGCAAACTTTTGTAATTGTTGATGGATTCTCCGCCTATAACGCTTTCTTGGGTCGGCCTACTCTTGCTGCTTTCAGGGCCGTCCTCGCTCCTTGGTTCTTAACAATGAAATTTCCTACTGATAATGGGATTGCTGTTATTAAAGGAGATCAGAACGCAGGACGAGAATGTTATCTTGTAGAACTCCGAGAGGCCAGGAAAAGAGAGATGGGGAAAGATGCGGTAGCTCCGCTCCGCATCAAGGAACCAACCCTGTAGCAACTACGGAGCGGCCCCTGTACTGGCGAACACAGCAATGCAAGAAAAGAAATGGATCCCAGGAAAGCCAGTACAGGGGAGAATAGAGTGGTACCCGTGGAGGTAACGGTACCAATATCTGTTGACTCGAAAGACCCGAACAAAGTACTCAATGTGGGTTCACAGCTAAGCATAACAGTTCAAAACACGCTGATATCATTCTTAAAAGCCAATCTAGATGTGTTCGCTTGGTGTCACGCTGATATGTGTGGGATCTCCCCGGAAATTGCTGTACATACTCTGAACATAGATCCAAAATTCACGCCAGTGAAACAGAAAAGAAGAACTCGAGGCCCAGAAAGATCGACAACACTAAAGGAAGAAGTCGATCGGCTCATGGAGAACGGCTTTATCAGAAACTCCACTTATCCAAATTGGGTTTCAAATCCAGTATTGGTCAAGAAGGCAAATGGAAAGTGGAGAGTATGCATAGATTTCTCGGATCTAAACAAAGCATGCCCCAAAGATTGCTTCCCGCTGCCCAGAATTGATCAATTGGTGGATGGAACAGCTGGGCATGAGTTGTTATCGTTTATGGATGCTTACTCCGGATACAATCAGATTATGATGCATGAGCCGGATCAGGAAGACACAAGCTTTATTACAGATGTGGGTCTCTACTGCTACAAAGTTATGCCTTTCGGATTGAAAAATGCTGGGGCAACCTACCAAAGACTCGTCAATGCAATGTTCAAGCCTCAGATTGGTAGAACCATGGAAGTTTATGTCGACGATATGTTGGTAAAATCAAAGAAAGCTGTAGATCACATGGGACACTTGGAGGAAATGTTCGCAATTCTTCGAAAGTACGGAATGAAGCTCAATCCATTGAAATGTTCGTTCGGAGTAGAATCCGGGAAATTTTTGGGTTTCATTGTGAGCGCCAGGGGCATTGAAGCCAATCCTACTCAAATCACAGCTCTAAGGGAGGTCAAAGCCCCTAGAACAAAGAAAGAAATGCAAAGTCTCAATGGAAAAGTCGCTGCTCTGAGTCGCTTCATTTCCAAAGCCACAGACAAATACATTCCCTTCTTTGACGCTTTAAAGAAAGGAAAGAAATTTTTTGAATGGACTCCCGAATGCCAGAATGCTTTCGATGAACTAATTCGTCATATGGAAACACCTCCGGTTCTTTCCAAGCCCACTGACGGTGAAGATCTTTTCATCTATTTAGCAATTTCATCTCATGCCCTCAGCGCAACACTTGTACGGGAAGATATGAAAATACAGCGTTCAGTCTATTACATCAGTAAACGGTTCACTGGGGCAGAGATGAATTATTCGAAGATAGAAAAGCTCGCCTATTGTTTGCTAATTGCTTCCAGGAAATTGAGACCATATTTTCAAGCTCATCCTATCAAAGTTCTTACTGATCAACCTCTAAAGCAAGTCCTGTTTCGTCCTGAAACTTCGGGTCGTCTTTTGAAATGGAACATTGAACTTAGCCAGTATGACATCACTTATCACCCCCGAAGAGCAATCAACGGACAAGCTTTAGCAGATTTCATCGCAGAATCTACTGACAAAGGCGATAGTGGAAATGAAACAACTGACGGCATTCCAATCCAGTGGAAGTTGTATGTTGACGGATCAAGAAATGATTACTGTTCTGGGGCAGGGGTTGTGCTTGAAACCCCCGAAGGACGATCATTGTGTTATGCATTGAGACTGGAATTTCCTTCAACAAACAATGAAGCGGAGTATGAGGCTCTTATTGCTGGCTTAAAAATTGCCAAGGAACTAAACATCAAAGTGTTGCAAATCTTCAGCGATTCTCAACTCATTGTTTGCCAGGTAAAGAAAGAGTTTCAGGCTAAAGGTGGAAATCTGCCCGCATATTTGTCAAAGGCATGTGAACTACTCGAAGATTTCAATCACTACACGATAAGTCATATTCCTCGGGTAGAGAACACGAAAGCAGATTCTCTAGCAAAGTACTCAAGTTCTGGAGAAGCTCAATTACTGGGATTAGTTCCTGTAGAAGTTCTGTCAGCTCCAAGCATTGATGAAATGGATGTTGATTGGGTTATGGCTACGTCTCAAGAGCATGAATCATGGATGACTCCAATCAAAGAATACCTACTCAATGGTTCCCTGCCAGAAAGTTCTAAGGAACGTCAAAAACTATTGAGGAAAGCGTCAAGGTATATAATTCAAGATGGCCGACTATACAGACAAGGATTTTCAATGCCTCTTCTCCGATGTGTAACTAAGGAAGAAGCCAAGACAATTCTAGCCGAAATACACGGAGGAGAATGCGGAGATCATTCAGCTGGTCAAACTTTAGCCAAGAAAGTTCTCCGATATAGGTATTTCTGGCCTGACATTAACCGGGATGCTGCTATTTATTCTAGAAAGTGTGACAAATGTCAAAGATTTGCAAAAATCCCAAAAGCACCTTCCACCGAACTCACACAGATGGTCAGCCCATGGCCATTCGCCATTTGGGGGATAGATCTAATCGGACCATTACCAGTTGCCAAATCAGGAATCAAATATGCTATTGTAGCCATTGATTATTTCACCAAATGGGCTGAAGCTGAACCTTTGGCCACCATTACTTCTAAAAAGATGATAAATTTTGTAACGAAAAATATTATTTGCAGATATGGTGTGCCACAGAAAATAATCATAGACAACGGTACTCAGTTTGAAAGTGAAGAGTTCCAGGATTTTTGCAAACGATTCAGAATTCGGAAAAGCTTCTCAGCAGTGGCTCATCCGCAGGCAAACGGGCAAGTGGAAGCAGTGAATAAAATCATCAAGTCAACCATCAAAAAGCAACTCGAAAGAGCAAAAGGTGGTTGGGTTGATAAGCTTCCATTAGCACTATGGGCATACAGGACTACTCACAAAACTGCAACTGGGCACACTCCATTTTCACTGGCATACGGATCAGAAGCAATGATTCCAGTGGAAGTAGAAGTTCCTTCACATAGAAGAGTTCATTTCAACGAAGCTGAAAATGAAAAGTTACAACCTGAAGCACTTGATTTTCTTGATGAGAAAAGAGAAGAAGCTAGGCTCAGAGTTTCAGCTTATCAGCAAAGGATAGCCAAGCACTTCAACTCTAAAGTCCGCCAACGCAGCTTTGAGGTCGTGGACTTAGTTTTGAAATGGATCATGACGACAACTGGTGTGTTTGGACCAAACTGGGAAGGACCATATGCCATTGGCAGTAAACTTCTTGATGGCACTTTCAAACTCATAACTGTTGAAGGAGATCCAATTCCAAGAGCCTGGAACAGCAACCACTTACGTCCTTATTTTACTTGAAAGAAAAAGCTTTGCTCAAAATTGTAAAATAGTGATGAATGTATCAGTTGTATTGTAAAAATTGTAAATCAGTATGAATGAATGGAAGCTATAAAGTGGATGTAGGCCCGATTCTTGGCCGAACCACTATAAATCTTGTGTTCTTTACTATTTCATAATGCCTGTTTTATTTCGATATGTAAATACTTTAAATGTATTGCTAAAATGTCGATTCAAAATTGCAGGACATTAAAACAAGGCTTGCTCGTTACACAGCCAAGCGACCTCTATAAATCATCTGTTATACCAAGCGACAAAAAATTCCAAATACAAATCCTATACAAGGAGAACTTCACATAAAAAGTTGGCAACTCCACTGAGACAAACCTTCGTTAATTGGTGGAGATTGTCGATATGAACAAGCATCCAACTAAATAACTTGCGTTTGTCCCGTGAAGTCGTTCGACAGTGAAGTCCACTTCTTCGAACACAGCAATGTAAGGAAAGAAGATGCGCTTGGAAACAATAATAAAAGATCGCTAATGAGCAGATGATGGGAGAACATTGCCAAGCAAACAAAGAAGCAGCTAAAAGGAGGTATGCTTCTCAATAAAAGGGCCAATAAAAACCACCGAAGGGACACCTTCCCAAGCGGAAGGAACAGGACCCTTGCTAACTGATCGTGGTGCATCCGATCAGGCAGCTTGCATCCGTCCCATGGATCTACTTGTCCCTGAGACGCAACCTTCCTGGCACACCAACCAACCAACGCTCCTTCTCAAAGGTCAACAAAGCCCTCTAACGAGGCACGCCAAAAAATGAAAGGGCTTTCCTCAATCAAAAAAGATTGGTGGAACCACCGGAGGGGCACCTTCCCAAGCGGAAGGAACAGGGCCCTTGTTAGTTAATTGCGATCGTTTGTGCAAACGAACATCCAATCAAGCAACTTGCGTCCGCCCCGTGGATCCACTCAACCATGAGAAAGTAATTTCCAGGCAATCAAAAAAGCCCTCTTCGGAGGCACAAGCCCTCTTCGGAGGCACATGACCTCTTCGGAGGAAAAAGCCCTTTCCCAAGGCACCACAAGCCCTCTTCGGAGGCACATGACCTCTTCGGAGGCAAAAGCCCTTTCCCAAGGCACCGCAAGCCCTCTTCGGAGGCACAAGCCCTCTTCGGAGGCACAAGCCCTTTTCGGAGGCACAAGACCTCTTCGGAGGCACAACTCTTTAAGAGGAGCCCTCTCCGGAGGCATGTCCCAAAATAGAATACTCGAACGAAAAGCATTCTCCGAAAGCACAGTTCAACTCTCAAAGGAAGGATTAACTTGTTCATCTCAAAAAGTTCCTCCTAAAAAAGTTGAAATACTACAAAATTCTTTCAGAAAAGTTCATTTCACTTCATAGGAAAATTCACTTCTTAATAAATAAAAGTGATTATCCCCGAAAGTTGAAGCGTTCTTCAGAAAGAGAAAATAAAAATTCCTCTAAAGACTAAATATACTCTATTAAAAACAGAATGATTCTCCCCTTAAAAGCGGAGTAATTATTCTCTGAAATAAGAGTATTAGTCTTGAAAAAGCTAGGAATATTGCAATGCACTTACGGCATAGGGGCAATACTATACAATTCAATTATATTAATAAACACAACATGCCACAAGTTCATTGCAATATCACGAAAAATAGACGTGGAATAAATGTATTCCCAAACACAGACAAAAAGTTTGTACAAGTAAAAGGAATCGTTTATTCTACACCAAAAAAGAGAAAACAGATGCGTTCTCACATACACAAGAATTTGTACAAGTAAAATTACTGTTTTATTTAGTACTATGAAAATTCTTTTACATGTGCAGATATCTCAAAAAAGCAAAAGCAGGGACCGGTACCCGCACAATCTCCGGTCTATACATGTAAAAGGCAAAATAAGAAGTAGAAAGTTCAGCTTGTCACTCCTTCTTTCCGCCACCCTTGGAGCCTTTGCTTGGCCTAATAGTTAATTTCGGAATTCGATGTGGGCGGGACGGAGAAGGAGGAGTGGTTGGGTCTTCTTCTGTTTTGTCTTCCCCAGTCGAAGCACCTCTCTTCTTTTTCCTTATGGCACGCTTCCCCTTCCTCTTCGAGGAAGATTCGATCCCCGGAGTAGTAAGCAATGTTGAAAGCTTCGTGTCATCATCTAGGGACCGCTCCGGGGTCTTCTCGATGTTTTCAAGATCCTCCGCCTTCTGCTCCTGCGAAACAGCCGGATCATCCAGGCCTTGAAGAGCTTCGATTTTCTCTGCCTGTGATCCCGGTTGGGAAGCAGAAGGAGGAGTAATCTGTAAAGATGGAGGGACGACAACTGAAGGAGTGGAAACTTGTGCAGTGTTTGGTGCCTCCGCTGTAGAAGAAAAGAAGTTAAAATCAACATCTCCCGAAAATAGAGAGGGTATCGGTTCACCAAAGTTTAAGTAACAAGTAAGAAGATCATCAAACTCGGTTAAATCAAATAACTGGTTCATTGGGCCCGGGACGACGCCAAAATTACCTGGAGGAGTTGGCTTCGCAAGGTCAATCTCGAATTTCTCGGCTTCAGTATCGTCCGGTGCCTCATCCTCAATGGGAGTGGTCGCAGTTTCTTGAGCAATTTTAGCTGGGGGTGAAGAATGGGAGCCGGAATCCATAATGTTTACATCGGCCGAAGTGGAAGTATGAACAGGGGCAGTTAAAGGAGCTTCCTCTTTTGAAAGCCCTTCTCCCAGTGATTCAGCCCGTGCTTTAGCAAGCTGCTCCTTTCCTTTAACAAGAGCGGCGCGAGCCTCATCATCAAGATAGCAAGCTTCGAGTTCTGCTTCATCATAGCCGGCACCTTTAAACATATCAATTGCGGCTTCCCACACTTCAGCCAGAGTGATTTCATAATTAGGACCCAGAAAAGCAAGGCTCCCACAACCCAGAACACTGTGTAAATAAAAATCGAATAAGGTAGAGCTGATGTTTGCTTTCGTCGCCTTATGTGATTGCTCAGCCGCTTCCTTTTCGGCAACGGCAGCAACCCGACCAGCAATAGCCGCATCACGCTCTGTCTCAGCTTTAGCGAGTCGAGACTTTAGTAACTCAATCTCTACGTTCTGAGAGGTGACCTTTTCCCGCAGTTCGGTGTTTTCTGTGCGATATTTCTCAGTAATGTGCTGTTCGGCGGCAAGCTTCATTTCGACATCTCTTTGTGCAGCATGTGCATCCCGCACTTGCTTCTGAAAGACTTCTTCTTTTTGAGTATATGATGCAGAAGAAGAAGCGAGATTTTCCTTAAGCTGCTTAACTTCAGATCCAAGCTTTGCGTTGTCGTCTGCAATGCTCGTCATCTCCGCATCATGCTGCTTGCGCCATTTGTCCCATTCCGATTTATCATTCTCCATGGTCATCATCGCCTCAAGATTCATGTGGTTGACCCTTTGAAGTTCGTCGACAAGTTTCTACCATTGCGACATCCTCTCAATATTAAGCTTGACCGCATCAAGACTTTTAAGCATGTCTTGCTTATCAATCGGAACCAAATCCAAGTCAAAGCGCACTCCTTTTAGGCACCAATTCGGAAATCGGCTCTGAAGCATTGGAGGGCCGTCTTTAACTTGATATTGTGGCCTGTTAATGATTGTTTGAATATCATATTTCTTTAGAGGAGGAGAGCCGGCCGTAGTATCAGAAGGGATAGGAGCAGCAGTTTTCTCGGAAATTACAGATGCGTCACTTGGCTTGGACCGTTTGCTTGATTCATCAGTAATATGAGTCTTTCCTTTGTCATCATAAGACTTTCGCTTATGAGAATCGTAACTTCTATGGGAAGAATCATATTGATCAGTGTCTCTTCTTCTCTGCCGCTGTTCATAATCCCATTTTTCTTGAGCCTTCCTTTGGGCCCGTTCCTCATCTGTCTCTCTCTGTTCGCCAAGATATTTCCTAAAGTCATAGGATCCACGACCTCCATGGCGCTGAAATGAGTCATAATATCAACCGGTGCGCCCCATCGGAGAATCTGAAAAACGGAAAATAAGTAAAGCTTAGAAATTTCCAGAAAGAAAGAGTAAATGCTTATAAGTGCAGAAAAATCCTAAGTGTGTGCGGCGTGCGAACTACGTGCGTCAAGCTACAAACCACGCTTTAGTGCGGGAACGGAGACGACAGGTGTAGAAGGCGTCGAAGTTTGTTTCAAAGAGGAAGTCGCTTCAACGACGGGAGAATTCGCTTTTGGAAGATTATCCTTGAAAAGCTCTTGAGAAGTTATCATTATGTCACTCAGGCCATCAAAGGTGTCATCACCCTGGTGTTCAGCAGACTCCTCCTTTTCAACTTCCGTATCAATTGATTTTTCAGAAACTCGAGGATTTTCTTCCTCCTCAATAATTGGGGCAAGTGCCGACTTGCTGACTGATCCTACAACATCGGTGAATGTGGAACATTTTACCAAAGCAGCCTCTACGACGGGTGCTTCTGATGCAATTTCTTTTGCAGAAGCTGGGGCATTCGAGGTCTCTGCTCGAGAGCCCGAAGCAGCTAACGTTTCCGCATCAGAACTAGAGATTTCATGAATCTGAGTCGATCTAGAAGGATGTAAAAGTCCAAACTGGTGAAGAAACTCATCTTTCAACAAAAATTTCGCATCCCGTTCTTCAACTGGAACAGCCATGAGCTTCTCCAGAGTTTGCTTGTGACTAGATTCCCTAGAGGGAGAGAGGAGCACTGAAATGAGAAAGCAAAGTTAACACTTAGTGATTTGGACCGCAAAATACTCAGAGAATAAGAAGAAGAAAAGATAGGCATTCTTACTTCCTTCTCTCCACACAGCATAAAACCCAGGGGGACAGCGAACGTAAAAATACTGAGTCAAAAACCCATGAGCAGTATCAGGGAGACCGACAACCAATTTGCGATTCCTGGCACTTCTTATAACAATGATCGAAGGATGATCTTTGATTCTGATAAAAGAGCATAGATAACAGATTTCGTCAACGCTGGGGAGACGGTCGAGCGTTCTGCCGAATAGTACGCACAGCCCCATTAGAACAGCATAGCTGTTGGGGTGTAATTGGAATGGAGCGATTGCCAGTTGGCGAAGAAGATGTTGAAGAAAATTATTGAAAGGAGGAATGGCCCCGCTCAAGCACATTTGTCGGTTGACCGCCACAAAGCCAGGAGGTGCTACATCAGCAGTGTTATTCTTCTCAGGAAGGATAGCGTCAGCTTCAGCAATGCCGAATTGAGTGCATAATTGCCGAAAAGTTTTGTACAATAGAGTGGTAGAGGCTCTCTCTGGGGGATTGATTAAAGGAGCTGGAATGAGAATAGACTCTCCGGTCTGAACTGTTACATCTCCTTGTTGAGAAGTCATTCTACACAAGCAACTGGATATTCAAATGTGAAGGTGCACGTTTCCTAATTAGTGTGAAGTATTGTGCAAAACTAGTAAAAATAACAAGTAAATACAACTGGAATTAAGAAAGTCGGTAATTGATCGATTATCGAATTTCAGGACTTGTTAATTTAGAGTTCAGGTACAGTATTAAGTGTAAACCGGTCATTTTCAGTTGACTGTTTTAATGCTGCTTTAATACTTTGCTTGAATCTGTTGATTTAACGCACTTCATTCGCACGATCTATTTATGTTGATTATCTGTTATTAGCTAATCTGTCATTTGATGTGGGCGATCAGTGACAGTATATTCGTCCAAATTTTCTGTAAATGTGGTATTAAACAGGTTGATTAACTTGCAAGTTAGAACGATCTGTGAAAGAAAAAATGCAGCAGTTCAAAGTTCAGCAGTTCAAAGTTCATGCAAAGCCTAAGTCATGAGTCGCCAACGACTTATATGTTAACTCGTCCACGGCTTAAGGACTTTAAGGAAAGACAGGGCAGGTCATTTCGATTTTAGGTTGTTGTTGCCGTCAGTCAACAATGCTTCAAGTTATTAAGTCGTGTAAAGGAAGATAGAGGCTTCAGGTTAAAGCAAAGCATTTTTCTCAAGTCCTGAGTCGTCCACGACTTAAAGCTTATGTTGTAACAGGTTTAAGTCGTACAAGATCTATGTCGTTGTAGGCTTAAGTCATACAAGTTTTATGTCGAATGAGGCCTATGTCATAAGTCGCAAGACGTTACTAAACCATGACCGTGCTAACATCCCACTCCACTAGACCTATTGACTTTTCTCCTAACCCGTTATCCTCCAAACCCGATAGCCTCTCAATCAACTATGATCTCCATCCTCGTTCCACCAGACCATTGAATCACCCAAGAGCCAATTCGCCAAAGCCTCGCCCACCTAATCAATTAAACCTAGAAATCCCTCATCTCCATCGCCTCATTCGCCTAAAGATGGAATCGAGCGAACGCCAGGCACACGAACTGCCAATGCAGCGGAATTCGCAGCAGAGTAATACACAAGAGGGCGAGTTAAGGGCAAAGAGGGGGATTCACGAGTTAATGATGACCGAGAATCAAGGAGGAAGCAGGAGCACTTACGCAGTAGAGGATCAAGTATCGGTGATCAGTTGATTAACAAGAGAGGATGAAATCGCCTTGAGAAAGCTTTGAGAGATATTAATGGCAGATACGACTCAGGAGATAGGCAATGGATAGAAGGAACGACTCAAGCTTTTTATACCTCTGGATAGTGGAACACGAAAAGGCACACACGAGTTAAGATAAGTCGAAGCACACGACCTACGACTTAGGCGTGTACTTCGAGGGGCAAATGTTAACCCTTAATTTTCTTCGACTCAAGAAGTATACGACTCATGGCCCAGACGACTTAACGAGTTAACACTATCAACGGCCTACGAGATAAGAAGTGAACGACTTAAGTTATGTCACGACCTAACAAGTTTAAGAGCTAACGACCTAATTGCTGAAGGGACCCACGAGTTAGCAGGCCTACGACTTAAGGGGGGTCTCCGACTTAACAGTTTGCGAGTTAAACTGTCTACGACTCAACGAGTTAAGGTCTGTACGACTCAAGAGGATCTTACGACTTAAGGGTCTTACGACTTAAACGTCTTACGACTTAAGGGTCTTACGACTTAAGGGTCTTACGACTTAAAAGCTATCAGGTTAAAATCCAGAGACGACTCAAGAGGATCTTACGACTTAAACGTCTTACGACTTAAACGTCTTACGACTTAAGGGTCTTACGACTTAAGGGTCTTACGACTTAAAATCTATCAGGTTAAAATCCAGAGCCTGTGCCTATGCTACCTTTATCTGGTAAGTCGGCTACGACTTAGCACTTATCTTCGGCTGAGCCACAAGATAAACCCAGCATGGCACCCACGAGTTATCTTAAGTCAACTACGAGTTACGACTTATCTTAAGTCGGTCACGACTCATGACTTGGCAAAAACGAGAGTTCAGAATTCAACCCCTATAAATAGACCACCACTTCCAACATCGAGAGGACTTTTGGCCATTCATTTCTTCAAGCGCCGTTACTCTGTCGAAGTCTCCATTCATCCAGCAATCAAAGATCTTCAAACATTCAAGACGCTACAACAAGCTTCAAGAGAAATTCCTTACATCCAACACGGATTCATCGAATTTCATCGACGAAGATTGAGCTAGTAGTCAAGATTGTTTCTTGTGGTCAAATTGTACTGTTTTGATAAGAGATTTGTACCGATTTGTAACTGGATTCAGTAATAAAGAGATTCAAAGTGGACGTAGGCTTAATCTCAAGCCGAACCACTATAAATTGCTGTCTTTTACTGCTTTTCTGCCATTTTACTGCTTAAATTCTGTTCCCGTCACGTGGGTGGTGCTTTCACGATTCTATTACACACACCGGGTGTTAGCGTTCACTTTTTAATGTTAACAAGTCCCAAAGTTGAGTTCTTTATTCATGCTTAAGAAAACATAAATGAGGAAAAAGTACAATATGGAATTTGCCTCCTCTTAATAGGGTTATATGCTTATTTAAAGAGAATCTGAGCTCTTAGATCTTTGATAAGCAGCGCTCATAAGAAATTGAAGGTTGAGATTTTGCTAACATGGCGCATTGTTGATTTGATATGTGGCATAATTTATTCTTCAATCATTTCATGATGATGTGGCACATCTGGACCAACCAAGAGGAGCTATGTGTCCTAAAAAGAGTTGTTTTTGGCAAATTTATTAAACATGCGATGGTACTATCATCAATTTATGGTAGGCATAGGGTCCTCATATGTGATGATTCATTCTTCTCAATCTACGATGGCTTATTTATTTTAACCCGCGAGAGCTTTGACAAAGTCAATTTGTGATGACTTAATTGCAATACTTTTGATGGCTTTGACATTGTTAACTTGCAACGGTTTGATTGCTTCAACGTGCAATGTCATTGACGTTGTCCACTTGCGATGGCTTAATTACTTCAACATGCGATGGCTCTAATGTTTTCATCATATGATGGCCTCATTGCTTCAACTTACGATGGCGCCGATGTTATCGACTTACGATGGCTTCCGTGTCATCAATATGCAATAGCTTTGATATCATCAACTTGCAATGGCTCCAATCCCATCAACCTGTGATGTCATTAACCTGAACATGCGATGGCTTCAACCATAAAAACACGCGATGGCTTCAATTCTCAATACGTGATGGCCTTGATGTCTTAACTTGCGATAGTTACACTTATGATAGTTTTGATATCTCAACTTGTGGTAGCCTTCAACTTGCGATAACCTATCCTGTTCTTATTCAAAATTTAGCGCACAACACTTTGTAATCCCTATGTTAGTGGGAGATAATGCATAAGGGTGAATAGTACACCTTACCACTGCATTTTGTTAGCGTATATCTCGGTTCATTACAAAATTTACATCTTGTATGATTTTTGTCTTTCTTCCAGTATATCATCCATCTAAAGCACATATGTCAATCTTTCCCTAGAGAAAACTGAGTGTAGACATTTCTCTTTCTAGTGAATATGCATACTGTACTACTGTCCGGTGAAATCAGTTCCTTACAAAGAATAACTACAGCGTTCATAAGGTTTTCCAATGCGTTGTATTTGGATTTTATAGTGATTAATCTAGATGTCATTGATAAGTGCGCCAACATACATTCTTTTAAAGCGAACCTTTTAACGCTTCAAACACATCAAAAACACTTTAGCTTTAAACCCAAGTTTGTAACAACCCACCATTGCTAACCTTTTGATCATATTTTCCGAATTAATGCTCAGACCCCCCAACTTGGTAAACGATGAATCTTTAGTAGCACATAGAGCTATCTATTTTCAAATACTCTTTTAAAACTCAATGTGGAAGGAAATAAAATATAATATAACATAGATTAAATATCTAAAGTAAAATTAGAAGCTACTATATTTTTCATTACATAAGTTTAGGAATAACTCTTCAAAAATAAGTAGTTTAACATGTCATAAAATATTAAAATAATAGAAAAATCATAGGTGTGTTAACTTATTTACCTCCAATAGTCTCCTTAGCCTCCATCTCATGTTCATCCTCTACCAATCCCTGTCAACTTATCATATAGAGATAAAAGTAGAAATATAAACAGATCAGACATAAGCCTGGTACATAAGAACATATTTCTATGTATATGATACCAACTTGCTAATAAAAAATTCTTATAGAATATTTATATTGTGTTATTGTAAGGGTCATTTATCATTATCTATTTCATCTATCATCCATCAAAATTTCAACAGTATCATTCTAGCGATTACAATCACATACACAAATAATCACACAAAATTGATATGCATGAAATATTAGCATTCCTCGCTACTACCAATGTGCTTTACAATATTTTCATATCCTTATAGAATTAAATACCTCGATAAGCATGATATATTTAGCATACCCTGCTCCTGCTAACACGCTTTACAATATTAACTCACCCTCGTAGACATAACCTGACCAAGTAGTGCATTTTACCATATTATGTACCATATTTCTATTGGTGTGCTTTATAATATTAACACACCCTTGTCGGATGGTCCAAGTTATATACATCAATACATTTCCAAACAATCATCATTCAGTGTTTTATCTTATACACACACATATGCACCATTCAACATCTTAACATCATCATAAAATTAAAATAGAGCGCACCTAAATGTTCATACGGGCCTAACGTTGCTAATCAAACAAGCCATGGTAGTCTCAATAAATTCAACGTACAAATCAAAACCTAAGCCATAATGCCTACCTCTTTAAATAAGCCCTACTTGGTCTAAGCTCAATCTGGAGCTTAGCAGGTCTAATTAGTCGATTATTGTGTAATAATCCTGCTTTCTATGCCGCAAATAAATAAATTTGATTAAAATAAAATGTTCAAATTCAATTTTGATCATTTTTAATTATAGTTTTACTTAATCAAGGTTTATTTGATAAAAGGGTTTTGTTTTAATAATTTGAATAAAATTAATGAATTTATTTCAAGAAAAAATATATTGAAATTGAATTGAATGGTTGAAATAACTGAAATGAAATTTTATTCAACATTAATACAAGGAATAATTAAACAAGATAAACAAGTATTGAATTGAAAAGAAATTTCGCAACTATTGAAATATATTTTATAAACTGAAATGTAGATCTATTTAAACTATATGGAAATACACTTTGTAAAATAAATAGAAAATCAATTTAAATTGAGTATAATTATATTTACAAAAAATAATAGATTTAATTAAAATGTAAAAGGATGTATGATGTTTGAATTAAAAAAATCTAAGGGCTTATTTGTAAATGAAAGAGAAGACTAATAAAACATTTCTCCTTTCTTTTCTCTAATTTTACTAGCCCTTATCCTAAAGACCAAACTAGCCCATTTTAAAGTTTGTCCATCCACTTTCCCCACTTGAAAACCCTAATTCATGAAAGAAAGAAATTGCACTGGGAAAAAAGGGGGATGCACGGTCTTACGCACGGTTAGCAACAGGGAGGATGCCACAGCATGGTTGATGGCTAGAGCCGGAGGCAATGGCTGGTAAGATGATGGACGTGCGAACTCAGGTGGCAGCTTTCGATGGAGATTGCGTCGATGGTGGAGCTTACGGTGTTTCTCCCAGGTTGAGATGATTTTTTGATGGCATGCAAACATTGATCTTGGAGATGGTGGATGGTGTGTGGCAAAGGTAGAGCGACAAAGAAGAGCAGTGATGGTGAACTGGGCAGTGGTTGCTCATTAATTCATTCATCCATCCATTGTTTGGTGAGTTAATCTATTTAACTCACAAACACACACACACACACACACACACGCACGCACGCACACACACACACACACACTATACACACACACACGTATGTCTAGAATAATTATTTCCTTTTACATTTTTTCTTTGTTTATGGATTGCGATGAATTAGTTATGAACGAATGAAACGGCTGAAATATAACTACATGCTATAATTTCATCTTGTTTAGTGCTTGAATTGGTTGAATTGAGTATTTGGAATTTTAGATTTGATTCTATAGTTGATCATGAAATTGCATGTGTCGTAAACCATCAAAATGCAAAGGAGACGCTATCCAAATGCATTTTGATTCTTGTAGCTTGGTTAAAGGATGCTTGTACGTAGTTTGTTCAATCAGAGTTTGCTGGAAAAGCAACTTGGATTGCTAAAATGATTCTCCATTATTGGATGATATTTTCTGGAGCAATTTTGCTCTATAATTTGCATTTTGGGTTATTTGATTATTTAATTTATTTTAAATAGTTTTCAAAATTTCTCAAAAATGGTTTTTAGATTTCCTTATATTAAAGTTATTTTGGAAAATATTATTAAATTATGTTTAGTTTTAACTCACATTTTATTCAATTCTTATTCCAAATTTTCAAATTGGTTTTATTCATTTACCAAAATCCTTTAAAATCTCTACTATGATTCTATTTTGAATTAGAAAATGTTTCAAAGACAAAATGTAATAATTGCTAATTTTATAAAAATTATATATTATCTAAGTAATTCGGTCATTCAAGTGATTTTGATTATATAAGATATTTAAATATTTTTCAAAGGGTTTTAAGGCCTTTGAAAAATAGATAAATCCTTCCTAAGAAAATTTTGAGGTTTCGGTAAACATTTTGAATATATAAAATATGGTTATTTGTATATTATAAGAAATAAAAATAAAGTATAGTATAAAAAATATATCTCATTTTAGGTTATTTGAGTATAAAAAGCTTTATAAGTAATTTAGAAGAGGTTCTCATGTCTTCGAAACAAAAATAACTATTTCTTCAAAAATGAATTATGACTTAAAATGGTCTTAGTAAAATTATATTGCTATAATATACATGAAGCACTTAATACATACAAATATTGAATTCATGAATTACTTCAATGTAATGCATTTTAACTAGAAAAGCATTACCAATATTTTGAATATGATTTGAGTCTTTTTAATAAAGTACAATTTTTTTTATAGAATATATTTAAGATTCTTCAGAATAGTTTTAATAAATAAAACCATTTTACTTTCTATGTAATGAGAAATTTGAATAAATGATTTCCTAGTACCGATTGGTATAGGACTTCCGGTGACTCTTTATCGGTTATTTAAATGACTTGTTAGGCAGAGTATATCTTGGATGGGTGGAATTTACTAATTTATAGTAAATATTCAAGTAACACCAAATGGTATGGAATACATGAGAGATACTTGAATGATTACTATTTGGAACTATATATCACTTTATCTTCTCTATGTGTGAGAAGTTTAAATAAACGAATTAGTTGTACTGATTGGTATGGGACTTTCAGTAAAACTTTATCGGTTATTTATATGACAGTTTTGTAGAATATTTCGATTGAGTGGAATTTCCTAACTAGTAGTATAATCAAGTAACATCATGTGGTATGAGACACATGAGCGGTACTTGAGTGGTTACCATTTGACAGTATAGCACTTTTAATCAATACTGATCAGTGACTTGCTTCGCGCACGTCTTTGAGATTGACTTGCTTTATGCTCATCTTTGAGATTGACTTGCTTTATGATCATCTTTGAGTTTGACTTGCTTCATACTCGTCTTTGAGTTTGACTGGCTTTGTGCTCATCTTTAAGTTTGACTTGCTTCATGCTCGTATTTGAGTTTGACCTGCCTCGTGCTCCTCTTTGAGTTTGATTTGCTGTAACACCCTGAAAAAATAATAATTATTTTAATTATATTAACTATATATTATAATACAATAATGTGATAATAATTGAATTTAATATGTTATTAAAATAAATTAAAAATAAGAATGGACAAAATGGTCATTTTTTGAACTTTGGAATTTGATGACTAAACCGGTGCCATTGCGATAGTCTCATTATTTTTGGTTCGCATAACATTTTCGTTTGCCTTATTTGGAGTATATATGAAGGAAGTGTGGTTAAAATGATGTCGAGTTAATTTGGGGCGCCAAGTTTGATATTTGAATTAGAGAAAACGGTTACTTTTCCCTCCTTCCACTTAAAAACCAATTCACATACTTTTAGTTTCCAGAAACTAATCACCCTTTCTCTTTCTCCTTCTTCCTCTTTACTAGACTAACTAAGACCTTCATATCTCGCTCAAAACTCAACAAAATTGCGTGAAACCAACAACATCACAAAGTTAGCAAGGAAGGCTATGCATGTACATTAACTTGGAGACAAAACTCTAAAGCACGGTGGAGTAGGAGGTTGGACAATAGAGATTCAGGTAGAAAACAGTGAATTTGATGAGTGATTTATGCTTTCCTCTTCGCATAATGTAATTTTGAATTTATAAATCTGATATACAGGCTATGATAATGTTAAAAATTAGTTACAAATAAATAATTCGAATTTAAATGGAATTTAAAGGGGATTTGTCATGAACAATAAACTAAAACTAGGTTTACACTTAGTTATTGGAATTGGATGACTATACACTTAAAATGATGAAATACAATAATAAAGCAGACTTAGAAACACAAGGCTAAGTATTAGGCACGTTCTCAAGCGATTGGAGGCAAAGGGAAGGTGATTGAAGGTGAACCAATGTAGTGTAGAAGCCAAATCCATAGCTAGGAATTTACAAAAAATCATGCACACCGATCCACCGGTTACTCTAACCGGTCTACCAATGACCTATATTTCAGGTCGGTTGAACCTGGGTCTGTATGGGCGTATATAAAATACTATTTACCAGTTCGAGTCTTGTTTCCTTTACTCTCTAAAGGGATATGAATGCTATTGACGAGGCAAGTGATTACATTATGGATTCAAGTGTATGATGTGATGGTTGATTATTGTTTGCGATGGATTAATGTGTGTTATAATGTGGAAACATGATACAATGATAGACGTGAACATTTTAACGAGCTTGTGGCGCAAGTAGGCAGCCTAGGATATGGACGCAAATATGGATATGGATATAGACATCGATACATATACCAATACAAATATATGACACAAGCAAGTAGTCATGATACTGTGTTACTCTTCTGTAGTTCTTCGATAGGCCAGTATGGAGGATGGATGTTAAGAAACCCTATAGGGCATGAGGCTAGTCCAGGGCAAGAGTCCATATTGTAGGTAAGGACAGCATGCCACCCTGTAGGGCATGCGGCTAGTCCAGAGCATGAATCTTATAAGTGATGACGTAATGGTGGATAATAGGCAACCCTGTACCGCAAGAGGCGAGTCCAACTAGATGTGATATGATATGATATGATTAGATGTATATGATGGTTAGGTACTACATGACCAGCATGACGTAAGGTGTTCGAAGGTTAGTCTCCTATCATGCTATACTATTAGTTTTAGAGTATATGTAGAGTAAAGTATGACTCACTCACTAGACTTACAGCTGACCCACTCCTATTTTTTCCTTTTATTATATATCCACATTGATGGAGTTTGGATACGAGATGGTATCAGAGATAGGGACTCATTTATGTATATTGCACATGATGCAAATAAGTGTTGTAACCTGGATTTGACTATGTGTATAGTTTGGGTTTAAGCTATATTGTTCTGACATATTTGATTGACAGATAGACATATTATAGTGATATGATGTGATTATGATTATTATTATATTATATTTTATTTCTTTCCATTGTGAGGCTGAAAATTATTAGTTAGAACTGTATTTGTTTATTTTATCTTACCCCGACGACTCGTCCGTTTCGGTTCTCGAGGTATTGACGTCGGTTCAGGCATTGAACCCAAGGGTCAAAAAGGCGGGTTGTTACATTTGCTTTGCGCTTATCGTTTTTTTGACTTACTAAGTGCTCATCTTTGAGATTTAATTGTTTTATGCTAATTCTATGGATTTTGTTTGGATATGCTTATTTCACCATATTTTATATGATTGTTTATGATGGGCATGATATTGCTTTATGACATGGTGATTTTATTATGGTGATGCCATTTGTTTACTTGTTGTTAGCATATACATTATAGTTATGACTACATCATTTGAGATTCGCGATTACTCTATTACTATGATCTAATTTGTTTGAAATTAGATATAGTTTGACCCATTTATTATTTTAATAATACTTGGGGCAGACCAAGACATGATAGGTATTGGGACTTATTGATCATGGATGTTGGGCTAGCTTTTGGAGATAGATATATCATTATATTCTAGTCCTTATGTATATAGTTGTATGACTCTTGTATGAGATGTCATAACTCATGATGTATAGTCCTTTTGGAACTCATCTAGTACTTGAACATATATGTGTATTATATGGGTTTAGTGTTTCTATTTTCTAGACTCACTTTATGTATGCATATTCTGGCATGTATTATATTTTCTGCTATGTTTCTCATGAATTACCAATGTGTTTATTTCTTTGTGCCAATACCATACACGTCATTTATTATATGAGGTAACGTAAAACATGTCGGAGTTCGCCCAAGGGAATATACATGGATGGTCGCTCCTAACGAGCCTTATTCTCCGTATTACCAGACAATATTACTATGTAATATTCTTTGGTAGTATAAGTATAGAGGTGGGGTGTTACAGGTAGGCACCAGCCACTCGACCAGTTGGAGGCCTATAGTCGCTCTTGTGTAATTTTCTTCTTCTTCTTTTTATTTTTGATCTTTTTGCAAATTTTACATCCATCTAGTTTTCTAACTTTATTTTAATAGTAGTTTTACTCCTAGATACTTTATACAAAGGTCATACAATGTTTTCAAAGTCATTTTACACCATTTCTTCTCTTCATATTCAATGATTTCATTACTTACATAACTTTCATTATGTTTCATCACCTTTGAAACTTTCCATTTATTTAATTGATTATATCCCAATTTCTTTTATTATTGTTGTAATTCTAACTTTTCCTAAATGATTGTTGTATTCCATTAGTTTCACTAACTCCATATTCTCCTTGAACATGTACAATAATTGTATGGTTAAAAAGGGTAACTATTTTTAATTTCTCTTTTATTCATCTTCTTCATCCTTTAATAATAAAGGTCTTATTTCAACCTTAATGGCTAATTATCAATTCTAGGCTAACAATCAAGGTCATATTTAAACCTCAATAGTCAAATATTAATTTTAACCCAAAATATAATTATTAATATTACAATTCAACCTATTTTCATAATTTACTCATATTAATCATGAATATTAATCGAACATAGGCTATAAGAATGAAATTAAAGCATACATAATATAACTAGTAATTAAATTCCCACTCACCGTTTGTCCAAGCTATTCGTAAATCAAAGTGAAATCCCACTCTTTCTCTATTGTTCGGATCATCTTTAATCCTCTAAACTCCGAAAATTACTGAGATTTTGATAAATTTGAGTAGCTCTCTTCATTCCCTTTTTTTAGACTTTTAATTTGTTAAATTTAATGGAGATTTGGTGGTGTAATTTTAGATATAGGATTTTAGGCCTAGGGTTTTCTTAGGCTTGAGGAGAGGAAACGTGTTGAAGAAATGAAATAAACATACCTCTCCTAATAGTTGGGAAAGGTTATAAATACATTAAATGATATTGATGAGTCATTGTACCTAACCGGCTTATTTAATTTAATTTATTCTTTTGCCTGTAACCTACACTCAATGTGCCCATTTTTAATGTTTTTATAATGAAACTTGACCGAAAAATCATGCTCTATGCAATGATGGAAGTTCCATTGCTTAAATCATTTATTTCCAAAAATTCATATTTTCATCATTTTTGCAAATTACCACTTTACCCTTTATCTATTATTTACTTTACTGTTAAAACTCATTGGGTGTTACATTCCCCTTAAAATAACTTTGACCCTAAACTTTTAAACAATGGGAAAATGTAACTGCTCGCTAGCACTTAAAACATATTTTATGTAGGTATTCGTCTAATAGAAGTCCATGCATCTACATATACATCCATATATACACTCAAACGTATATCTAAACCACACAACATCTCCTAACACACATACAACAAGATTATATAATGGAAATACACCACACACACATACACACACATATGAGTATGAAAATGAGTGATGAGTATGCTATGGTTATAGAAATGAAACTAGTGGCCTCCTACATGTATGCAAAAAAGTATGACGTATGGGCATGTATACAAAACATCCTAGTAGTAACAAGCATATAGTTCTATATGAATGCAAACATACATCACATCACATCAAAGTATCAACCTAAATATTAGCATAGCATAAATAGTATAAAAAAATTTCCTTAGGTAATCTAATCCTAGCTTCTAATACAACATTGTCCTAACAATTACGTACATACAATCGAACAACCAATCCAAACAATCTAAGACAATTATACAAAGCAGCCAACCATCCGAAAACAATCCAGTGACCTTAGAAATATAAACAATAAAATGGAAAATGCATCAATAAAGAGTTCGGGATGTGAAGTATGAATCTTCTCTTTTGGTTCCCAAGCGCTCTCCGCTAGATCATTTGCCCACTGTATTTGAACCAACTTTACTTCCTTATTCCGAAGTCTTTTCACTCCATATTCGATTACAGTCCACCATTTGCAATAGACTCCGACTTAACTTCCATATCCTTCAGCTAATTTAGCTCAACTATAATGGCTTAATCATTAACATACTTTCACAAATCTGACACGTGAAAAAGGCTGTGAATGCTCGCTAACTTTTCAGGTTGCTTCACCTTATAAGCTAACTTCTCTACTCTCTCTAGTATTGGAAAAGGCCCTACAAAGCAAGGCATTAGCTTTCTCAAACTACTAGATCACATAACGTGATTTAGCAATGACACTTTCACAAACACCAAACGTCTCCTACTACGAACTCTAACTCTGTACGCGTCCTATCAGTATCTTACATAGTCTTCATCTTTTTTCTTATCGTCTCTACTTTTTGGAAAGTGTCCCTACTCAAGTCTGGTCCAAGTATAATTCTATTCATCGCCTCCTACCAGCAAGATGAGGATTTCCATGGCCATCTATAAAAACTTCAGACGATGCCATGTCTATGCTTGACTGATAGCTGCTATTATAAGTAAACTCTACCAGTGGAAAATGATCTTCCCATGCTCTATAAAAGTAAAGAATGCAACCTCTCAATAAATCCTCTAACACCCTGCTCCCCCTTTCAGTCTGTCCGTCTGCCTCTGGATGATATGCAGTACTGAGATTCAGCTTAGTCCCTAAAGCATCTTAAAGGCTCCTCCTAAACTCGCTAGTAAATAGTGGATCCTTGTCATTAACTATACTCCATACTAGAATGAAATGAGGGAATTTGGTTAAGTGATCGACTATGACCTAAATTCTCTTATTTCCCCTTTAGCTTCCAGGCAAACCATCTACAAAATCCATTGATATATGTTACCACTTCCACTGTGGAACATCTAAAGAAAGTAATAGTCCTCTTTGCTTCCTCTACTCACCCTTAACTCTTTGACAAGTCAAGAATCTAGCAACAAACTCTATCACTTGACTTCATTCTCAGCTGATAAAATACTCTCTTCAGATCCATAAACATCTTGACTCCACTAGGATGAGTGGCCATCCTATAACAATGAGACTTTGCAAAAACCTCATCAATCAACTCTCTATTCTCCGTACACCTAAATAAGAGTATTGTGAATGTGATTGATGATTTTATGACACGGATCATAACAACTTAATGATAAGTATAGAGTATACTTCAATTAAAATGGATGAATATAAATACGACATGGTTCATAAAATTGATATCAAGTATAGCGTATACTTATATTTTAAAAACGATGTTATAAGTATGCTCATAATGCGATGATTGTTTACATGATGATGTAATTCATATTGATGAATTATTGAGGAGAAAACCCGTTTCGTGCTTTTGCAGCATGGTCTCACTATAGTTATGTTTTTGGGTGAAGTGTTATTTATAATAGGTTTTATATTTGACCCACGTTTTTAATATTTCCCTAAACTCATGGGTACTTATTCAAGTAGGTTGAGTTTATGGACTTAGACAAGTTTTTTGGAAGATGAATAATGTATCCAAAAATGTAGTATGAGCCTTTTTGCTAAATAAAGTTACTTATGTATTCCTCTGTAGTAAAATAAGGGTATATAAATGGTTAAGTGTTTGCATCGGCATCTTAATATGTCAGGCAACATATTATTACTTATATTAATATATTATACCCCTACATGAGCACATTTTGGGATTATGAAAATGTTAAGATAGTTTTTTATAATGAAATTTATTTAGCTGCTTTGTTAATTTTATGTGAAAAAAATATCGATCCTATTTTGTCACTCTGGTGATGGTACAACATTATCGACATTAATTTTCAAGTCTTGAAATGGGGGACGTTGCAAAGGATATGCACATATACTAATTTTGATTCGAACTGAGGACTATGTCCATCTACTTTAGGTCAGTGGAGGAAATTGGCGAATACTTGTCAAATAGGAGGTTCTAAGTGATTCTATGTGAGTGGAATCCATTTATTTTTAATATAATGTAATTGTACTTCTATAATATAGTTTTTATTCTAAGCCTAAGGTTTATTCTAAATTTTGTAAAGATAAATAACTAAAAAAAGGATTGTTAATCGATTATTAAATGAATGAATCTATAAAAATGAGATATTTGAAGTATAAGATCAAAATTAATGCAATGAATATAGTTTTGGTGATATCAACTTAGCTATTGAGATATACATAGCTCAATGGGTTATAGAAATGTATGATGTTGATAACACTAAAGTTTATATCATTTCAAAGATAAATGACGATTAAACAAATTTTACATAAATATTTCATAATACAGTGAAGGTTGATGTTATAAACTAATAAATGTATTTATTAAATGATGGTTAAGTTCGTGTAATAACTATTAGAGATGTGTATTAATGAATCAACATCAAAAGGATGAAGAAAACTTGAAGAAAAAGGATAAAGATCACATTAGAATAATTAGCAAAATAATTGCTATTCATAATCTATTGACCAATTATGGTCTAATCGGTCGAACGATTGTTTAATTCTGAGCCTGGTTAAACCTAGACTTAGGTGGGGCTAAATACAAATAACTATACAAGCATGTTGAGATCTAGTTTGAGTGTTTCTTGGTATATATATAAAAGGTGAATTGCCTTGCATGACTTTGGTATGATGATATGGTTATGACATCTGATTAGTGGATGTATACGGTGTACGTGATTATCATATCATATGAATTGTTAACATTAGTTCCTCATATGGCATTACCATGGTCTCACGAGTCGCATGTATTCAATATATAGATCGTATGGGGTGAAGACATTCATATTTAGGCTTATATAACCTGCAGAAGATGTACCTACGACTAATCTCAATTTTTTGAACAAATAGTGAGCTTTAGGCACAGTTTAATGTGTTATTATTTATATCGTATAGGTTAATGTGACATGACCTTAATTAAGTTGTCATTATATATATATATATTATGTTGGTCTTACTTTATGGATGTAAGTGACACAGGTTAAGGTATGTTTACATATGCATTAGACATTAACGATGTTATATAAGTATATTTTAGTATATGTTAAGTAGTTTGATTCACTTACTCAAACCATTATATGTCTTATCCCTCTCCATATTTTCTATATGCCTGCCATTGTTAGGTTGATGAAGTGTTGGGTCATGTTAGTGATATTTGAAGGAGTGGATGACGAAGACATTACTAATGTATATATATTATATATAACATCTGACATTAAGTGTGATAGTGTGTGTATGATTGGGATTGATATTTTACAAACATATGACTATGGTTTGGTTTGAATCTATGGATATTTGATATTATATATTATTCCTTTCGCTATAAGTTCTGAAAGTTGTAGTTAGAATATTTCTCTATTTATTACTATTACTATTATTATAATCCAATGATCTATTGTTTACGGGTTTCGTGGTTTAACTATCAATTCAAACATCAAATCAAAGGGTCAAAAGTTGTTATTATTACATTTGACATCAAAGCAAAACTTATTCTTCTTTAAGGGTTAGGACATATTGAGAGTGCACTTTTATATATTTATAAACGTGTGTGTGTGTAAGTTAAGCACATATGTATGTACCATTTACTATTCCAGTTATGTTAACTATCTATCGGGAAGTTGTTAATGAATCCCTTTTACTAATAGCTGAGAATGAGTAACACAAAGGAAATAGAAACCAAAATAAAGATTAATACTATTAGAGCTGAAACCAGAATTGGGAATGCCTTAGAGTCGACACCGTGGATATTACTTAAGCGAACATTCCAATTTGATTTTTTCGATATCTACATGAGATAATCCAGACCAAAGTTAATCCTGCAATATCTGGAACTATAGCACACAGAGTGGTTCCTATTCAACTACCATCTGCTATGGATTTTCCAAAGTTTTATATAGGTTTCTCTAGTTTGGGTGGTAAGCTCTATGTTGGAACTGGGCCTTATATGGAAATGTGGGTATGGCTAAGCATTTATAGAAGATCTTTGATTTATTAGGCTTGAGTGATATTGTAAGAAAACAATTGGCTTCCTGGCATTTGCAATGAGAAGCGACAAATTGGAGGGAGATTATTACTTCAAAAGTCAACAAGGAGGACACAACATGGGCAGCGTTCGAAAGGAAGTCTGAGATTAAGTTAATATCGAGAGCTATGAAAGGATTTCTATTGGAAAAGTTTTGTAACACCTTGCATTTTTAATAAAAATAAATGACTGGTTAAAAGGGCATTTTGGTAATTTCACATAAAGCTAAAAACTTAAATTTAACAAATAAAGGAAATCTGATTTTCCGTTGCGTTAAGTAAAATTTTCTTGCCCAATTTCATATATGAAACGTCGGAATGGACATTGGATGAGGGATAAAGATTGTTTATCATAACACATATTTCAAGGAGAAACGGGTCAAGGCCCAAGTGGGTTGATGGGAAATTTTGGAATTTGTGTCTATTTAAGGGAATTTCCTAATCTTAGTTCACCTCATTCTCCAGTTCTCTTCACCCGCTTCTCCTAATCTCCATTTTTCTTCTTCCTCTTCAAACCTTAAAGTAAATCTTTCTAAACTAGTATCAAATCAAATCTCCTTATAAAAGTAGTTTTTAAATTAATAATAATGGAGGAAATTAATAAAAACACAAGCAAATCAAATAGAAGAGGTGGAATCAAATCAGAAGGGGAAACTTAAAGATTTCTATTGGGGGTTATCAAGACGTCGTATAAAGGTAAGTTGGTTTATCTAGAAATGAATATGATGTAGATAAGCTTTTGAATTTCATTTATATATCTACTTAGATCTAAACATGATTTGTAAACTGAATTGATAATTTTCAATTGAAGGTTTGTATGAATCATATAATTTGGAAATCTCTAAGATGTTATTTTAGTGATAGAATTTCTTATTAATTGGGGGGAGGGTAGAATAAATGAAGTTCATCCTTAAAATCATATAGATTTAAATTTTTTGTAATAGATTTGAATCAATTTAAATGCATTAAAGTGAATCTATACATATAGCTTGATATCATATAGATATGAATTTATGTAATAGATTTGAATTGATCTAGGTGAATAAAAGTGAATCTATTCATACAGCTCGGAATTATACATATCTAGTTTTGTGTAAAGATTTGAATTTATTTAGGTGAATAAAAAGTGAATCTATGTATATATCTTTAAAAATCATTTAGTTCTTATTCTATCAACTTTGAATTAAATTGAATATATGTGGATGAATCATTGAACAGTTATATACAATCAATTGGATAAATTGCGCACAATCTTTAGATATGATAAAAGTTGAAATCGTATATAGATACCTGCTTAAAAGTGGATTATATGAATTCAAAAGTTATAATTAAGTCTAGAAAGAAGAACTGGTGATAGAGGGTTAAAACTGGATTAGAATAACAATTTAAACATGTTGAAAAACCAAATTTTTGGAAAACCAGCTAACTGAAATTATAGACTAGTCAACTGAATTGCTTCGAGTAAAACACTAAACAAACCTGAGTCAAGCCTACAAGAAAACGGTTTATTTTCAGGATTGAATAATTGACTAAATTCCCCTTTAGTCGACTGATAATGTTGTCCAGTCTACTGAATGTGCAGTTGAACTTTGACCTGGTGCATGCCAAGTAGAATAGCTTTGTGATTCATTTTCCACTTCCTTAACTTTTTGGAGTTCACGTGGCTGCATGAAGCTGTGTAATGTGCAAGATTTTGTTTCCCACTTAGTTGACGTTTTGGAGTTCACCCTTCATAATGCAATATAATGTGGTACTCAACATGCCATGTGATTGTATCGTAATTAGTTGCTTCCATTGTTACAATAGTAGTTATGGTCGCATGTTGATGACTTGAATGAGGAACAGAGGCATTCGCGTAAGTAGGGTTTACAACTGTTTGATGAATGTACTTATGCAAGAATTCAAATTTTTTATTGACCCTTCATTGTTATTGGTTGAATGATGTAGGGAGTATAGTACACGTTTACCGTGGAGATAGTGCACTCGATTAAGAAACTTACCATCAGGATTATATACTTAATGTGTGCCTTGACATTGTAGACAAGTGTCCAGAGGTATGGGTTGTTACAAGTTTTCTCGCCTAAAGCAAGGAGAGGTATCTGTTGGAGAGTATATGGATCATAACGAGCTTGCAAGGTTTGGGTCTGCTTTGATTAATACCCTGAATAAGAAGGCAACGAGGTTCAAAAAAGGATCGAACTCCCTGTTTAAGGAGTTGACACTCAACCAAATTCCCTATGTTGCTACATTTGAAGGTTTAGTAGAAGCAACATTATTGAACCCTATCAACAGGGAAATGGCCGAGGATTAGCCAAAGGAGGCCAATCTACAGTAGGGAAAGCGTAAAAGCAAAGGACCTCAAGGGGACATGACAAGAAGTGGGTGACCACATGTAGGTGATGCAATATGAAGTGCCATAGTAAGGAACTATAGGGTGAATATTTCAAAGATCAAGTACTATAATTGTAACCATCTTGGTCATATGAAGAGTGGGTGCCCAACTTTTTCGAAGGAAGTACAAGTTGTTAAAGCTTATACAATAGATGTTATTCCAAGTGTTGGTATTATGCCACTATCTGCTTAAGCGACGGGAAAGAATATCATAATGGAACGTGTGTTATTACTATCTTATTCTTATATTCGTACTTTATTTAGCATAATTTCATCTCATTCGTTTCAAGTACATTGGTTGATAGTTTAGACCTTAGACCTCACATGTTGCATGAATCTATTATGGTGTTGAATCCTATTGAGGGATTGACCCATCTATCTTTAATTTTCCATGATTTGAATAGTTAAACATGGTGTAGAGTTCCTTTGTTATGCGTATGTAGTGAGTTTCTCGGGGTATGGATTGATTGTGGAAATGGACTAAATGACTCGTTATGGAGGTGATATTGGTTGTTATAAGAGGGGAGTTCAGATAAGAAATGGTAGAGGCATGGTCTTGTTGTTTGTAGTGAACTCGATATCTCTATTATGAAGGGTTATATGCATTTGCTCAACCTATCACAAGACGAATTATTATCTATCACATAGCACAAGAGCCCCAGATGTCTTTTTTAAAGTTTTTGGTCTTCCTCCTCGAAGATATATATATATATCAGAATTCTCAGGAAAGTCGTTGGGCTTATCATGATGCTACTTAGCATATGGCTCTAAAAGGGAGAAGGGAATTAAATAAGAAAATTTTCGAGTTATTGCATAAGGGTTTGTATTTGAAGGAGTATCTCAGAATAGGGAACGCCTATCGTTTTCTCTACTAAAGGGGAATACGAATTATTTGAGTGGGTAGTCATGCCATTCAGGCTAACTAACGCTCTAGGTATTTTGTTGATTTGATCAGTAGGGTCTTATAGGAGTAGTTAAATAAGTTTATAGGAATTTTTATGGATGACATTCATTTGTACTTTCGATGTGAAAAAGTGCACAACTTCATTTCAGAGAGATAAAAATGTTTTGAAAAGAAACCAAGTCAAGGAAAAATTCTCAAAATGTCACTTTTGGAGGAAAAAAGGTCCATTTTCTTGGCATGTAGTATGTAAAATCTTCTATTTCGAAACCTAAAAATGAACGTCAATGATGTTGCAGTCATCATTAGAATTATTTTCAAGCGAAAAAATAGGATCGGTTTTGTTAGTCCCTGAGAAGTTGGTTTTGATGACAACAACCTTAGGACTTGTTATGAAATATAAATACTAACATTATAGTTTAGATATATATATGTATATGTAGGATATAAATATGCAGGTACTGAGAATGAAGACTGTACAGTATAGAGACTCAAGATTGAAGACATCAAGATTCAAGACTCATGAGTATCAAGATATCAAGAGTTCTAGATTTCAATAGTACAAGACAAGTGTCGAGTCTAGAATTATGTTAAAACTCCTAGAAAAACACTAACATCTTAAAATCCACTTTATTCGTGGAATGGAATCCACTTCGAGCCTATTAAAGGGATGGAACCCTAAGTAGGATGGAACCTACGAAAAATCTAGTGGAACATCGTTTTGTATCCACTAACTTTTTATTCAAATGTTTTTACCAAAATTATATCTTGTTTTCAAAATGATTTTTAAATCTTCCTTTTCTAAAATCCAAAAACATCTATCCTGGTTCTAAATATTTTAGCCTCAAAATAATCTTTATTTTCAATATCAAATTATCCTTGATTTTAAACTATCTTTTAACTATTATATATTCAACTTTTAATATTTATACTTAGATTTAAATATGAAATTATAGTAAAATTTTATATATAGCAAAATATTATTCTCTATACTTATTTATGTATTTTAACTATGGTAAAGTATATTTATAAAGTTTAAAATAGTGTTAATACAAGATAAAAGTTATTTTCAAAGAAAAACAAATTATCAAAAATTCCTTAGGCATGTCGAAAACCCCTAGGGACCCTTGTCGACATGGTGTCAGTTAACTTCAAAAGTTTGAATTTCAAAAGAAGTGTCTATTCATCATAATCTTTTACGAATGGACATGGCTGTTGTTCTACTATAAATAGGGGATGTTTTTAACGAATTTATGTTCATAATTTTCTGATTTCACTTCTCTTCTTCTTCCACATTTCCTTATAAACAATTTTATCACTACTCTACCGAAATCACAATTGAATCTAACTAGATCATCTCTGGTTTGATTCTCTATCACTATCTCAACAAGATCCCAGTGCTATTCAGAGTTATAGATTTTCAATCGAGCGAGAAAAGGTGTGATTGTAGCCTGGAAAATCAATCAAGTGAGAAAATGTGTGATTGTAGCCTGGAAAATCAATCAAGTGAGAAAAGGTGTGATTGTAGCCTAGGAAATCAATTGGGTGAACTTGTTGCCCGTAAAATCAAGTATCTCTACCCAGAGGATTGTGAATCTGGAGTGGTGTACCTCGTGGCCTTGAAATCGAGGGTGTAATTGTAAGAATTGATTTTGAAAGGAAATCCGTACTTGTGTTGCGGGACTGGATGTAGGGTAACTCCGAACCAGTATAAAATCCGGTGTGTTCTTTCCTTTATTGCTTTTACTTTATATTTGCATCTGTGTTTGATTCTGTGATCATATCTGTGTCTGAATATTGCATACATTTGTGTTGAAATTAATATAAACTCAAAAAGAACTAGTAATTCCTTAAAATACTATTCACCCCCTCTAGTGTTAATTCTAGCCTTAAGATCCGTAATTCGCATTTCTCACAGGTTTTATTTTCAACAACATTAAGTAAGCATAACAACTAAATAAACTTACATTACATAAATGGTATTTACATTTTACATATCCCAAAACATGTCCACGTATGGGTAAGATATTATAAAATCATAGATAACAATGTTGTGCTTGACATATGAAGAAGATGACATGAACACTAAACCAGTTATACAATCAGGCTTAACCTAGTGGAATCAAAACAAAATTTATTATCTATTAAGCCTCATGCTTTATCTCTGGAGTGTTTATTCATCCACAAACAAACTTGTCTAAATAATAACTCAACCTACTCAAATGAGTACCCGTGAGTTGGGTCAAACATAAAGTCTAGTATGAGCAATACTATACTCTAAACACAAAACATAGTAAGGCCATGCCACCTAGCGAAACGGGTTTCCTCCTCACTAATGAAACACCATCGGTTTGATATATCAAACAGATGGAACATTATAACATGAATCATAATCACAAAACAACCTTTCATCATAAGTGTGCCCCACACCATCCCTTACATTGTGATAAGGTTTATAGTCATTTCTTTTTTTGTTTCCTCCAAAGCCTTACGTCAATACTCCTAATTAATGTCGAGGTTTGACATTTTAGGTTTTTTAAATCCCTGTATCATCGATTCTGCATAATGTCATGAAAAGGAATTTGGTTGCCACTTAGGCCTTACACCAACATTATCGAATATTGTTGTAAACTTATAATTTGTTGCCACTAAGGCCGTACACTATCGCTTCTACATATGATGTTGTATTTTTACATTATAGGTTGCTTCATTGACCTTGCACCATTCTACTTTCTAATTATTACATCTTTTACATTTTTGGTTGCTATATTAGCCTTACACTATTCTCTATTCTAAACTTAGATCAATATCATTCAATTCTTTAGATAAAACATTTTCATCTTTTCCTTTTTATATAATACAACTTATCATTTCTCAGCTTCCCCAGGCTAAGCTCCCATTTCTTATTTTCACATAAGCTATTACATTTAACTTACCTTTTTTCTTCATAATTTCATTACTATGAAATTCAAATTAAACATTTTGAAAATTTCTTCCAAAATGTTGCCCCAAATTTACAGACTTCAATAATTATTACTATCATTTGTTATTGCATGTCGCATTCGATAACATTGCATGTTTAACTCAGTGGTTATCACATATGTTTTTCAATAGCTATCGCATATTTAAATCAATAGCCATCGCATATTTAACTCAGTGGCTATCGTATGTTTAACTCAATGGCTATCACACGTCTCATTCAATAGTTATAGCATGCTCAACTTAATAGTTACTACATGTCTTATTTAATAGTTATCCAATATCTAACATTGGTGCTATCGCACTTCTAAAGCTATCGCATGTCCAGCTCGCTTGTATAAGTTGTCGCATATCTAAGCTATCGCATGCCTAGATACATGTTTAAGTTATCACACTTTTAAGCTAACACATGCCTAAGTTATCACATGCCTAACTTTAATAGTTATTGTAGTTATAACTTCAATGTTATTGCAAGTTTAGATTTTTAGGGCATCGCATGTATAGGCTTAAGTGTTATTGCATGTATAAAAATGTAAAATATGTAATTAAGTGGATAAATAATATTTTCATTAAGAAAGTAAATACTTCGACTAGTTCCTTACATTAATCATTGTTTGTCTGTTACTTTATATTATGCAAAATCTTTAAAGATAGACGATATTAGTTCCTTTAATTATGCATTAATTAATTATTTTTCTTCACTGTTTTCGTTAATTGAGTTATTTTCTACCCTACCATTTAGTTAATTACAATTCAAAAAATCCTGACAAAATTCCCGAAAATTCACAGAAAATCAAAAATGCCTTTCTTTACTTTCAGTAAAAGTTTAGACTAAAATATTAAGTTTTAATATTTTTAAATATTAATTTTTAGCCAAAATTACCCACTTTCAAATTAGAAAATTCATGTTAAATAATTTTCTCATCCAAAAACTATGAAATATAAAAACATCTTTGTTTTAATGTTAAAAAAACATATTAAAATTTCAAAGCATTCAAAGGAGGCTTCAAAGACTTCTAACTTAAGTGGTTAGAGGTGTGACGCTTTTGACCAAGGTTTTAGTGGTCATGGGTTCAAGCATCTAAGACATTATAATGAGTGCTCTACTCGAATAAGTATCACTCTTGTTATGTAAAAAAGGCATCAGAAGGAGGTTAATTCATATTTTACTCTTAAACGTATAAAAACAATGATGTTTAACGCTCAAACATATAGAAATTCATCCTAACATCTATAGATGTTCATAACTGAAGATTATGGTGTAATCGACCTTAATGCTACTTTAATACTAGATGGGGGTGAATAGTGTTTTATAACTTTTGTAAATCTTTTAACTTTGTTTCAAGATTTAAATTAAATCATAGATTATCAATACAGATCTATACTAATCAAGCAGTCATGGATGCACAGGTAAAGATAAAAGCAATAACAAAAGGTAAAGTAAGAGAGATGACACTCAGAATTTTATACTAGTTTTGATTAATGAATCATACATCCAGTCCTGTACAATACCATATAGATTTCATCTCAATCACATACTTTAACTAGGTAGCAAGCAAACCAGAATACTGTCTCGATCTCAAGGCTACGAGATACACCCTTTTGCCTTATGAGTTTGGGGTAAACTCTTTTGACTTACCAGGCAACCAGATCACCCACTATATTTGGATGGGATACTAAGCACACCTACTTGATTTGAATGGGCAATAAGCACACCAAAACAAATAAGAGTAAAGTTGTTGATTTACAAATACAAACGATTGTACTTGGGATACAAGATATCCTATAGCCCTTTTGATAGCAGTTTGATATTTGAGTTTGTAGAGAGAATGCTTCTAAAATAGTAAATAATTTGTAGAGAATCAATCTAGTAGTGTATGGATTGATTTTATGTAGTTCTGAAGAATCTGGTAAGTTTTCAAGAAATATTTCAAGGGAATAAAGAGTAAGAAGAAAATAAATTAGTTAGACAATTCGTTTACACTCCCCTTTACATAGTGAATGAACAAATTTATCTATTCATGAGAAGGTGTGTCCAAAAGACACCTCTTTTAAAATTTAAAAATAATAATTAACGGTCATTATGTCGACATACTAGGAGGGGTATGTCGACATACCCTTATAAAATTTGAAAATGATTCTCTTTTTTAAATTGTTTTCAAACTTCTATATTTTTGTAAAATAATTTAAACATAGTTTTTAAAATAATTTTAACGCATAAAAACTATTACAAAATATTTTTAATAATATATTTTGAATTTTAGATAATTTATTTTGATAAAATATCAAAGATCAGAAATTTGTGATAAAGATCAAAATCTTCTATCAGGGATTTTAACAATTTATCCTAATGGCTCATAACTATACACTAAAGTCTTGAGCTCTTCAAATCTTTGTCTTTAAACTCATGAGTCTTGATCATCTCTAAATCTTATACTTTAGTCTTTACACTGATCGGTCTTCAAGCTTAATTATTTTGTACCTATGTAATATTCTGCAATATATAGTATATAACTTGGCAAAACGTTAATATTTATATGGTTGTTGTCCTCAAAATCAATATTTGAGGTATTAACAATATTTCCTTTTTTGATGATGACAACCATGTAAATATTTCTGTACATAAAATACACCCCCTCCCGAGTTAAATAACTCTCCCTTAATATATGCATGTGTCATATTTTATATTCACCTTCCATTGTCATTAATAAAAATGGGTGAAAAAAAAACTTCCCCTAAATTAATATACTTATGAATTATGGTGTCAAAATTAACATTTAAATTCTAAGCAAAAAACTATATATACGTTGTGATTAGATTATATATAAGGCATATATTTATGGCAATACTAGTCATTTCAAAAGTGGTATGTTCAGAACATATATTTAGGACATAGATTGAGTAATGATTAAATTCAAGATCATATATTAAATATTGTAGACCCTAGATAAATAAAACAAGGCAAACTTTATTAATCATTCCAAAATACAAATCAAACTATTATATAATCCAAAAATACAAACAAACAATCCTAAACAAACCACGTCAAACAATATATACAAACCTATAACAATCCAAACCTAACTATATTATGTATTTACAAACCAATCAAATTCAAATATATAAGTTTTAAAATAGACACCTATAAATTTTAAACAAATTTGAATATTAGATTTTCCTTCGTACTTTAACTCATTCTTCGGATCGAAAGATTGGATTTATTTTGATGACATCCCAATCTTCTTACTCCATGTTTGCTTTGGAGTTTGAGCACTATGAGTTGTTGTTTTGATCATCTTTGATAAAAGAGGAAATAACCGACGAAGAGCATCAAAATGTCTCTCTTGTTCCTTTATCATTTGTATTTGACTTAATTTCTAATGCCTTTGATTTAGGAGAATGAAACAGAGAGCATCTTTGGAAGATTGATATGTTTCTTCGAAGTTTTCACAAATTTTTTGATATGGAGAACTCATTTTTATAAAAGGAAATGTTTAGAATGGAAAGAGATAAAAAATATGAATCAATGTATGAATTTTTCTGGAAGAAAATGGGTAAAATAGAGATGAAAATACAGATAAAATAACTGATTTAAAAGTAGTTACCAATTTTTGAAAATTAATTTATTTTTTCAAAAATTGCTAGTATATGTCGACATATGTATATGGGGTGTGTTGACATATGTACCTTAATTTGCAAAATTTATGTTTTTGTTCTAATTTTGTTTTATACTTAATACTATTCTATTTTAATGATTTGCAGAGACTAAGATAACATTATTGAACAGAAAGAAGTAAAATTTTAAGTTATTTTCATTAATATGAAAGAGAAGTACATGGATATAATAGAAAAATAGATGAAAATAGCATGAAATAAAATTAGAAAAACATACTACTAAGAAATACAAAGGTAGATAAAAGACCTAAGATGATGATGATTGTTATCCCGCCTTTTAGCAAAGCCGTGATACCACAAAATCGACCGAGAAGCCAAAGACAATTCGTCTCGAAGAATGGTCAATTCAACATCTCAACAGAGCAAGTCCTGCTGATTGTTTTTTCAAATAAGATCCGCTACGGGGTTCGACCTGCCCGGTCAGGTCGCAGGGGTCCAAGGGGCAGTGCCCCCGGCGGGGTGCGGGGCAGCTCCCCTTCCGAAACGGTACGTTTTATTTACTACTGAAGAGCGACCTACTACTTTGAGACCTACCAACCTAAAGGTCCCAGCGACCTACGACCTAAAGACTCTGCGACCTAACGACCTAAAGGACTTAACAACCTACTAGTTATAACGAGCTAGCGACCTAAAGGAAGGAGCGACCTAGCTACCGAAAGGACCAAGCGACCTAACAGGTGGCAACCTACCAACCTAAGAGAATCTACGACTTAACGACCTAACGAGATAAGCGGGCGAGCGACCTAACTATGGAACGGTTCTAGCAACCTAAAGATGTATGTTGCTAAGCGACCTAAGGTGCGAAGCGACCTAAAGATGTATGTTGCTAAGCGACCTAAGGTGCGAAGCGACCTAAAGATGTATGTTGCTAAGCGACCTAAGGTGCGAAGCGACCTAAGGTGCGAAGTGACCTAAGACGCGAAGCGACCTAAGCAAGTTCATCTCCTTAGGTCGGGAGCGACCTACCCTAGGTCGTGTGCGACCTACCAATTCACTCAGAAGAAGACCAGGTGCTACCCTGTTTAGCCGTCTACCGCGACTTAAGGTATCCCGCGACCTAGCGACTTAACTTCATACTGAACTAAAAAGCTTACGACCTAAGAAACGAAGCCAGTTTCCTAGGTTGCCACCGACCTACGACCTATACTAGGTCGCACACGATCTACTTACTCGTTCAGAAGAAACCAAGCGCAATCGAGATAAGTCAGATCCCATCCCCTAGGTCGTTGCCGACCTACGACTTACTTTAGGTCGTGCATGACCTAGGAATTATGCGATTTGGTTCTGCCCAGATTCTTCCCTATAAATACTAGAGCTACTCCAACGGCAAGAGGACTTTTGGCTGATCTTCTGAAGCGCTGTTACTCTGCTGAATTCTTAACTCCTCCAACATTTCAATCATCGAAGATTCTTCATCAACAGTTCTACTTCATTCAACATGGATCCAAAGAGCAATCCATCATCAAAGTTCTAATCTCTTGCTTTGATTGTGTTGTAATCGTTGAAAAGTGTTGTAAAGGTGTTGTAACCGAGAAATCGTGTTGTAAAAGTGTTGTAATCTTGTAAAAGTGTGCTCAAAGAACATAATGAAGGATGTAAAGTAGATGTAGGCTTAACTTTAGGCCGAACCACTATAAAAATTGCTGTCTCTTTTACTGTTTTTTTCCTTTTCTGTTTACTTTTAGTTCCCGTGTAGACGGGTGGTGCTTTCACTAGATTACTCCAGACACCAGGGTGTTAGCGTTATACTTTTTTAGCGTTAACATTTTGGTGCTTTCACTGAGAATTGAACTCAGGAATTCTGTCAACCAAGAGTTGGACCCGAGGGATTAGGATTGAGATTCGAAGAATTATGGCAAGGCGATCGAGTAGATTACAAAGGCTAGAGAGTAGTCAGCATAGAGGTAGTCAAGGGGCTTCTTCGGGAGCAAACCAAACTTCAGCCTTCGTGACCAGGGACGAGATGGAGGCAATGATGAAAAGGCAAGAAGAGTTAATCCAGGGTTTGTTTCACCAGATTGGGCAACTTGGAGCACAGAATCAGAGAGGAACAGAAGCCCAACAAAAAGAACAGATTCCACCATCACCTCGTGAACTCGGGGGGCAAGACGAAGGCAATGGATGAGGACTACAATTTGGAGGCAACGACAGATTGGTGGAAATGGTCAAAAGAGCCATGAGAGGTGGTTTGGTAAATAAAGACTTGGAGGATGTGAATAAGAGTCCTTTTACCACAATAATTAGGCGAGCTAAGAACCCACCAGACTTTAAGCTACCATCATTGGACATGTATAATGGAAGGACGGACTCTACAGTTCATCTTACAAAATATATGAGGCATATGGAAGTGCTGGGGGCATCAGAGGAAGTTATGGCTCGGTGCTTTCCGTTGTACTTGGCAGATATTGCGGCATTGTGGTTCAGACAATTGGAAAGTGGATCTATCGGAACGTGGAATGATTTGTGTAACGATACGACTTTTCGACGCTCGAAAGTCGACATTAATACGTCCACTGTATCAAATGCCGCGCAATCAAATGCCGAAAAACCGAACCATTAGGGTTTAAAGAAGAGGTAGAAGAAGACAGAAAAAAAAGAAAGAACAGAAACACAGAATCAGAGACAATATCAGAATCTCACATTTCGCAGCGGAACAATATATAATAGATAAATCAATAGTCTTTTAAACAAAGAACTATATCAGTTTATACAATACATCAATCAGAGTCAATATACAACTCGATACAACAATGGACAGTTATATAAATCTGTCCTCATACATAATACACAATGGAATAAAATAAACAAGTACGGTAGTACGCTTCGCCATCCAGCTTATCCCCAAAGCTCCAGAATATCCAGAATATCCTGATAAAGATAACTCTAGGCTGCCCGTATGGAAAATTATGGGCACCCAGAGTTTAGAAGGGAACAATAAACTCCGAGTCAGTCATGGTGACTAGTGTGAGATCGTAAAACAGTTATTTTCACAAAGAGAATAAAACAGATTCGCAATGGTTTTGGAAAATGAAACTACCATAAGACCTCCCGCCACACACACAATGCAAACGCAGAATTGGAGGAGATTTCTTCTTATGATAGTCAAAGATGCTTACTACGCCAATCAATGGATATTATTATTAATGTCTAGTGTAGAAAACATTTCGAAAGTATAATATTAATCTTAGCCAGCATACGACCAGTATCGTATGCCTACTATAGCTACCATCTAAACAGTGGTGACCACCATAAGTAAATGGCAGGTTCTACAACTAAAACCGTACAAGTTCCGTAGTGGGAAATGGATTTCCAACAAATGGTCAGGCTAAGGAACTTCCTTTCCGACTGCCACATGGGATTGCCTTTGGCTGGACGTCCCGAGAGACAAACTGCTCTCTGCCAACAAAGCCGGGTTACCCCTGTAACTAGGTAACTCACGAATATGTCATCCCCCGGTCCTTTGGGACCTTTATCCGAGCGCTCGGTAACCAACATCACACATAATAAATAAAGTGTGTTCACATGAGTAAGTATCTGGGCTCCATACCATGATACCACCCCTTTCCAGAAGGAAATGACATACCCTAAAGGGCGCGACCCTCATAACCTTGCCGCAACATTCCTGTTTCGACCATTTCCGGGTTGTGAGGCCCTGACGAAGTCTCGTCCACAAAGCTACGGTTTTTCACAAAGCCACGCTTTGATCACAAATGATCAATAAATGATCATCATTACAGCAACACTCAGCATGCCACATTACCAAATTGGGAATATATCGCTGATAAATTTCAACTACATAACCTCTGAGCTCGTACGTCTCAGAGAAGGGTGTTAAGCTAAGAGAATAAATTCTCCGCCACCAACAGAAATGTATTTGAAAGAAATCGGCTATATATTTCAAAACGTAATGTCAGACATGTAACCATACAAGTCTGTTCCGGGTTCGAACAGAACCGAAGGCACTTCCGAAGAAGCCCTTGCAATCCGGATATTCACAATCCCGATAAAACTTCCCATCACAAAGGAAATCTCAATACCGTAGCTAACGGTGCAGAGACAATTGATAGGTCATCCTATCATTTTCACAAATACTCGGTCTTCACCACCGGTCTTCAATACAATCCATATCGTCGTATTATTATTCGGAATGGTTTATCTGACACAAAGGTCCTTTCCCGGCTAAACCGAATAATAAGCGTTTGTTTTAAAAACAAATCAAATGCCATTTCAAAGGCAATATTGATAGTCGGTGATTTAACTATCAACAATATTCACAACAATCATCTAATTTAAATAATTTTCCCAAATTATTAAATTTTCAAATATCTTCGAAAGATATATATATTTCCACACTTCAACATTTGAAAACCAATTTCAAATCACATTTTCACACTTCATCACAAAATGGTCCATTTAAACCAATTTAATAAATCCTTATCGATTTATCTCAAATTTACATTCCAAAACTGTAAATTTATTTCCACACTTCATCACTTTGAAAACCGATTCCAATTCATATTTCTCACACTTTAAAAATAAATCAACATTTATTTTTAAAACAAATTTCCCTTTCCTTTATAAATTCTATTCGGAATTTACATTCTCAAATATTCACTTTCAACACCAAATCGACTTTCAAATTGATTTCTCAATTTTATTTCAAACTCCAAATCAAATTCCAAATTGATTTCTAAATTTACTTCAACACCGAATCAAATTTCAAATTGATTCTAATTTTAATTCAAACCCCAAATCATTTTACAAATCGATTTTCAATTTATTCTCAACACAAAAATCAATTTTCCTTCAAACACCAAATAAATTTCCAAATCGATTTCTCAAAGATTTATTTCCAAATACCAAATCAATTATCAATTGGATTTCTAGAAATTTACCACTTTTAAAAAATAAATTCCTTAATCTTTTCCAAACTCTTTAAAATTCCAATTTCAATAAATTTTCCAACTTTCGAATAATACTATTCAAAATTCATTTATACAAATCTTTCCCATATTTTGGAAATAAATCGATAAGATTTCATAAATTAACTTTACGCTTTTAAATCCCTTATTTTAAATTTATTCAATTATTTCAAAAAGAATTTACTAAAAATTCCAGCTTTAATTTCAAAAATCCAATTTCATTTATTTCTGGTATCCAACGATACCAAAAATACATTCGGCTAAATTTAGCCTTCAAAAATTCAATCACAGATATAATCATACACAGATTATAAATAATCAATCACACAACATATGAAACCAATTCAAATGTTTTGAGGAATCCTATTGGATCCCTCCAACCCATTTCCCTGCATCCACAGATGTTAGTACAATACCAATTCCACTTCGAGGTGGAATATCGCGGTATATGGGATTTATAAAAATATCATCCGCTATTATGCGACGCAATAAGGTCTCATCCGCTATATAATGCGGGAAATCAATCACCAATATATACATATGCCAATATATATATATATATATATTGCTATATATATATATATATTGCTATATATATAGATATATCCTACTATATCTAATATCACATCCAAACAACAATCAATCAATAACTGCAAAAATCAAATTTCCAATTTGAGTGAGGAGATCTCACCTTTGCTTTTATTTTGCAATCCATTTTCATTTCAGCTTATTTTCTCCACTGGATTAGACCTTGTATAACATTATACAGTTTATCAATATTCGAATTAAATCGAACACTTAAATTATCATTCTATTTATTTACTTAACCAAAATTTTATTTTAACTAATTTTCCTTTTAAAATTAATTTAACTAGAATTTCAAATTGAACTAAATTTCCTTTTTAATAGATTAATTAACCAGTGACTTATGTTTAAACTAATGGTTTTAAATCTTAAGCTAGCTTCCTTTTAACAAATTTTAAAAATCGTTAAACAAGTAATTTTTACGGTTAAATCACCTAATCCATTATTTTAGTTTCAAACTAATGACTTATAAAAAAAATATCTTAGTAAACTAGAATAACTTAAACTGATCAATTAAGCAAGTTAACCATCAAAATCTATTAATTTAAATAAATTAGTAACTTAAAATGGGTATATGTATATATATATATATATTTTTTAAACTTCTTACTTACTTAACATAGTCTATATAGATCTTAAACTCCTCATATTAAATTTTCTGTTTTACTGTGCATATATATTTTCTTCCTTTTTCTTTTGATTTTTATATACATATTTATAAATTAGGCTAAACTGAGAAAAGGAAAAATCAAGGATACCTCCTTGCCGACGAGCCACTGCTGCCATCAAACGAACCCCGTAACCGGCATTGCCGCGACTCCCAAATCGATCGACTTCCTAGCCCTTGAATGTCGCCACCAACACGGCCATAGCTTCACCACGCCGTACCCCTGTTCGACCTGGCTGCGACGTGCATCGAAACTCCCCACCATCGCAGTCTTCGCGACTTGCCTGCACACGAATCTCGAGTTCGCCCAAACCCACCTTGCGAGCATCCAGCTCGCCTACGCGACAGTGCCTCTTCCTTCGCGAATCCCCACGTCAATAGTCGCACGCGACCCAGTCGCTCGCGTGTCCTTGGTTTTTTGATTTCAATCGGCCTCGTTCCTCTTTGAACCTCGAACGATTGATTCCCCAGGCTTCGGCCATTTATTTATTTATACGAAACGAATTGAGTCCCGTTTTCGTTTTAATTGAAAGGAAGCAGTGGGGGAGATAAGGAATTTGCTGTTTAAAATTTTGAAGGCAGTGGTAATTAATTTGTTTTTCTCTGAATAATTTCTGTTTTGATTTCTTTTGAACGAGATGGGTATACTTTTAAAAAGAAAGAACAGAGGGAACAAAATTACGTGATTTTGCAGAGAAAAAGTAAGTCGGTATTGAAAAATTGATTAAAAATTTATATTTTTATATTCGAAAATATCCCGTTATATTATATCAGCGTGTTTGCTTATCGTACTATCACACGACAGCTCCAATCACCACGAAAATTGAAATTCGATAATAATACAATATTACGGATCCAATGGAACTGGTTTCGTCGAATTCCGAGACTGTGCCCCGGAACGCTATTTTTAAATATCAAATTAAACGATAAAATTCAAAACTAAACAAAACGGTTTCAAATTCAATTCTGAAAGTTCGATTACCTTCAGAATTATCAATATAAATTTTCAAAGCCTTGAAAATATTTTTAATCGGCTGAAAATTGAAGATTCAAATTTTTATTCAACTTTCAATAGATTAAAATTTATAATTTAATCGCCAAATTCATAATTATATTGGATATTCAAGCTAAACCAATATTCAAATATTTAAAATCTAAATATTTTATTTTCAAATGTTCAAAAATTCTGGGTCGTTACAATTTGATTGAGAAGTTTATGAGGCAATTCAGGGTCCACATCTCGAGGCCCAAGAATGTTATGAGTTTGACAGCGCTGAAGCAAAGAACTGGAGAATCTTTGAGAAGTTTTTTGACGCGATTCGACGCAGCTGCGGCATCGGTGGATCGACCAGATCCATCTATGGTCTTGATGGCAGCTGCGTTGGGCATAGCTGACGGTACAAATTTCAAGGATTCGCTGACAAGAGATCCCCCTATGGATCTAGGGGAATTTTACCATGAGGCTGAAGGATTTCTACGATTAGAAGACGCAAAGGCTGAAAGAGAAGAAGGAGAAGGAATTGATGTTTTTGTAGTCAAAGGTGGGAATCCTCCTGAGAAAGGTGCAGAAACTAGCAAAGGTAAACGAAAGGCTGAGGATGACAATGACAGATCATCACGACAGCGAAGGGGACCAAGATTCACCTCATACACAGAATTGAATGAGACTTTGGAGCGGATCTACCAAAACACTAAGGGACAGGTTCCTTATCGAAAGCCAATTAGGAGAGATCCAACTAACAACGAGAGAAAGTCGGACAAGTACTGCTTGTTCCATGAGCTAAATGGTCATAGCACGAATGACTGCAGACACTTGAAAGACGAAGTTGAGGGACATATCCGAGATGGTCTGCTATCGCAATATGTAAAAAAGAAAGATGCAACGGTGGAACAAGAATGTCCGCCTCCTGCACCAACAAGGGATGACTCAGGATCAAGGCGTCAGCTTGTTATCAATTGATTGAGGTTACGACGAATGAGTAGAAAACTCTACATCGACACAATTAAGTTGTTCACACATGTATGGGACCGCGAACGATCCCCAGGCATGCTCTGATCCAACTATAAATCATATCGATGTAGATTTTTGCACTCGGACGTCAATTCTTTGTTTTTGAGTTTTAATTCTGATGATTGACTACTTTACTTTCATATTTTGCTTCAGATGACTGATTACTTTGCTTTCATGTTTTGCTTCCAATGTTTGTAACTCTATATTGCTTTCATGCTTTGCTTCTGGTGTTTGAGTTTGACCCTACTTTGCTTCTGATGTTTGCTTTCATGATTTGCTTCTGATGTTTGACTTTTCCAGACATTTCTACTTGACAACTTTTCAGTTGAATATTTGATTTTGATGATTTTGCAATGATTAAGCCCTACGAACAGGCACCCGACTTCGAACAGTCACAAACTTGCCTCGAACAGGCACCCGACTTCGAACAGTCACAAACTCGCCTCGAACAGGCACCCGACTTTGAACAGTCACAAAATTGCCTCGAACAGGCTCCTGACTTCGAACAGTCAAAAACTCGCCCCGAACGGCACAATTCATTTAACCTCAAATGGCTCGATCCCGAATGGTCGTCATTTGAGGTCTGTCCCTTGACCGAGCACGGTCGTGCTTTACTACAAATGGCTCGATCCCGAACGATCGTCATTTGAAGTAAGGCGCTTGACCATGAACGATCACATTTTGTCTCACTTGACTCGATCCTGATCATCATATGAAGTTAAGCGCTTGACCGCGGACGACCGCACTTCACTTCAAATGGCTCGATCCCGAATGATCGTCATTTGAAGTTGAGCGCTTGACCACGAGCGGCCGCACTTTACCTCAAACGGTTGTCATTTGAGCTCACTTGACTGCGAACGGTCGCACTTTACCACAAATGACTCGATCACGAATGGTCGTCATTTGAAGTAAGGCGCTTGATCGCAAGTGGCCACAATTCATCACATTTCACTTCGAATGGCTCGATCACGAGCGATCGCCATTTGAGGTCCGCCCCCTGACCGGGCACGGTCGCACTTTACCTCGAATGATTCGATCCCGAACGGTCATCATTTGAAGTAAAGCGCTTGACTATGAACAGCCACATTTTACCACAAATGACTCGATCCCGAACGATCGTCGCACGGATTTAGACGCTTGACCGTGAACGGTCGCACTTCACCAAAAATGACTCGATCACGAATGGTCGTCGTTTGAAGTTAGGCGCTTGATCATGAACGACCGCGTTTCATCCCAAATAGCTCGATCCCAAACGGTCGTCATTTGGAGCCATATAAAACTGTCAATTCCTTTGCAGGTTATCAAAAGGATATGAACATCCAGCTTATGGCATTTCAAAACACACCTTCCTACCGCAAGGCATGTTTTGGGGGGCAAATGTTATCCCGCCTTTTAGCAAAGCCGTGATACCACAAAATCGACCGAGAAGCCAAAGACAATTCGTCTCGAAGAATGGTCAATTCAACATCTCAACAGAGCAAGTCCTGCTGATTGTTTTTTCAAATAAGATCCGCTATGGGGTTCGACCTGCCCGGTCAGGTCGCAGGGGTCCAGGGGGCAGCGACCCTGGCGGGGTGCGGGGCAGCTCCCCGTCCAAAACGGTACGTTTTATTTACTATTGAAGAGCGACCTACTACTTTGAGACCTACCGACCTAAAGGTCCCAGCGACTTACGACCTAAAGGTCCCAGCGACCTACGACCTAAAGACTCTGCGACCTAACGACCTAAAGGACTTAACAACCTACTAGTTATAACGAGCTAGCGACCTAAAGGAAGGAGCGACCTAGCTACTGAAAGGACCAAGCGACCTAACAGTTGGCAACCTACCGACCTAAGAGAATCTACGACTTAACGACCTAACGAGATAAGCGGGCGAGCGACCTAACTATGGAACGGTTCTAGCAACCTAAAGAATTATGTTGCTAAGCGACCTAAGGTGCGAAGCGACCTAAGGCGCGAAGCGACCTAAGCAAGTTCATCTCCTTAGGTCGGGAGCGACCTACGACCTACCCTAGGTCGTGTGCGACCTACCAATTCACTCAGAAGAAGACCAGGTGCTACCCTGTTTAGCCGTCTACCGCGACTTAAGGTATCCCGCGACCTAGCGACTTAACTTCATACTGAACTAAAAAGCTTACGACCTAAGCAACGAAGCCAGTTTCCTAGGTCGCCACCGACCTACGACCTATACTAGGTCGCACGCGATCTACTTACTCGTTCAGAAGAAACCAAGCGCAATCGAGATAAGTCAGATCCCATCCACTAGGTCGCTGCCGACCTACGACTTACTTTAGGTCGTTCATGACCTAGGGCTTGTGCGATTTGGTTCTGCCCAGATTCTTCCCTATAAATACTAGAGCTACTCCAACGGCAAGAGGACTTTTGGCTGATCTTCTGAAGCGCTGTTACTCTGCTGAATTATTAACTCCTCCAACATTTCAATCATCGAAGATTCTTCATCAACAGTTCTACTTCATTCAACATGGATCCAAAGAGCAATCCGTCATCAAAGTTCTAATCTCTTGCTTTGATTGTGTTGTAATCGTTGAAAAGTGTTGTAAAGGTGTTGTAACCGAGAAATCGTGTTGTAAAAGTGTTGTAATCTTGTAAAAGTGTGCTCAAAAAACATAATGAAGGATGTAAAGTGGATGTAGGATTAACTTTAGGCCGAACCACTATAAAAATTGCTGTCTCTTTTACTGTTTTTTCCCTTTTCTGTTTACTTTTAGTTCCCGTGTAGACGGGTAGTGCTTTCACTAGATTACTCCAGACACCAGGGTGTTAGCGTTATACTTTTTTAGCGTTAACAATGATGATGATGAAGAAGAAGAGTTTTCACCAAGTTTCCTAACGATCTTTATAAAGTATTTGTCCACTTTGTTCGATAGAGAAGTGAACTTTTTACTAAATGAACGTTTAAGCTTCTTTTGTTTGTTGAAAATCTTTTCTTGGTTCTTGAGAATCTCTTTGTTGGAACAACGAGAAGTTTTGTTAAAGCTTTCTAAGGAAGTGTCCATCTCTTCCTCTTCTACGTCTTGCTCTTCCTCCTCTTCAATTTCCATTCCATCACTTTCTTCTTCTTCTAGAATCTCTTGCTCTTCTTCCCTTGCTAATTTTTCTTCCTTTTTAGAAAGAGATTCATAGGGTTCGAATTCAAGATGGATGTTCATAAGTGAGAGGTTGTTTTTGTTGAAAACTTTGTGATGCAAAATGTTTTCACCTCTTAGATCGGTACCAAAATAATTGAAAATTCTAGTAAGATTCACAACATGGTAAAGTGTATTCTCATGCCCAGATATTCTTTTTAGACAGTTATCCAATATCACTTGAGCCCAATTTATATCATATTTTCCAAAAATCCAAAAGGAGCTTTGAAAACTAGTTGAGTGGGGTTGTTGTAATTTCTCGTCCTTGGTCATTACATTGTTGTAAAATAAACTCACTAGTCTTGCTTTATGCCTAAGATTCTTGCCTTTAAAATCATACTCTTCATCATTAGAAAATAAATCGTGCATAACTTCTCTATTACCATAATTAATTTAAAAAGTGAAGACGTCATTTCCACTACTTTTACAACTAAAAATTTGACAATCTAAAACCATAGTAGCGTCTTTTACACTACTCCAAAATTCATCTTCTTTTCCTTGAAATTTTTTTCCATTCAAGTTAGGATAATTTTTTTTAACCAAATCGGGATAGCAATCAAAATTATTTTGAGATAAGTCGGTTAAACTAAAAATACTATTATCTAAAGAAAGATCTTGTAAACCATAAGAAGAAAAAAATTTGCAAACCTTCCCGAAAATACTTTTTCATAAGTAGCATACTCAATATAAGTTTCAATGGACTCTTGATCATTATGAGGTTGACTTTTAATCTTTTTGGTAAGCCTAATGGCTTTGGATGAGGAGGGTTAGTTTGCAGAAGAAATTGTTGAATTGTTTTGGGGAGAGAGAATAAAGAATAATTTTGAATTTTGAAATTATTTGTTTATAGAAGATGAGATAGGATAGAATGAATAGGCATGTGATAGATGAAAATATAGCAATTCAAAATTTGAAATTAATGCAAGAGAGGAAATTTAAAAAGTTTGAATTTCGAAAAGATCCTCAAAATTCTGCCAGGTATGTCGACATACACTTGTGACACATATCGACATATGGGCCAAAATTTCAAAGTTAAACTAAGGTAGTAAATTCCTATATATACATAATTGTATACTTAAATACACTCATTATTATTATTAATCTATATTTATTTTTAAATTCAATAATTCCAAATAAATGAAATAAAAATTAAATGTAAAAAGTACCACTTTTTGTTATTTTCCTTTGTTCTGATCCAGTTAACCTTCTATTGCTGTGAAACACATGTTAGCATTCTCGATGTTTGGTTCATTTTCATTCGAAGTTGTATTAGAATTATATAAAGTTGTAGTGTAAGCCCTGTTCTCCTTTTGGATGAATCAATGATAGGCGTGATCTTTGATTCCTTTTGACATGGACACTCTCTTTGTAGAAGACTGGGTTCATCACAATTGTAACACTTAATCACAATTCCTTTCTAGAATTTTTGTTTTCAGGTCTATGTAGGTTATTCATTTTCCTATACTATAGAAACATTTTGAAATTCCTAGTCATAAGAGAAATTTCATCATCATTGTCATCATCTGAGTCCTGATTGTCTGTTGTTGCATTGAAGGCAATCGATTTCTTTTTGTTGCTCTATTTTTTCTTCCACCCTGCAACTGTGCTTCATAGGACATTAGATTACTTATTAATTCTTCAATTTTTAAAGTACTAATGTCATTAGCCTCTTCTATTGCTAATGTTTTTGATCCCACTCCGAAGAGAGTGAATTAAGAACATTTCCGACTTGGTCCTCTTTAGGGAAATTTTTACTTAGTGAGACTAAAGAATGAACTATATCTTGAAATCTAGAATACATATCAGAAATAGACTCATTTTGTTTCATTTTAAAAAATTGAAATTGATTAGTTAACATGGAAATTTTTGTCCGTTTCACTTTATTAGTGCCCTTATTTGTAACTTGTAGTGTTCTCCAGATTTCATTTACAGACTTACAAATAGGGACTATATTAAATTCATTTTTATTTAAGGAACAAAATGATTGGCCTTAGAATTATTTAGTGCATGCGTCTTTTGGTCAATAGTCCATTATGAAAATTTAGTTTGGGCTCCTGTATATTCACTCTGTGTAATATTCCAAATTACTAAACCACTAGGCTGTAAATAATACTTCATTATACATGACCAATAAGTATAATTACTACTATTAAATAGTAAGGCTCTAGCAGTTGATTGTCCTACAAAAATGTTAGAAAGTGAACTACCGGTGTTACTAGTCATTTATATTTTGCAAAAATCGAATTACAAAATTTTGAAAATGTAAAGCTCTGATACCAAATTAGGGTTATAGTGTAATGGATCTTAAGGCACTTCAACACTAGAGGGGGTGAATAGTGTTTTATAACTTTTATGAATCTTTTTAACTTTGTTTCAAGTTAAATTAAATCATAGATTATCAGCACAGATCTATACAGATCAAGCAGTCACATATGCAATCACAGGTAAATATAAAAGCAATAACGAAAAGTAAAGTAAGAGAAATGACACCATAAATTTTATACTAGTTCGAATGAACCAATCATATATCTAGTCACATATATATACTATATAGATTTCTTTCAATCACCTACTTTAACTAGGTGGCAAGAAAACCATAATACGATCTCGATTTCAAGGCTACAAGATACACCCACCTGTTTCACGAGTCTAGGGTAAACTCTCATGATTTACTGAACAACATGATCGCTAACTAGATTTCGACGAGCTACTAAGCACACCCAAACAAATAAGAGTAAATCTGTTGATTTCAAAATACAAATAGTTGTGCTGGGGATACATGATATCTTATTGCCTTTCTGATAGAGGTTTGATCTTTGAGTTTATAGAGAATGCAACGACCCATTTTTTCGGCCATTTGATTTTGAATACTTAAATGGTTTCAAATGTAGAATTTGGAATATAAACTGATTTTTGAATATGAAGATTTTGGTGGAAATCATATACTGAATGTAAATTTCAAATATAGCGATCTATCGTGATGCGGAAATGGTGAATAATTGAAATTTTGAGTTGGATATTAATCGATGATTTCTAATGTTGATATGAATTCTATTTGAAAAAACTGGAATTTCAAGTGATTTCGTCCATTTTTGAAATTCGTCGATTTAATCGACGCGTTAAAATAACGATCCGGGGCACAGTCTCGGAATTCGACGAAACGAGTTCCATTGGATCCATAATAGTGTATTATTATCTGATTTCAAATTCCGTAGCGACTGGATTTACCGTTTGGTCATACGAGATAGAAATGCATTCAAATTAATATCCCAAATTTAATATAATAATTGGGTTCAAAAAGCTATCTTCCACATACGATCGAATTAGGTTTCGAAACTTGTTCCATTGCGTTCGAAATAGGGGTATAATATTAGGAACACCAAGTGGCACGCCTCAATAGGTGTTCGGGATTTCGAGTTATGCAAAACGAGATATTTTGAGTATTCATATATATATATATATATATATATATATAATCAATCAAATGTCAACTTTTAGCCGACCTAGCAAGCCACCCTAGTCTGAATCGTGCCGCTCTCATAAAAAGGGGCTTCGATCTTCAATTTAGCTCGGTTGATATCCTCAACTCTATATGATTATGTTTGGCTAGGATCGGGCGATGAGGAGGGTTGTTCGTTAGTCTAGGCGAGGGTACTTTGAGCTATGATCGAATGTTATGGAGGTATGACTATCGTAAGTGGCAAATTGGAAGGTGGATTTGTGTTTAAGGGAGAAATTAGCACCATGAGATGGAGTTTCATGGCTCGCGGTGGAGAGTGGAGGATCGCGTCGTTCAGGCCAACGACCAAAGACCTCCAGGTCATGATCTTTCTCGTGCGAGTGGGTAGAGCGTGATGGTGTGTGTTGGGTAGAAGAAGTGACTAGGAGGAGTTTGGTGGGGTCGCGGTGGTGGCTGGTGCTTTGAGACGGCGATCAGTGGAAAGGGGCAGACTGGGTGGTTGGTTCGCAAATGAGAATATAGGGAAGGAGATTAACGGCAGTTAGTTTTAGTGATGGTAATTATTCGTTAATCTTGTGATTAAGGGAAATACTTATTTTATTTAAATCGAATGTTTATTAATTTAATTACTTGCTCATACGAGGTCGGATTTGGACGCGGATTTTTGCATTACACTCGTATCGACGAGAGCTTCGAAATGAAATTGGTTTGGAATTTTTTGGAGTCAGCTGGTATTTTAGATTTAAATCAAATATTGTTCGATTTAATTTAAAATTGGAACGGATTGCAAATAAAAAAATCAAGGTGAGTAAATCTCACTCATTTTGGATTTCTAAGTTTAGTTTATAATAATTAAAATTAATTATTGGATGATTGGTTGAATTGATATATTATTATAAGTTGAATGTTATATTATATATAGCAGTATATATATTAGTAGTTGGGTATATTCCCGCCGTTGGAGCGGATGAGACACTATCCGCATAATAGCGGATGACCATATATTACCGCGATATTCCGCCTCGTAGCGGGATTGGTATTTTATGTTATATAACATCTGTGGATGCAGGAAAAATAGGTTGGAGGGATCCAACTGGATTCCTCAAAAATATATTGATTGTTTCATATATAGTGATATATGATGTGATTGAATAATCTGTTATGGATTGTTGTGTGATTTGATATATTGGATGCTATAGTAGCACTGGCCCTAATTTTGGTATTTTAAATACAATAAATAATATTTTTGAACCTTAAAAAGAAATTCAAAGGTAATTTTTGGAAATAAAAATATTATATGGAAACTGGAATATTGAATAAGGAATGGTTTGGATTAAATAAAAGATTTGATTTTGGAAATATACATAACTATTCCATAAGGAGTTTTCAAAAATAAATATATTTTTGAAATTTATATATATAAGGAAATTGAAATAAGGGATTTTAATAATATTTCTTAAATTATAATTAGAAGTTGAAATCGAGTTTTTGAAGGGAGTTGGAATATAATTGGATTTATTGAAAGAGATTTCCATACGGGATTTTAAGTAGGAATTGAATTAAATGGGCTTTTGAAATATGGATCTGTTATTAATAGATTATGAAAATGAATGTGCTATAGGGTTGAGTAATATGGAATATAATAAATAACTAGTGTGGAAAATAATTGCAGTAACGTAAAACGACACAGGAATTTTTATACTGGTTCGAACTCCCATTCTACATCCAGTCCCAGACTCCTTCTGGAATTAAAGATAGCAACCCTCACTTAACCCGGAGGAATGGGTATTACACCGCCTGAGCAACTGAACAGGACTTGACCGCCTGAGCAACAGAACAGGACTTGACCGCCTGAGCAACCGAAGAGGACTTTCTTACAAACTGGATTAACTTGACTTTGTGTGTTCTGAATAACATGGATTTGTCACTTGTAGGAAACCCTTCCTATAATCTTTTCCTCAAGAATGATGTGTATAATTGTGTGTGTATGAATAATAGGAAGATCAGAATTGCTTAATGAATATGGAAGTGAAATTGTAAGCAATGATCGTATAAAGTTTTGTAAGCAATAGAATCAAGAATGCTATGCACGTTAGATCAAGAGAGATGAGAGAATTAGATTATTCGATCAATGATTCTTTAGTGTTTTTGTAGTGTATGAAGAGTTATAACTTCTGGTAATAGATATCTGTCAATAGCTAAAGGATGCATCTCTCCGGAAAGAAGATAACTCTTGGATCAAAGGAAGTGTCTTTTCATATTTTTGACTATTGTAGGATTCACTCGACTATACATGCTTGGTCAGTCGACTGAATTCAAAAGTTGCACAAAATTCATGCACAGACTCAGTCGACTGACCAGGTGTGTTCAATCGACTGGTCCATGTAATATATTAAATTTTTTACACTGACTCGATCAACTGGTACCACTTGGTTAGTCGACTGAGTAATGCATTTCATTGCATTAATGAAAATGTGTGTGTACTTTGAATTTGATTAAAAACGAATGCAAGTTTAATTGAATTATGAGTAATGATTCTTGAGGAAAGATTTTAACAAACCACTAACTAGACTCTATATATACTTATTGACTCTTGTTAAAATTTATAGCTATACAAACCATATATTGAGTCAATGAGTCCGAATGTTGTCATAGTCATAGATTCGTGAATTGTTGTGTCTTATCAGCAATCAAAACCTATAATCCAACATTCTTCCCCTTTTGGTGATGACAACTCCATTTGCTACGAACGAATCTTTGACAAGCTTTCTTGATTTATCTCTCCCTCTGAATATATTCCTGCAACTGTACTATACTTTTCTCCCCTTGAATCTATGTTATATATTTTTGGAAATAATTTAATCTTTGCTCCCCTTTTGTCATCATCAAAAAGGAGAGGTCTCAAAGTAGAGAATATTAACAATGATAGTAACACATAATCGTAGAACAATGATACACATGAAATACATAAGTCAAAACAAGAGTACATAAACAGAGAACCACATATCCATAGAAACACATAATGTAAATATTACATAATTAGTTTAGAATAGAAAACTATCACATAAACACACCAGAAAACAACATAGATAATGTGTTGAAAATAATAATAATACATAAGTTCATTTAAGAAAAATGACTTGGATTGTAAGAAAAGAAATAACCTTACTCATCACCGTCGCTTCCTTCATTTGAGCTTTCTCCTTCTTCATCTGCTTTGGTCTCCTCATCGCTAGATTTGCCACCAAATTCTTCTCCTTCTTCTTCTTCTTGTTCCTCATTTGAAGTCGACCATGTGAAGTGCTCAGCAGGTCGTTTCCCATGTGAAGTAGGCACGTGAATGGAAGTTGAAGAAGGTTGAGAGCAAGTGATCGCTTCCCAAATATTGTTGAGAAAACCCTTTATGTGGTTGAGCTTCTTGTTGACCTTGGTGATGGATTTTTCAACTCGAGATACATTTGATTCCACTCGAGAAAGTTGTTGATAAAGAATTCATTAGTTTCGGGAAATGATAGATACGGCTTCTTGAGGCCGAGCTTGAGGATCAACTTCTTGAATCTCGGTGACTTCTCTTTTAGGTGGAGGAGGTTGAGATGAAGTGGAAGCTTGATCATGAGTTGTTTGGTGGCGAGAGGATGGTTGTGCTTGATCGGAGGATTGGTTTTCAAGCCAATGCTTATAGGAAATAATGGTGTGGTCGAGATATTGTTTCGGAAGGTTCATTAAGCTAAGTGTCTTGGTGTTTAAGGAACCAATGGTAGATCATTCTAAGTCGAAAAAAGGAACATCAAAGTGCTTGAGAATATGCATAATATATGCGCCATAATGAATCGTTCTCATGCGACTTTGGTTGAATGTTTGAAATTCGTCCAAGTTAACTTTAGCTCAATTCACTCGACGACCTCCCCAAATAGCATACAAAGATTGAAAGTCCCTCCTGTAATCTTTCTCGTAACTTCCGGTCCTAGGGTTGATGGTATGGGTTAACGCACGATGCATAATGCGAGCCTTGGGTCATAGTGCTATCGCCTTTAGTTCCGTTAAGTCGTCGGAGAGGAACATATGACTTACACGATCTCGAGTTTCCATATTAACGGATATTTCGCCCAACTCTTCTCCTTCATCCGGGCAAATTAGAATTCTAGCAAGACATTGAAGTGGAAGGAAAATTTTCACACCACATACCATAGTCCAAATGGCATTGTACAGGTTTGAGATGATATGGTAGTCGAGATTTAAGTTGGCGTAGAAGAGCTTCATGAGTAGATGGTTGATTTTGTTATTATTTGCAACGAAATCAATTAGAGATTCTAGTCCGCTGCGATGAGCTAACTCTTGAATTGCATAAGGAGCAAAATCAGGAAATTTGACAAACGATCCTTCGAAGAAGCGAGAATTTTTCATCTTATCGAATCGTTATGCTGCTTTTTCATTATGCAACCACCCTCGAATCTGAGAATCGGAAGGACCCACTGAAGATTGGGATTGTCGAGCTCTTTTGGGTGCCATAGTGAAGACTAGGGTTTGGAATGTGAAGAGTAGGGTTTAAAATTGAAAAGGTTGAGTTCTTTTTGAACGAATTTGAAGTGAGGATGAGGAGTAATGGCAGAAATTTAAAAGTAGTGAAGTAAAAAAGTGAAAAGGTAATAGTTTGAATAGTTGTTTTAAGTGACTTTTGGCCAGAAAACCTCGGTTACCAGTTTTAGTCGACTGAGCATTCAAAACCAGCCGACTGACTAGGTATTTTAAAAATGAATTTATAGGGGTTAGTCGACTGTCATCAGGGGTGCAGTCGACTGACTTCATCCCGAGACTTTTTAGTTCAAAATGGCCAAATTATGTCGACTAAATTGGTGGGTCAGTCGACTGACTGCAGGGTAAAAACTTTGTTCAGAAGCTGGTTCAGTCGACTGTTTACCTTATGTCGGTCGACTGAAGGTGTTAAAACATGCAGGTTGAGAAATGTAAGCTTTTGTAGCAATTTTTGAAACAAAACATATTAAATATAAATATCAAACAAAAGAATGATACACACATGTCTAATTTTTTTTAAGAAGACTTGGATGAAGAGGACGGAGTATGGTATTCGTCCGGTTCAGCTTTGGTATTCTCCTGATGTGGTCACAGTGGTGACCATCTAATTCCGCGTTCCCATGAATTTGGAGAGACATGGGGACATTTAGGTGATGGTTCCCACGGGTTACGACGTGAAGGTGAACTTGGTTGGTGAATCGTATTGTGAGATGACGATCCACAGATTTTTAGAGCCACTTGTTTGAGGAAGCTTAAGGGCTTCGCATTTACCTTCTGCTTGTAATATAGCTCTCGCTGTAATTCCAGCGTCTCCCGTTGGTAATGATGATTGTCGTCTATCTTTTCTTTGGTAGACGACAATCCAAAAAATAAAGAGCGTTTTTCTCTTTTACCGGGAGGGGTATATCCGTTGTGAGTGGATGGTGGAACTATCAGACCTGGCTTGTAAAAGGGGGTTGGAGTAGGTAGGTTGACAGAATCTGAGCTAATAGAGTTATAGGAGAGGGAAGAGGATTCTGAGTTGTGTTGAGAAGACATGATTAATTTTTTTTTGAAGTGGTCGAATCTTTGTTTTTGAATTCAAGGAGTTTGTGTGAAAAACATAAAACACTCTTGAATTTATAATAAACGAAAGCCTTAAAAATGGATGGGAAAGAGTGGTAATAAAAAAAATGAAAGCCAAGAAAAAATAACCAACAACCAGAAACAGGAATGGTGGTAAAAAAAGAATGTAAAAATGAGTGGTTATAAAAAATATTAGAAATAATATGAACTCAAAAATAAAGTAGAGATAAGGAACACCATATAGTAAAGTGGTAGAATACTATATTGCCAGGTTAGAGGTTTGAAGTTCAATTCTGGCAATCTTAAAAAAAAATTGTTGAATTTTTTTTTATTTTAAAAACATTTTGAAAGAAAATAACTATAGATCTTTTGAAGACAAAATTCCCAATTCTCTTCGAAGTTTTATAAAAATATTTTCATTCAAAAGTTTTGTAAATATATTAGCCAGTTGATTTTCAGAGGATACAAATTCTAATCTAACTAAATCCTTTTCAGTATTAACTTAGTTGTTTTAAATCCTTTGAAGTTTTTCAATCAAAAAAAAAATAAAAAAATTTGCGTTAGTTTTTTAGAAAAGCAAAAATCCAAAAAAATATAAAACCTTTTCAAAAACAAAAAAAATTTGAAAATACAAAAAAAAAATCAAATTTCCCTTTTGAAAAATAAATTCCTTTTGGTAAATAGTTTTCCTTTATAAAAAAATAAGAAGAAGAAAAACTTTTAAAAATGTTTGAATTTCCCTACTCACTAGAATTTTACAATAGTTGTGAAAATCAATATAATCCATATAATTTCACACCAAATTCTTATGGATATTTCAATGACAACTATTATACAAACATTTGAATTTTGAACCACAAAATTTTAAAATGGATGACCAACCCTCAAATCTTGAAAATAGCATTGATACGATTTCGTCTTTACTTGAACCCTCTACATAATAAAATCAAATGATAAATGATTTGTGTAATTCATATTAGTGTAATAACTCAAGTTAAGGATTACAAAATGATCAAAATTTGAATTCACTTCAAAATTCAGAAAAAAAACTTTTTAAATGATTTTAGCAATGGGAATAATCTCGACTACGTTGCGATTGGTAATTTTTATTCTCAACAAGTTCAAATCGAAAATTCTCAAGTTAATAATTATAAATTGGATTTTGTTGAGCAAATGGACGAAATTTACAATGATCGAACAAATTTGTTGTTTGAAACCTATATGAAACAATGTGAGAAACAAAATCAAATCCCAACGTGTGATGAGTCAAATAATAATCCACCTTTTACCGAATTTGACGATTTTCAAATAACAACTTTTGAAATTGAAAATGACCGTCTTATTGAAGTTGTTGAAAATATGGTAATTGAGTTGGATTTCAATTCTTTTGAGGGTGAGAAACTCGGTTTAAAATTCGATTTTCCTTTTTCTAATTTTGAAAAATTGAATACAACAACTTTGGATTTTGAACTTGATATATGTAATGAATTTGTTGATAGTCCAACAAAGGAAGATGAATTTTGTGAACACAAATTCTTTGGACTTTTCGAAGATGAGTTGTTGAATTCCGAAGGGGAAGATTTAAATCACCATTTAGATTTTGAAATCAATAATTTTGAAGAATTTTTCAATGATAAGTTTGAATTTCAAATTGGTGAAAATAAACTTTAACTTCAACCAGTTGTTCTATCTACCCCGAAAATCATCGAAAATAAAACAACTCATACGATTTTTAATAAAACGACATTCGTTTTTCCAAATCAACATTCAACTTTGAAATCTTTTATGGTTTGGTTTTCTGTGCTTAAGCCGTGTCTCTCATACTTGATGAGACAAATGAATTGGTCTTTGTAAGACCATTTCATTTGCTCTTTGACGATACACTTTCTGATGTCTTAATAATCTTTTCATTTCAATGTAAATATAAGTCATATTTTTTATTTTATTTTTCTCCTTTCACTTGGGTTGACTATGGGGACACAGTTGGGGGGAGTCTCATCTTCATTTTTGTTTTTTCATAGTTTATATTTTTGCATTTTCTTTCCAAAACCTAAAACAAAAATTTCAAAAAAAAATTTGAAAAAAACAAAAAAATCCCAAAAACAAATTTTCTTTTCTTTAACATTTGGATTTATTTTTGAAAAAAAAACAGTAGGATAAATATATGGTTTTAGTTATCCAATTAAAATTTTTTGAAAAATTCTTTGTCTCAACAAAAATAAAAATAAAGTTTGGTTACAAGTAACAATGGTTTAACTAGTATATAGGAAGGTTCATAGGTGATAATTATGAAGTATATCCTAATTGAAAATCTTTGTTTAAAAAAGTGGCGGATTTAAAGAAAAGGATATAACATTTTTGATCTTCTAAGTTAAATGGTGCTAAGATGATATTGCAAAACTCTCTCTTCAAAAATCAAAAAAATATATATAACAAAAACAAAAAAATATTGTATATATGCATATATTTTTTATTAACACCTACAGTCATGTGTTCACATGCAAGTTTGTACACTCGCCATGCTTTGTACCCTTCTCACGTAAGCGAGAAAGGCAGTGCATGATTGGTATATCTAGCCTCAGTTTATTTGAGTTAGGTGTATGTATATAAAATTCTTTTATTAATAATGCCTATAGTCGATAGGTGTACACACTTGTGTGTTCACTCGCCATGCTCTGTATTCCCTTCACGTAAGCCTGCAAGGCAGTGCATGGATAATATATATGGCCTCAGTTTTCTGAGTTAGGCATATGTGAATACTATTAATATCAATAAAATTTTCAAATAAGAGAGAGTAAGCAATTGAAATCCAAGCACTATTTTAACTTATGTGATTTGATTGTTATTCAAAAGAATGAAAATACCACTTTGGAAAACTTTGACAATCAACTAAGGATTTTTGTTCATAGTTACACTATGTTATCAACCGAAATAACTAGTCAAACTAGAGTCTATTTGTTATGATAACTTAGTTTTTATTGGAAACTATAATAAGTAAAATGACTAAAATTTCATGATGATGACCAAAATTTATATATAACTTATTCGTGTTAATTCAAAAGTAAATTCTTCATGTGTAAATATTTTCAAAAACTTGCATTCATCTCTTTGTAAATAAATCTGGCATTTATGAATTTTCACGTTGCATTTGGATTTTTGGGTAGTATCCGCTGAAAACCCTCATGAGACAACACTAGTCCTACTAGGGACACCTAAAGGTTTAACGGCTTGTTGCATATGCTCAATGCAATCATGCTCCCTACGAAAATAGATTTATCTTAGTTTTTCTTTATTCAAGGATGAATAAAAAGATAAGTGTGGGGGTATTTGATATGCACATAAATGTGCATATTTTTACTTCCATATTTAATCGAATTTAATTAAATAAATGATCATATAGAGTATTTTAACATGTTTAAACAAAATTTCAATTATTTTCAAATCATCATATATTCATCTTTATATAGGGGAAAAATGGTCATTTTTGTGCATATATTAGTTTGAGAAAATTTACTTGGAAATTTTTATGTTATTTTGTAGGAATTTGAATTCAAATTACAAGTGGCTTCATGGAAAATGTGCATGCACAAGATGGAACAAAGGAATGAAGATGGAAATAATTCAAACACATGTTCATTGAGGACCCCACCTAAATACTTACCATGATTTACAATTAGGAGCTAATGCACATGCTAAATGGCCTTTAAAGTTACATGCACACTTAATGGAGGATTATCTCATGCTAATGATAACTTGGTGGCCATACTTCCTAGAGGGGTATTTTAGGTAGTCCCCAAAAATATGCATTAGGGTTTTAGGCATGTATAAATACTCCATATGTTCATGTAATTAAGTTCTTAGCCTCCGTAGCCTCCATTTTAGTTAGTTTAGTTTGAGGCTCAAAAATAAATAAAGCTCTCTTTTCTCTTCCATGGCTACTTAGCCATTTTTCTTTTATGTAATTTTCTTTTAATGCAATCACTTTTTATTTACATGCTTTTTTTCCTTTCATGTTAGTAGCATAGATCTTTTTATTTATGCAAGTAGATTAGCTTTTATTTTATGTTAATTAGCTCTCTTCTTACTTAGCTTGCATTTTTCTTTTGTTTTTGTTTCATGTTGCAATCTACAATTATTGAATTGATAACAAATATGAGAGGCTAAACCCCTTCAATTTAGGGGTAATGAAGCTCTCTTAATCATGTAGATTCAACATTTTGCTAATTAGTGTTTTTATGCTTAATGGAATTGGTGGATGTGGTTAAATTTTGTTGCTTAGTTTTCAATTTGATGGCCTATGTTGTTGACAACAAATAGGCTATGCTTAAACAAACAAAACACAATTACCTCTTCATCTACATATGATTATGGTAATGAAGTGATTTTAAAATCAAAATTTGACGGACTATATTTCTAACTAATAGTTAATAGGCCATGCTTAGAATAAATTTTATTTTTAATTTCATTATATTTTTATGAGAGCTAAGAAGTGGTTTAATGGATGTGTTATAGTTTGATGGTTTATATTGGGCTAATTAATAGCATAAATATTCTATACTTATGATAAACACATCAATTAAATTCACTAATGATCAAAAAAGAGAGATCATAATTTCATATATGTTGATTTATGTGATCATAAGAAGGGATTTGCCTCTAAATTGCCTTCAAACTCTCATATTTTCTTATCCATTTTCTTTTGCTAGTTTATTTATATTTTTTAGCTTAAAAACCATCTTAAAATCTTGGTTTAATTTGATTGAATAGAATTTTAAAATCTAAACGATTCCCTACGGATCGACCCGTACTCGCCACATAATAGAATTGTACGCCATGCGCTTGTGGTTAATTTTTAATTTAATTTTGTTGATGATTTCTAAACCGATAGAAAATTAGTCGTTATGCGCTAACCTCCTTTTTGGGCTTAACATTAGGATTGATATTTTAACTATATAACATTTCACTTTAGAACTGCTTCTAAAACATAGAACTCATATACTAGTTTTGAAGTGGTATTCGATAAGTAAAATACTTACCGATCTAGTCTCTCCAAAACCAATTCGATTAATTTCCAGTTAACTCAATTTTGGTTCTTTCAAAAGTAAGCAAAAACTAGAGATGTTTCTTACCAATGCTCCTCCCTATAGGTTTCCATTGATTTGAAATTGTGAAGCCTTTCGATAAATTCTTAAGTTATAGTTGGTCAAGTTCGATAATCGACTAATCGATTATCTAGTCAAAACAATTGTTTATACAAATCAATATTTGTACGCTTAACATGTTTCTGACAATCCAATATAACTATTCCTTATCTAGCAGTGAAGCCAGGTAAGTTAGAGCATTGGTTGCATTAAAGCCTTGCCTAGATACTTCATTCTTGAATATCACAAATAGATAAGTCCACCTCGTTGGCTTTTAGTATTAAGTATAGTATTAATGAATTCCATATTAAAGTAAAAAATCAATACAATTAACATGTTTTTGATATTTTTTTACTTACTAATCCTCGATCAAGAGGGAAGCCGGTAGGTTAGAGCTCTATTGCTCCATCCCTACTCGAACATCAATCTTAACTCCCAAAAATAGATAAACCTTACTTCGTTGGCTTTTAGTGTTAAGCATAGTTAATTACTTTTCAAATAAGTATTTAAACAACTAACAACTTTTCCATTAAGCAAGTCTAAAACTTTTGTTTATACTTTTAAAACCCTTTTTAAAATGATATATATGTATAGTAATTTACTTGTAAAACTTGATATTTAAATAAACAAGTCAAAAGATATTTTATTCCATAAGATATAAAATAGTCAACATATTTTCTAAAAATTTATATACTTAAAAATTCTTTTAAAATACTTCTAGTTGGTTTTAAAACATTTTTTAAAAATATTACATGAAAATAACAACTTTACAATTTCATTAGAAACTTGGAAAAAAAGTTTTTATTACAAATCCTCTTCTTTAAAAATTCCCAACTAATTCTTAAAAATTCAAAAATTTCTCAAACCACTATTAAAATACTCTAATATGAGGTAGTAAACACTTACAAATAGAATGAAATAAAATACTTAAATTTAAATATCTTTTCGAACCTTTGAAGTCCAAAAATCAAGGCTAAACGGGGCAGTTTTGCACAAGTGAAGTTTTGGCCACTTTTCGAGATGTTACGTAACCTTTTACTATCCAAGCTTTTTATGGAAACTAACATACATATAAAAAATTATAAATATGACAAGATACCCCTAAGGATCTCTCTATAAATTTCCATAGAAATAGCAAAAAACAAGGCAATTCCGAACTACATGAGTAGCGACTATCGCTGTAAGTGCACTTTCCAATTTGAGTCTAGTTTAAACCAAAATCCATCTTTAACCTATGTACTTTGTTCCAAGGTGTCATACAAGTCCATTCAATTCCATTCCAAGTCCATAGACATGGATTACATATGTTTCTTGTTTTCAGAACAAGAATCAAACCAATGTTTTCAACAATGTTAATAATAATTCAATAACTTAAATACAATCAAAACATTATATATATACATATATATATATATACATATATATATATCTATATATACGAGTACTTTGGCACGTGCGATGCACGTGTCCAAGATGAATTTGTATTAACAGATGCTATTTGTAAGGTTTTTTGGATTTTACAAAATGACTAACATGTACGTAATGTTGCATTTTTTTATGCATGTACATGCAAAAATCAATCGTTTATCAAAATGTGAATGAGACTAAGTTAGTAAAATTAGCAAATCTGTGTTATGCTCATGTAAGAAGGAACAATTTGAATAGATGCTTTTGTTTCATGGAGTACACAGTAATAATTTTTAGAAGCACATAGTTAAGGCAATATAAATAATACAGATCACCTAAAAGTATAAAGTATCAAATTTATTACAAATCACCAAAAGTATTCAATATCAAATTAATGTAAAATTGGCACACACATATAAACATAGTATTAAACCACAAAAAATACCCAACTTTGGCACATGTGCAGGTGAAGAGCAGGAATAATAAAGTGACATGCTTAAACTGATTAACCAAATATCTCTTAGCACATGCTTCTCCATGAAAAACATTGTATTGGAAACTAAAATGACAGGGGAAAACTAATGTACTCAACTCATAGGCACCATCTTATTGAAGTGGATGGTAGAGGTCATTAGTATAAGATTGTTAAGTATAATATTTAGTGAAATGAAATCAAATACAGCATAAACAAAAATTGATTACAAAAAATCACCTTGTTCTTTAAATACTAACTGTCAATCACTTCCAAATTTAGCGATATGAACACTCACTTTTAAAATGGATGAAATTTAAATGAATTGTAAGTAAGGGTGCTTCTCCTTACATAATATTATATAGTCAAAGAAAATACTATTCAAAGCCACACATAATTGAAAGTACAATTATAACCAACACCAAAACTTTTTAACGCAAAAAATGAACATGCAAATCAATATTACCTAATTTAACTAAGAATATAATTACCTCTGCACTTAGTTTCTATTAAATAATTCTTTTAGCAGTAATGAACTGTAAAATTTAAGAAATAAAGAAGCAAATCTCAAAGATGTGTTTTCATCCTGCTGTCACAATAAAAAACCAATTTTTCTAATAACAATTGCGTGCTGACATCATGCTAAGAACTTATCCATATTAGCATATGAAAGGTGAAAATGGATTAATTTTTATTGCTTTCAATAACATTACAAAGTGCTGCACAAAATACAGCCCAAGCAATAATAGGCCGTACGTATCTAAACCACTCCTAACAGCGTAATATCCCTTCTTTCCCGTCGCCAAATATCCTCCAAAAAAGCCCATTACATCACTTTTTTCCATGCTTGTGAGATGATAAACATTTTGTAGAGGTTGGTAACAACTACTGCCATATATGACATATCACATACTGCCTTCTTCTCCAACCATTCTTCTCATGCGAATTACTTCGAAACTCTCACCTACTTCTGTTTCCTGTAACCGCTCCTACCGTCACTCTTCCACTGACATTTGCTGTTGCAACCCATTCGCCATATCTAAACATTATCGTCGATGATTTCACCGGGACACCTCATAATATTTGACCGTACTTCTAGAAACTCTGTTGAAGCAAAATGAGATAACAAATTGATTTGAAATAAGAAATTATTTGCTGAAACTATAGAGGAATCTCAACCTTGAATAGGCCAAAAAAATAGTATTTGGTAGAACTTATTCCAGTGAGAAAGGATCATATCAATATACGATTTGGAGCTGACAAAGGATTTATTTGTGAATTGATTGCACTGAAATCGTACTCGATTTGTAAGAAAGAGAATCGATAGCGATCAGAGTTTCTTCTGACTTATTTTGTATTGACTTAATTCAATGTCCAGGGTATTTTTATCTGAAACCTCTTGGAAGATAACCAAATAAATCATTTCGCAAACCATAAAAAGAATCAAGCATGAGCTAAGCATATAAAACCTCTCGTGAAAAACAAAAACTCTACATCTGTTCTAAAGTTGATGACATGAAATATCAAGGTTCCACGGCAAGTTTGTACTATGCATTTGCCTTTGCTATCCTTCTCTTAATTTGCACAGTTTTATTACAACTCAAGTAAGATGGAAAGTATTGACCCGATAGAACAGAAAGATATTAACCTTATTATTTATTACATATTAGCATATCTATAGTTAAATGGAAAACTATAAACATTGAATGAACTTTTTACCTTAATAGGATAATGACATAGTTAAGGTAGACTACTTAGATATCTAGTTTGCACATAATAAAATCCGTTCATTAAGCAAGCATCACACAGCCATCCATTTAAACCATATATACAATCTGCTTCTTAAAAACTATAATATAATACTTGTGTTTATATAAACTTCACAGCTTCATCATCATCTATCTATGAGTGCATAAAGCTGGCATTTGAGTGAGTTTTCGACGCTGCAAGTTATATGCAGTTTTACACTTATGAAGATTGATGATGATACTTGATTTATAACTAAGCGTCCAAAAAACTAAATTCAATGACAAATTCGAAGACAGTAGGACTATGTAATCAAACTGAACTTTGCATATATAACAATGGACAATGTTCTGGAGTCCGTAAATGTGAACCAAACACTATATGTAAACTTCTAAGGAAAGATGTATTGAAATAATGCTATGTATTTTTCAGGATTCAAAGTAAATTATAATTTTTAAGCTTAAATATCGCAAAAATCTTCAAACCAAATGAGAAACCAACGCTAAATAATTTTGTCGAGCACTTTTTATATGTTGATTGAATATTGAAGCTTTTATTGTACGTTTATTAATGAAGCCTACCGTGCCAAACAGACATTCTAGGTAAAAAAAAAAACAAAAACAGGCAACGTATAGAAAATAAAACATACTTGGAATCGGAGGGTAAAATCATATCGATCCCGTCAGAAGCATCAGGGAGCAAAACTATACTAATAGTGACTGTAACATTTGCTTCATTGGGCAAAGGTGAAGTACCTCCAACAAACAGCAATATCAATGGATTGCTGCATAATTAGACCGTCGAATTAATCATCCGAAAAGTAAATTCAATTTTAAATCGACAATTTTTTCCGATTTGGATCAAAATTAAACCTATGAAAGAGTAGTATGCGGTTTACCCATGTCGTTATCGGCATTTATCAACCTTATTTCAATTTCCTCAATCGAATCCCGAAATTCATCTGAAAAGAATAAATTAAAACAGTTGAACTAAAAAGAACAAATTCCTTAACCAATAATTCAAAATATTACTGACGTGAAGGAAGAAGAGAGGGGAAGCCAGCCTATTGCACTTTCGAGGTCCGATCGTTGCCAGTTCAAAGCCAGTCGTCTCACGTATTAAAGATTTGGAAGGTGGATCGAATGGGCTTTTTGAAGTGAGCGGACAAAATAGGGGAAAATATAAATTTGTGGGAAGGGAGCAAAACACGCACGCAACTGAACAGATCAAAAATGTGCGTATGAATATTGCATTTTTTCCATTATTTTCCGCCATTGAATTCATCTTGCGGTTATTACATGTAGGAGGGAAAGCAACGCATGTTCTGGATGAGAACGTGAAAGCATATCATGTCCACTACCCATTTTTCGGAATTTACACTGATATCCCAACAAAACCAATTGTCTGAAAGAATTAAGATGGCTATTTTGGGAAGTCTTAAAAGGATTCACTTTGACCATTTGACCAAAGGTTTTGCTTTATAGTATAAGATATATATGTATATATGTTATATTATCCATTGAAATAGGTATGTTAACTCACCTTTTATCTAATAACAATCAAAATCCAAGCAACCCAAGTCCAACCCCACCTTGCAACACCTTCTTCCTCCTCCTTCTTGCTTTGCACTTGCTTTGGACCTCCCCCCTCAAATATTGCTCAGGGCCTCCCTCTCCATGGGGAGCATGGCTTCACTTATTTACCTTCTAACTACGTGGAAGGGGTTATAATATTCCCCAATGCTTTACTCCAAATTTGAGTTGATTTGGATAAGATTTGCAAAAATTTCCTTTAGAACAGAAGAAAAGAAGAAGACATTGAAGCAACTTGCTTTAAGCAATATGAGTGTGTGACTATAACTCTATGGTATGCCTCTCCTTATATATGCATAGAAATGGTGCTCTTTAATCTTACCTTTAGCCTCTACCATGCCATGGAATACTCACCTCCCATTACTTTTTTTTTTACATCACTTCTTCTTTATGCTAATTACCATTATACCCCTCTCATGATGATATCTCTTATCCTAATGGAAGCTTCTAAAATGTTCCATGCTTCATGAAGATGTGTGTGTGCTAATTAGTTGCTAATGTGTTCATTTAATAATTAGACAAGTGCATAAGAGTTCGAACAACTTATATCGATTGAAAAGATGTCTATCGATAAACCGATTGTCGGTCACATTATCGATTTTCCATCGAAGAATATATTTTTGTAAACAAATTACAAAAATATGTTCCTTATCATTATTCATTAATTAAATTATGTCTAAAAAATTTGCAAAATCATATTTATAACACTTAATTATATTTCAAAACGTTACGATATTGAAGATGAATTGTTCGAATTTCCAGGTCGCTACAATCTACACCCTTATGTATTGTCTATTTATATTTGAAAAAACCTAGGTCAAGTTATTTGAAAATTCATCGATTGGATTTGGAGCATCCGGTAAGCGGTGAAAGTATACTTATATTAGATTACTCGAACCCGTAATCACTTCAAAACCATATAGGTGATCTATGTTTTGGAAGCGGTTTTGAAGTGAAACGTTATAGAGTTGAACTGCCTATCTAAGATTAAGTCCAAGGGAAAGACCGATGTTAATATTTCAAAAGATGCTATCATGTGGGACTATCTATCTTAAGGAGTATTCCAAGAGAGAGGACATCGTTGGCATTCGTCAGAGGACTTATGTATGAATCTATATGGAGATTCAAGATCTGTTCGAGATGCTTGAATCCATATACTGGTTTGTGTTCTGTTTGATATGATGGAATCCATTTGGTGATTTTTGTTCTTTTCGAGTGATGAAGACTCGTGTGAGAGATATTGAACGTAGCCTCGACATCAGAGATGGATAAAATCAAAGTATGGTGCCTAGCCGTGAAGGGTTTAGCGAGCCAAAATAGGATATATCAACTCCAAATCTAGTGATGCTATCGATGTTGCTAGCGGGAGTTGATGATATTTGGTTAATGTCTCGGCGTTGACTAGCTATGGCTTACCTTATGGTATATTTTTATCTAAAGATATAAGACGCTCAAAGGATATCTCTATTCCTAATGCAGGAGGTCGGATTTCGCTTAACCAGAAAGATCTCCATGGATATCCTACACATTTATGCAAACGCGCCTTAGCAGGTCTTGATTGTATACCTATTTATTGTTGTGGTGTACACGTACCTCGACTATTTCTTACTTATATTCTACACCTTAGACATTATCCATTATATGTGAATATGTACTTAATAGGTGATTGGCTCTTTTAAGGGGATAACCGTTATGGTATTCCATGTGGTCTCAAAAGGTGTTATTATATGTCACACATATTTCTTGAGTTTATCACAACAGACTTATGTCTAGATCGTGGTTTTATATTTCCCTTATTTCCATAGATGCCCTTTTGAGTAGTCTAAGAAAGACAGATTTTCATTGCTGTTCTTTGGAGCTTCTAGAGACGAGCTGAATGCTTCCATTCGCCTACTATAGTATTCTTATTTCCATTGCATTACTGTATTGCATATCTCACCATATATGAGGACATGTTTTTATAACTGTCTAGGCCGGTGATTATACTTATTATTGTAACTCTGAAATGCTAAGGATCTTATAATGATAGTTTGTACTGTCTTTTGATATTATATGTTATCTTTCCATTATGAGATTATGATGTTGTTTTCTCCTCTTCTATAATGCCCCTGAATTTTAATTAACATTATTCGGGATATTTAATTGGATAAATTAAATAGAATAATGTGAATAATCAGGGAGATGAGATTAATAAATCCAATGGTCGTGTCTTAATGAATGAAATAAAATAAGACTTAACTAAAATAAGAAGGAGGAATTTCCTAAGGGGTAAACTTGGAAATGGGGCTACATTTCTTATTATAAATCTCTTCCTCCACATTAATCAATTTCCACTCCCTCATTCATAATTCCTCACCTATATTTCGGCCGGCCATTAAAAGCTCCAGGAAGAGCAATAAATTGAAGAAAAAGCTAAGGAATTAAGCTAGAAAATTATCTCATTCTCCAATTAACTAATCAAGGTGAATAATCAGGTTTATCATCTCATTTTTTTCTGTGTTTGGATTCGTTATGGGTTATACCTAATTCATGTTTGTGATTTTGGTTAGGATATAACCATTTAAACCTTTGTTCGGATAAGACATAGGTGTTTTAAATGTTAATAGGTTAATTAACACGTTTTTATTTGGTTTTGGGTAAATTCCGAGTTGTTTTAATATTCATATGCTTTGAAATTTTAATTTGTTGAAGTATATGATTTATTAGATTTTTGGCGATTTTTGGAGATTTTTCCTTAGTGATTTACTAAAGTAATTAAATTATTTAAGCCTAAGGGCTAACTGCAAAATTGCCTTCGAAATAGTCAATTCGGAGGGAAGGCCACAATTCAAAATTTTAATTAGGTAAGAAGAATAGAGTTTTAAGAATTTTTTTTACTTTTGTATACTTTTTACTATAAATAGGAGAAGTCTCCTCAGCCAATCAAAATTAAACAAGCAAGGTAAAATATCACTTTAGTAGGCCCAGTTCTGCCTCCGACTCCAACAAGCCCACTTTTACCCTTTCGACGAAGTCGAAAGGTACCTTTCGTCTAAGTCGAAAGGTACCTTTCGTCTAAGTCGAAAGGTACCTTTCGTCTAAGACAGAATGTAAATAATTACCCTCCGCCTAAGTCGAAAGGTAGGCACGGTGTCAAAGGGAAGAGGGGCGAAGGAATGGGGAGGCTGCTTCCTTTGCTTTCGAATAGAAACATAATTGCTTTCGAATAAGTTGAAGAGGGATCCTTTGACTCTATCATTTTATAAAAGACTAAAATTTTGTATATATGTTTAAAATGTTTTCTAAAAAGGTGTTTTAATCCTTTCGACTAAGTCGAAGGGATGCCTTTGACAAAGTCGAAAGGAAAGAAGGGAAAGAAGGGGTTACTTTTGAACCTCCCATTGTTTTTAAAGTAAAAGTTTTAATGCCTTCGACAAAGTCGAAGGGTAAACCTTCCGACAAGGTCGGAAGTATACATTCCAACACCAACACTTCATTATTTTTGAATGGTTTCGAAAGGTTTGATTTCAAAAGGTTTGATTTTGAAAGGTTTTGAAGGGTTTACCTTCAACGATTATGAAAGGTTTTGAGTTTCATTGCTTTCGAAAGGTTTATAAATGGTTTTATAAGGGGGGATACCCTAGGCTTTCGACAAGGTCGAAAGGTAGAACCTTTCGACTAGGTCGAAAAGAAACCTTCCGACGGGGTCGAAAGGTAGGACCTTTCGGCAAGGTCGAAAGGTATGATTTTATGATGTTTTCAAAAGGAAGGCTTCCGAAGGGGCTAACTTTGGATGTTTATTTGCTTTCGAATGGGACTTCATTCGAAGGGGTTTAAAGGGTTGTTTTAAGCCATTTTTCCTTAAGTAAAATTTTGCTAACTTGAAGGGGTTACTTCGAAGGGTTATAGCATAAAATACTTATTTTGTTTGAATATGTAAGGGGGATCCTTATATAAATTTGATGTTATTAAACCTCGGGGACACCGGGGTGGGTTTTATGTTTTCGATACATAATTTGGGGTTACAAACAGAAATATGCTTTCAAAAATATACATTGGGGCTATCAATGTGTTTTTATTTAATTTAACCTAATTGGGGCTAATGAGAATAGGTTAAACAGGTGGTATACGTGGGGAAAATAAGTAATCACAGGGATTATGATGTTTTAATTGGCCAAGTGTTGGATTCTTGGTTGACCTAGGAAAACCATGGAATGTGTGGTGGATAGCCCACATCAAATTTCTAAAGAAAAGAATATTTTGCCAAAGGTGGTTAGCCTTGGGATTTGGCACCCAAGGGTTCACAGTCATCCTAGGAAAACTATGTAGTGTGTGGTGGATGGCCCACACCATCTTTTATAAAACAATGTATGATGGATAATCCACATTTACTTTAAATGGATTTGGGACAGATAGTCCTATTAAGCTATGATGGATAGTCATTTTAAAGATTTTAGAGGGGAACTCTAATAAATTGATTTTAGATGGGAAATATAATAAATTGATTTTAGATGGGAAATCTAATAAATTTCTTATAGATGGGATATCCAATACATATGATTTATGGTTTTATTTCATATTATGTTAAGACTAATCATTTTGGGTGCAGGGGCATAGTAAATGATTGGGTTAAACAGGTGGTATACTTGGGGAAAATCGTGCTTTTGAAAATATACATTGGGGCTATCAATGTGTTTTTATTTAATTTAACCTAATCAGGGCAACCAATGGGACTGGGTTAAACAGGTGGTATACTCTGGGAAAATAAATAATCATGGGGCTCATGATGTTTTAATTGGTCAAGTGTTGGGTTCTTGGTTAACCTAGGAAAACCATGGAATGTGCGGTGGATAGCCCACATCAAATTTCTAAAGAAAAGAATGTTTTGCTAGAGGTGGTTAGCCTCGGGATTTGGCACCCAAGGGTTCATAGTCATCCTAGGAAAACTATGTAGTGTGCGATGGATAACCCACACCATCTTTTATAAAACAATGTATGATGGATAATCTGCATTTATTTTAAATGGATTTGGGACGGATAATCCTATTAAATTATGACGGATAGTCATTTTAAAAGATTTTAGATAGGAACTCTAATAAATTGATTTTAGATGGGAAATCTAATAAATTTCTTTTAGATGGGATATCTAATAAATGGGTGGATGGGATATCCAATATATATGATTTATGGTTTTATTTCATATTATGTTAAGACTAATCATTTTGGGTGTAGGGGCATAGTAAATGATTTTCATGTTTTATTTTGGATACTAGTGAGGGGAAACATGTTCCGTTAAGCGGTGTGGTCTCACTAGATATCTATTTATGATAAGAGATGATAGGGGATTATTCATACCAGACTAATTATTTGACTCAAAATTAATTTGAGTAGTCTAAGAGTGGGTGACTTTCAAATTTCTGGACAAATAAGCTTCCGGAGACGTGCGGGAGGCAGTGTTAGCTATATAGGAGCTATTTTGTGTTTTCCGCTGTGATGTACTAAGAACTGTAAAGTTCATATTATTAGTTCTCTGATCAAAATAAGGGGACATCTTCATAAGCCACTCTTATCGTATTTTATGTATATATGCGATCTGAACGTGGTTAATGTCTGGGATTATGTAATTAAATCTGAATATTATGCATAAGAAATGGGAAATTCTATTTTGTTGAAGTTTAAAATTTTTCATATTCTTGTGTTTCTGTGTATCAATATTAACTATGCCGCATTCGATCGCCAAGAAATAACAACTACGGATGACTGCAACATCAGTAGCGGTTACTTTTAGACCTAAAAAGGTGGGATATTACAAGTTGGTATCAGAGCATGGTTTATGTACTTAAAAGGAATTTAAACCTTAAAAGATTTTTAAAGCATAATCTAATGAATCTAAATATGGTTGGGCTTGGGTAACCGTTCTAGTAACGTATGTGTACTTTGCTATAAATACCTAAGTATGTATTCCCCACTCTCTTAGACCGTTCTTCTGTATCTTACCAAGATTGGATTTCAAGTAGTAGGGAAGTAAGATATGGAGGTAGGAAACAGAAGAGTGAATCAAGATGGGAGATTCACCTCAACACGTGGAAATGTTCGACCCAATACTAGAAGCAACCAGGGTGGACAGGCAAATGCAAACCCAAATGCAAATGCTATTGTTTGTGCTGAGATCCCACCAGTTGATATGGAGATATGTATCAGTTCTTCGTGAATATGATGCAAGCTGGAGCAGCTGCTGGAGTGGTTGTAGGGAATACTGGAGGAGCTAATCCGGTAGCCCCAGTTGGCAATAATTATTCCAAGTTGAGCAGGGATTATGCAAGTCTTGGAGGGAAGCCTTTTCTGGGAACCGAGGATGCGGTAGGAGTGGAGAACTGGCTATTGCATTGTGAAAGGATATTTTCAGATCTCGGCTTGTGGATATGCATAAGATGAGACTTGCTTCAAGGCAATTGCAGGAAGCAGCATTGTTTTGGTGGAACGGAGCCACCATAGGAGAGCCAGAGGAAGACCTGACTTGGGTTGAATTTCGAAGGAGGTTCGAAGAAAGATTTCTATCAGAGGTCGCCAAGTCAATATTGCTCAGGAAGTTTGAAGATTTAGTCCAAGGGGATAGATCGGTGATTGAGTATGCTACTGAGTTTGATGAGCTATCCCGTTACGGATATACTACTGTGGATACTGTCATTCGGTGGAATAATAAGTTTATCAGGGGGTTGAATCATTAGATCGCCAGAGAAACCATGCCAAACCTCCGGGATCCATGTCATATTGTTGATGGGGTGGCTATTTGAAATGAAGAGATGCTTTCTACTTTTGGAAAAGGGAAACCAGTTGAGGTTTAGAATTTTTAGGGTAAGAAGCGGAAGTTCTTCAAGAAGAAAGGTACCCAGTCGGGGGTAGCAGCTAAGAAGAGCAAGGCTGATATTATTTTTTACAAGTGTGACAAGAAGGGGCACTATGCTAATGAGTGTCGCTCGGGTGATGGAAGAGCAGTTGCAGTGAGGCCGAATGTGAAGTGCTACAATTGTGGCTAGATGGGACATTACAAGGACAAGTGTATCGAGGCTGCTAAGGCTGGAAAAGGAAAGGTCTTTGCATTGGAACCATCATCCTCTAGACCAACGGTTGCTGAGAAAGGAAAAGCTATGATGGAAGGTATGCTTATGATTCATAGTACTCCGGTTAGGATACTATTTGATACCAGTGCATCGCTCTCATTTATATCTCAGTATTTGGTAGATTGCTTATGTCTGGAACCTTTATACCTTATTACTCCTTTAAGGGTTGCGAATCCTATATGAGGGTATGCAACTCTGGGAATGAGACATGACCAGATAGAACTTGATTTGTTAGGTCATATGTTTGCATGCAGTTTGTATGTTTTTGATTTCATGGGTTTCGGGATCATATTGGGTATGGATTGGTTAGATAGATATGATGCTAGGATATTTTGCCAGGAAGGGGAAATATCATTGAGGCACCCTAATAGTTGTAACCGAGTTATTTACTCAATAAGGAGTTTGGACAGAAATGCTTATGCGTTATTGGGAGCTATGGGAATAGAAGCAGAATTAAAGCAGTTTTATGTAGCAAAAGAGTTTGCGGATGTGTTTGAACCACTTTTGGACTTTCCGTCGAAAAGAGCAATCGAGTTTCGGATAGATCTCGTACCGAGAGCTGAACCCATAAGTAGACCACCTAGAAGGATGTCACCAACCGAGATGAAGGAATTGAAGGTGCAGCTAGTGGAATTGGAAGGAAAGAATTTCATTCGGCCAAGCAGTTCCCTTGGGGAACAGCCGTGGTATTCGTGAAGAAGCTAGATGGGTTGTTAAGGATGTGTATCGACTATCGTATGTTGAACGAGAGGACGATCAAGAATAGGTATCCTTTGTCGAGAATCAACGATTTATTCGATCAGTTGAGTGGAGCTAGTGTTTTCCCGCTGGATTTGGCGATAGGTTTCCATCAGCTAAGAGCGGCAAAGGACAGTATTCCTTTGACAAAATTTAGGACCAGATATGGGTCTTACGATTGGTTGGTTATGCCATTCGGGCTTACTAATGCGCCAGCTTTCTTTGTGGATTTGATGAACCGGATTTTCCGAGAGCACTTGGATAGGTTCGTGTTGGTTTTTTATTGATGACATTGTGATATACTCTAAGAATGAGAAGGATCTTGCAGGTCATCTTAGAATAGTGTTGGAGACGCTAAGGCAACATCCACTGAAGGCGAAGTTCTCCAAGTGTCATTTCTAGAAGAAGGAAGTGAAGTTCCTTGGTCATGTAGTTTCCGAGGAAGGGTTAGTAGTTGATCCAGATAAGATCGAGGCTGTTAACAATTGGAAGAGACCAGAGACGGTAAGTGAGATTAGAAGTTTTCTTGGTCTTGCAGGTTACTACCAAAGGTTCATTAAGGATCTCTCGTGGATAGCGGCATCCTTGATTAGGCTAACCAGGTAGGACGTGAAGTTTGTTTGGTCTGACAAATGTGAGGAGGCATTCCTTAAGTTAAAACATTTGTTAACCAATGCGCCCTTGTTAGTAGTTCCAGATGGGAATTAGGGGTTGGTAGTTTACACCGATGCATGTGGTACTGGATTTGGTGTCGTGCTAATGTAGAATGGAAAGGTTATTTTCTATGCTTCTAGATAGCTTAGACCGCATGAAGTGAGATACCCGACTCATGATTTGGAGTTGGCAGCGGTAATCTTCGCATTGAAGGTGTGTAGGCATTATCTTTTAGGAGAAAGGTTTGAGCTATTTACGGATCATAAGTCTTTACGATATTTATTCTCTTAGAAGGAGCTGAACATGAGACAACAGAGATGGTTGGAGTTCATTGCAGCTTATGATTCTAGCATCGAGTATACACCGTGAAAAGGAAATAAGGTGGCAGATGCGCTTAGCAAGAAACATCAGAATGTGGTGTTAGCTATGTTGGCGGAATGGAAAGACTTAGAAGCACTGGCTGCTTGCAGTGTGCAGTTGAGGTCGACTGCTGGATCTAGTCAGAATATTGCCATGATGCCTTGTTTGGAAGTTCGACCAGTTTTGATCGAATGAATTGCTTCTAGGTAGAAAGAGGATCTAGTTTTAGCCGAGAGGATTAGATGGTTAGAAACTAGAAGCGAGATTGATGACTTAAAAGATTTTATTCTTGACTGCAGGGGTTTGTTGAGAAAGAAGGAACGATTATGTGTTCCGGATGCTGGAAACCTTAGGAAGGAAGTTCTTAGGGAATGTCATCGATCGAAGTTTATGATTCATACTGGGGGAACCAAGATGTATCCGGATATGAAGAGAAATTTCTTCTAGGAAGGAATGAAGAGAGATGTTGGCTTATGGGTAAAACAGTCTTTGAACTGTCAGTAAGTAAAAGCCAAACATCAGAAACCAAGAGGTTTGCTTCAGCCTTTGGATGTTCCAGTCTGGAAGTGGGACTCGATATCCATGGATTTTACTGATGGGTTGCCAAGGTCAAATCAAAGTAATGAAAGTATATGGGTCATAGTGCACAGATTGACCAAGAGTGCCCATCTCATTCCGGTAAGGTCATCCAAGATGGCACCTGTTTTGGATAAGTTGTTCATGAAGAACATCGTTAGACTGCATGGAATTCCTAGTAGTATCGTCAGTGATAAAGCTGCTTTGTTTACTAGCGAGTTCTGGAAGAGCCCGTAGAGTGTGTTAGGCACTAAGCTCAAGATGAGTACCGCATATCATCCTCAGACGGATGGGCAGACAGAGAGAGTCAACAAGGTAGTGGAAGATCTGCTAAGGGCTTGTGTGCTGGATTCTAGTGGTTCTTGGGAAGATCACTTGCACTTAGTGGAATTTTCCTATAATAATAGTTATCAGACTACTATAGGAATGACGCCTTTTGAAGCTTTGTATGGAAGGCCATGCAAATCACTATCATGTTGGTTAGAGACCGGAGACAAATTGGTCCTTGGTACAGATTTGGTGAGAGAGGCGATGGAAAATATCGAGTTGATATGGGAAAGAATGAAGGAAGCTCTATCTAGGCAGAAGAGTTACGCAGACGAAAGGCGTAAGGATCTAGAGTTCTCGGTTGGAGATAGAGTTTTCATCAAGGTATCGCCGTTGAAAGGTGTGGTTCGGTTTGGGAAGACCGGGAAGCTAGCACCGAGATATGTTGGACCATTTCCTATATCAGAGAGGATTGGGAGACTCGCATACCGAGTAGATTTGTCGAGCAGTTTGGCTAGGGTCCATAATGTGTTTCATGTTTCTCATCTTAGGAAGTATGTTCATGATCCAAAAACTATTATCGCTCCGACAACACTGGAAGATTTAGTTGTGGAACTGGATATGACTTTTGTGAGGCACCCAGTTCGTGTTGTGGCAAAAGATGAGAAGAGGTTAAGAAATAAGACAGTCAGGTTGGTGAAAGTTCAATGGAGCAACAACGTGAAGGACTGTACTTGGGAGACAGAAGACATGATTAGGGCTACTTTTCCTGGGCTGTTTTAGATGGTATGTTCTATATAGGGTTTATATAGAATTTGACCTGTAGGTTATACTAGCTTTGCTTTCATGGGCTATATGCTTGTTGTTTTGTCCTTACTGAAATTTCGGGGACGAAATTCTTTAAGGGGGGAGTCTGTAATGCCCTTGAATTTTAATTAACATTGTTCGAGATATTTAATTGGATAAATTAAATAGAATAATGTGAATAATTATGACGGATAATATGCATTTATTTTAGATGGATTTGGGATGAATAGTTCTATTAAGTTATGACAGATAGTCATTTTAAAGATTTTAGAGGTGAACTCTAATAAATTGATTTTAGATGGGAAATCTAATAAATTGATTTTAGATGGGAAATCTAATAAATTGCTTTTAGATGGGTTATCTAATAAATGGGTGGATCGTATATCCAATACACATGTTTTATGGCTTTATTTCATATTATATTAAGACTAATCATTTTGGGTGCAGGGGCATAGTAAATGATTTTTATGTTTTGTTATGGATACTAGTGAGGGGAAAACCCGTTCCACTAAGCGGCGTGGTCTTACTAGATATCTATTTATGATAAGAGATGATAGGAGATTATTTATAATAGACTTATTGTCTGACTCGAAGTTTGTGTTTCTCCATAAACTCTCGGGTACTCAAAATTAATTTGAGTAGTCTTAGAGTAGGAGACTTTCAGGTTTTTGGACAAATAAACTTCCGGAGACGTGCAGAAGTTAGTGTTAGCTATATAGGAGCTATTTTGTGTTTTCCGCTTTGATGTACTACGAGCTGTAAAGTTCATATTATTAGTTTTCTGATCATCATAAGGGGACATCTTCATATGTCGCTCTTATCGTATTTTGTATATATATATGTGATCTGAACGTGGTTAACGTCTGGGATTATGGAATTAAATCTAAATATTATTCATAAGAAATGAGAAATTCTGTTTTGTTGAAGTTTAAAATTTTTCATATTCTTATGTTCGTGTGTACCAATATTAATTATGTTGCATTCGGTCGCCAAGAAATAACAACTATGAATGACTGCAACATCAGTAGCGGTTAGTTTTGGGCCTCAGAAGGCGAGATATTACATCTTCCTTGTTCTATTTCTTTTTTTATTTTACCCTAACGATTCTTCTTTTCGACACTTGAGTTCTTGATATGTGAATACCATGGTTGTATTAGTGTCAACATTTGGGGGTCGAAAAGGTAAGTCGTTACATCTGGTATCAGAGCTGAAGTTTAAGCGAGAACCTTGGCTTTGGTTGGGTATGACTTATGAAGAGATAGGGTAATGAAATGCCATAGCATGAGTTAAGTGTAATATGTATATATATGAGTGTATATATGTATTTTCTATATATTAGTTATATACATAAAATAAGTTGATAGTGTAGTCTAATTTATGTAGGGATTAATGATGTTTTTCTATCATCCCACATTGATTAGCTTAGTTATGCTTGGCCATTTTATTAGCATTGATTATTGTTTGTTGATTATTGATTTGTGCTCGACTAGTTTATGAACAGTTAACCTTTCTACATCATGGGTTGGGTAAATAGTAATTATGAGTACATTGAAACGAACACCTTGTGAACTTAGTTTCACAGTTTGACCATAAGGCATTTGGTGACAGTGTTGGGTTAAAGGTTAAGTTTAATAAAAGATGTTTACTATAACCTAAAGAAAAGCAAGATAATTTGGAATAAACATTTATGAAAAGGTTTATATAAGAAGTTGTTTCTTGTAAGTATGGTTTAGAAAATTTAGTTTATAAACAAAGAGGATTTAAAGTGATATTTTGAGAACTTAAATTTTGGTCTCTTTGAAAATGTCTTTCAACATTTTGGAAAAATAATAATAGTATTATTTGAAAGTAAATAATTACGAAATTTGTTTATGAAATTAAGATCATGGTACCTAATAATATTTACGAAATATTTGATACCACTTTGAAATGATTTTGGTTATCTAGAAAGTATGGGTTAAGATGTATTGAATTCATTTCTGTCACTTGAAAATAATTTGGGTGATAATTGCAGCATCATCGGCGTTCATTTTTGGGTTTCAAAGTGGGGGATGCTACTATAGCAGTTTACTACAAGTTGTTTTGGTAAAAATTATTTTGATTTAAATCCTGAAAGTATGATTTGATATGCAAAAGTTACATGTATATATTATTTCAAAATAGTTTGAAATGAAACCGGGTGTTTAGTTCTAAAGTTTTCTTGTTAATTTATTTCATGGACACATATAGCCTATCCATTCAGATAGTATGGTATGTGCATCATGATATGATATGTTGTATGGTAGTTTTCATTTATTAAAATGATATGGGATTTCCAACGATTTTGGGCAGTTGGAAACATATGAGTCGTTATAGAACTTGAAGCTAAGTGTTTTGTGAAAATGCAAAGATGACTTTTTATAAATATTGAATTGAGAAGGTAGTAATTTAAAACACGTTTAAATTTGTTGAACATCCTTGTTAAGTAAAATAATTTGTTGTTTCGTATATACTCGTAGGATGTATTGGAGTACTATACAAGTATGAACTTAAGTTATAAAATGTTTATAAACTTGGAGTTAAAATTTTTATGAACTGGTTCATAAATGATTTTAGTATGGAGTGATACTATTTGTGCAGAAGAATGTGACTTAAAGGATATTGGTATAGTTAAGAAACTAGTAGCATGACTATGTAAGTTGTACATAGATCGTTTTATTCGCATGACTGTCTTGATCCAGTATTCGAGTACTTGATTTCGAGGTGATTTACACCGATCCGAACAAGGATTTTTCACTTGATTCTTGATGGCGAACACTTGGTATGGATTTGTGATATAATCCTAAAGTTTTCTATCATAGTATATGGCTATGTAAAAAAGAACGAGGTTTCTAATCAAGGAACCAAATCAGAGTCCACACTAGTGAGATTAAGTGATCTATACAATTTTAGAAGTGAAATTTATCTGATCGAGCAAGTGATCAGATCAGATATTGCATACGGATGGTCCACGTGCACCAAATGAGCTTTAGTATATGCATACTATGTTTTGTTAGCTTATGGAGAGCTTAAGTGACGACTCTTCGATTTTCTATGAGGTAGCATGCATAACCGACTAAGTAATAAATTAAGGCTATTGAGCGTAAGGTTCACTTAGTAGGTTATCTATTATCCTTGAGCGATGAGAAGGTCTTTAAACCTAAGAAAACCATAAGCTTTGGTTATTAGTAATTGCAATAATATTAAGTATTGATGTGTGATTATTTTTTTTGGTTGCTTGTGTTGGAATTTCGAGGACCAAATATTCTAAGTATGGGAGAATGTAACAACCCGAAATTTCAAATACTTTGCATTTAATATTTAAATTATTTAAATATTTGAATCTTGGATCAAATGTTATTAAATTGATTTAATAACCTTGTTAACCCTCTTTTAAATAATAACTAATGATGGTAATATTGTTTTATAAGTTTGTTTACAAAAATAAATACTTCGAATAAATATCGATAATGTGACCAAAAATCGGTTTATTGATAACTAGTTTGTCATCGATATAAATTGTTCAAACTTTTTTGTGATAAGTTAATGAACATATGAACACATTAGGAACTAATTAACACACTTCTCTTCATGGAGCAATTAGAACATTCTAGAAGCTTCTAATGGATAAGAGATATTTGTGTGCAAGGGGTAGTTTAGTATTTGCTAAAGGTTAGAGGTGTAAAGGAGAAGTTATGGGCATGTGGAGGGTTGAGTATTATATGGCATGGTGGGGGTGAGATCAAGTTTACGGAACACCATGTGAAGCCTATAAAAGGAGGAGTATATCCCTTGAATCCATTTGATAATTTTTATACCAAAAGTCTAAGCTCTTTTACTCTTCCTCTTCTTAATTTCCTAAAGAAAAATAAATTCGAAACATCTTTAAATCTCTTCAAACTTTGCCACAAGACTTGGGAAAATAGAAAAACACTTTTTAGCATCTTAGATATGGAAGAAAGGAGAAAAAGAACCACTAACTCTTCATAGGCCGTGAGCATTATTTTTGCATTTATTGCCTAGGAACTTGAATCAAAGCAAGGTATTGGTAGGAGGGAGGTGTTAGAAAGGTTGAGGTAGGAAGTAGAGCTTGGACTTACTTGTTTGTTTGGTTAAGGGTGAGGTTACTTACTGCCTTGAATGAAAATATTGTGTATGCGTGCTTTTGTTTGATTGTGTATATGTTTGAATTGATATTGACATATGTTGTAATATTGGTTTTAATTCTTGCTTTGAAAGCAAATGGCATATGTAATCCATATGTACGACTTGAATGGACATGGATGGAATTGTAGCATAGTCCTTAAACAAAGCACATAGGTTGTAATTGGACTTTAGTTTAGATTGGACTTGTATTTGAAAGTGCTCTTATAACGATAGTCACTATAGATGCACTTAAGAACTATCTTGTGTTCGGAAATTTCTATGGAACTTTATAAAGAGATTCTTTGGGGTTTCTTAGAATTGTAATGTTTATCGTGTATTCTTGCTGCCATAAAAAGTTTGGATGACAAATAGTTAAGTAACATATCCAAAAGTGGTCAAACTTCCACTTCTGCAAAACTGTCATGTTTTAGCCTTTGTTTTGAACTTTAAAGGTTTGGAAAGGACTTTGAAATTAAGTTTTTTGGTTTCATTCTTCATAGAAATGTTTGCTAACTCTTAATAGAGTATTTTAAAAGTGTTTTGACATTTTCATGAAATTTTACGAATTAGTTATGAATTTTTAAAGAAGAGGGTTTGCTTGTAAATATAAAGGAAACATGGTTTTTCCAAGTTTTTAAGTGAATTATGAACATGAAATTTCAAGTAATATTTTGGGTGAATGTTTTAAAATCTATTATAAGTATTTTAAAGTATTTTTTGGTATATATATAGTTTTAGAAAATGTATTGACTATTTTTATCAAAGTATAAATATCTTATGTAATAAAATATCTTTTAAATTGTTTTATTAAATATTTAGTTTTGTAAATAAATTAATATACTTATATATATATATATATCATTTCTAAATAGGTTTTAAATTATAAAGAAATGATTTAGAAAGGGGTTATGAATTGCTTAGTGGCTAAATCGTGTCTTGTTTAATTGCTTGTTTGAAAAGTAATAACTATGCATAACACTAAAGCTGACTAAGTAAGCTTATCTATTTGTGAGTGTTAAGATTGGTGTTCGAGTAGGGATAGAAGCAATAGTGCTCTAACCTACCAGCTTCCCTCTTGACCGAGGAATAGTTAAGTCGGGAATGTTGGAAAGATGTTAATCGTGTTGATTTCTTACTCATTTATGAAAATTATTAATACTATACTTAACACTAAAAGCTAACGAGGTAGAATTATCTATCCTAAGAGTCAAGAATGAAGTGTCTAGGCAAGGCTTTGATATGGAGCTAGTGCACTAACTTATCTTGCTTTACTCTTGAACGAGGGATAGTATAGGTTGGAATGTCGAAAATGAGTTAAGTATATGAACCTTAATTTCTGTAAGCAATCGTTTTAAATGGAAATTTGATTAGTCGATTATCGAACTTGATCAAATATTAAGTTAGATCTTTATATAAATGTTTTTAAAGATAATAACAAGTATGAAATGATTTTGGGTTTGTTGTGACAATGTGTTAATAACATTGGTCTTTAACCCTTTTTGATTATACTTATGAATGTAAATAGATCTTTAAAAGAATTCTTTAAAGTTAAGCATAAGTGAAATGGTTTTGGGTTTGTAGAGACAATTTTTGAGTAACATTAGTCTTAAACCTTTTGAATGGATTTGTGAAAGTACTTAGATCCTTAGAATGGATATTTTGAAGGAATTATAAGTATGGAATCTTTTGGAAAAAGATAGAAAATGTAAAGGTTTAAAGTAGGAAATCTTGTTAATGATTTGTGAATATACTTATACCAATTGAGATAAGCATATGAATAATTTTTGAAGTATCGAAAGATTATAAATGAACAATAATGATTGATAAATGAAATTTTATTAGATAAAAGGAAGTCTTACTAATAAACGAGGTTTTAGTTAGTAAAAAGTATTAATAAATAAAAAGGGGATTATAGGTCGTTTGGGTGACATAATCGTGCTTTATGTGTTTATTCATTTGTGATAAGTATATGAGACTTGGTTTTCATTTATAATCATCTATTTTGTACTTTATAGTCTATTAGTCGACTATCGAAATTGACCAAAATAACTTAGGAAATATCTAAAAGAAACACATGGTCTATATGGTATGGTTATCTTCGGAGATGTTATACTGTACATATAAAATCACCTTGCTCTTCTAGGACAAATGATAAGGAAATCCTTCTGGATAGGAGAATATCTCCATCCTTATGTATTGTCTATTTATTTCTGAAAGAATCAGGGTTAAGTTAACTGGAAATTTATCAATTGGTTTCTGGAGCATTCGGTATGTGGGGAAAGTGTACTTATATGAGATGACTCGGACCCGTAGCCGCTTCAAAACCATATAGGCAATCTATGTTTGGAAGCGGTTATGAAGTGAAATGTTAACGAGTTGTGTTGTCTATCCTAAGGTTAAGTCCAAGGGAGAGGTTAGTATTAACATTTCAAACGATGTTATTATGTGGGACTGTCTATCTTGGGGAGTATTCCAAGAAAGAGGACAGTGTTAGCATTCATCAGAGGACTCATGCAGGAATTTATGTATAGATTCGAGATATGTTCAAGATGTTCGGATCCATGAAGCGATTCGTGATCTATTCGTGATGATGAAATCCATTTGGGGATTCTTGTTCTATTCAAGTGATGAAGACTCGTGTGAGAGATGTCGAACGTAGCCTCGACATCAGAAATGGCTAAAACTAGAGTAGAGTGCCTACCATGAAGGTTTTAGCAAGCCTAAATAGGGTATATCAACTCCAAATCTAGTGATGTTGTCAATATTGCTAGCGGGAGTTGATAATATTCGGTTAACATCTTGGTGTTGACCAGCTATGGCTTACCTTATGGTATATTTTATCTAAAGATATATACGACGCCTTGAAGGATATCTTTGATCCTTGTGCAGGAGGTCGGATTTAGCTTAGTCGAAGTGATCCCAACGGAAATCCAATACATTTATGCGAAGGCACCATAGCGGGTCTTGATTGTATACCTAGTTATTGTTGTGGTGTACACGTACCTCATATATTTCTTACTTATATTCTACACCATAAATATTATCTATTATATCAGAATATGTACTTAATAGATGGTTGGCTCATTTAAGGGGATAACCATTATGGTATTTCATGCGGTCTCAAAAGGTGTTGTTATATGTCATGCATATTTCTTTAGTTTCTCACACCCGACTTATGCCTGGCTCATGGTTATATATTTCCCTTATCTCCATGGGTGCTATTTCGAGTAGTCTGAGAAAGACAGGTTTTCGTTAATGTTCTTTGGAGCTTCTGGAGATGAGCTGGATGTTTCCATTCACCTACCATTGTATTCTTATTTCCACTACATTACTATATTGTATATATTAGCATAAGTGAGGATAGGTTGTTATAACTGTCCAGGCTTATGATAGTACTTATTATTATAACTCTTAAATGATATGTATCTTATAATGACAGTTTGTATTATCTTTTGATGTTTTATGTTATCGTTCCATTGTGAGATTCTGATGTTGTGTTCTCCTGTCCCTTGTCCTATTTCATTTTCTTTAATTTTACCCCAACAATTCATCTTTCCGACACTTGAGTGCTCAACACATGAATATCATGGTTGTATTAGCATCAACATTGGGGATCGAAAAGGCAAGTTATTACAAAAAAATATAAACTTCAGGCTTACTTCAGACTTTATGAATCTGCATTCAAAAGTTTGAAAACTAATTCAAGCACCTAAAACAAGGGATCATGATTCTAAATAGCTGATGAAATAACTCATCAGGCAATAAGATGTCTGAATTTCATATCCAAATGTTTGAATTAGATAGTCAAATGTGCAACGAGCTGCCGTTTCAACCCTCAAATGTTGAAACTAATACATCCATGGTATTCCTATGCCGAGCACTCAAATGCTAGATAAAGAAAATAACCAAGGAAGGAAGAACACAACATCAGATTCTTACAACGGAACGATAACATATAATATCAAAAGACAGTACAAAGTGATACTCTAAGTTACATGGCATTTTAGAGTTGCAATTCTAAGTACTATCATTGGCCTGGATAATTATAACCACATGTCCTCACAAATGCTAAGATATACATAATAGTAGTGTAGCAGAAATAAAATACTACTATAGGTAATAGAAGCATCCAATTCATCTCCCGAAGCTCCAAAGAATATCAGTGAAAACCTACCTTGCATAGACTACTTGAAAGAGCACTCACTGAATTAAAGGATATATAAAAATCAAAAGTCAGACTTAAATCTAGTGTGAGATACTTAAGAAATATATGTACAACGTATAACAATAACTCTTGAGACCACCTGAATTACCGAAATGATTTTCTTCTTAAAATAACTAAACCATCTAATAATTATATAAGGTGCTATAATAGATATTGTCTAGGGTGTAGAATATAAATTAGAAAATAGCTATGTTGCTTGCATATCACAACACAATAATACTAAAAGTACAACTAAAACTACTAGGCGTGGTTCGCATAAGGATTTCTATTGGAGGCACCTCCAATAAACTAAAGCGTACCTCTCGACAATGGTCAAAAACTACCTTCCGAGCGTTGTATGTCTCTAGATATAATATACCAATAAGGAGAAACATAGTTGGTCCATGCCTGAACATGTGATACTGAATATCATCAACACCCACTAGCAACATCAATAAGCATCTTTAGGTATGGACTTGATATACCCTAAGGGTTAGCTAAACCCCTTGGCTATGAGGCCTACTCTATTTTTTGTCCTTTCTGATGGTGAAGTCACGTGCATCATCTCTCACACGAGTCTTCATCACTCGAATAGATCTTGCATCTCTCCATATATTCTTGCATCTTGAATAGTTCATGAATCTTTCCATGGATTCTAGCATAATATGTCCAACGAATGCTACTTCTGTTCTCTCCCTTGGAATAAACCTCAAGATCAATAGTACCCTCATTAGTATCGTTTGAAATATTAATGGTGACCTCTCCATTGGACTTAATATTAGGATAGACATTTCAAGTCTATAACATTTCAGTCCATAACCGCTTCCAAAATTCAAAACTCGCATATCAGTTTTGAAGTGCTATTCGGTAAGTAATACATAAGTATACTTATTCGATCCCAGACTCTTTAAAACTAAATCAATGAATTTTTGGTTAACTCAACTCCAGTCCTTCAAGAAGTAAATGAACGATATAAACAAGTCCTCCCTAGGGGATCTTTTGTATATATAAATTCCTAAAGCAAGAGATGTTTCATACAAATGAGTCCTCCTCAGGGGATCTCAAACCGTATCAAGGCGTGATGCTTACATATATTTCCCAAGTTAATTTGGTCAATTCAAAAATAATAAAAATGATCACATATGGAAATCAACTCTCATATACATATCACATTTCCGACCTTCTCAACTTACACTACCCCTCGGTCAAGAGTGAAGCTGGTAGGTCAGACCACCTTTTACTTCTTGACCATACTCGAACATCATTCTTAACTCCCACAGGCAGAACAAGTCTATTTTGTTGGCTTTTAGTGCTAAGTATAGGATCAAATACTTTCCATAAATAAGTAAACATATAAAGCATGATTAAGTCATACAAAGCATGATTAAGTCACACAGAGCATGATTAAGTTACATATGCAACTTCTAATCTCCTTTTTATTTAATTAGTTCTTTTACTAATTAAAAATACTTGTATATATATTTAAAATACCTTTACAAAAGATATATACATGTAAACTACTATTTTACTATTTATTTCTACTTTTTTCAATACTTAGAAATGTATTCATATCCTTATCCCAAAGGTATAAGAATATTCATAAATCTTTTAAAAAAAAATCAAATTTGCAAACTTATATTTAAATGGGTTAAAACAAATGTTATTAAAACCATTATTACAATAAACCCAAAACCATTTTATGCTTAACATTATCCTTAAAACACTCTTTTTAAAGAACATGTTTATTTAAGGGTTAAAAACAAATGTTAATAAAACACTGTTTATTATAAATCCAGAACATTTCATACATAGCATTATCTTTAGAACATTCTTTTTAAAGACCTAAATATACTTATTAATAAGATAATAAGTTCTACATAACTTCAAAAAATAATTTATTATAACAAAAATGTTATAATTTGAAACCACTTATCCTTTTATAAAATACTATATCTACTTTTCCAAACTTATATATACACTCTCTTTATAAATACCTATAAATAGGTTTTAACTATCTATATAAAATATCATGTAAATATAACAAATTTAGAATTTAACAAAAATCATAAAAAAAGCATTTTTTATATTTGAAACCCTTTACTTTAAAAATTCATAATTAATTAATATAAATATATTTAAACTTGAAATCATTTTTAAAATACTTTAAAACATGTTATTATATATCCCTAAAAAGATCCCATGGTAATAATTTAATTAATTATCATTTAAAATCACTTCAAACAAAAAGTGTTAAAAACAACATTGCATAAACAATGTTGTAAAAGAGCCCGAAAATGCTGTCGTAGGTCAAAGACAACATTTATAAGTGTTGTAAATACTACTGGATAGCGAACATTAGGAAAATTACACAAATGTTTGATATGTATTTCCCAACTCAAATAAAGGTTTTATTTGTACCAAAAATGAGCACAACACTCGTCAGATGTAATTGAAGAGATTAGAATGAAGAAGTAAAATGGAAAATGAAGCTAATCTAACAATCACACCAAGAAAATATGCAGTAACAGAAAGAAAACAAGAATTTATAGTGGTTCGGCGTTATAGCCTACGTCCAATTTGAAGGATTTGATGTTTATTGCTGATTATAAACTGAATTACAATAGTACAACGGCTAATGCTTGAATTACAATGGAGTTCAATCCAAGCAGCAACATAAAAGTCCTCTTTTAGTTGCAACTAGGGTGCTATTTATAGGTGTGAAGCTAGAAATATCTGCCTTGAATCTCGGAATACCCTTTCTCACGCCTAGGTGGGCCCACACAATCGATTTGGAGTCGTTTGGGATCGATCCTTGATTGATCCACATAGTCCTCATATCGATCAGAAATGGCTCCAAGTGGGCTGCGATCGATCGTGGACGTTCCTGAGATGATATGCAACCTTCTATGAAAATCTCATTGCATTTGGATGTGTGGTTGTGGAGTTTTTGATCGATCAAAGTTGCAAATAAATATTGGTTGACGCCTTTGTATCGATACCTTTCGTGTCGATCTCTTCATGTTGATGACGTGGCACGCGCGCTTTATGAAGGTCCATATTTTATGCATATGGACCGATTCCTTTGGGTTGACCGCTCCTCTTGTATCTAATTGATGCTTTGCTTTCCGTGTCGATGTTCTGCCCCCATCTTCAGATCGATCGTCGGCTTTAATCTTCGTATCGTTCAAGCAGTTGACCGATACGAAATGTTCAACTGTTGACCAAGTGTAGTGTGATCGATCTAGGGAGTGCCGAAGTCCATCAATATAGGGTTGAACCTTATGGATACGAATGATGGATGCTAAGTGATGGAGTTATGTTCACTTCGTATCGATGTTGATGGATACGGATGGATACGAAAGGGGCATGTTTTACGTGGATCTTGATCGTTCCATAACTTGAGCATACGAACTCTGATTGACCTGAAATTTGGAATGTTTCCTTGCATAGCTATGCTTTTCATATCATGCTAATTATGGCTCGATCCGAACTCGGACCAAGTTTACTTGTACCCATCGTGAATCTGCAGATAATCGATTTCCAGAGCGGACTGTTTTCAGTCTCCAGTCAAGCCCTTGGTATCACGGCCTTGCCAAAAGGCAGGATAACATTTTCCCCCCAAAGTACGTACTGTGTGAACATGACGTGCTTTGAAAAGAAGCAATCTTCATTTTGAAAAGGCTATATCCGATTTACTGAACAGTTGTTGATCTTTCATTAAGAGATGTAACCCTCGATTGATTTCCTGTAGTATAAATAATGAGTTGTAGTTGAAAGTCAAGTGCTAGCAATTTGTTGTTGATTGTTTTGGCGGTCACCATGTAAGCATCCAATTCCTGTTAACTTTGAAAATCGAATGTTGGTATAGCATGCATGCATGTATTTTAACCTGACTCCCATTCACGTTTGCACATCCACGGGTCGTTGTCAAGTTCTTGCTTCTTCGCTTTTTTTGAACCGATTTTAGTGAAAAGAAGTTCCTGCCATCAATTGATGGTTTCTTTTGGATCGAGTTTTCGTATAATCCTCTCCTGGATCGATATGAAATCTAAGTTGCAACAATGATTGGTGGTTGTTCTGATGCCCTTCTTCGTATCGATCCTCTCCTGGATCGATCTGGGGTGCATCAAGGTGGATTTCGTATCGATGGAGATCGACACGAGATGGATCTACAAAAAGGCATGTCCCACAATAATGGATATGGTGTGGCTTAAGTTGTTGTACAATGTGCTCTTCGTATCGATGGATATGAGAGTTATAAGCACTAATGCATGGGAACACCTCATATCGATGGATACAAGATTTTGGAGTTCAGATGCGCTTCGTATCGATGCATACAAATGATCTAGACATAAGCGTGTAGTGCTCTTCGTACCGATAGGCCCATTGACCGATTCATTCGGTGAGGAAGCTGGGATACAAATCGTTTTTTATGGTCGATACGAATGGAGTATAAATACTTTTTGTACTTAGCATATTTTTCCACCTTGCTCCTATTGCTACTTCATATCCATCAGGGAAAAAGAAAGAGACTGTAGATTCTTCGTCCTTAAATACCAAATCATTAACCTTCAACCCAGATCCTTTGAGCTAGGTAAATAATCAATGAAACCATGCTTATAATGACGAGAGTCGAGTTTCGTGCCATTTCGTTCATGGTAATAGCCATCTCCGGTGTCGTTGGCATCGGAGCGTGACTGGGGTGAGGCTGAGAGTGTGGCTAATGGAGATTTGGAGGTTTGGAGAGGAAAGAGGGTAGCTAGAGAGGGTCGATGGAGTCACTGACTCCGAGTCTGTCTAACCTAGGTGATGAATTCGTATCGATGCGAAGGGATGAAGTGATGGACACGGGGAGCATCGATACGAATGAAGGCTATGGGTGAAGTGATCGATATGAACGAATTATCGATCCAAAGGTTTGATCGAAACGAAGAGGCTATCAATTTGAATTATTGATCGATACGAACGAGTGGCAGCCGGTTGATACGAAAACTTGTTTTAATGGAATGATCCGAAATGAATTATGATGGATATGAACTTTATGACCTTTGCATATTCGAACACTTGACTCCGACGAGCTTTAGCCTTGCATATTTGGACTTGACCATAAAACTCCATGTATGACTACCCTTCAAAGCTCATCGATGGAATTGTAACTTGTTAAACGTAACAAGTTTTTTCAATATGGATCGTTCTCCAAAATTAGAATGGCACTGTTGAGGTGGTCAGTGATGACCGTCGCTCTGGTCGAATCTCGAAGTCTTGTTTCTTTACTATCATTTAACCTTTGTAGATATTTAGAGTATTGTGCAGCACTTCACAACACAACACGATCACTCACTTTGCACCGGGGGGACACGGGTCTTTTTTACCATCTAATAATGGTTTTTACTGAGTTCAATAGCTATGGATCATGGAAGCTCAGAGCAGCAAGAAGTTCGAAGTTCTCCACTCCCCAAAATAGAAAGGCCTGATATCCCGGCAGATATAGTGAATCCTGCTCCGGATGAACTGCCGGATGTAGTGGTGATATTGAATCCGGTAGGCGGTCGAAGGTTAAAGAAGAAATGCTAGAAAGAATTTGCCTTAGACACGTGTTGTCTTTGGAAGAAGTTCGGTTGCCAGGACCAGAAGATAAAGCACATAATCCCCTGGAAGGGTTCACCGCATGCAACAGATTCAGGTGCTGGACTGGAACAATTCCCCCATTCAACCAGTTCATTAGGGATGTGCTATTTTATCTAAGGATCACACCTTGTCAGCTTCATCCTAACAGATACGTGCTTCTCAATAGCTTGTACATTATATTTATGGAACATCTCTTCTGTCCGCCGACTATCGACGAGATCAGATATTTATTTAATATTATGAGTCGGACGGATAATCCTTCATTCACCTTCCTGGAAGCTGTTAGGAACTGCCAATTTATGGCAGCCACATGGGCAAGTTGAGGTATTTCAAAACGGAATGGTTTTACGTGAGGTGCCCACTAGGATTCGCCAGGCGGTGGCTGGTTAGACGTATGTTATATTACTTGTTTTGTTGCTAACCATGACTAGATAACATAGATTGATGCTGAATTCATTGTTGTGTTTCTCTTACAGGCGCTATTCCACAGCCCGAAGGAGCCTAGTACAAAGAGCTAGTGAGGACACTCCAGGCGATGCCTGCTGAGTTAAGATAAATAGACGAAGTTCTCACCGATGACAACTTGATAGCCGCCAGACTTTTAGAGAAGGAACAGAGCATAGGGCTCACGGGGGTACCAAAAGTGGTCCCAAAAAGACAAGGTGGAAGACGGGCTCCTGTCGTGCCCCCGGTCGAGGGAGCTCAGGCTGCGCCCGACATAATAACCATCGAACGTCGCGATAATGAGGGTACAAAAGCTGGTGGAGAGCCCACGGTCGCGCTTCCGCAGGGCCTTCAATCATCTGTAGGGCCTTCAATCATCTGTAGGGCCTTCAATCATCTGTAGGGCCTTCAATCATCTGTGTTAAAGAACAAAGGCAAGACTCTTGTCCATAAAATCAAGAAGCAAAAGAGCACTGAAGCAATCCAACTTGTTACTACTTCCATATGTCCGGAGACCTCTTTCCCATAAATAGAAAGTTCACTGAAATGGTTGTCAGATATCTCTATCTCGGAGGAGATGTCATCGTTCTCTAATCTCGGGCTAGAGGGGCTTCACTCCCCTTCAAGAACCAAGGCAAACCTAGCCTTAATAGACATATAGGAGCCGATTCCAATAAGCAAAGCTGCTACAACTGGTCGGTTGGGGGGTTTTCCATGCATACACACACTTCATGGCACCACATGGCATTCCATCACATGCTTCTTAATCCCTGGCAATGAATAATTTTATTCCTCTTTTCGTCTTTGCAGATACAATGGTGAAGCAAGGATCCATGCTTAGTAAACTCCGCTCTTCGCACCATTCATCTGGATTACATTCTGAATCACATCACCACGAAAGCAAGAGAGATCATGGTCGTGGCTACCATTCTAGCCAGGCGCCTGAGCGCCACGATAGAGAAAAAGAGAGATCATACCAAAGTAGCCACCGTTCTAAGTCACGATCTCCGCCACGGAAAGCGCCTTCGAAACCTTATGGCCCCAGCAGGCCCTCTATTGAGTCCTCGCAATTAAACAATGCCATCTCATGCTCTAAAAATAGACGATCGGCATCGTAGAATTGAGACAGAAGCTCTTGCCGTCGTAGAACAAACTGCCATAGAGCCATCGGGTGAAGGAGCCATCCGTATTGCTAAACTAAATAAAGTTTTCCAAACATATGCTTCGACAGTTTCCACTTTCCTTCCAACTTGAAGAGAATCCCAAATGACATAGAGAAACTGGTGCAAGATTATGTGCATGACGCGTACAGCCAGTACCATGAGTGGGTTAAAATGGCAGAGCGGGTCTCGGTTGTGTCCTTCAAACGAGCCCAGGTGATGAGAAACTGGAGGGCGACCTTTCTCAAAACGGCAAAATAATCGAGGTGCTCACTAATGAGCTCGAGTCTTCAAGGAAAATTGAGATGGTGGCTGGCTAGAGAGCCGAGGAAGCTAGGAAGTCCATGGAAGAAATGAGAAAGACTCTTATGGACTTAGCGTAGGAGATGGGTCACCGCAACACCGTTATCATTCGAGAAAGGGATGTCACGCTGAAAGAAGTCGACGAACTAAAGGCAAAACTAACTGAGGCCATCAAAGAAAAAGATGAAGCTGATAAAGTTGCCCAAGAAGTGTGCGAGGAGGCAGTGAAGCTTAGAGGATAAAGGGATATTGCAAATCAAAAGGCTGAAGAAGCCGACACCAAGGTCGAGAGAGAAATAAAAGCCGTCGAGGCCAAGATGGAGAGTTAGTTTGAGGATCTCTTGGTCACCTACAATGCAGACTTCTTGAAAAATCGCAACTTGAACTGGCTTGGCAAGGACTATCCCTTTCAACTGTATAAGGCCTGGAACCGTCCGATTGTGGATGAAAAGGCGATCCGTAAAGTTGCAACTATCGATGAGTTTGAATTAGAAACTCAAATGTTGATTGGAGATGAGCCTAAAGTCCTTCATGACACGACGATCGTGCTTCAAAGAGAAGTTCTGGCTACTAAATACCCAGAGGCCAGTGAAGGATTTGAGGGTGAACACCATGACGCTGCTTCTGAAATCCCCCCAGCATCTCAAACTGCGCCCACATCTTCCGTCGACCCTCCAGTCATCCTAGAGTATGATCCCGACAGGCCACATCTCTCTCCAGTCATCGAGCATAGCTCAGAAGTCATGTCGGGCCAACCCAGGAGCCAAACTGAGAAGGTATTTTGGACACTTCTTCTAATTTTCAAAATGCAGGAACATTATCAGAGGACATTACTAATATATTCTCCTATCTTTTTTCAGCTTTGAACTCTGCATCGGCCAACCCTCCCGCAACTCAAGAAGTTCACCACGAGCAGGAGGCATTAATTACGGAGATCATAACTGTAACAATTAATACTTCGGCCGGGGAGATGCATGATAGCGGCTATGTGTTTGACGACCAATTGATGGAAGCACTCCTCAACCGTCAAAGCGACCCGAGCATTAAGGTGCCCATTAATGTGGATGAAGATGTTATTATCACGGGCTCCTCGGGTCCGACCGACAGTCTCCCAATGGGCGAGCATGTGGATCGAAAAGAACAAATAATGGAGGAAACTAAGGCTAAGATTGAGTAGGCTCATGGAGTTGGTGGAGGTATGGCGGGCCCTGGTCCTACCCCGATCCTTGTGCTCTCTCCGGGTGACACCATATTTGAAAATAAAGCGCCTCATTCTTTTGGTGTCAAAAGTGTCACCATTCCACCAGCTTCTCACACAGAGGATACTTCGGTCCCTGTGGGCTCTTCAAAGGAGACCTCATCGATTCCCTCGGCTGGAGGCAAGCCAGCTGGAGCGAGCCAGGGAGGCAAGGGTTCCAAAAGAGGTCCGGACGGTAGCTCGAGCGAATCTATTCCAAGAGGGACAAGAAACCAAAGGCGTGGATCTGCAATTTGACTTCCACTTTTGTAGATGGTTGGAATAAGCTTCTTCTATTTAGCGTTTTATAGGCCATGTATAGATGTGGGTTATGCCCCTGCTTATAGGAATTCTTTGGACAGATTTTGTACTTCTTTTCTGAAGAATAACAGAATAAAATTACCTTTTTTGTTTTTGGCAAACTCTGCATTTATTTGTTTAAGTACTTAAGTATTCACATTTCCATTCAATGTACTCATAAAGCCTTAGTCTCTGAGTTGAACTCGAGTTCGGTCTTTAAGACCCGAGGTCGTGGCCTTAGGTCAAAGTCAAATGTTGAGTTGAGTCCCAACGTTGCGCTGTCTCGGTCAGCGGCCGGTACTTGAGTTGTGCCCCCAATTCTGGGAATAGTTGAAATAGTTAGTTAGCAGTCGTCCTCTGCCTTCACTACCTTTGATTTAACTTAGTCGGAACCGAGTTAAAGTAAAACGAGTCTGAGCGGTTGAATCACACTCGCTCATTTGCTAGCATTTGCATCCACACTCTGGGGATCAAATTTGTATGCCAGCAGTCGATCACGCCTGCTTATGTTTAGGCTTACGTCCACACTTCGGGGACATAAGTTATTTTGTGGGTGGTCAATCACACTCGTTTAATGTTTATTCTCAAGTCCGCAATCCGGGAATCTAGAGTTGGTCGACAAATGGTTGGTCATATCTGCTTAAGGGTTAGGATCTTATTCACGCTATAGGAATAAGGAGTTGGTTAAGGTCGTGGACGGTTGGATCACAACCTCCTTGGTACAAAAAGCGAAGTCATGGATGGGCGGACCCATCTTCTTTGAGCTTGGAAAGAAGCGAGGTCATGGATGGACGGATCCATCCTCCTTAAGCTTTGAAAAGAATCGAGGTCGTGAATGGACGGATCCATCCTCCTCGAGCTTTGAAAAGAAGCGAGGTCGTAGGTGGATGGATCCACCCTCCTCGAGTTTTGAAAAGAAGCGAGGTCGTGGGTGGACGGATCCACCCTCCTCGAGCTGGACAGTTGATTCACGTCCTAATATTGGAGTTTTCACTTTAGCTTGCACTCTGGGAGCTTGAGTGTTTTGGAGAATTGTCGTGTTTCAATTCTCGTTTAATTAATTGTTGTTTACCCCCCGAGCTCGGGGTTTCATCCAACAAGTGATTGGTCGGATCACGTTCACTCTCTATTTGAACGAGTCCCACCATAAGATGGAGCTCTGCTCTTCATACATCATAGCGGTTGCATGATGCATTTAGGAATCACTAATTTGGCTTTATGAGTCTACGTTTATCGCTGAAACAAGAAATCATGGCAAAATCAGTTGGCTTATTACAAGTACAAATTCTTAAATTGTGTAAACAAACTTGAAAAGGAAAGCAGACTAAATGAATGAAAGCCAGTTATATATAATAGCAATGGAGACTTTCGCTGTTCCATGCTCTCGGTAGAGTGAGACCATCAACGGTTGATAGCTTGAATGTGCCATCTCCAAGCCTCCGTAAGATGACATACGGTCCTTCCCACGTCGGTTTCATGTACGAAGGGACCGAATAGACCCGCTTAAGTACGAGATTGCTAACTTCAAAGGTTCTAGGTCGGACCTTGGCATTTATAATCGGGCGACTCAGTTGCGATGTGTGGCTGCCCTCAAATTAGCCTCTTCATGCTTCTCATCTAATAAATCCAGAGATTCTGCAAGTAGGATGGCATTCATCTTCGGATCATAATAAGTCACACGATGAGAGACCAGCTCTAGCTCAACTGGAATAACGGCTTCGGAGCCGTAAGAAAGTGCGAATGGAGTATGTTGAACATCGTCTCTAAATCACTGATATGGTTGCTAGATAGCCGTGACTTCACGAGCATGTCATCTACGTACACCTCCGTAGTCTTCCCAATCTAGTTTGCAAACATTCGGTTTACGAGCCTCTGATAAGTTGTTCCAGCATTTTTGAGTCCAAATGGCATTACCTTGTAACAATAAAGTCCCAGATCAGTGATAAGCTAGTGTGCTCCTAGTCAGGAAGGTGCATTGGGATTTGATTGTAGCCGGAGTACGTGTCCATGATAGATAAGAGCTCATGTCCGGCTGTTGAATCCACCAGTTGATCGATTCTAGGAAGCAGAAAACTGTCTTTGAGGCAAGCTTTGTTCAGATCCGAATAATCCACACATGTCCGCCATTTTCCATTCGACTTTCTGACAAGCACTGGATTCGATACCCACTCTGGGTATAAATCATAATGAATAAACCCATTAGCCTTGAGTTTATCCACTTCTTCCTTCAAGGCGGCAGATCTCTCTAGATCCATACCGTGCCTTTTTTGTTTCATCGAGACATGCCACGGGTCAATATTTAATGCATGACTGTCGATATTCGGCGAGATCCCACACATGTCTGAATGAGTTCAGGAAAACACATCGAGGTTTTCCTGGAGAAAATCAAGTAGTTCCTAACTCGTTTGGGGGCTGAGCTAAGGTCCGATCTTTACCACTCTGGGATCATCATCTTCGTTGACCGGGACATCAATTGTCAACTCTGTCGGGGAAGCCTAGTATTCTTTGACTTCCCTTTCATCATCATTGTCTCTAGGATCAAGATCTTTAGGAAACTGATCGTGGCGCCCGAGCCTGGCCGAGGTATTAGTTGTCAATCCTCCATAAAGCGAACACAGAGAGATTCCTCCACGCCCTTACTTTTCTCCTTTCGTCGCGCATCCCGCAGTTCCGCAACATAACAGGTGCATCCAGCCGCTTGATCACCATGTACCACCTCAAATCCATAATCAGTGGGGAACTTCAGAGTCAAACACCAAGGGGCAATCGCTGCTTTGAAGTCTGCAGGGCCGGTCGGCCCAGAAAAGCATTGTAAGGAGAATGAATATCCAACACAACAAACTACAACATCCGGACTCACCAGTGATCACCAACACCCAACTCAACAAGTAACTCCACCATTACAGCTGGTATGGTTGCACTGCCATTGAAACCATGTATACACGACTGGCACGATTTCAGATCCTTCACTTCCATCAGCATTTGATCATAAGCATGCTTGAAAAGTATGTTCACAGAACTTCCACTATCAATTAAGATCTTCTTCATCCAAGCAGGACCTATTTGGGCAAAAATAACCAACGGATCAATAGTAGGGGCCTCGACTCTTTCGGCATCACGGTTTCTGAAAACGATGTCATTTGCCATCATCTTATGTTGCTTTTCCGAGGCCCTTTTGTTGGTACCACTAAAACATTCGAAGTCCACATGCCTAATCGAACTAGCATATGATTCCATTTCCTTCCAGCTCCGATCAGCCGAATGAGAACCACCACTCATAGTATTAATCACCAGCCTCCCACCAGTACGTGCGGGTTCTTCAGGCCTAGCTTGGCCTTGGCCCTGATTGAGATTAGATGGGCATGCTCTGCCATCCTGCGGAGCCCAAACAAACTGCTCTAACTTTCTCTCTCTAATCAACTTTTCAATAATATCTTGCAAATGACGGCATTCATTAGAGTTACGGCCTTAACAATCATGGAACCTGCAGAACTTTCCGGTCTGAATCTGCTTCTCTGACGATAGTTTTGGAACTGGATTCTTGTACTGCCCTGTATTACAGGTCTGAAAATAAACATTTTCTAGCGACGTGTTCAAAGGAGTATATCGATCAAACATAGGAGCTTTGGGTCTCCCACGATGAGGGTCCTTTTTCTTTCCTTGACCTTCATTACCCTTCTACTGGGCTTTGTTTATTCTGAATATTTAGTTGTACTTTACCGGAGCTCTCCCTGGTCTGCTTCACTGCAACATTACTATGGATATCTTCACTACTAGGCCTCGCGCCATCCTGCATGTAGACCGTCTATCATCTTCTCTCCTAAAGAATTGGGCTGCCTTTGCATATAAATGGTCCAACGAAGTGGGCGGTTTCCCAGCTAACCAATCACCAAATTTGGAATCAGGATCGATCCCTTTAGTCAATCCCATCATAATAGAGTTATCGTTGGGATTGCTGACTTCGACACAAGCAGTGTGGAACCTTTCCAGATAATGCCTTAGAGTCTCTCTTGGAGCTTGAGTAACACTGGACAAGGTGTTTACATCCTTGGGTCTGGCAGCATGCGTACGAAATTGCTCAACAAATTTAGTAGCTAACTAGTCAAAACATGAAATAGGTCTTGGCAGTAGACGGGTGAACCACATAGTCGCAATGCCTCCCAAGGAGATAAGGAAGCTTCTACCCTTAACCGCATCGTTATCTCGAGCGGCATTCATAAGCCATTCATATTTCAGAATATGTTGGTTGGGATCTGAGTTTCCTTCATACATCGACAAGGTCGGCATCCTGAATCGACGGGGCGATTCTGCATGTAAGATATCATTGGTGACTTCTAGAAATCCCCCAGTCATCATTAGTAAGGCCTTGACTTTCTCTTATCATCTGGCGTATCATAGTTGGAACATCGGGAATCTGGGGATTCGAAGCCAAGGCATGGTCGGCTTCCATGTTACGAGGATGGTCCGGTCGCTGTCTACGGTCTGTTCCATGCCTCTTTGGCTCCTAAGATTCATGGAAGTGAGGATCATGAGCATGAATGCGGTGGTGAGTGGCTGGATCTGACTGGTTCTGGACCTCGGGATCCAGATCTATAGGAGCAGCTGTGTTGTCATGAGTTGTATTGTGAGGAAGTGTCCTTCCTTGGGAGGAGGGTGCAGCTTGATGCCTAGTAGAAGGACCTATCCTGGCCTATCCAGGATTCAGAGCATATGGGTGCCCGGAGGCTTCCGCATAAGTCTCATCTAACCGGCATCACGTAGATCTGTGATAGGATTCAGATGACGCCGAGCTTTCAGACAAGGAATAAGAGCTATGCTCTCTTCTAGATTTCCCCCGTCTTTCTTCACTCAGCTGGTTCACAAGTTCCGTATTGGCACGGATCTGTTGAGTGAGCTCTTGACGGCTTTGAGAGAGCTCATGCAGGAGGGTTTGGAATTCCTCTCTAGTTATTGGACCTGGTAGATCTGGAGCTCCAGCTTATGTTTGGCCTGTAGTAGCCAGCTGCGCGGAACTTTGCCTATCCCTTCCTTTTGGATTAGCAGCATTAGAAGCAGTACTGGTATTGCACACCATGTTCGATGTTGTTCTTCTTAGCTCTGGAACAATCTGAATAGGATAGAAGGAACCACTGGAAGATGGATTTAGATCTCCTCCTTATATTTTAGCAATCCAACGACGACAGGGGATCCACAGAATCAGAGAAAAAGCAGAGTCTTCTCAGTGAGAGCACCAAAGTGTTTGTACAAAAAATGGGCACAACACTCATCGGATGTAATTGAAGAGATTAGAATGAAGAAGTAAAATGGAAAATGAGGCTAATCTAACAATCACACCAAGAAAATATGCAGTAACAGAAACAAAACAATAATTTATAGTGGTTCGGCGTTATAGCCTACGTCCACTTTGAAGGATTTGATGTTTATTGGTGATTATAAACTGAATTACAACAGTACAACGACTAATGCTTGAATTACAATGGAGTTCAATCCAAGTAGCAGCACAAAAGTCCTCTTTTAGTTGCAATCATGGTGCTATTTATAGGTGTAAAGCTATAAATATCTACCTTGAATCACGGAATACCCTTTCTCATGCCTAGGTGGGCCCATACAATGGATCTGGAGTCGTTTGAGATCAATCCCTAATCGATCCACATAGTCTTCATATCGATCGAAAATAGCTCTAATTGGGCCGCGATCGATCGTGGACGTTTCTGAGATGATATGCAACCTTCTGTGAAAATCTCATTGCATTTGGATGTGTGGTTGTGGAGTTATTGATCGATAAAAGTTGCAAATATAGATTGGCTAACGCCTTCATATCGATACCTTTCGTATCGATCCCTTCATGTTGATGATGTGGCACGCGCGCTTTGTGGAGATCCATATTTTATGCATAGGGACCACTTCCTTTGGGTTGACCGCTCCTCTCGTATCCAATCGATGCTTTGCTTTCCGTATCGATGTTCTGCCCCTATCTTTGTATCGATCATCGGCTTTACTCTTCGTATCGATCAAGTAGTTGATCGATATGAAATGTTCAATTGTTGACCAAGTGAAGTGCGATCGATTTGGGGAGTGCTGAAGTCCATCGATATAGGGTTGAACCTTATGGATACGAACGATGGATGCCGAGTGATGGAATTATGTTCACTTCGTATCAATATTGATGGATACGGATGGATGGATACGAAAGGGACATGTTTCGTGTGGATCTTGATCGTTCCATAACTTGAGCATATGAATTCCAATTGACCTGAAATTTGTAATGTTGCCTTGCATAGCTCTACTTGTCATATCATGCTAATTGTGGCTTGATCTGGACTCGAACCAAGTTTGCCTGTATCCATCATGAATCTACAGATAACCGATTTTCGAAGCGGGCTGTTTTCAGTCTCCAGTCAAGCCCTTGGTATCACGGCCTTGCCAAAAGGCAGGATAACAGGTTTTAAGATTTGACTATTTTACAGTAAACCATATTCTTAGACTACTTACAAATCATGCGAAGAAAATCCTAAGGATATATGCATAAAAAACTATAAAAATCATGAAAAACTAATCATTTTAAAGTGTAAAGTGCACTTATAACGGCTATTTCACTCTCATTTTTTCAACTTTGTTCAACTAGTTATAAAATGATTTAAACTTTGATATTTTTACAGTAAGAGTTAAACATAAAGTACTTCTTAAAACAGTAAAGAAACCCTTAAGGACGTCTCTGACAATAATATTAAAAATTTCCGAACATAAGGCAATTTCAATGTGCTCATGTAGCGACCATTTTCGTTATAATTTTTGCAACTTTATCCAACCATTTCTATTATTTTTTAAACCACTACCTCATTGTCCCATACACTACTATAAGTATCAAGCATAACCAATATATATACATTCACAATATATTCACATATAACCAATTTGAACAAGTTTAAACACTAGGTGATTCAAAGTGCATTCTTAGCGACTATCGCTATATAGACCATTCCATATCCATTTCAATTTCAACACACAATCCGAAAAACCATATATACACAATGTCAAGGCCATGCTACATGTTATAAAAAGCTATAGAAGTGACAATATATAATATAGAGTTATCACTTACTTTCAAAAGCAAGAGGGTCCAAAGTTATAACTTTAATTGGTTTATAATTTAACTTTATATTTAAGTACACAACATATATATAACACAATATATACTTGTTCAATGGTGAGTAAACTCACTCCATAACCAAGCTAATACAATCACAAGCCTTTACGAACATAAGAATCCCTCTAACCATTATCAAGCATCCAAAGCTTCCACCTTTAGCACCAAAATGGCCTTGGCCACTCCCCACCTCCACATAATGCTTATAGCCTCACTTTGGTGTACCATTATTTTCCACTTCCTTCCAATTTGAGTTGTTTTTCCATGTACTTAGGATGCCTTAAGGCCTTTGTCATAGTTTAGAGAAGTTTGGGCTTGATTTGCTATGCTTTTGGAAGATTAAAGAAGAGAGAAAGAGCATGAAGAAGGACATTTTTGCACAAAACTAAGGCTAAATAATTGTGAGCTAAAGGGGAGCTTATGAAGACTTTAATAAGTGGTAACTACCACCTATGACCCTCCTTGGTCGGACAAAATCCACCCCCCTAATATGTTCTACTTTACACATTACTTTTGACCAAAAACAAAATGTCTGAACACTATTCACCAAAATATCTCCTTTATTAATCCATTTGTTAATCTTTTACTATTCACATTTAGTTAACCATAACACTTAAATATTTTTAGTTCCTAACAAATTACACATGTTATACCTAATTATACCATATTCACAAATTGTTTGGGTAAAAACGATACTATGGAAACAAGTCCTGCCAAGTTGTACGATATATTCCCTTACCAAGAAGGGTAATGCCCATGAGAAGTGCTTACAAACCGAACTCATATCCCATTTTTAGTCACTTTCGAGCCACTCAAACTAGATAACATAAAAATACTTTGTTCTTGGATTGACATGTCGATTCTAAGAGCAACCACGAACTCGAACAAATCTTAAACTACTTTCAAAATATTAGTATTCACAAATACTTTGAAATTCTACTGTATTATTTTCTTTAAAACCTTAGAAATCATTTTCAAAGACACCATGATTTAAGTACTCAAAATATCTATTTAAATCCATTTCATTTATAAACAATATTTAATAAACCATACAAATATAAAATCACATTTTTGGAAAATTTACTCTAAACTTCCTTTATTGAAGTTAACTGTTAACCCAACATTATCACCAAATGCCTTATAGTCAAAATATGAAATTCTAATCACAAGGTGTTCGTTTTAATGCATCCACAAATATTTTATATCTAACTCAAGCAGTAAAAGGCTAAATTGTTCATAAACTGGTCAAGTACAAATCAAAAATAAATAGACGATAATAATGCTCATAAACTGGTCGAGCATACTAACAATCTACAAATGATAACAATGCTAAAAGACTAGCCAACTATAACTAATCAATCAACAAATGATAACAACGCTCGTAAACTGATTGAGCAACGCTAAACTAATCAACGAGGGATAAGAATGAACATCATTAATCCCTACAGTAACCAAACTACATTTTAATAATTTATACTTATATAAGTTACCGTGTATAAGGTCTTTTAATTTTTGTAGTTGACATACCTATAAGGCATATGTTTCTAACAAAGACAAATACGATCTCATATGCATAATACACTTAACACATTCTAAGGCATCACTTACCCTATCTTCAATGAGTCATACCCAACCAAACCCAAGGTTTTCTCTTAACCTTCAGCTTTGATACCAGTTATAATGGTTCGGCTTTTCGATCCCCAAATTTTGTCACTAATGTGTACATGGTATTCGCATTCCAAGCAGTCAAGTACCAAGGAAGGAAGAACACAACATCACCTCACAATGAAATGATAACATATAATATCAATAGACAGTACAAAGCGTTACTTTAAGATACATGGCATTTTAGAGTTACAATCCTAAGTACTATCATTGGCCTGGACAGTTATAACTACCTATCCTCACAAATGTTAAGACATACACAAAAGTGGTGCAGTGGAAATAAAATACTATGTAGGCGAATGGAGTTATCCATCTCATCTCCTGAAGCTCTAAAGAATATCAATGAAAACTTGCTTTTCTCAGACTTTCCAAAAGAGCACCTATGGAATTAAAGGAAAGATAAAAACCAAGAGTCAGACATAAGTCTAGTGTGAGAAACTCAAGAGTTATGTGTACAATATACAACAGTAACTTTTGACACCACCTGAATCATCGAAATGGTTTTTTCCTTAAAATAACCAACTATCAAATTAGTATATAAGGCAATATAATAGATAGTGACTAGGGTGTAGAATATAAATTAGAAAATAGCTGGGCTGCTTCCATCTCACAACATAACAATATTAGAAGTATAACTAAAACCACCAAGTTGTGTTCGCATATGAATTTCCATTGGAGGTGCCTCTAGTAAACTGAAGTGGATCTTTCGACAAGGGTCAGAAACTACATTCTGAGTGTTGTATATCTCTAGATAGAATATACTAATAAGGAGAAACATAGTTGGTCCATGAATGAACACGTGATACCGAATGTCATTAACTCCCACCAGCAACATCGATACGCATCTCTAGATATAAAGTCGATGTACCTTATGGGTTAGCTAAACCTCTTCGCTATAAGCCCCACTCTGTTTTTTTATCATTTTCGATGGTGAAATCACATTCAGCATCTCTCACACGAGTCTTTATCACTCAAACATATCTCAAATCTCTCTATGGATTCTTGCATCTCGAACAACTCATGAGTCTCTTCATGGATTCCAGCACAAGTCAACCAATGAATGCTAACTTTGTCCTCTCTCTTGGAATCAACCTCAAGATGGAAGGTATCTTCGCTAGCATTAAATGTTAATGCTGATCTCTCTATTGGATTTAACTATAGGATGGGCAGTACGCCTCTATAACATTCCACTCCGTAACTGCTTCAAAAACATAGAACTCGTATATCGATTTTGAAGAGGTATTCGGTAAGTAATACATAAGTATACTTATCCGATCCTGAACTCTTAAAAACTAAATCGATGAATTTTCGGTTAGCTCAACTTTCTTTAGAAAGTAAATGAACAATATAAAGGAGTCCTCCCTGGGGGATCCTATATATATACTTTCTTAAAGCAAGAGATGATTCATACGAATGAGTCCTCCCTAGGGGATCTCAAACTGTTTCAATATGTGATGCTTACATATACTTCCCAAGTTAATTTGGTCAATTCAATAACAATGGAAATGATCGCATATGGAAATCAAGTCTCGTATACTTACCACGTTTCTAACCTTCTCAACTTACATTATCCCTCAGTTAATAGTGAAGTTGTTAGGCTATAGCACTGTTTGCTTCTATAACCTACTCGAACATCATTCTTAACTCCTATAGATAAAACAAGTCTACTTTTGCTAAGTATAGGATTAAAAACTATCCATAAACAAGTAAACACACAAAGCACGATTAAGCCACACAAAGCACGATTAATTTAGATAAGCGACTTTGAATCCCGTTTTTATTTAATTAATTCTTTTATTAATTAAAACGTCTTTGCAAATACTTGTGTGTGTGTGTGTATATATAATACCATTACAAAAGATACAAATATGCATACTATTATTTTACTATTCCTTCCTACTCTTTTCAATACTTAGAAATGTATTCATATCCTTATCTCAAAGGTATAAGATATTCACAAATCTCTTAACAAGATTCCACATTTTCAAATGTATATTTAAATGGGTTAAAAAAAAAATTATTAAAAACATTTTGTTACTATAAAACCAAAACCATTTTATACTAAACATTATCTTTAAAACAACCTTTTTAAAGAAGAAGTATATTTAAGGTCAAAAACAAATGTTACTAAAACATTATTAACTATAAACCCAAAACATTTCATATCTAGCGTTATATTTGAAACATTATTTTTAAAGGTTCTAAGCATACTTATTAACAAGATAATACATTTTTACATAACTTCACAAAACCATTTATTATAACTAAAATGTTATAACCTAAAGCCACTAATCCTTTTATAAAATACTACACTTACTTTTCCAAATTTATATATATATATACTTTAAAAATACTTATAAATAGGTTATATATATAATATTATGTAAATATAAAAAGTTTAGAATTTAACAAAAATAAAAAAACATGTTTTATATTTAAAACCCTTTACTTTAAAAATTCATAAATAATTAATAAAACTATATTTAAACTTGAAACCACTTTTAAAATACTTTAAAATTTGTTATTAAACATTCCTAAAAAGATCCCATAAAAATAATTTAGTTAACTATCATTTAAACTCACTTTAAATCACAAAAAGTGTTAAAAATAACAGTACACAAACAACGTTGTAAAAAGAGCCCAGAAATGCTGTCGTAGGTCAAAGATAACATTTATAAGTGTTGTAAATGCTATTGGACAGAGAACATTAGGAAAATTGCATAAATGTTTGACCCAATTTCACAGCTGAAATAAAGGTTTTAAGATCTGATTTTCTTTATATAAATACTATATTTAAACAACTTAGAAACCAACGAAAGAAACCTTTAAGGATATCTTTACAATATCCTATAAAAATCACCAAAAACCAGTATTCCAAAGTGCACTTATAACAACTATTTCACTCCTATCCTTTTCAATTTCATTCAACCAGTTATGACATGATTTAAACTTTGATATTTTTACAATAAGAGTTAAATTTAAAGTACTTATTTAAATAGCAAAGAAAATCCGAAGGATATCTTTGAAAATCATATTAAAAATTGTCGAACACAAGATAATTTCAAAGTGCTGATATAGCGACCATTTTCGCTATAACTTTTGCAAATTTGTTCAACATTTTCTATAACTTTTTAAACACTTCCTCACTGTCCCATACACTACCATAAATGTTTAGCACAACCAAAATATATAAATTCATAATATATTCACATATAACCAATTTGAAAAAAGTTTAAACACAAAGGGTTCAAAGTGCTTTGATAACAACTACCGCTATATGGACCATTCCATATCCATTCCAATTTCAACACACAATTCAAACAACCATATATACACAATGTCAAGGGCACGCCACATGTTATATAAGATCGTAGAAGTGACAATATACAATATATTATTGTCATTTGCTTTCAAAAGCAAGAGGGTCCAAAGTTATAACTATAATTAGTTCATACTTAACTTTAACTTTATATTTAAGCACACAACATATATAACACAATATATACTTGTTCAGTGGTGACTAAACTCAGTCCAGAACCAAGCTAACATAAGCATAAGCCTCTACAAACATAAGAACCCTTCTTACCATCTCCAAACATCCAAACCTTCCACCTTTAGCACCAAAATGGCCTTGGACACTCCCTACCTCCACTTTGAGTTGCTTTTCCATATTTCTAGGATGACTTAAGGCCTTTTGTAAATTTTGGAGAAGGTTGGGCCTGATTTGCTTTGGTTTTGAAAGATTAAAGAAGAGAGAAATGGCATGATCAAGGCCATTTTCTTGCACAAAACTAAGGCAAAATAATTATGAGCTAAAGGGGATCTTATGAAGACTTTAACAAGAGGCAATCACCACCTGCGACCCTCCTTGGCCAGCCAAAAGCGACCCCCAAATGTGTTTTATTTTACACATCACCTTTGACCAAAAACAAAACACCAGAAACAATATTCACCAAAATATCTCCTTCGTCAATCCATTTGTTAATCTTTTACTGTTAACATTTAGTTAACCATAAACACTAAAATATTTTTAGTTGCTAATTAATTACACATTAATATATTAGATAAGCATACAAATTTCAAACAACTTTGATCGAGAAAATAGCTATTTATCGATAATACGATTTTCAATCACATTATCAATATTTCTTCAAAATATTTATTTTTCAAACATTTTTCAATAACTAGTTTACCATCATTAGTTATTAATTAAAAGAGGATTAAAGTGGTAATAAAATCCATTTAATCATATTAAATCAAAGACTAAAATATTTAAACAATTTAGATATTTAAATTTGAAGTGTTCGAAACTCCGGGTCATTACAAGATGTCTAAATTTCCATGAAAGGTGCAAGTTGAACCTTGACCGATAGGGGCTGATATAATGTTTAGGGGCGCTCTATCTTGATCAAATAGCAATGATATTCTCTTATATGTTGTGTATGAGCATTTTTATTTAGGATATTACATTAATTAATGATTTTTTATGTATTGATACCAATAAACTGGACTAAGACTGCAGGAGTGCTTAACGTTGTAATGCACATCATCAGGAACATGGTACATTAATATTGTAAAGTGTATTGATTAGCTCAGTTAAGCTACAAGGGTATACTAATATTGTAAAGCATGTCACCAGGATTGGTGTAGATTTATATTGAAAAGTGTATCGAATGGTAAAGTAATGATACGAGGGTGTGTTAATATTATAAAGCACATCAACATGATCAGGGTGCGTTAATACTGTAAAGTACATATATTATAAGGTAATGTTGCGAGGGTATGTTTATATTATAATTCATATTAGTAGGATTGTGGTACATTAATATTGTAAAGCATATCAATATTATATGATTGTTTTAGTCATGTGATTTGTGTCATCAGAATGATATTGTTAAAATGCTATAATTAATGGACTAAAATGATAGTGATGAACCAACCCTATAACAAAACAAGTAAGAGTAGTCTATAAAATTATTTTATTAGAATGTTAGTATCATATATGTAGAGATATATTATCGTTCACTAGGCTTAATTCTTACCCTCTTTATACCTTTCTTTTTTTACCTATCTATAATAGGTTGACAATGTCTAGGAAGCATATAAGGTGAGAAGATTATGGGGACTCTATGGAGCCATATTATTTATGCTACTTATATATTTATCTACTATTTTAAACTTGTATAATTGTGTTGAACTACGTACCATGAAGTGTTATTTTTGGTTGTTATCCCGCCTTTTGACAGGGTAGTATACCTTAGATTTAGCTAAATGGATTTCGTGGTCATCAAGGCAGGAAGCCCGAAGGGATGATTATCAGGATCAGAAATCAATTATAAATAAGGCTATGGATGATAGTCAAGCAGATTCAGACGAATGGTATCCCAAAATTTCCTAAGTACGGAATGGCACTTCCCCTAGGTATGGGATCCAATCGGATCACTATGGATATGGACACTTAACTCGACAGCTCAACTATACGAAAATTGATCGGTATCTTAGAATTTCACTTAGGTAACTACATAAACAACTCAAGAGACCAAAAGAAGGCATAGAGGGGGACACACCTTAGGGATCGGTGTCGATCCTCTATAGGGATCGGGGCCGATACCTCAGGGAGGCTTGGATGGGTCCCATTGTTTCTAGAGGGTGTCGGCATGGCGTTGGTCTTCTGCATGTGTCAGCTAGATATTTGTCCGTCTTCCCCTATAATACAGCGGGCATGGCATTTATTTTTGGATCTTCTTTCTGGCTCTTTTCTTCCTCTATTATTATTTAAGGCTATTATCTGGACTGTAACTGTAATCTATAGCATAAATAAAAGGAAAATCTTTGGAGTGGACGTAGATCGGAGTACGCTGAACCACTATAAAACATCTTGTGTTCAATTCTTATTGTTTTAATTTTCTATTCTTCACAATTTGTTCTCTACTTCATTCTGTTTGGAATTGGTTATTGGATTGGTGGTACTTTCATATTATTTGGGTGTTGGTGGCCATTTTTGATGCTAACATTTTGGTGCTTTCACTGAGAAGACTTGCACCCGCGAATTTGGAAGCTTGGATCTTGGATCTTGGATTCAGAAGCTTGGATACTTGGATCTAGAAAGCAATGGCTAGGCAATCAGTAAGGAGACCATTAGCCGATAGGAGTCACCATGGAGGGAGTCAAAAGGCATCCTCAAGAGCTGGAACTAATCAACCCTCCATCTACATCACTAGAAACGAGATGGAAACTATAATGGAGGCGATGCAGGAGCGGATGATGAAGAGACAAGAGGAGATGATGTAGAATTTCCTCAAGCAAATTGGACAGGCCAGAGCAAAAGCTACCGACAATCTGGATCAAGGAGTTGGAGTAGCAGGCGTTGTAGAAAATCAAAATCAGGAGCATGAAAATGGTGCTAACAAATAGGAGAATGGAATGGAGCAAGAAAGGATGAACCCTGAGCAAACAGGAGGGATCGGCACTGATCCTCTAGGCTTAGGGGGCACATCCTCGGGTCAGGCTAGATCAGATGGCATGCCAATGGTCGATGTTGTGCAGTTTGATGTGGATCGGATGTAGATGCACATCCGAAGGAGTACGTTCCGGAATATCCTCGCGGATTATGTGGGCATGTTAGTAATATGGATTAGAGGCCACCAATGGTGAGAATAAAAGGATGGCTGAGTTGATACGATGGTTAGTGAGAGGTGGATTGCCCAATAGGAGTTTGGCAGATGTCAATCTAAGTCCATTCAATTCAAATATCAGGCAAGCTAGGAACCTACCGAAGTTTAAATTACCAACACTGGAGGTGTATGACGGACGATCGAACCCTATAGTACACTTGATAAGGTATATCCGGCATATGGAAGTATTGGGCGGCATCGGAGGAAGTCATGGCAAGGTGTTTTTCACTTTATTTGACGGAGTTAGCTGTGCTCTGGTTTAGGCAGCTGGAGAATGGTTTAAACAGAACATGGGATGAGTTGGTAGGTCTGTTCATGAGGTAGTTTAGGTTCCACATTTCGAGACCCAAGAGTGTAATAATGTTGGCAACACTAATGCAAAGGACAGGAGAGTTCCAGAGGAGTTTCTTGACATAGTTTATTGCGGTAGTTGCTTCAGTGGATCGGCCAGATCCATCGACAGTATTAATGGCAGTGGTATCTTGGATTGCCGACGGTATGAATTTTAAGATTTCATTGGAGCGAGATCCACCAATGGATCTTGGGGAATTTTTCATGAAGATGAGAGGTTTCTGCGGCAGGAGGATGCATGAATCGACAAATAGAAGTAAATGCCTTGCAAGCTGAAGGACCATCTGAAGAAGTGTCCAAGAAGGATAAGGGAAAAAGGAAGCTGGATGGTGGTTATGATGAATCAAAAGGCAAAGGAAAGAACGGGAACTGAAGTTCTTTGCTTTTTTGGATTTGACGAAATGCATAGAACGGATTTATCTAGACACAAAGGAGCAAAGAAGGGATCATACAGAGTGGGAACGTAGGTCTAGAAAGTATTGCTTATTCCACAAACTGGATGGGCATACTACGGATAAAAGCAGGCACTTACGGGATATGGTTGAGGAACATGTCAGGGATAACAGGCTACCACAGTACGTGAGACTCGAACTATGGCAGTGGAACAGGCGACCACCGTCCACGTCCAATGGAAATGGCCTTGGATCGAGATCACAGACCGTCATCTTTTGATCAGGATGGCATGAACTAAATAAATAATAAATTCCACAATAAAATGGCTAAGTCACTTACACATGTACGGGATCAAGGTCGGTCCATAGGCATGCTAAGAGATGATGATGAAGCATTATGTCCGGAGAGACAATGTTTGGTTTTCCTTGTTTTTTGGTTTTATAGCTGTAAGAACTTAGATTAAATAATTTAATCCAAATTTGCATTAATGTGCTGTTAAAAATAGGTCATGGTTGTCCCGACTGGAGAGATGAGGTAATAACCGCAAGGTGTGAGTCCCTTCGCCGGAGAGCGATAGGATGAATTCGTACGTCATGGATTAAGCACTCGACTGGAGAGTCAAGACCAAAGAAAGGAAGTTAGTACAGAATTGATCGCATTATGTCTTTGACTAGAGAGTCAAGGACTAGAGTGCAAGAAGTGATTCGCTTTACCGAAGAGTGACAGGATCGACTTACTTATCGTTGTTCCCTATTTCATTGGAGAGTGACTAGAGGTGGTCTAGCAAGGGTCCAAAGAGACTATGATCAGCCTAGAAAGGCCATGACATCGTGTTTTGTCAGGGAAACCAAACCATAGTGCATGAAGTAATGCCATTTCATTAGAGAGCGATAGGATCAGCTTACTTGTCATTGTTCCCCCTTCATCGAAGAGTGACAGGATGGGGTCCAGCAAGAGTTTGAAGAGGCTATGATCATTCCAAGACGATCAGGACATTGCTACATGTCCTAAAAGGGTTGAAGTGCAAGGGGTAGGCCCCTTTGTCGGAGAGCGATCGGATCGGCCTACTCGTCATTATGTTTGGATTGGATTTAGCAAGGGTCCGGAGAGACCATCGATCGGTCTAGATAGACCATGAACTTGGATGACGATCAGGATATATCGTGGATTGGCTTGATGACTTCCAAGATTTCAAATGATTATGGATTTGAATATTGACCTTAAGAGGTCGGTGATTCGGATAACGATCTGGAGAGATTGAGGATTTGAAACGACGATCCGACGAGATCGTGGATTTGGTTACCAGCTCGAAATGGATATGGATTAGGCTAAGGATTTGGAATGGATACGGAATTGACTATCGACTCAGAACAGTTGTGGATTTCATTAACGACCAGGAGAGATTGTGGATTCAACATACAAATACTAACTCCTAGGCGAACACGAGATGGCTCCTGGCAATTCAGTTTGGCAAAGGAATGGATTCCGGATTGGAATATTTGGTTGTCGGTGGATTTCAGACTTAGGTCATATGGAAATTCTAAACACATCTTCCTATTACAAGGCATGTTTTGGGGGGAATATGTTATCCCAACTTTTGACAAGGTAATATATCTCAAATTTAGCTAAATAGATTTCGTGATCATCAAGCAGGAAGGCCAGAGGGATGATTATCAGGATCAAAAAATAGTTATAAACAAGGCTATGAATGATAACCAAGCGGATTTAGACGAATGGCATCCCAGAATTGGCTTCCCCTAAGCAGGGGATCAGATCGGATCACTATGAATATGGATACTTAACTCAGTGGCTCAATGAATGGAAATCGATCAGTATCTCCGAATTTCACTTTGGGAACTACACAAACAACTCAAGAGACCAAAAGAAGACATGAAGGAGGACCCCACCCTAGGGATTGTCAAGCATTAGGGATCGGTGCCAATCCTTCAGGGAGGCTTGGATGGGTCCTATTGTTTATGGAGGGGGTCGGCATGGCCTTGGTCTTCTGCATGTGGATTTTCGGTTGGATATTTGCTCGTATTTCCCTATAAATACAACAGGCATGTCACTTATTTCTGGATCTTCAAACTAGCCCTCTTCTTCCTCCATTATTATTTTAAGGCTATTATCTGGACTGCAATTATAATCTGCAACATAAATAAAAGGAAAATCTTTGGTGTTGATGTGGGCCGGAGTACACCGAACCACCATCAAACATCTTGTGTTCAATTCTTATTGTTTTAATTTTCTATTCTTCATAATTTATTCTCTACTTCATTCTGTTTGGAATTGGTTATTGGATTGGCCATGCTTTCCTATTATTTGGGTGTTGGTAGCCATTTTTGATGCTAACATGGTTCTAGATGCAATAACAGTTAACTTTATTTCCAGTTAGATTAAATTGTATTTTTTATGTTATACTATATTTTATTCCTTCCGTCGCAAGTTCTGGAAGTATACTACAGGTAGATAACTCAGTGTACTATTACATCATAATTTAACCTAACATTCCACTATTTACTACATTCGAGATTTGAGCATCAATTGGGATGTATGACTAAAAGGGTAGTAAATGGTGTGTTGTTACGTTTACACTAAATTTCACTACGACTTTACATATCTCTTACTTAATGTTATATGACCATTTCATTTTGTTTTTAAGATTGATTTGTCAATTCATCATGTTTTATTCATCGCCAACCCATCTTAATTATAATCGCATTATTATTCTTATGGTTCTTCTTTTTGTATCATTTATTATTATCATTATAATATCTACCCACATGAAAATATATTTTTGTCATATTATTTATCAAATTCATATCACTTGGTTGAATATATCCTTTAATTTCAATTTCATAGCGTTAACTTTCATGTGGTTCATATATATTCACATATTTCTTTTTTAACCACCTTCTTCCCCAATTTCTAACCAAGGTTATATTAATCTTTAATAGCCAATTATCCATCCTAGCCTAATTTTTAATATTTATATCCCAAAATGAACATATACCAACCTGTATTTCATATCAAATTTGACTACTACCCTAACACGGGTTACCAACAATAGATTATATGCATATATACAGTCATACGACAAAGTAAATAAACCCCACTAACACTTGTTATCCAAGTTAGCCCAATATTTATTATAAATTCCTCTTCTCTCTCACTGTTTGGAAATTCGCTAGCTTCCAAGCTCCATGTATGATTTTGTTATATATGAATATCCCTCTTCTTTCTAATTTCTTTAGACTTTTATTTCATTGAATTTGATGAAGATTTAAGGAATTTTAGATCTTAGGTTCTTGGTTTATGCTTAGGTCATTTGAGAATAGAAGAAAAATGAAGAAAGTAATTGCTGATGCCAAAATTGGGCATCAACACCCAATAGAATCTCGTAGAGATTAAATGATGAATGGAATTAAAAAATAGTAGAGAAAGTAAATGAACAAACAAATTTTTATAGTGGTTCAGCAATCTTGGCCTACATCCACTTTGTTTTTTTTAATCTTGCACTTGATTTTGATTACAAGAATGAAGAACAAAAATGGTGGAGCCTGGGAAGCAGAAAGAAAGATCCTTCAAATGAACCATGAAGCTTGTATTTATAGGGGAAGATGACGTGAAATTTTAGCTACAGAGTCTCCAGTTCCAGACGAGGTCACCCTATCGATTACGGACCCCACTTCCATCAACATAACTATAGGCACCGATCATTTTGTGAGCTCCTTTTGGTATGCAATCGATATGGTGGGCTCCACTCTTAAATATATTGATGTTCCCAAATTTTCACGTGTATTCGACTTGTAGGTTTTGAGATGTCATTTGCTTTATGCTAATTTGAACTTTAATATCGATATGGTACAATCCATAATTGGAGATGGATCGTAGCCGATCAATAATGTTGATGGATCATAGCCGATCAATTTTTTAGATGGAACATAGCTGATCCATAATGGAGATGGATTGTAGCTGATCCATTTTTGAGATGGATCATAGCCGATCCATTTTGGAAAACGATTGTACTCAATCGTAATTTCAGTTGTAGTGTGAAATTCATACTTAGCCAATTCTAGAATGCTATTCGCATGAATACATACGACTATCATCCATAGTTTTGTCCATAATCGATCTCCAATCCTGATAACCATCTCTCTGGGCTTTCTGCCTTGATTATCGTCCAGTCTAACTTGTCCAGCCAGTTTGAATATAGCCGGGCCAAAAGGGTGGATGACATTTGCCCCCAAAAGTACGTCTTGTTGCGTACATGACATGCTTTGAATCGAAGCAAGTTAGAGTCGTTGAAAAGAAATCCATCCAGTTTTCTGAATAGTCATTATCATTTCGTTGAGTTTATCTTCCCAAAGTTTCATATCTCTCTTTGATCGTCATGGTGCTTGGTCGATTTGGAATAGTTTAAATTAAGAATTGTATTCCATCAGTTGCTATCTGTGTCCAGTTTTACGGGGCTAGTAACCTTTGGTATCTGACCCAGTCTTTTCTCTAATAACTCCATGTGAAAATTCAATTTCCTTTGGTTTCAAGAAATCGAATTTTTAGAATGTACACGTGCACGTTCAGGTACACGTTCTTGTCATTGTCTCCCAGATGCATTTGTATGCTCATGGATCGTCACCACTTCCTTATAGTTTAATTGCAATTAGATTGAAATTCCTCGTTTATATTTTTTATAATGAAATATGAGTTCGTAATAATTCATTCGCTGAGAAAGAATTCAAGTTCTATAGGGATGATGGCCTCACAGCCGTACATAAGCATGGGCGAATGGAGTATGGCCGATCGCGGACTTGTGGGTGGTTTTGTATGCCCATAATGCTGATGAATGTTCATCAACCCACTTGCCTCTAGCCTTTTCCAAATGCTTCTTCAGAATGAGCTTTATGGTTTTGTTCACAGCTTCAACTTGTCCATTTGCTTGAGGGTGAGAAACTACTGCAAATCTCATTTCAATATGATGCCGACGGTAGAATTCTTTGAATTCGGCGCTACTGAATTGGGTTCCATTATTAGTTACAATGGTTCGTGGAAGGTCGAAATGACAGATGATGTTCCATACAATGAAGTTGATTACTTTCTTCATCGTGGCTAAAGGTTATGCTTTGTCCCATTTGGTGAAGTAATTAGCTGCTACGATGGCGTACTTCACTCCATCTTGAGAGATTGGAAAGGAACCGATAATATTTATGCCCTAAGTGGCAAACAGCCATGGATCGACCATTTGTGTAACTTTCGTCGGCAGAGCTCTTAGAATTTTTTGCAAACATCTAGCACTCGTCGCACTGTCTAGCGTGATCAGCTACTTCTCGATTGACAGTTGGCCAGTAATACCCATAGTGGAGTATTTTCTTTATCAGAGTTTGCCCCCAGGTGTGATCGTCGCATTCTCTTTCATGGAATTCTCTCGAGACTCGTTTGATTTCCTCATGGGTGATACACCAAAGTAGGGAAGTGGATAAACCTTTTCTATACATGACTCCTTCTTGGATGATGTAGCATGAAGCTTTGCTAAGGATCTGTCATTTTTCATTTCTCCATTTAAGAAGGATCCCTCGTTACAGATAACCTTTGAAAGGAGTCATCCACGACTCCCTTTTCGGATCCATTTCCAAAACCCAATCAATCTCTATCTGGTTGATGCTCGAAGCATTTAGTACTTCAACCGGGACCAAGCCCATCTATTGTGCATCCCCGAAAGTGGCCATCTTGGCTAGTGAGCCGGCTTTCTTATTTTGTTCTTTGGGGTTATGTGTGACGGTGTAATACTCGAAGTCTGGTAGTAGCTCTTTGACCTGGCCATGATATGGAGCAAGTTGCTGCCCCCTAGCCTGATAATCTCCCCTGACTACGGGAATCATAAAAGATTTGTAAAATTTTCACTTCTAGTTCATTGGCAAGTTTAAACCCAACAATCAAGGCTTCATACTTAGCTTCGTTATTTATTACAAGGAAGTCAAGCTTCAAAGTATAACAAGTTGATCGACCCTTAGGAGTTACTAGTATGACTCTAGCTCCAGAACAATGATCATTGGATGCTCCATCCGTATACATTTTCCATCGATTGGTCATTTCTCCACTGCTCTCCGAAGAGTTGTCTGATGTAGTGAACTTAGCTACGAAGTCCATTAATGCCTGTCCCTGGATAATTCTCCGAGAGAGATAAGTGATATCGAATTGGCTTAGCTCGACATTCCATTTGAGCAACCTTCCAGACGTCTCGGATCGTTGTAGGTCAGTGTTGATGTTGATGGATTGAGCCTGGAAGTAAGGCCGAAACATTCGTGATGCAATCAACAGGAAGTACGCGAGATTTTCTAGATTCTGGTAGTTTCTTTCAGCACATGTCAATCGCTTTGTAACTAATATACTGGCCTTTGTATCCGATTCTCTGCGTGCAATAGTGTCGCACTTATGGCGTGTACCGACACCGCTAAATAGATGTATATGTCTTCACGATCTAATGGCTTGGATAGGGCAAGAGGTCTCTCTAGGTGATCTATCAAAGCTTGAAATGCGTTAACATAGTCCTGCATCCATTCAAAGTTTCTCTTCCCTCTCCTGATTAGGTCGAAGAAGAGAATTCACTTGTTGGTAGCCTTGGAGATGAATTGACTTAGGGCGGTGATCTTCCCATTTAGGCTCCATACTTGCTTAATTGTCTTCGGTACCTTGATGTATCTTATTGCCTGAATCTTCTTAGGATTGGCTTCAATTGCGTGAGAGTTGAGCATGAAACCCAAGAACTTCCCTGATGCAACATCGAAAGAGCATCTCTAGGGAATGAGTTTCATTCCATATCTTCGGAGAATACTAACTATCTCTACCAAGTCGTCGATGTGGTTATTTGATTTCCATGACTTCGCGAGCATATCATCCACATATATTTTCATCGATCGCCCGATCTGATCTTTGAACGTCTGGTTGACTAGTCTCTAGTAAGTAGCTTCAACATTATTTAGTTCAAACGACATCACAATATAACAATATTACCCTAGATCGGTAATGAAGCTGGTGTGCTCCTGGTCGGGATGTGCATCAGGATTCGGTTGTGTGAGAAATGCAGATTATGGATCTTAAGGCTAGTATAAACACTAGAGGGGGGTGAATAGTGTTTTAAGGAATTACTAACTCTTTTCGAGTTTATATTAATTTGAACACAAATGTATGCAATATTCAGACACAGATATGATCACAGATTCAAACACAGATGCAAATATAAAGTAAAAGCAGTAAAGGAAAGAACACACCAGATTTTATACTGGTTCGGAGTTACCCTACATCCAGTCCCCCACACAAGTACGGATTTCCTTTCAAAAACAATCTTTACAATTACAACCCTCGATTTCAAGGCCACGAGGTACACCACTCCAGATTCACAATCCTCTGGGTAGAGATACTTGATTTCCCGGGCAACAAGTTCACCCAATTGATTTCCTAGGCTACAGTCACACCTTTTCTCACTTGATTGATTTCCAAGGCTACAATCACACCTTTTCTCACTTGATTGATTACAAAGAAGCCTATAACTCTGAATAGCACTGGGATCTGTTGAGATAGTGATAGAGAATCAAACCAGAAATGATCTAGTTAAATTCAATGGTGATTTCGGCAGAGTAATGGTAAGAATATATATAAAGAAATGTGGAAGAAGAAAAGGAGTGAAAACTAGAAAAAAATTGTTTTTAATTCGTTGAAAACATCCCCTATTTATTGAAGAACAACAACCATGTCTATTCGTGAAAGGTTATGGCGAATAGACATGTAACAACCCGCATATTTTACGATTTTATATTTAAATATTTTTTAAATATAGCGTCGTTAATTGGATTAAAGTCCGAAAAGCTACTTTTTGCAAACGGTCGAATTAGGACTCTGGACCACTTCCATTGAGTCCAAAATGGCATTTGCGACTTTTTTGAGTATAAGCTTCAATAAGTTTGGAGTAAGTTGAATTTTGCTATTTTCTATTGGGCTTTTGGTTTGGGTTTCACCCCAAGTCACTCTATAACCTAGTTCAGCCCCTCTCCTCTCCTCTTCACTTCATTTCTACTTTCTTAAACACTCTAGCAACTGAAAATGGGGAGGGGAATAGGAAATTAATATTCAAAGCCCTAGTTCCTCTAGCAAATTCAAATTTCTTGCTCCAAATTCAAGGTGAAGCTTTGGTAAGCCTCTCTTCATCTTCTCCATCTCATTTCCTCTTCAATTTCAGAAATGTTCTTAACCCTAACTTTGAGAAAAACTCCATCTTTGTTTAGATTGAAGTTCTTGAGGTGGTGTTGAAGAGAGATCAACCTATTTCTTGTTCTAGAGCTTCTTATCTTTGTGTTTGGGGTTAAAAGGTGAGTTTGAACTCACATCTACTTCTCTTGATATCATTGATGTTAGGTATGAATTCCTAACACTTATTCATGTTCATTTGCTTTTGGTTTGAATTGATTTGGTGAACATTTCAATTTTTGGTGTTTTGAAGTCAAAAACTCTAAAAAAATCTTAGCTTTGATGTTTGATCATGATTTTGGAGACGTATTGAAGAGCCAATAGGGCTGGGTTATCGATTGGCATAAACCCCTAGCGCCCATTGCTCGTCCGGTAGCAAATTGGAAGAGTTTGCTCTTCATTGGATAGGCTGAAAAACAGCCCCAGTGCCAGTCAGTCGACTGGCCTCTGTAGTCAGTCGACTGGCTGTAGCAAATGAATGCTCCTGGGAATGTCTGCAGAAACAGGAAGTCCCTGTTTCCTGCAGTCAGTCGACTGGCCTCTGTAGTCAGTCGACTGACATGCTTGTTTTTGCCTATTTTTGCCTATTTTGCTTGGTTTCAAATTTCAATCGATTCGTGTCTATTCCAATTAGTTGTTATTGCATATTTGACCTTGATAATTCCTTTTTGATTTCATACACAGGTTTTCATAAAATGATCTTTTCAAATTGTATTAAAAGCTCGTTTCTCCAATTTATAATTTCTATTTAAAACACACAGACAATTTTTCACCTCGAGCGAAGAGGGAGGAGAATTAAATGATTAAATAAAACGCGTGCTATCATGTGTGTTTATCTTTTCAGTTAATTCCTAATCTATTCGTTTGACCGTTTTGACCTCTGGGTCTGGTTTACCGATGAAATGAGGTGAACTTTGTACTGCTTTGAGTGTGAAATTGACTAACGGGCAGTAAACCGTTTAGTGCGAACGTGGGGTATGGGACTCATGTTTACATTTTCCAGGTTCCTTACTGAGAGTTGTGACACATTCCGCCGGACAGTGGTGTCCAATACTGCCACTACTGTTTGTTGCCTTCGAGCGTTGCCTTCGGGCGTATGGATCCTTGTATACAGTACTGAGCCCGAGCGTCTTTTGTTTCTTTGACAATTATATTTCCCTAGAGTATTGCCCTTCGGATTTGGTTCTTTGAACCACACGACATATAGCGATGACCTTGTGGAAACCTGTGTTACCTTTATTGGTATTTGTCATTTGCCTTTTGGCTTGTTTTGGGATATGTATGTCCTTTGTTTATTGAGTTGCCTATGATATGAGGCTTTCTATGATTCATCTTATGCTAGATGATTTGGTTATCTCCTTTGGAGATTACTGTGGTACTTTATGATCTTGTATGTTCATTATCATTTAGTTTATCTAACTGATTTGTTTAGCTAGACTGACCCGTGTATTTTTACTCGGGTCAAACCGAGATGTTACAGGTTAGGTACATTGGACTTAGCCTATTTTGCTTCCGCATGGACTAGTCCGCTAGCTCCTTTTTGTCATAGCTTTTTGTGTAGTCCTTTTTGTCTGTAACTCTGATATGTACTCTATTGACTCGTCTATATATTGTGGTTTGCTTTACCACTTGACATGTCTCATTTTGTAAACTCTGTAATGTATCTGTATATGTGTAAATTCATGTGATGATCTTCTGTTCTGTGATGTGTATTACATTTAAGTTGTTATATTTTATTCTGATAGATCCTTCAGCCACCTATAGCTTTGTATTAAGTATGTATTGGATATGTCGCTCCATTTAAGTAAGAAGTGGCTTTGTCGGCGTATTCAATAGATAATTAAGACAAGGTTATAGATGGTCGCTCCTAACCAGCTCTATTCTCCGCATTAGCAGACGGTGTTACTTAGTAATACTCTTTGCTAATGTGGGTCTCGGAGTGGGGCGTCACAGCTTGGTATCAGAGTTGAGTTCGGAACAAAATATGATAAACATAGAACAGAGACACATATTACGGTATATCAAAGGGTAGCACGAAATTTACGAATCTTTGAGTCATTGTGCTTTTATTCTTTCCGTGCCTTTGGGGTAGATAGAATTTTGGGAATACGTCTAGGAATGCATCTTATTCCGTAGTATTCCATAATTGAATTAATGATATCTACCTTGTGAATAATCTTTATCTTATCTTATCTTTCAGCTAATGGCTGGAAGAGGCAGAGGACGACGCTCGGATGCTGGGCAATCCAGCGGCTCGCATCCGGACGGTGTTTATATGTCTGCCGATCAGTTCTTGGAGTTATTTAGGAGCACTCAGCCTCCAGCTCCTATTCGTGCATCTCCTCCACGCAAGTCTGCCTTTGCACGCCTGTGTAGTGATTTTTCTCATCTTGGTGGAAAGCCATTCAAAGGCTCCGAGTCCGTTCTTGAGGTCCAAGCTTGGATTCGCACATGCGAACGTATCTTCTCTCGCATGGATCTTTCTGACCATGATCGAGTTCTTGTAACTTCTAGCTTATTGCAAGAGCGTGCCCTTGATTGGTACGAGCTTCTTATAGCCGAACTTGATGAGTCTGTTCTTTCTTGGACTCAGTTTCGGGAACGATTCGAACTCAAATTTGTTCCTGAATCTGAGAAAGTTTTATTAGCCCTTCGCTTCCTTGAGTTGAAGCAAGGGAAGTCCTCCGTTTATGAATATGTTGCATCATTCGAGGCCTTATCTAAGTATGGTCTTGAATTCATTAGCACTTCTTATAAGAAGAATCTGAAGTTTGTCTCTGGTCTTAAGAAATATCTTAAGAAGTCTTTAATGCTCCAGCTTAAGCTTTCTTTTGAGGAGTTGGTTGATTCAGCACTTCATCTCGAGGCCATCGAGAAGGAGTGTGATAGTGGTGATGATGTTGAGGTTCGCAAAAACCCCAATAAGAAGAGGTTCCCATTTCATAAGCCGGGATTTCTTACTTCTAAGAAGAAGAAGCCTATTGAATCTGGTTCTAACTCTCAATCTGCTGGAACACCTTCCATTCGGAAGTGTTTCAACTATGGTTCTCCTGACCATATGATTCGAGCTTGTCCTAAGCCTCTCTTCTGTCATTATTGCAAGAAGGAAGGTCACCGTGTTCCCACCTGCCCTACTGCTCCTGCTAGTGCCAAGTCTGGCAAACTTTATGTTGCTAAGGCTTCTGGAGGTTCTTCTCAGCCCAGAGGTATATCTCCATCTATTTTGGAAGGTTCTATTTTATTCCATGACCGTAGTATTCGAGTTCTTTTCGATACGGGTGCTTCGCATTCTTTCATACAGAAAAAGCTCGTCGATGATTTGTCTTTGGATGTTTCTTGTATGATTACTTCGTTGAGGATTGCGAATCCTATTGGGGGATTCACAACCCTTAGCATGCTTTGTGATGAACTTGAGATTATTTTATGTGGCTTTTCTTTTCGTGCAAATCTGCACGTTATTTCTTATTTGGATTTTGATATGATTTTGGGTATGGACTGGCTAGTGAGATACGATGCCAGGATTATTGTTCTGAAAGAATTTTACATCTTCGACATCCGGATTTGTCTTCTCAGCTATCACTTGTTCTTCGGAATGTGGATAATTCCGATATGGCCTTATATTCTCTTGACTCACGAGATGATGATGATATATCTCGTATTCCTATTGTTTGTGACTTCTCTGATGTTTTTGAGCCGGTTTTGGGTTTGCCACTCAAGCGGGCGATCGAGTTCCGCATTGATCTCATTCCAGGTGCGCAGCCAGTTGGGCGTCCTCCCACGAGGATGTCTACAAAAGAAAATGAGGAACTCAAGATGCAGCTTTTTGAGCTTGAGTCCAAGCAATTTATTCAATCTAGTTTTTGTCCGTGGGGTGCCGCGGTCGTCTTCGTGAAGAAGTCCGATGGAACTCTTAGGCTCTGCATCGACTATCGCAAGCTTAACGAGTTGACCATCAAGAATAGGTATCCTTTTCCGAGGATCGATGATATGTTCGATCTATTGAGTGGCGCTAAGGTCTTCTCTCAGCTCGACCTTGCCACTGGTTTTCATCAGCTTCGAGTCACAGAAGATAGCATACCTCTTACAGCTTTCCGCACTCAATATGGTTCTTTCGAGTGGCTCGTTATGCCGTTCGGTTTGACGAACGCTCCTGCTTTCTTTGTTGATCTTATGAATCGAGTATTCCGGGAATATCTTGATAAGTTCGTCTTTATGTTCATTGACGACATTCTTGTTTATTCTAAGTCTGAAGCCGAGCATGCTAATCACTTGAGAATTGTCTTGAGTACTCTTTGTCACCATCAGCTTAAAGCCAAATTCTCCAAGTGCCATTTTTAGGAGAATAAGGTTAAGTTCTTAGGCCATGTTGTATCTTCCGACGGCATTTCGGTCGATCCCTCAAAGATCGAAGCTATCCAGAATTGGAAGAGGCCTGAGAATGTTCATGAGATTCGTAGTTTCCTTGGATTGGCGGGGTATTACCGTCGGTTCATTAAGGATTTCTCCCGTGGTGTGCTTCCTCTCACCAGCCTTACTCGGAAAGGCATTCGTTATATTTGGTCCGACAAGTGTGAAGCTTCCTTTCAGACATTAAAGGAACTTCTCACTAATGCTCCTATTCTTGTTGTTCCCAAGGGGAACCATGATCTTGTTGTCTACACCGATGCTTGTGGTAGTGGTCTCGGTGCCGTGCTTATGCAGAAGGATCGGGTAGTTGCTTATGCTTCTAGGCAACTGCGTCTGAATGAGGTTCGCTATGCCACTCATGATCTTGAGTTAGCCACCAGTATCTTCACCTTGAAGATTTGGCGACACTATTTATTAGGCGAGCGCTTCATTCTCTATACTGATCATAAATCCTTGAAGTAATTGTTCACTCAGAAGGAACTCAATATGAGGCAACAGCGTTGGCTTGAGTTTCTTGCCTCCTATGACTTTGATATCCTGTATACCCCTGGTAAGGGTAATCATGTTGTGATGCGCTTAGTCGCAGACATTCGGCTGTCGTTTCTATGATGCTTGCCGAATGGGATATTCTTGAGACTCTATCTTTTTGTGATATTCGTGATCGAGCTCCATCCTCTGATTCTCCGGTAGCATTATTCAGTTTGGAAGCTCGACCCTCTCTATTGGATCGTCTTACCGAAGCTCAGCGGCGTGATCCTGATCTTGTGCATCTGATTCAGCTTTGTGAGACTGAACCCCATGATGAGGCATTGCGGGATTTCAGCATTGATCTTCATGGGTGTCTTCGCAAGAAGAACCGTCTTGTTGTGCCTTCTGATTCTGCACTTAGGCATGACATTCTTGATGACTATCATCGTTCTAAGTATACCATTCATCCTGGCAGTAGTAAGATGTATGCCGACATGCATCGCCTTTATTATTAGGAAGGCATGAAGCGTGATGTGGCGAGTTATGTGAGTAATTGCATGACTTGTCAACGTATTAAAGCCGAACATCAGCGCCCCTCTGGTCTTCTTCAGCCTCTAGAGATTCCATTGTGGAAATGAGATCAGATTTCGATGGATTTCATTGATGGCCTACCTCGTACGAGATCAGGCCATTCTAGCATTTGGGTTATTGTTGATCGCCTCACCAAATCAGCTCATTTCATTCCTATTAAATCTAATAGGACTTCTTCTCTTTTGGCTAAGTTATTTATCAAGGAAATCGTGAGACTTCACGGTGTTCCTAGTTCGATCGTGAGTGACTGTGATCCCTTATTCACCAGTCATTTCTGGAAGAGTCTTCAGCAAGCTTTGGGAACAAAGCTTAATTTCAGCACAGCTTATCATCCACAGTCTGATGGATAGACTGAACGGGTGAATCGTATCTTAGAGGATCTCCTCCGTATTTGTATTCTTGATTTTGGAGGTAGTTAGGAGGATCATTTACCCCTTGTAGAGTTCTCCTACAACAATAGTTTTCAGTCCAGTATCGGTATGGCTCCTTTCATAGCCAATACGAAAGGCCATGTCGATCACCTTCTTGTTGGTTGGAATCTGGGGAGAAGCTTATTCTTGGCCCGGAGTGTGTTCATGATTCTTTTGAGAGGATTGTTCTTATTCGTCAGAGAATGAAAGAGGCACAAAGCCGCCAGAAATCCTACGCGGATAACCGTAGGAAGCCTCTCGAGTTCTCGGTTGATGATCTTGTCTTTATTCATGTTTCTGCTTTGAAAGGGATTATGCGCTTCAGTGTGACAGGGAAATTGGCTCCTCGCTATGTAGGACCATTTCCTATTACTGAACATATTGGCCCTGTGGATTATAGAGTTTCACTTCCAGCTCATCTATCCGGAGTTCACAACGTGTTTCATGTCTCTCAGCTCCGGAAGTGTCTTCGAGAATCAGATTCTGTTATCGACTCTCCTGATTTGCAAGGGCTTGAGATCTCACCAGACTTATATATTGTACAACAGCCTATTCGCGTACTTGCTACGGAGGTGAGACACCATCGAAACAAGGACGTGCCGCTCATTAAAGTTCAATGGTCCGCTAATCCCAATGACTGTACTTGGGAAACCAGAGAGTTTATCGAGCGATCCTATCCGGGTTTTCTATCTTTGCTTAGCAATGGTGAGAATATCTTTTTATTTTAAGCTTATTTTCTTTTCTTTTTGGGTGATGTAAGTATGTAGTTGTTACCAGTTTCTTCTCTAGGAATCGCGCGGACACAATTTTGTTAAGGAGGGGAGATCTGTAACAACCCGCATATTTTACGATTTTATATTTAAATTTTTTTTAAATATAGCGTTGTTAATCGGATTAAAGTCCGAAAAGCTACTTTTTGCAAACGGTCGAATTAGGACTCGGGACCACTTCCATTGAGTCCAAAATGGCGTTTGCGACTTTTTTGAGTATAAGCTTCGATAGGTTTGGAGTAAGTTGAATTTTGCTTTTTTCTATTGGGCTTTGGGTTTGGGTTTCACCCCAAGTCACTCTATAACCTAGTTCAGCCCCTCTCCTCTCCTCTTCACTTCATTTCTACTTTCTTAAACACTCTAGCAACTGAAAATGGGGAGAGGAATGGGAAATTAATATCAAAGCCCTAGTTCCTCTAAAAATTCAAATTTCTTGCTCCAAATTCAAGGTGAAGCTTTGGTAAGCCTCTCTTCATCTTCTCCATCTCATTTCCTCTTCAATTTCAGAAATGTTCTTAACCCTAACTTTGAGAAAAACTCCATCTTTATTTAGATTGAAGTTCTTGAGGTGGTGTTGAAGAGAGATCAACCTATTTCTTGTTCTAGAGCTTCTTATCTTTGTGTTTGGGGTTAAAAGGTGAGTTTGAACTCACATCTACTTCTCTTGATATCATTGATGTTAGGTATGAATTCCTAACACTTATTCATGTTCATTTGCTTTTGGTTTGAATTGATTTGGTGAACATTTCAATTTTTGGTGTTTTGAAGTCAAAAACTCTAAAAATCTTAGCTTTGATGTTTGACCATGATTTTGGAGATGTATTGAAGAGCCAATAGAGCTGGGTTATCGATTGGCATAAACCCCTAGCGCCCATTGCTCGTCCGGTAGCAAATTGGAAGAGTTTGCTCTTCATTGGATAGGCTGAAAAACAGCCCCAGTGTCAGTCAGTCGACTATCCTCTGTAGTCAGTCGACTGGCTGTAGCAAATGAATGCTCCTGGGACTGTCTGCAGAAACAGGAAGTCCCTGTTTCCTGCAGTCAGTCGACTGGCCTCTGCAGTCAGTCGACTTACTGCAGGAAATGGAATTTTCGGGTTTCTGGATCAGTCGACTGGCCTCTGCAGTCAGTCGACTGACATGCTTGTTTTTGCCTATTTTTGCCTATTTTGCTTGGTTTCAAATATCAATCGATTCGTGTGTATTCCAGTTAGTTGTTATTGCATATTTGACCTTGATAATTCCTTTTTGATTTCATACACGGGTTTTCATAAAATGATCTTTTCAAATTGTATTAAAAGCTTGTTTCTCCAATTTATAATTTCTATTTAAAACACACACACAATTTTGCACTTCGAGCGAAGAGGGAGGAGAATTAAATGATTAAATAAAATGCGTGCTATGAACACGTGTGTTTATCTTTTCAGTTAATTCTTAATCTATTCGTTTGACCGTTTTGACCTCTGGGTCTGGTTTGTCGATGAAATGAGGTGAACTTTATACTGCTTTGAGTGTGAAATTGACTAACGGGTAGTAAACCGTTTAGTGCAAACGTGGGGTATGGGACTCACGTTAACATTTTCCGGGTTCCTTACTGAGAGTTGTGACACATTCCGCCGGACAGTGGTGTCCAGTACCGCCACTACGGTTTGTTGCCTTCGGGCGTTGCTTTCGGACGTATGGATCCTTGTATACAGTACTGAGCTCGAGCGTCTTTTGTTTCTTTGACAATTATATTTCCCTAGAGTATCGCCCTTCGTAGTAGGTTCTTTGAACCACACGACATATAGCGATGACCTTGTGGAAACCTGTGTTACCTTTATTGGTATTTGTCATTTGCCTTTTGGCTTGTTTTGGGATATGTATGTCCTTTGTTTATTGAGTTGCCTATAATATGAGGCTTGCTATGATTCATCTTATGTTAGATGATTTGGTTATCTCCTTTGGAGATTATTGTGGTACTTTATGATCTTGTATGTTCATTATAATTTAGTTTATCTAACTGATTTGTTTAGCTAGACTGACTCGTGTATTTTATACTCGGGTCAGACCGAGATGTTTCAGGTTAGGAACATTGGACTTAGCCTATTTTGCTTCCGCATGGACTATTCCGCTAGCTCCTTTTTGTCATAGCTTTTTGTGTAGTCCTTTTTGTCTGTAACTCTGATATGTACTCTATTGACTCGTTTGTATATTGTGGTTTGCTTTACCACTTGACATGTCTCATTTTGTAAACTCTGTAATGTATTTGTATATGTGTAAATGCATGTGATGATCTTCTGTTCTGTGATGTGTAATACATTTAAGTTGTTATATTTTATTCCGATAGATCCTTCAGCCACCTATGGCTTTGTATTAAGTATGTATTGGATATGTCGCTCCATTTAAGTAAGAAGTGGCATTGTCGGCGTATTCAATAGATAATTAAGACAAGGTTATAGATGGTCGCTCCTAACCAGCTCTATTCTCCGCATTAGCAGACGGTGTTACTTAGTAATACTCTTTGCTAATGTGGGTCTCGGAGTGGGGCGTCACAAGACACTTCTTTTGAAATTCAAATTTTTGAAACCAACTGCCACTATGTCGACATGGGTATCTTGGGTATGTCGACATCCCAAAGGAAATTTTGGTGATTTGTTTTTCTTTGAAAATTACTTCTATCTTATATTAAAACTATTTTAAACTTTATAAATATACTTAACTATAGTTAAAATACATTAGTAAATATAGAGAATAATATATATAAAATTTTACTATAATTTTATATTTAAATCTAAGTATAAATATTAAATTTATTATTAAAGATAGTTTAAAACAAACGAAGTTTAAAACAAGAGTTTATTTAAAAACAAAATCAAAGAATATTTTAAGGCTAAAACATCTTTTTGAAAATCATTTGAAAAGATAATTTTTAAGGCTAAAACATTTTGAAAAGCAGTTTTGAAAATCATTTTGAAGTAGTTTTGCAAGCTTCTTCCTGCAGAATATCTCATCACATCAGGACTCGAGAACTTATACAAAACAAGGATGTTCGTGGGTTTGTAAGCCACTTGTCGTAGGTTTGTAAGCTACTTGTCGTGGGTTTGTAAGCCACTAAAAATGTAGAAATGGGTTCCATCCCAAATGAAATATGGAGTGAAGATTTCAGTGCTATTATGAAGTTTTAACATAATTCTAGACTCAATACTTATCTTGTACTATTTGATAATCTTGCTATTCTTGATATTCTTGATACTCATGAGTCTTCAATCTTGATATCTTGAATCTCTATACTGTACAGTCTTCATTTTTGATACCTGCATGGTTAAATCCTGTATATACATATATATCTATACTATAATGTTAGTATTTATATTTTATAATCTTATTCTAAGGTTGTTGTCATCAAAACCATCATCTCAAGGACTAACAATCTCCCCCTTTTTGATGATGACAACCTTTGTTTATAAAATATTATTTCTATCCTATTGACTCCCCCTAAAACTAATAACTTCCCCTTAATCTATGCCTAACTATCCTATATTTTATACTTCTCCCCCTTTGTCATCAACAAAACTAACTCCAAACTATATAACTCCCCCTTAGTCTAATACTATGTGATTATAAGATAGTGTTATCATAAATAATCAACACTTAATTCTAAAACTTTAGTCATAAATTACAAACTCTCCTAACTAAGAATCTATATATGATAATATTTGTAATATAAGAACACAAATCATTTATATTGTTATATTTACATGAGCGTAGAGAACGTAAGTAAAAACATACAACAATAGGAAAGAGGAAAGAGAAACTAATGCGTGTCCTTAAAAATGGGAGATCTATGAACCGAACAATTTGGATAGTGGAAACAGAAATTTCCACGTTGTTCGACAAGATTTCCATCTTTGTCAAAGCACACTTCGCCAACGCAAACGACTTTGTCTTTATCTTCAACGTGCTCTTCTTCCATGGAGGCTTCTTCTTCTTCCTCGCTGTCCTCTTGCACTTGATCTCCTGAAGACTCTTCATCAATCAAGATCGGATTAGCATGATTGTCCATTAGAAATTTTTACAAATTTCTAAGAATTTTGCCTTGCCGTTCTTGTTCTTTGGCCATTCTAAGTTGCACTACTTGAATTTCAGTCATTAGTTGCAGTGCATCCTTCAAAGAATCCTCCATTTTCGTCACTCGTGCAAGTGTAGTTTGTTGAAACGGTCCATAAGTAGGACAAGGGAACGAAAAGATTGAATTTTTGTTTGATTTGGAAGAGGAGGCCATTGTTTAAATGTTTTCAGAAGATAAAACAGAGAAAGAACAGAAAGAATGATCCAATTTTCGAAATAAGAAGAATATATAACCACTTATTTGAATTTTGGTGGGAAAAATTCAAAAATAAAAAATCGTTATATGTCGACATGGTTAGGAGGGGGATGTCGACATGGTGCTTGATATTTTTACTATTTGATTTATTTTTAATTTAATTTTAATTATACTTTGTTATTTATATTTTATATTTCAGTTATTGAACAAATACCTAATTATCTTCTTAATTTAGTAACTATAGATTCATTTAAGGGTTTTGTTAATATATCAGCAATTTGATTCTCAGAATTGATATAATCGAGAGTAATTACTTCCTTACTTATATTATCTCTGAGAAAATGATGTCTGATATCAATATGTTTAGTTCGAGCATGATGAGTAGTATTTTTGGATAAATTTATTGCACTAGTATTATCACAATAAATTGGTGATCTTGAGATATTTAAACCAAAATCTTTTAAAGTTTGTTGCATATATATTACTTGAGAACAAGCTAAAGCAGCAGAAATATACTCTGCTTCAGTTGTTGATAGAGAAACTGTGTTTTGCTTTTTACTAAACCAGGAAATCAGAGAATTCCCCAAAAAGTGACAAGTTCCACTTGTACTTTTTCGGTCTGACTTACAACCAGCATAGTCAGCATCACAGTAAGATATTAATTCAAAAGAATCATTTTTAGGATAAAATAAGCCATAGTCAATGGTGTGTTTAATATATCTTATGATACGTTTTACAGCTTTTAAGTGGGTCTCTTTAGGTTGGGATTGATATCTTGCACAGAGGCAAACGCTATGCATGATATGAGGTCTACTAGCAGTGATATAGAGTAGTGATCCAATCATTCCTCTATATAATTTTTGATCTACATCTTTCGAGATATCTTCTTTACTTAGGTACTCATTGGTTGCCATGGGAGTGGGTTTTCCACTTGCAGTAGTCAAACCAAATTTACTAACTAGGTCTTTAGCATATTTTTCTTGACTAATAAAGATACCATTATCTAATTGTTTTATTTGTAATCCTAGAAAGAAGTTTAATTCACCCATATGACTCATCTCAAACTCTTTTGTCATTATTTCAGAAAATTCTTTATTCATTTCAAAATTAGTTGATCCGAAAATGATATCATCCACGTAAACTTGTACTAGTTGAATATCATTTTTATTTCTTTTAATAAAAAGAGTATTATCTACTTTATCAATTTCAAAGTTTGATTGAAGTAAGTAAGATCTTAGTCTATCATACCAGGCTCTAGGAGCTTGTTTAGACCATATAGAGCTTTCTTAAGTTTGTAAACATGATTTGGAAAATTTTCATTTTCAAAAAGTGGTGGTTGTTCAACATATACTTCTTCTTTTACAAATCCATTTAAAAAGGCACTTTTAACATCCATTTGAAATAATTTGAAATTATTATAATTTGCGAAAGCAAGTAGAATCCTAATGGCTTCTAATCTTGCTACGGGAGCAAAGGTTTCATCAAAATCTATTCCTTCTTCTTGACAATAACCTTGAGCGACTAACCGGGCTATATTTCTAATGACCTCAGTTTGTTCATTCATTTTATTTTTATAAACCCATTTTGTTCCAATTATAGTTTTATTTTCAGGTCTAGGAACAAGTTCCCAAACATCATTTCCAGTGAATTGATTTAATTCTTCTTGCATAGACAAAATCCATGAATCATCAGTTGATGCTTCTTTTGGATTTTTGGGTTCAATAGTTGATATAAAGGCTACATTGCTCATTTTACTTAGTTGATTTCTAGTTGTAACAACAGATTGCATATCTCCTAGAATATTTTCTATGGGATGATCTTTTAAAAGTTTAATCCTTTTATTAGGATGATTAAATTCATTATTAGTTTCAATTGACTCTTGATTTTGAGTAATTAAATCCTCTTCATCATTTGTCTCTACAAAAATTTTGGGATTTTCATCGAATGAAACATGCATTGTTTCTTCAATGGTGTTAGTTCTTAAATTAAACACTCTGTATGCTTTGCTTCTATTAGAATATCCGATAAAGATACCTTTGTCGGATTTAGGATCAAATTTATCTAAGTTATCTTTTGTATTTAAAATAAAACATTTACTTCTAAAAATTCTAAAATAAGATACCTTAGGTTTCTTTCCGTGAAGAAGTTCATAAGATGTCTTATCAGTTAAAGGTCTTATTAAGATTCTATTTAAAATATAATAGGCGGTAGCAACTGCTTCTGGCCAAAAATGTTTTGGTAAATTACTATCTGAAAGCATGGTTCTCGCACACTCTTGAATCGTCCTATTTTTACGTTCTACTACTCCGTTTTGTTGTGGAGTTCTTGGAAATGAAAAATTGTGAGTTATCCCCTTTTTATTGCAGAATTCCTCAAAATTTTCATTTTCAAATTCACCACCGTGATCACTACGAATGGTTATACTTTTTACAGAAAGTTGATTTTGAATACTTTTTGTAAAGTTCTTAAAACATTCAAAAGTATCACTTTTATGTTTTAAAAATACTGTCCATGTATATCTAGAATAATCATCTACAATTACAAAAACATATTTACAGTGATTTATTGACTGAATTTGAGATGGACCAAATAAATCAAGATGAAGTAATTCAAGAGGTTTTGAAGTTGAAATCATATTTTTTAATTTAAAGGAACTTTTCTAAGTTTTCCTAATTGACATGCATCACATAAACTATCTACTTTAAAATTCATTTTAGGGAGACCTCTTACTAGATCATGTTTTAACAGTCTAGATAAGAGTTTGAAATTCAAATGCCCAAATCTCTTATGCCAAATCCAAGGGTCACTTGTATTTTCCAAAAGACACAAGTTATCATTTGAAACTTTCATACTAAGAATATAAATATTCTTTTTCCTAATTCCCTCAAATATTATGGTTGAATTATTATCTTCAATGTGACACTTATCTTTTTCAAATTTAATTTTATATCCTTTATCGCAAAGTTGACTAATACTTAGCAAATTATGTTTCAGATTCTTAACTAGCAAAACGTTAGTAATAATAGGAGTTTTAGAGTTACCGACATTGCCGATGCTAATCACATATCCTTTTGAGTTGTCTCCAAAGTTAACCCATCCTCCGTCTTTGTATATTATATCATTCAGCATATCCGGATTACCAGTCATGTGTCTAGAACATCCACCATCGAGTATCCATTTATTCTTTTTGATCTGCACAATTTTTCCATTGTGGATTGATTCCTCAACACCGATAAAACATGTTTCTGGCACATCATAAAAACCTTGTCAAAAATTTGACTTTGAATATAGATTATATGCAGACTTATGATACAATGATGATTTGAATATTTTTAAATAAGTATTAACAAAATTTTCAAATATAGCCATTAAAAATTTTCAAAATTCAGATTATGAAACTTTGAAAACCTTGCTCTGATACCAAATGTGAGAAATGCGGATTACGGATCTTAAGGCTAGTATAAAAACTAGAGGGGGGTGAATAGTGTTTTAAGGAATTACTAATTCTTTTCGAGTTTATATTAATTTGAACACAAATGTATGCAATATTCAGACACAGATATGATCACGGATTCAAACACAGATGCAAATATAAAGTAAAAGCAGTAAAGGAAAGAACACACCGGATTTTATACTGGTTCGGAGTTACCCTACATCCAGTCCCGCACACAAGTATAGATTTCCTTTCAAAAACCATCTTTACAATTACAACCCTCGATTTCAAGGCCACGAGGTACACCACTCCAGATTCACAATCCTCTGGGTAGAGATACTTGATTTCCCGGGCAAAAAGTTCACCCAATTGATTTCCTAGGCTACAATCACACCTTTTCTCACTTGATCGATTTCCAAGGCTACAATCACACCTTTTCTCACTTGATTGATTACAAAGGAGCCTATAACTCTGAATAGCACTGGGATCTTGTTGAGATAGTGATAGAGAATCAAACCAGAAATGATCTATTTAAATTCAATGGTGATTTCGGCAGAGTAGTGGTAAGAATATATATAAAGAAATGTGGAAGAAGAAGAGGAGTGAAAACCAGAAAAATATTGTTGAAAATTCGTTGAAAACATCCCGTATTTATAGAAGAACAACAATCATGTCTATTCGTGAAAGGTTATGGCGAATAGACACTTCTTTTGAAATTCAAATTTTTGAAACCAACTACCACTATGTCGACATGGGTATCTTGGGTATGTCGACATCCCAAAGGAAATTTTGGTGATTTGTTTTTCTTTGAAAATTACTTCTATCTTATATTAAAACTATTTTAAACTTTATAAATATACTTAACTATAGTTAAAATACATAAGTAAATATAGAGAATAATATATATAAAATTTTACTATAATTTTATATTTAAATCTAAGTATAAATATTAAATTTATTATTAAAGATAGTTTAAAACAAACGAAGTTTAAAACAAGAGTATATTTAAAAACAAAATCAAAGAATATTTTAAGGCTAAAACATCGTTTTGAAAATCATTTGAAAAGATAATTTTTAAGGCTAAAACATTTTGAAAAGCAGTTTTGAAAATCATTTTGAAGTAGTTTTGCAAGCTTCTTCCTGCAGAATATCTCATCACATCAGGACTCGAGAACTTGTACAAAACCAGGATGTTCGTGGGTTTGTAAGCCACTTGTCGTAGGTTTGTAAGCTACTTGTCGTGGGTTTGTAAGCCACTAAAAGAATAGAAATGGGTTCCATCCCAAATGAAATATGGAGTGAAGATTTCAGTGCTATTATGAAGTTTTAACATAATTCTAGACTCAATACTTATCTTGTACTATTTGATAATCTTGTTATTCTTGATACTCATGAGTCTTCAATCTTGATATCTTGAATCTCTATACTGTACCGTCTTCATTCTTGATACCTGCATGGTTAAATCCTGCATATACATATATATCTAAACTATAATGTTAGTATTTATATTTTATAATCTTATTCTAAGGTTGTTGTCATCAAAACCATCATCTCAAGGACTAACAGGTTGTATCCGGATTATGCATCCATAAATGAAAGCAGTTCATATCCAGCGGTTAAGTCTACCAATTGGTCGATCCTCGAATGTGGAAAGCTATCTTTCGGCCATGCCTTGTTCAGGTCAGAGTAGTCGACATGTGTCCGCCACTTTCCATCAGCTTTTCTTAAAAGAACTGTATTGGATACCCATTTCGGGTAGAGGGCATCGCAGATAAACCCATTGTTTTTGAGTTTATCCACCTCTTTTTTAAGTGCAGCAGATCTCTTCGGATCTATCTCGCATCGCTTTTGTTTCACTGGGACATGCCTAGGTCGATATTCAATGCATGGATTGCGATAGTTGGTGGGATCACACATATGTCAAAATGAGTCCAAGCGAACACATCAAGATTCGTTAGGAGAAAACTAGCAAATTCCTTCATCATTGTTGCATTGAGCAATGATTCAATCTTCAGTACCCGTAATGGGTTGTCGTGGCTAACCGTAATGTCGATCTTTGGATCAATGGGTGCAGCCATGGATTCCTTGGGCTCCACTTCTTAATCTCTTAGGTTTATATCTTTATAGAACCGACTGTTGTGTTGTTACTTGATATTGACCTTATGTTGTGAGCTGAAAAATGCTTAAGTGGATTAGCCCAAGCAATGGGATAGGTTCTGATCCCTTGTATTAGTGATACTTAAGTAGTTTTTGGTTTAACATGAATATATTAGACCATATGAACCTGAAATTGAATAATAGGACATGCCATATTTAACTTGCATACTTGAACTAGCATATGGCCTTGAATCGGATGTTTACCACCTTAGACTTGGATAGATTAGCATATTTGTACTTGTATGGAACTACACAACACCGCATTAAACTGTACTTAGCATGGGGGACATCAGAATTGGGTTTGCAAAGTCGCATAGGCGATGGGATCGGTGGCGGCTCCTTGCTTAGGCAAGTTTTGTAACTTCAACACTTTGGTGGTGTATGTAGGCACAGAGAACGACAATTGGATTTGATGTCGATCCCCATGTTTGAGAATTTCTCTAATGCATAGTCAATGGTATGAGAGCCATTCAGGTGGCATATGATGATGGTCGTTCCGATCGAACTTCTGGACTCGTCATGAGCTAATGAGTCCAATAGTGAAGGGCTCTAGATGCTTTGAGAAATTATCTACAAATGGTCAAAGATTGGACTTAGAAGCACGTCGAATCAAGTGTCGAGTATGGTTCGGCCTCGTGTTGCATGTAGCTGCATAACTGGCTCTTACATTGAGTTTGAATCTGCTTGTGTATTCGCTTTCCGTTCAATGTACTTGCGATCCATTGCTTGTTGTTCAAGTTGGAATGATAGTCAATCGCCCATGAGCCTCGGCATCGATCCGATGATTCTATCTCTAAGCATCCTTTTGATCGTAGCATCGAGTCATCGTAGACACTAGGTATGAGTCACAGTATTGAGCTCTCGCAGTCAGTTTATGGATGATCACACTTCTACCCCCAGGTCTCGGGTTGATTAATGTACTACATGGACGATCGAGTCTCATCCTAGTCATATTTATACTCCTACCTTAGCTTCAAATACTTAGAGTTGATTGATGAATGGTCGGTTCACATTCATCTTGATTCTGGTTCGTTTCCCCTAAGTCAGGGGTAAAAGTCGATAAGTGGGCGGCATTATCACATTTGTCTTGCTTTATACTCTTTCCTGTCAATTCTTGGTATTGAGTTAGTGATGGAAGGATGAGTCGTGCCTATTCTAGATTGTATTCTGGCTTTTCATTCCCGGGGAAAGACTTCAATGCCCCGTCGGATTTCGGGCATTAGCTGAGTACTAGACAGTCAATCACGTCCACGTTTGATGCATATGTCACCATACTTTATGATAGGACCAAAGAATAAATGGTTAAGCCATATCTAATCTATGACAATTACTCCCCCTGTCGAACAAAAGGCAAGGATCAATGTGTAGATAGACATGTCACGTCTGTTTCGATATGCTCTTTTAGTCAAATCATGGTCAGAGCTAACGATGAACGATCGTGTTGCATTCATTCGGAGATGGACGGCCAGTCATGTCTATTTTGATTTATGTTCTCCTATTGGACCAAGAGATAGAATTAGCTCAAGAGAAATCGACTCATGCTCATCTAGTTTCATACTCCTCCTAACAGATCAAAGGAAGGTGATGGAGAATGAACGGTCAAGTCACATTCATTCATGGTGCATTATCCTATCCACGCTTTGGTGACCGAAGCTATTTGATGGACATTCAGGTCACATCCATTTTTGGTTGGTGCGGATCGATACCGACCTTCGATCCAGTGGCATGATATGGAAAGTTTGGATCGATATTGTATGTCGATCCGACGGCACAATAAGGTCGGTTAACCATAACTTCGGTTGTCGTTCTGATTGGTTTTGTATTAAGGCCTCCCTACAGTCGTTGCCTTAAGTCATAAAGAACACCAAGCCGGAGCTATAATGAGCTGTCATATTCAGATTCAGTAGTTTGTACTCCTGCCCCCAGTTTTGCGTTAGCGGAGTTAGTTCGCGGATGGTCGAATTCCATCCGTAGTTAGTTTGTACTCCTTCTATCGAGTTCAGGTCGGAGTTTATAGAATATTGAGTGGTGAACCACACTCTCAATTTTTTTATACTCATATCCACACTATAGGGATAATAGATTGTTGGCGGGTGGTCAAACCGCAACCAATTTGTGTTTATACCCCAGTCCACACTCTGGGGACTTCTAGAAAATTGTCGAACCACATTTGCCTTAGTCGTTTCTTCTGCCCCCAAATAGGGGGCGGAAGTCAAAGAGTGGTCGGTCATATCACATTCACTCTTACTTGGAGTTCTTCACGTCGAATCATGGAAAGGAGATAATTAGTGGATGGTCGAGTCACATCCTTTCTATGTTTTATACTCAGCCCGTCGGTTTATAGGGGGAGTTAATGGTCGAATCACGTCCACTTTCAACCGATACTCTTATCCGCACTTCGAGGACCAGAGTTTGTTGATGGGCGGTCAGTCGCACCCATTTAGTGTTTATACTCCAATCCACACTGAGGGACCAAAGTTATTTGTTGGATGGTCGAACCATGTCCAAGTCTTTGTTTTAATTTTGGTTGTCGATGTCCCGACAAAGCTTGAATAGTTTTCTATACTTCAGGCGTGGGCAAGGTCATGGATGGACGCATCACATCCTCTATGGATTGGATGGTCACACCACATCCAATTTAGGCTTGGGCTCTCAAACAGCCCTCTATATACGGGGCAGGATTCGATGCATGGACGGTCGTACCACGTCCATTTGGATCCTGTTTCCATTAAGCATTGGGAGTAAGATGAGTGTTCTGGAGAACTTTGAGCTCGAGCAATGGAGCGGATGGTCAGACTGCAAACACTTTAAGTCATGTCTTTGCCTCCAAGTAAAGGGCAAGAGTTGGAGAGTGGATGGTCGAACTGCATCCACTTTTTATGGTATTTATATCTAGACCGTGCTGATGGACTAGAGTTGGTCGATGGATGGTCGAGCTGCATCCATTAGTTTTCCTGTTTATACTCCGGTCCATGCTCCGGGGACCAGAGTTTTATGACGGGTGGTAAGTCACACCCGTTTGATGTTTATACTCCAGTCTGTGCTCTGGGGACTAGAGTTAGTCGATGGACGGTCAAACTGCATCCACCATTTTGCTTTTACACATTGGTCCACGCTCCGAGGACCAGAGTTTTATGATGGGTGGTAAGTCATACTCGTTTTTTATTTATACTCCACATGTTAGGTCAAGGTAAGAGTTGTCAAATGAACAATCGAGTCATGATCATTCGTGGTAAGGAATTCTGCGCCAAGTATCGAGGATAAAAGTTGGTGAGTGGATGGTTGATTCACGTCCACTTTGCGATTAAGCGATGGATGGTCCGACCACATCCATGGTCCATGCTTGGGTTGGATGATCAGTTCTTGTCCAATTTGCTTCGTACTCCTCCAAGCAAGTCAAGGGAGGGTTGTTGGGTGGATGGTCAAGTCACAGTCACCTCACACTGCAGTCATGTCCTCGTGCCGAGGGTGGCAGTTGATGAGTAGACGGTCAATCACGCCTACTTTAAGTCGAGCTCCCAAACTGCCTCCTGTGTCCAGGGCAGGAGTTAATGTATGGATGGTCAAATCACATCCACTTTAGTTAGACCTCAGTCTTACTGAGCTATGGGAGAGGCATAAGTATTTTGGCGAACTTCAATTTTGAGTTGGGGAGTGGATGATCAGGTTGCATCCACTCCAAGTGTTTCTCTGATCTTCAAGTCAAGCACAGAGGTTGATGAGTGGATGGTCAGTCGTGTCCACTTTGTATTGGATTATGACCTTGTTGGGCTTTGAGTAAAGCATAGATGTTCTGTCGGAGTTGAAGTACAGAGTAAAAAGTGGATGGTCGAATCACACCCTCTTTCAATTTCGAGACCTTTCCCCTAAGTCAAGGGCATATGGTAGCTGGTGAGCGGTTCAATCACGCTCGTCTTGATGATCCTTCAAAGGTCCGATCATGCTCCGTGGAGGTTAGTTGGCACCCAACTCTAAGTACTTGGTCAGCTGTATCTTTTGGAAGTAGTTTAGTTCAAGTTGGTCGTTATTCACAACATAATTTAAATTGAAATAAATCTTATTGCTAAGTGAAGCAGTGTCGTATACTCACTATTTCACTTTGCCCCAGCCCTTCTCAGTTGGAACTCGACCGTAGGTTGTCCAATTGATAATCAAAGTTTTTATTGGTTGGACATTCCCAGCCTGCCATTCTGTGGGGCTTGCACATTGTTAACCCGTCTTTTGGCAAGGCAACATACATGCATATTTAACCCAATCAATTGTACGAGAAATAGCATAGTCAATGAAAAAATAGCACAAGATGTTTAAAATATGGTTTTGACAAAAATCGAGTCACTTCAAGTTGCTTGGAGTTTGCTTCGAGTCACCACCATGTTTACTTCGGTTTTCAGGCAGGCTACTTCGGGCCAGAGAAGGGTTTGCTTCGAGTCAAGCAGGCAGCTACTACGAGTGGATCGATCAACAACCTGGGATTCACATCATTTCGTATCCATCGCTTTACCCCTTCTTCGTATTGATACGGCTTCGTACCCATCAAGTTTACACCCTCTTCCTTCGTATCCATCGAGTGTTGGCATCGGTCTGGATTCATCCGATCAACTACCACCCACTTCATATCAATCCCCCCTTCCACACATTCATATCGATCTGCAAATGACTGATACGAAACTTACTACTAAACAATCGATACGGAGAACACGTGCCAACATCGATCGATACGAATCAGCATAAGCTTGGATACGAAGACGCCCCTAAATATCGATACAAAAAGAAATCTATGCGATGGATACAAAAAGCATGGTCTAATGATAGAAGTGGTCCATCGGCATCAAATATGGATCTCACCTAAACTATCGCTCCAAGTCATCACCACTCACTTGATCGATACGCATATGATCGATGCGAAGATAGATCGATATGCAACCATGGATACGAACGTGGCAGCCAACTTGCAAATTCAACTTTGGATCGATCATAACTCAAAATCTACAAGTCCAAACGTCTTCAAATTTCATCGAAGCTTCCTTATGCACTCAACCACCACTACGATCAGTTGCAGCTCCATTCAACCATTCCTTGATCGATACAAATAAGGGGGGATTGATCCAAATGACCTTGGATCGATCAAGTGGGCCCACCTACATGGGAGAAGGGGTATTCCGAGATCTAAGCCAGGTATTTTCAGACTACACCTATAAATAATAGCCCTATGCCTTCAGAAAAGGGACTTTTTGGTTCTTCTACGTTTATACTCTGCTGGAACTCCATTGTAACTTGAGTATTATCAATTGTACTATTGCAAAACCAGTTAAGAATCATCAATAAACAACAAACTCTTCAAAGTGGACGTAGGGTACAACGTCGAACCACTATAAAACCTGTCTTTTTACTGCTTTCCTTTTAAATTTTGAGTGTTCTTCATAGTTATATCCCCTAAATATATTCTATCTGTGATCTGTGATTGTGAGTTGGTGCTTTCATCTACAATTGGGTGTTTGTGACCAATTTTGGCGCAAACACACATATTGTTGAAACTTCCTTTCCGGATCATCTTTTGATTACATCTCAAAGGTGTCTGCAATCGCCGGTGTTATGACCGTATTATCTTGAAATATACAATACTTCCTGGACTTCCTCTAGGTCTTGATGGAATCTCTCGGGATAGTTTCTTGCACTGCTCTGAGTCATGAGTCATCAAGTAGACGCTTTCAATTGAATCATTCAGTTGAGTGTATGTGTCAAATCTTGGGATTTTAGGTTGTCTTCTAGAATACGAGTCCTTATCTAAGGCCTTAATGCTGCCTCACTTTAATTTCTTCAATTAAATGGCCTGCATCATTCTTTCTTCTAGTCTGCTCTACCTCCTCGCTGCTTAGGTTTTGGTTCACTTTGTAACAAAAATGATCCAAGGTCGTAGGAGGTTCCCTAGCTTACCAGTCGTCAAAGTCTATCTTGGGATCGATTCCCCTATCAACACCATCAGTATGATATTCTCACTGTGATTGCTCACTTTGGTGACGATGATGTTGAATCTCTACAAGAAGTCTTTGAGCGGCTCACCTGACATCTGGAATAATTTGGATAATGACATCACATCCTTGGTGTGAGTCTCATGCATCCTGAATTGCTTGATAGACTTTTAATTCAGTTGATCGAATGAGGAGATGGACCTGGGTGGTAACTGTGTAAATAACATGATTGTTATTCCTTCAAGGAATATGGAAAAACATCTACATTCGATGGCACCCATCGCTCTGGCGGGATCCATGTGCAACTCGTACTTCTTGAGATGCTGTTGGGGGTCTATTTTCACATAATACACTGGCATGATCGGCACATAGAATCTCCTTGGATATTCTACAGGATGAACGGCTTCAATAAATAGGTTTCGACTAGGGAGATGCTCCAATCGTCGTTCAGTCTGATCTGTTTTCAAGTTATGGCTGCTTGTAATGCTTGTGAATGATGTATGCATGGTTGTCCAACATTTCAATGGTTGAGAATGTCGATCGGATGGCGAAGCTATTAGGATGGGGTCGTTGATCGGTGATGATCCCCAAACTTTCACCCAAATGAGATGTGATCCATCTAAGGCAGTAATGAAGGCCTCTTGAGGTTGCACACCAAGTTTCAAGTCATTTGGAGTCTGTATGCCTGAGTTATGAGCAAAGTATGATGGACCGATATTGATGGATTAGTGATAATTTACTTGGAGTCTGACCCGATAAAATTTGCTATTTGCTTGGAGTCAACCCTGGTTCGCTTGGAGTCGCTGAATTTGAAGTGCTGGGTTGGTGACGAACGGTGCTTGGAGTCATATTGGTGTTTGCTTGGAGAAAATCTTGGTTTTACCCGAGTTTGACCTTGGGCTAGAATTTCCTGGATTTGCTTCGGGTCGAGTGGGTGATTTTCCGAGTTCGACTTCGGGTCGAAACATATAAAGTCTGCTTTGAGTCATATCACCTTGGTTATCCAGCCTTACGGAGTATCTTTTGAGTAGCAGTTCTTTGTCCATTCCTTGGCCGTAATTTATCATCTGTCGCTTGATCCCCTATGCCACAGTTAGTCACAAGACGTAAGGGAAGTAGATAAAATGCATCATCTTTAAGTTGAGTTTTGAATCTAGAATGTGGGGGAACTGCGCTGCGGCACGGGTTCGGATGCTTTACTTGAAAATTTTTAGAGTCTTTTTTTAAAAATTGGTATGAATCCATTAAGAATGGATCATATCCAATCCATTTTTCATTTGGATACTCAACAATGATTGGTAGAAAGCATCGTTCTAAGTGTTGGAGCAACGATCGGCTGGAAAAACAATCGATTGGAAAAATGATCGGCCTTGTTGTGGATGTTGGAGCAACAATCAGCTAGAAAAACGATTGGTTGGAAAAACAATCGACCGAAAAAATGATCAGCTGGAATGATCTGCTGCAATACATGCTATGGAGGGATCGGTATGGAACCACTAAGAATGGATCATACTCGATCCACATTCACGTGGATACTTAACCAAATTTCAAGCTTAAATGGATCGGTAGTGGATAGAACGATCGGTAGTGTGGAGTATGGTTAAGGGATCGATCGATAATAGATGAAAGGATCAATCATTTAAGATGTATGTGATCGGTTGACCGATCAATTGTAGTTGAAACGATTGGTTGTAGTTGTTGAAATGATCGATTGTTGAAGATGTTGGAGTAGCTATCGATCATATGCTTCTATATGGATCATCCCTGATCCATTGAAAGTGTCATGTGACAGTGCAATCCATAGGGTGGGTCCCTCTATGCCTCTACCTTGTGTTTCCAAAGTTGTTTCATCGATCACACTTGTATTTGTCGAGTTATGGAGTGATCATCATTGATTTGTATTGCTAATCCGAGCGATTTATTAACCCAATCCAATTCATTGTTTACAACCAATCTCCGTGTTCTCTACTGCTTCTTCAGTAGGTCGCGAGGAGGTAGCAGTGGCCTACTCCTTCCTAGGAGGCATTGTAGGTAGTTTCCTTATATATCTCTTTCAAATTTGAGTAGAATAGGAAACTTGTCAGTAGAAAGCTGGATCTATCTCGCGAACATGGGTATCCATAAGTAGATGATGAGATCCAATCAAGTTGAGAATTTAATTCTCAGTGAAAGCACCAAAATGTCGATGCCAAAAATGGGCATCAACACTCAATAGAATCTCGTAGATATTGAATATTGAATGAAATTAAAACATAGCAGAGAAAGTAAGTGAACATAAAGATTTTTTTAGTGGTTTGGCAATCTTGATCTACGTTCACTTTGTATTTTTATTAATCTTGCACTTGATTATGATTACAAGAAAGTTTTGATCAGCAAGGTTCCATTAGTACAAGAATAAAGAATAAAAATGGCAAAGCTTGGGCAGCGGAAATAAAAATCCTTCAAATGAACCATGAAGCTTGTATTTATAGGGGAAGATGGCAAAATATCTTCCTGAAATTTCGGTTGCGAACCTCCAGGTCCAGGCGAGGTCGCCCTATCGATCGCAGGCCCCACTTCCATCAAAATAATGATCGGCATCGATCATTTTGTGAGCTATTTTTGGCATGTGGTCGATATGGTGGGCTACACTCTTCAATATATTGATGTTCCAAAGTTTCATGTGCATTCGACTTGTAGATTTTGAGATATTTATCGTTTTGTGCTGAGTTGAACTTTAATATCGATATGGCATGATCCATAATTGGAGATGGATGGAGATAGATCATAGCCGATCAATTTTGGAGATGGATCATAGCTGATCCATTTTGGAGATGGATCATTGCCGATCCATTTTGGAGATGGATCATAGCCGATCCATTTTGGAAACGATCGTACCCAATCGTAATTTCAGTTGAAGTGTGAAATTCATACTTAGCCAATTCCAGAATGCTATTCACATGAATCTGTACGACTATCGTCCATAGTCTTGTCCATAATCAATCTCCAATCCTGGTAAGCATCTCTTCGAGCTTTCTGCCTTAATGATCGTCTAGTCTAACTTGTCCAGACAGTCTGAATATAGCCGGACTAAAAGGCCGGATAACAGTAATGTTCATACTATTTCTAAATTGAAAAACAAATATTAGTACCCCCATTTGGTACTAATGGGCCTTAGGACCAACCAACCCAATTTGAACAAAATCCTTTTTTAGTTATAACTTTCAATCCATGTGTCAGATTTGAATGTTCTTATAATAAAACTTGGCCAGAAAAGTATGTTCTACGGAACAATACAAGTTTCATCACTTGATTCAGTCGTTATAAAAATTTCCAACTCTGCCCTTTCTTTGCAAAATTACTGTTTTATCTTTAATAGAATATTATTTAACTGTTAGAATTATAGGTGTTACATTTTTCCACTTAAAGGAATTCCATCCCTTGAATTCTAAAGGAAAAGACAATGCAACTCATTCTCTCTCATCTCAACGTACATTATCCAAACTTATACATAATTTAGCTCCATGGATCCACTCATACAACATACATATATGTATACAACCATAAAAAATCCAGCCAAATAGATATAAGGGTCATAGATGTGTGACGACCATGGGATTCGAACTCTACCACCATAGAAAGCAACACTATGCACTAACCACTATGGTAAAAGATCTTTTTGTTAACTTTCTTAAAGGGTGTTGCAGACTACCCCCTTAAAGAGCCTAACATCCTCTTAGCTCATCATCACACACCATCTAGACGTTGTGTTTATAACCCTCGTTAGAAGTACACTGACCAACCTCCACGGTATTACAACACAAAATTCTTATTGGGTACTAGCTCTGATGCCAAATGTGACTACTATGGGAATCGAACCCTTGCCATCCTGGAAAGTAACACTATGCACTAACTACTATGCTAAAAGATCTTTTTGTTATCTTTTCGAATGAGATGTTATAAGATGTAAGTATTAATTATATGTATGAATGATACTAAATGTAAAAATGCAACAATCAGCCTCTACATATATGCAAGTATCAAAGCATGTAGGCACGTAGGCATGCATACAAAACATATTAATATAAATACAATATATAATTAGTGCAAGTGTATGTCACATCACATCGAAATATCAACATAGCATAAGATTTTCTAGGTAACTAGTTCTAGCTTCAATCAATACATAATCCTAGCAATTATGCTCATAATCTAATGTTCAATCTATATAGTCCAAAACAATCATATAATATAACCAATCATCCAAAAATTAATTTACCTAACATAAGTAGTCTAAACAGTAAAATGTAAGCAAGTCGGTAAAGAGTTCGGGACCAACTTCACTACTTTATTCCAAATGTATTTTCACTCCATGCTTTACTATATGAATAGTTCCATGGGGTGTTGTAGACTCTAACTCCACTTCTAATACCTTGAATTGTAAATAAAATAGTTAACTAACTTAAAGAGGGCATTTTGGCAATTTAATGAAAAATATGGATATAGATTATTTATAAATTAAGAAATTTGGAAAATCTGACTTTCTCATTGCATCATGTAGATTTTTCTACCCAAACTTCATTTGTTAAATGTCAAAAATAGATACCATATGAAAGAGATATAGATTGTTTAGCATAACGCATTTTTTGGGCAAAATGGGTCAAAAGCCCTAGTGGGCCAGGGGTTGATTTTGGGACTTCGGTTTAAACAAGAGGAAAGGTACATATCCCTCCATTTTAATCTCTTTCTACTTCATCCCATTACCGCCATAGATTCTTAACCCTAAAATTCAATTTTCTACCTCAAATCAATTCTAAATAATGAAATAATATATTAAAATGAGGAGAAGAGCGAGAGAAACTAAATCTAATCAATACCAACACAAATTAAAAGAGATAATAACCAAATAAAATCATATCAAAGGAGAAAACTTGGAGATTTTAGTCAAATCAACAATTTTATGTGAGGGGTTTATCTATGTAGAGTTGTGTGGCTAGATATGCAATAAGCTACACATATATATCTTATTTGTGTAACATCCCCCATTTGGAGGCCCAAAACCAACGGCTACAGATGTTGTAGTCATCCATAGTTATTAATCCTCGACGACCAAATACAATAATGTTAGTTATATTGATATAATAGAAACACATGGATATGGAAAAAAATTTAAAATCAACAAACAACTTTCTCATTCCATTTCAAAGCATTTCAAATTCAGTACATAATCCCAATACAAGAATCACGTTTAGAGAAAATATAATTATTACAACATACACCAAGAGCAACATATGAAGATGCCCCCTTGGATGATTAGAGTATATAACTACGCAATTAAACGTCTTTGCCTTTACAACAAACCATAGTGGAATCTAAAAAGAAAAGAACTCTAAATAGCTATCATGCCTCCTGCACATCTTCAGAAGCTTATTCATCTAAAGAGGTACCTGAAAACCTCAACTCTCAAACTACTCAAAATCAATTGAGCACCCGAGAGTTTAAGGGGAAAACATAAACTTCGTGTCAGACATAAAGCCTAGTATGAATAATAATCTACCATCTCAAACCATTTAGATATCTAACGAGACCACGCTGCTTAGTGGACTAGGTTTTCCCCTCACTAGTATTACATTTAAAATTTATAAAACCAAATATTGTGCTCTTGCATCCACAATGGTTAAAACATTGTAATTCAAAATATTATGATGATATGTAAACAAGTAAATCAATTCTGGATTCTCCATCCCCGTTTATTCTGACTACCTATCTCAGTTATAGTTTCTAGGGTCATTATTAACCTATTAGTTTTCATGGGCTGACTAATAACCTATTTAATGTTTATGGACTCCCTGTCCGATTTCATAGTTTTCATGGGGTCACTAAGAACCTATTGGCCCTTACCAATAACTTCACTGTTTCATAGGTTCTCCCTGAACCTAATGGTATCTCCAATAACTTCCCTCTTATCCTAGTTTTCATTGGTTGACTAGGAACCTATTGACCACTGTCAATAACTTAATCTAGATATAGTTTTCAGGGGTTCACTACAAACCTATTGGTCCCTGCCAATACTATTTCTAATCGTAGTTTTCATGGGTTTACTATGAACCTATCAATCTGACAACTTCAATATTTAGGCATTCTACATTCTGGTCTATCTGACCTCCTGGATGCAATTCTACTCATTCAGAAGTTAATTCAATTTATATTCACTACTGGGATGACCTAGCTGGTGATTCTGCCATTTCTCCCTAAAATACAGTTATGGGTCCATATTAAAGTGAATATGTATAATAGAAGAAGCAAACATAATAACATAATAATACCATCACCTGTGGTTTAATATCCTTGAAATCATTTTATATAAAAATTGGTTAATCCCTTTAACCTAATAATCAACAAAAACTTCTTCAAAAACTCCATACTTGAAACCATTTCAAAACTCTTTTATTATGCTATGGTTTTCTTTTAAAATGAGGTTGGGTTATTTGCTTTGAAAACTAAGGCTTTCGAAACCTTTTGAAAGTATCTCTTTCATAACCATTGGGTTTTTCCTTAAAATATCTTTTGGGTCAAAGCAAATACATACGAAAGTAACTCTTTCGAAACCATTAATCTTTATATAAAATTGTTTGGGGAAAAGTCGATGGCTTTGGAACCATCCATTCGAAAGCTCAAATCATTTAAGTAAAACATTGAAGGATAGCATCGAAACCCCATTTCGAAGCCATTGCCTTTGAAACCCTTGAACCCATTCGAAATCTTTTAGGAAGTGGCTTAGTCCAATTTTAAAATAAAAGCTACCTTTCAAAATCATTAATGACTTCAATACCTTCGAAAGGCATAAGATTGGCAGCAAGGTCTCGACTAGGTTGAAACCACCTTTTCGAAAGCATTGATTTAAAAATAAGGAACTCTTTCGAAAGCTCCACTTAGACAAAGAGGAGGAAATAGATTCGAGAGCAAAGGTTTCGATTTGGTCGAAAGCATTCTTTTGAAAACAAGGCAGGCACTTATCTTTGGAAAGCGAAACTAAGGTTTTGACCCCATCGAAAGCAATGGTTTTGATACCATTTCTTCTGCATTTCTTTAACCCACTACGTACCATCATTGTGATACCTTGTGTATTGGTTTCGGCTTTGGTAGGTTTTGACTTGGACGAAGCGGAAGTAATGGGTTGAAAGGTGCTTCTGAAAGAGGCGGAACCAACTTTTTCTGGGTAAAGGCTGAATTAATGCTATTTAAAGTAATAACTTTATAACTAACCTACCTATTTGTAAACATTTAATTGGTTGCCTTAATCTTTTCAAATTCTTTACAAAAAGAACTGTGAAATTACTTCAGATCTAATTAATACCATTTTAGCAAATAAGCCCTTCTTTAAGCTAAGAAAATACAACATATAAGTCCTTCTTCGAAAATAATTTAATTTCCATAATAAATCACTTAGGAAAAATCCCCTAAAATTACAGAAATTCATTTTCAATATGTTATCTAACATATAAACATTCTAGACCCAACTTCTTCATAAAATAATCAAAATTAATTTCTAAACCCAATTATTCATATTTTCCTTTGAAAATTCATAATAATTTTTCCATAACTTGGAAAATTATAAAAATTAAAATCCGTCTCTAAAATCATGTTTTACATAACATAAAATTTTCTCATGGCATACAAAAATCATTATAATCGGATCTGTGCAGTCAATTCCCTGATATTGCCCCGATATATCCCCGATATTGCCCGTAGTGGACTTTTGGGGCAACGATATTCCTATAAAGTGGCCTAATATAGCGGATCCGCTATTATCCTCGATATTGCAACAATAATCCACTATATCCTCGATATTGTTGCACCGCTATATCCCCCTTTCCTATAAATAAGCATTTTGCTTGATGTCTTGCTTTTAAGTTTTATGGTAACTTCAAAGTTGATGTAACAATGATATACGCTGTTGGTTATTATAACTAGTTCTAACTTTTTAAGTGTCAACTTTGTTTATCTTTACTTTATTATAACTTGTTTTGCTTGGTGGGAAATAATAAGTAATACTTGTTCCTCTTTTTTAATGTAGAATGTTCATCATTCCTCTTTTTAAAGACGCTTGTTATATCCTGCTATATTCCCAATATATCTCCACTACAACTTTTCGCACCTCAAACGCTATGGAGCGGCAGGACGCTTTTACTGCACAAAATCGGATTTACCCTTAAAAATGTGTAAAATAACTATCAAATTATTTTATTTGAACCTAACATCTTCAAATCCAAGCATATCATCAATCAAAAATCATCATAATAATGGATTTAATCTTAAACCTGAAAATCAAATGATCATAAAAACAAAATATGGTTAAGATTATTATTCACCTTGATTAGGATAAGGACTTTGAGATTTGATTGAGATTAATCTCCCTTGCTTTAATTCCTTAGCTTTAGAATGATTTTTCCCCTTTTCTTACTCTTTAGTAATGGTCGGCTGTTCTCCTTTTGATTTACATTTTTATGAAATGAAAAATGTGTTAGTCCATGAGTTGATGGTTTTGATGACAACAACCTTAGAATAAATTATAAAATATAAATACTAACATTATATTTTAGATATATATGTATATGTGGGATTTAACCATGCAGGTACCAAGAATGAAGACTGTACAGTATAGAGATTCAAGATATCAAGAGTTCAAGATTTCAAGATAAGTATTGAGTCTAGAATTATGTTAAAACTTCACAATAGCACTGAAATCTTCACTCCATTTTTCTTTTGGGATGGAACCCATTTCTACCTTTTTAGTGGCAAGTGGCTTACAAACCCACGTACATCCAGGTTTTGTACAAGTTCTCGAGTCCTGACATGATGAGATATTCTGCAGGAAGAAGCTTGCAAAACTACTTCAAAATGATTTTCAAAACTACTTCAGAATGATTTTCAAAATTGTTTTTCAAAATGTTTTAGCCTTAAAAATTATCTTTACAAATGATTTTCAAAAAGATGTTTTAGCCTTAAATATTCTTGTTTTTAAACTTTGGTTGTTTTAAACTATCTTTTAATTATAATATATTTATACTTAGATTTAAATATAAAATTATAGTAAAATTTTATATATATTATTCTTTATATTCATCTATGTATTTTATCTATAGTCAAGTATATATATAAAGTTTAAAATAGTTTTAATATAAGATAAAGGTTATTTTCAAAGAAAAACAAAACATCAAAATTTCCTTTGGGATGTCGACATGCCCTAGTACCCCATGTCAACATAGTGTCAGTTAGGACCAAAAATTTGAATTTCAAAAGAAGTGTCTATTCGCCATAACCTTTCATGAATGGACATGGCTGTTGTTCTTCTATAAATAGGGGTTAGTTTCAACGAATTTTATATCAGATTTTCTGGTTTTTCACTTCTCTTCTTCTTCCACATTTTCTTATTCAAAATCCTATCATTACTCTACCGAAATCAACATTGAATCTAACTAGATTATCTCTGGTTTGATTCTCTATCACTATCTCAACAAAATCCAAGTGCTATTCAGAGTTATAGGCTTCTTTGTACTCTATCTAGTGAGAAAAGGTGTGATTGTAGCCTTGGAAATCAATCAAGCGAGAAAAGGTGTGATTGTAGCCTTGGAAATCAATTGGGTGAACTTGTTGCCCCGGAAATCAAGTATCTCTACCCAGAGGATTGTGATTCTAGAGGGTGTACCTCGTAGCCTTGAAACCGAGGGTTGTAATTGTTGAATTGCTTTTGAAAGGAAATCCGTACTTAGTTGTGCGGGACTGGATGTAGGGTAACCCCGAACCAGTATAAAATCCGGTGTGTTCTTTCCTTTACTGCATTTATTTTATTTCTGCATATGTGATTTTATCTGTGTCTGAATATTGCATACATTTGTGTCCAAATTAACATAAACTCAAAAAGATTTAGTAATTTCTTAATAACACTATTCACCCCCCTCTAGTGTTATTCCTAGCCTTAAGATCCGTAATCCGCATTCCTCACATTTGGTATCAGAGCAAGGTTTTCAAAAGTTTCATAATCTGAATTTTGAAAAGTTTTCAAAATGGCTACAACCACTGTTACTGTTATTAACACTAGTATCCCTGTCACTAGTTCATTTATAGAAGGTCAATCTACTACCAGACCACCACTTTTTAATGGCAGTAACTATGCATATTGGGCATGTAGGATGAAAATATATATACAATCTGTAGGATTAGATACTTGGAATATCACACAAACTGAATATTCTAAACCCACAACTAATTTTGCATAGTGGACCACTGAGCAAAAGACTGTTGCACAAAATAATTCTAAAGCAATGAATATTCTGTTTTGTTCACTTGAAAGAAATGAATTTAATAGAGTGTCAGTTTGTAAGTCTGCATATGAAATCTGGAAAACTTTGCAAGTGACTCACGAAGGAACAAGCAAAGTTAAACAGACCAAAATTTCCATGCTCACAAATCAGTTTCAGTTATTTAAAATGAATACTAATGAGTCTATTTCAGATATGTATAGTCGATTTCAAGATATTGTGCATTCTTTAATATCCTTGGGAAACGAATTTTCGGAAGAAGATCAAGTCAGAAAAATTTTAAATTCTCTCACTCCAGAATGGGATCAAAAGGCACTTGCAATTGAAGAAGCAAATGACATCAGTACTTTAAAGATAGAAGAATTGATTGGAAACCTACTGTCATTTGAAGTTCAAATGATCGGGAGAAGAGAAAGCAAAGCATCTGAAAAGAAATCAATGGCATTCAATGCATTAACCAACGGATCAGACTCAAACAGTGATAATGATGAAGAAATAACATTTATGACCAAGAATTTTCGGAAATTTATGAAATACGAAAAGATGAATAATCTCAAGAGAAATAACTATAAGAATTCTGGAAATCAGAATGCAGTGCCAAATAATGTCAAATGTTTCAACTGTGATGAACCAGGCCATATCAAAAGACACTGTCCATATCCAGAAAGGCAGAATCCTCCTATAAACAATGATTCGGTAAAGAAATGGAAGCGTGCATTTACTGCTACTCTAGATGACTCAGACTCGTCCTCAAGCAATGATGATCAGAAGACAGATAACTCAAATTTGTGGTTTACGGCAGTTCACGACTTCAACAAATTCAAGAAAACGGACTCAAAAAAAGGTACACATTTACAATACAATTGGTTGAAACTGCATGCTTAGTTTTAGATGATTGATTGCTTGATTGATTGATTTTGAATTGGTGTGTTGATTGAATTTTAATTTTATTTTTTATTTTTTTTATTATAATTTTATTATTATTTTTTATTTTTAATATAATAATATTTTCTGGAATATACTATAAGAATACTCCAGATATATATATATACATATATATATAAACATTAAAATAATAAGTATATATATATATATTAGAATTCTTAGGAAAAATAAATCATAGAAATTCACAGGCACATGTCGACATGGTCCTTACCATGATGTCGACATGGGTACAAATTTTGAAATTCAAAATTTGAATTCAAATGGTTGAATTTCCCTCCATCTTTTCACTTCATTCAATACTCTGAAAAGGCATCTTTTGACCAAAGAATATGTCTTTCAAAAATCTATTTAGTCACTATCTTTTATCACAACTTTTCACTTTCATTTTCAAATTCAAACTCTCTCTTCAAAACTTCAAGCTCTCTACTCTCTACTTTAATGGCTTCTTCAAGCAACCCCTCCACCATGAGACTTTCTAGAAATTTGAAAGAGCAACTCCTCAATAATCCGGAGGCAATAAAAGCATACATCAATTATGCTAATTATGGAAAAGTTCATCCCAGAAAGTTTGCTATTTTTCAAGATTTTGCTTCTTATGAAATTGATACTCTTTTTGCAAACAATCAAATTCTTAGTCTTGTTGATTCTTCTCAAAATGATTTTGTTTGTTACCCAAATCTTGTTAAAATTTTCTATGAAAATCTCAATCGAGAATTTTATGAAGGAAATAATAATGAAATTTGGAGTAGTCTCAAAGGCACTATAATTGTTTTGAATTGTGATCTTTTGGGTACCATTCTCATTTGCAAAAGCACGGGAATGGATCTTTCTAGTTTTCAAATAGATGAACATGATCGTGAGACATTTCATCATATTTTTGAAGGAGATCAAAACTTTGAATTTAAAAACCGAAACTTTCGTCCTAAAGCAAGAATTGTCAATCTTCTTTTACAACATACTTTGACCCCAAGATCGGGAAATTTTAACAATCTTACTTCAAAAGTGTGCAAAGCACATTTTGCTATTTTCGGAAATTATGATATCAATTGGGCGCAAGTTATTTTGGATGAACTTCGTCCTAAAAATTTTGAAATGGGAGAAAACACTTTATATCATGGAATTTACCTTACTCGGATTTTCAACTATTTTGGAGTAAATTTCAAAGGAGAAGAATTTATTTCAAGAAATATTTTTAATATCTCAAACATTTCTCTCATGAAAATCCCATATGTTTTTCAACCTTATGAGACTCTTGCCGAAAAGGAAGAGCGTTTGGCTCATGAAGAAATGGAAGAGGAAGAAGAAGAAGAAAGGGATGAAATGGAAATAGAAGAAGAAGAAGAAGGAGAAACATCCCTAGAAAGTATTTAATATTCCTCAAATCCTACCAACAAAACCCTTCTCAAAAACCAAAAGATTATTGTTGAGAATCAACGGGTTCTTAAAAGATCCGTTAGTAAGAAGTTGGACAAAATATCATCCAAGATGAACAAGTTTTTCTCTAAAGTAAGCAAGAAACTTGGATTATCTTCATCTTCATCATCCTCTAACTAGTTCTATATCTTCATATCATATTGAATTAGTTTAAGTTTGTTTTAATTTGAGTGTTTATGTAGTTCTTTATGATTAATCATTGTATCACTCTTCTATGCAATGAAATTGAATTTCCTTTCTGTTATCTAGCTTATCTTATCTCTTGAATAAATGTTAGTATATTATATAAATATATATATACACAATTATTCACAAAATCAAAATTACCATCAAATTTCATTGTCGTATGTCGACATACCCCCCTTGACCATATCGACATATACTGGTCAGAAATGACACTTCATTTTGAATTTGAAATTTGAATAACTACCATATGTCAATTCATTTCAAATGAATTTCTACACCTATAAATACCCATTTCTTCCAGAATTCATTACTGAATATTATTTCTTATCTATTCTATCTCTCATTCTTCTCACAATTTCAAAAATGGCTAATCCAATTCATGACTTATCCGAGAATCTTGAAGAAACTCTTAATTCATTCAAGAATATTCTCCCGTTCATTCTTCGTAACCAGCGACACTTAGAGTTGAGTCAAATGCAGATGATCAAGGAGCAAGAAAGGCATTTCGATGCAATTCGATGGATGATTTCTTCCCTGCACAAGGATGATAACGAAGCACATCCTCCTGTCTCTCTCACAAATGACAATGAAAATTGGGATGCCATCAAAGCAGACCCTATTTTTGGAGAAGAAGGATGGGTGGAAGTTCCCCGTAGCGTTTAATTTGCTTTATTACTTTGTTTAAATTGATTGTTTTGATTGAAATTGGTTGCTTTGATTGACTTGATTTATACATTGGTGTGGTTTAATGATTTTATAAATATACATTAATATATTTATAATCGTTGTTTGAATATCATGTCTATAAGTATAGTTATTTCTTATATATACTCTATTATATAGTTTATTAATGCAGGTACTTCAGTACAAGAATGAGGGGGAGTTATATAGTTTAGAGTTTGTTTTTGTTGATGACAAAGGGGGAGAAATATAAAATAAGAGAGTTAGGCATAAATTAAGGGGGAGTTATTAGATTTAGGGGGAGTTATTAGGATAGAAGTAATATTTTATAAACAAAGGTTGTCATCATCAAAAAGGGGGAGATTGTTAGTCTATGAGTTGATGGTTTTGATGACAACAACCTTAGAATAAGATTATAAAATATAATAAATACTAGCATTATAGTTTAGATATATATGTATATGCAGGATTTAACCATGCAGGTACCAAGAATGAAGACTGTACAGTATAGAGATTCAAGATATCAAGATTGAAGACTCATGAGTATCAAGATTATCAAGAGTTCAAGATTTCAAGATAAGTATTGAGTCTAGAATTATGTTAAAACTTCACAATAGCACTGAAATCTTCACTCCATTTTTCTTTTGGGATGGAACCCATTTCTACCTTTTTAGTGGCTTACAAACCCACGACAAGTGGCTTACAAACCCACGAACATCCTGGTTTTGTACAAGTTCTCGAGTCCTGGCATGATGAGATATTCTGCAGGAAGAAGCTTGCAAAACTACTTCAAAATGATTTTCAAAACTACTTCAGAATGATTTTCAAAATGTTTTAGCCTTAAAAATTATCTTTTCAAATGATTTTCAAAAAGATGTTTTAGCCTTAAATATTCTTGTTTTTAAACTTCGGTTGTTTTAAACTATCTTTTAATTATAATATATTTATACTTAGATTTAAATATAAAATTATAGTAAAATTATATATATATTATTCTTTATATGCATCTATGTATTTTATCTATAGTCAAGTATATATATAAGGTTTAAAATAGTTTTAATATAAGATAAAGGTTATTTTCAAAGAAAAACAAAACATCAAAATTTCCTTTGGGATGTCGACATGCCCTAGTACCCCATGTCAACATAGTGTCAGTTAGGACCAAAAATTTGAATTTCAAAAGAAGTGTCTATTCGCCATAACCTTTCACGAATGGACATGGCTGTTGTTCTTCTATAAATAGGGGTTAGTTTCAACGAATTTTATATCAGATTTTCTGGTTTTTCACTTCTCTTCTTCTTCCACATTTTCTTATTCAAAATCCTATCATTACTCTACCGAAATCAACATTGAATCTAACTAGATTATCTCTGGTTTGATTCTCTATCACTATCTCAACAAGATCCAAGTGCTATTCAGAGTTATAGGCTTCTTTGTAATCTATCTAGCGAGAAAAGGTGTGATTATAGCCTTGGAAATCAATCAAGTGAGAAAAGGTGTGATTGTAGCCTTGGAAATCAATTGGGTGAACTTGTTGCCCCGGAAATCAAGTATCTCTACCCAGAGGATTGTGATTCTGGAGGGTGTACCTCGTAGCCTTGAAACCGAGGGTTGTAATTGTTGAATTGCTTTTGAAAGGAAATCCGTACTTAGTTGTGCGGGACTGGATGTAGGGTAACCCCGAACCAGTATAAAATCCAGTGTGTTCTTTCCTTTACTGCATTTACTTTATTTCTGCATATGTGATTATATCTGTGTCTATATCTGTGTCTGAATATTGCATACATTTGTGTTCAAATTAACATAAACTTAAAAAGATTTAGTAATTTCTTAATAACACTATTCACCCCCCTCTAGTGTTATTCCTAGCCTTAAGATCCGTAATCCGCATTTCTCACAAAATGAACGTGAATGGGAAATGAAACGTGAATATAAGGGTAATAGAAATGTAGGCGGAAATTACCCTAATACCTTGCTTTAATTAATTGGTTTATAAGCCCATTTAGATAATTAAGCACAGCCTTTAATTATTTATTCAAATTTCAATCCGCTTATCACTCTAATATTTACATTAATTTACCTAATTAAATCTCTTGAATAATATTGTTAAAAATTAGGGGTGTTACAATTTAGGTTTAATAAAATGATTTAGGATTTTTATGATTTGTATTTTATTTATAGTTAAATTGATAATTAAAGAAATCCTGGATCATCACCTTAATAACAAACATTGATATGAATTAGGAGAGTGGTTAGCTGGATATGTAAATCACTCAAAAACCATGTGAAATATATTGATAATGTAGTTAGACACTCATTTGTGATGAATATAAGTACTTTATTAGAAATGTTTATCTTAGTAGAACAATGTGATAATATTGACAAATTACACTGAATATGAATTTTAATTGCAATTAATGAATCAATGATTGCTTAGGTGAATTAAAAGATGTTAATGAACATGAATAACTATTAAAATGAAACAATAACAAAATAGAGCTCATGTAACACCACGTAAAATTTACGTTAATAATTAATAGTTAATTAGGATCCAAAGATGGAATTTGAGCAGAAGGTGGAATTTCACCATGAAACATACACCATTATGTTCGTGGCGATTTTCTGAATAACTTTCATATGTGGAGTTTTGCAATCGAAGTTCAAACGAAGAAATTACGAGCGTTTAAATAATTTGGAATGATAATAATTATATAAGCAAATATGGTAATAAATATATAATTAAATTGGAACCCCACCACTCGACCCCTACTATAAGTCGGTCGACCGCTCATAGGGGTGCAGTTGACGACCAAAACAATTTGACTGGGGTTTGAATCTCAATCAACATCCCTGATTTAATAATTTCAATATAACGGATATAGCTGATTCGAGAGCCTATAAATATAGGCCTAAACCCTCTCTTCTCTTTTCATATTTTCTGATCAAGGACAGTGAAGCTCTGCCATTTCCTCTTCTCCACTTTTCCTCCTAACTTTAGAATAATTTGTATTTATACAAATTAAAGAAGAGAAGAAAATAAATAGAAAAGAAGAAGGAGCAAATCAGCATTGCGCAATAAAAGGGTAAATTTCAATATTATAAATTTATATTCCCCTTTTTCCCCAAATCTCCTCTTTGATATGTAATCCTAATGGTGTGTTTATACCCTTTTATACATATTTCTTGGGATTATGTAGGAAATGGATTTGATTCAAAGAATCAAATTCAGATCTGGGGATTTGGAAAGCTTCTTAAGGTGAGTGGGAAATTGTGTATTTTACTTATAAATTGGAATTTGTTTTATTGGATTTTTATTTCATGTTTATGCCTAAATAAAGGTATAAAGAGTTTTAGGCTTGAATTAAGCACATAAAACAACATCTACATATTATACAAGTGAATAGGAATATTGTTTACATCCAGATCTGAAAATCAATCCCCAAGTTATCAAAAGCTGAATATGGATAAAGACGTAGAATTTGTTTCGGATCTATAATTCGGTTGTAGAAATTTAAGTATAATTTAGATTTTCTCTGATTCTATTAGAATCTGTTTAATTTGTTGGACGTACTGTCTGTTTAACCTCCATGAATTTGTCTAATATCTTAATTTCATAGAGAAAGTGCATTGTCTGATTGGATAAGGAATATACATCAAAAGAGGAAAGAGATGTGTAAAGCAAGGATTTTCCTTTCCATATTTTACACTGTTTATTTCAATAAAGAGGAAATAAATAATTCCTTGTAATTTCTAACGAAGTAAATCTATTAATTTTGGTTAATTTATGAAAGGTTATAACGGGAAACCTTTTTGAAAAGATTATTCTAACATATTAAAACATGGAATAGATAAGGATTAATAACTAGAAACATGATAATAAATTTATAAACATGTATACCTGCGCTAAAACATTAAAAATAAAAATATAATTAATACAGCGTAATACACGTTAATATTCACATTAGATGTAAATTGAATGTTCGAATAAATCGAGTAATAAATGGTAGGATTACGAAATAAAGATGGAAAGATTATAAATCCAAAAATGAATTGGTAATAAATGTGCAATAAATTAGGAGTTACAAAAATTTGAATAGGCTATAAATGGAGGCAATAGGACCGATTAATGAAATTGGTAGGGTAATTATGGAAAGATAAAAAAATAATATGTAAGTTTTAAATAAGTAAATAAATGTCTTTAGGAAATGTACGTTAAGATAATCATTTATTACGGACAAAGGGACATTTGTAGAGATAATGAATAAAACATGCTAGGTAGTAATTAAATATTATAAGGCAGTATAATTATCACTAGATTAAATTATATAGCCTTAAATATGAAAATAGAGATTAGTGGGTTATGCCCAATATTAAAGCTTAGAATAATTATTTTTGATTTTGTAGATTAGGATGCGAGGTCGGTAGTATTACATAACAGAAGTCTCCACTTCACTCAGACGCTACCGGCAGCTGTGTACACTTACTACTAAATGAGACATCTCCAACCTTGGGACCTATGGGAAAGGGATCTATGTTGCAGATAGATTAGGGGAAAATATGGCTGGGGGTTCGCCTCGGATTTAAAGTATAAAATGGCTTAGTACCTTCTTTGAAAATGGGGTTTGCTTTATATCCAAAAAAGAGGTAATAAGTAACTAAAAGGGTATTTTTCTAGACTTACTTAGACTAAATAGAGATGTCACTGTGGAGGGTTGGTTAGCTATGTCTGTACTTGGTACCAGTATAGTTATAGTAGGTCTGGCATATAGGCTCTAACGCCTAACGATCCCAACAAGCGATAGCAAAGACTTGGGTTATGCCCTAACCGATTTCACTTTCTACTAGTGTAGAATCTGTATGGGATACGCATGGACCTCATGGTAGATGATTAGATGAAAAATTAGTTTAGTGAAGGTGGGTGTTAATAACTCAGTTATTGATTTTGATGACAACAACCATATAAAATGTAGATACTAATGTTCTTCCAAGTTATACATTATCTATTGTAGAATATTACACAGAAGTTGAATGGAAGACTATATAGTATAAAGATTCAAGATAAAGATATGAAGACTCATGAGTTCAAAGATAAAGTAGCGAAGATTCAATGTTATAATTTAGTATGTAAAGTTATTAGTATATATTGTTAAAGTCCATGATAGCAATTTCTAATCTCTATCTCCAATTTTCGATCTTTGATATTTTGAATAAAAATAAATTATTTTAATTACGAAATATATTTTTAAAATATTTTTACAAAAGTTTTTAAGTCCAAAAATATTTAAAAATTATGTTTAAATTATGTTACAAAAGTATAGAATTTTCAAATCATTTTAAAGAAAACAATTTTCATTTTTCACTAGCGTATGTTGACATACATATCTAAGATATGTCGACATACACGCCGCCAAATGATTTTCAAATTTTGAATGGAAGTGCCTATTTGATACAACTCTTCAGGAACGGACACATCTCTTGATTTACTATATAAAACGAAGTGGAAACGAATTTTTTGATAACTAATTACTTACTTTCTTCCCACTCCTTACTCTTTGGAAAAATCTCTTGAAAAATGTACTCTATTCTCTTCAAAAATCATATAGAATCAATTTGTACTTCATTATATTGATTCAATACTAGTTTCTTACTATTTTGGAAACATCTCTCCGAGTTCAAAGATCAAAGTGATATACAAGAGGCTATAGGATCCATTGTATCCAATGTACAAGAAATTGTTTTTGGAAAAATTATCAACTCTAATCATGTTTGTTTGGGTGTGCTTGTAGCACATTCAAATCGAATGGGTGTGCTTAGTAACCAATTCCAATCTAGTGGGTGTGCTTGTAGCCCAATCAAATCAAGTGAGTTTACCCTGGACTCGAAATATAGGACGGTGTGTCTCATAGCCTTAAAAATGAGATTATATTTGGGTTTGCCTTCTACCTGGTTAAAGATTGGCATTTGAAAAGAAATCTGTATAAGCAATTGTACGGGACTTGATGTAGGAGAAATCTGAACCGGTATAAAATCCTTCGTGACATCTCTCTAACTCTTACTTTACTTTATTGCTTTTATTTATATTTATGTTTGCATTTGTGACTAATTACTATTATAATTCTGTATTATTAATCTATGATTCAATATTAATCTTGAAAGAAAATAAAAAATATTTACATAAGTCAGAAAACACTATTCAACCCATCCCCTCTATTGTTAAATTAGCCTTAAGATCCATAATTCTGCAACCCATATTTGCTATTAGAGCATTGAGTTTTCAAAAGATCATAATTTGATTTTTTGAAAAGTTTAAATGGAAAGTAATATTGTTAGTACTCTTTATAATACTATTATAAAGAAACAATTTTATAAAACCAATATTTTATTAGAAACAAATTATTTTGAAAATTCATTTGATACTTTGGAAAGGTATAGTGTTAAATTGAAGGAACAAGTATGTTATATGGCTAATGGTGAATAGACACTTGTTTTTCATAGATCACAAATCAAGGAAAGATGGATTTTAGACAATTGACGTTCAAAAGACATTATGAAAGATAAAGAGAAAGGAAGAGAAACAATATAGATATATATGCTTAAAGATAAACCATTGGATGGAGAAACAGTAATATTTAAATAGAGGATGTCAGCAATGTTGGTAATCTTGAAACTTTATTTAATTTTTATATATTACTTTTTAATGAGTTATTTAAGTAGAAAGATATTTTATTTCTTCTTTTGTGTTCCAAATAACAAAAATATTTTAAATAAGTAGAAAACAAATTTTCCCTCTAAACATAATGGCTAGTTTTCAGATTGAAAAGTCACTTTAATTTTTGAAATGCCTTATGATTTTATCTCTGGAATATTATAAATTATTTATCTATTATAAAGTTATATTTTTATGGTAATTAATATTATGTATTAAAAGTCAATAAAAAAATTTGAAGCAAAATATAAAATTTTAACTTTTGTATAACTTTTACAAAGCTGATTATACACTTTGAGAACAGAGCATAAAATATTAAATGCGGTAGTAAGTTATAAATCTCAGAAACTATAAATTAATAATTTTTAAATGAAACTTTTTACATGAATATAAGATAGATATATTTAATTCTATAAAACTTTGGAGCCCAAATTCTAATTAAACTATCATATTATTTTTGAATGAACAGACAATTAGTAAGTTACAACGGCTATATTTCAGGTTTTGAAGCCAAAATTTGAATTTTTATGGCCTTCAAATTAAATCATTTTTCAATCATAAAAGTGTATTCCAGATATAAATTAATATTTATCTATATAAAAAGTCTTAAAGCATTTTAAATACTTTAACATTTTCTAGATTTCCTTACAAAATTGACTGCTCTCTTTTAATGTCGAACATGCATGTTAAACGTAGTAATTTTTTGGAAAATAAATTTTTTTATAAATTGTATATTTTTATATATAACTTTTTTATATGGTAACATATACTTTGAGCTACTTATGTAAAAAAATTCATATCAAAATTCAGAAGTTAACTATTGTTTTATTTTCAGATAAACAGACACTTGGTGGTTACAAAAGCCATATTTCTAACGTAAGCCATTGTAATTTTGAATTTATGCCCCATTACACAAATTCCTTTAACATAAAATAAATTATTTTCTAGAATATAATTTGTATATAGAACTACATAAATAATTTTGAGCATTTTAAATTAATGTAACATTTTCCCATATTTTATCAAATTCGTACAGACACTTCAACTGTCAAGTTGTGATTTTCATGTTTAAACGGTCATGCCTCTTCGTGACTCATCATACTTCTTCCCTAATGACTTTTATAAAGTGTTTCCTTTCTAATGACATCCTACTAATCATTTATAATGACTATACTAAATAGAAAAGCATACATTCTTCCATGATTTCAACTTTATAGATTCATGAAATTAATTGAATGTACTTAGGGTATGTGAATAAAGCTATATTATGGAATTCCTTCTACCAATGAGAATGCACCACATCATATGACACTTATCATATAAACAAATAGCAACACAAATGCAAAATGACATGTGTCATTACACTTGTCCTTTAGGAAGATCGTTGTATACACGCATGATGCCAAGTGTCTTTACACATGTAAATCATTAATACATTTGTAATTTAAACAATGAATGTGACACAAAATACATGTTAGAGTCACATTATCTTATACATAATATCATTATGAATTATTTTAGAACTTTTCTTGTGTTGAATAAAAATTTGAAAAAAAAGGTTTAGTAGAGTATCGCATTTTTTTAACATTAATTTTTTCATTATATGTAATCATTCATGCTTTTTCATGATTTAAAAATCCATGATCATAAACTCTTAAAATATTGGATTTGATTTCTGAAAGTCTAATCATACGGATCAAACATAGTATGGATACCAATATAAATGTGATTTATTCCTTCAGGCACTACGCACAATAAAAAGAGAAAGACAAAAAATGACTATGTAGATCTTTTATATGATCAACCATATCATGATATTATTCAAAAAATAAAATTTTCAAGATGGCTATGATGCTAAAACATATGATCAACCATCTTACTGCCATTCCCAGGTTCTTTTTATTAAATTTATATAATGTTTTATTAATGACATTTTTTAAACTCAACATATATCACCTATACTTTGCATATTAGGCTAAAAAATTATTATAAATTATCATGTCTTTCTAGAAATAAACAATGTATAATAATAAAATAATATTTACTTCAAAAATATATTAAATGTAAATTCGATTATTTACATAGGTATACTTATCAATAATTATGGTTAGATTATGATTAAATTTTGTAATTATTATAGTATGTTATATATGAAATTTATGTAATAAATTTAATGTATAAATTCCTTTGTCAAATTTGGATGGTTAGGATTATATAATAATATCATTTATTTCTTACTGAATTATTTTCCATACTCTCATCATTAAATTTTGATTTCATATATATCATCTAGTATATATTGATTTTGATACATTAGGTATTTATTTGGATATACACACACACACACATCTTACTTAGGAGTTTATTTCCATTAAATTTGATATTGATTATAATATCCCATTTTCATATTTGGTATTAATTAAATAAATAGTTTCTCAAATTTAGTCTCTCACAAACGTATCACATTTAGGGTGAATTTAATTTTTCACTCATTTTTGTTGATGACAAAGTGGGAGAAAAATATATAAAATATAACATGCATATATTAAGGGGGAGTTATCTAACTGAGGGGGAGTTATATTCATTTTATATACATGAATATTTACATGGTTGTCATCATCAAAAAGGGAAAGCTTGTTAATATCTCAGTTATTGATTTTGATGACAACAACCATATAAAATATAGATACTAATATTTTTCCAAGTTATGTAGTATATAGTGCAGAATATTAAACAGATGCTAAATCAAAGACTGTATAATATAAAGACTCAAGAAAAAGACATGAAGACCTATGAGTTTAAAGATAAGAAATGAAGATCTCGAGGTTATAATTTAGTACATAGAGTTAGTAGTATATATTGTTAAAGTCCTTGATAGCAATTTCTGATCTCTATCTCCAATTTTTGATCTTTTAGATTTTAAACAAAAATAAATTATTTTAATTACAAATATATTTTTAAAATATTTTAGTCCAAAAATATTGAAAAACTATGTTCAAATTATTTTACAAAAGTATAGAATTTTCAAATCATCTAAAAAACAATTTTCATTTTTCACTAGCATATGTCGACATACATATTTAGGATATGTCAACTACTTGCTGCCAAATAGTTTTCAAATTTTGAATGGAAGTGTCTATTCGACACAACTCTTCGTGAATGAACATATTTGTTAATTTACTATATAAAGAGTAGTGCAAATGAATTTTTTGATAACTAATTACTTACTTTCTTCCTACTCAAAAATATAATCCATTCTCTTCAAAATCATATAAAATCAATTCATACTTCATTATATTGATTCAATACTACTTTCTTACTATTTTGGAAACATCTCTTTCTCATTTCAAAGGTCAAAGTATTATATTGATTAAATACTACTTTCTTACTATTTTGGAAACATCTCTCTCTCATTTCAAAGATCAAAGTGCTATGATTGATGATGGGTGAAGTTTAGTTAACAACTTTCTGTAAGGTCATGTACTTAAGAGTATTAAATAGGTTAATATTAATTTCATCTAAAACGAAGCTTACAAAATCATATAAGACAAGAGTTGATGGACCAGCCCCTACATATCCTAGGTTAAGGAGTTGACAGGTTGTATGGGTCGGGAGACTGCATATAATACTTATTCTTAAGGAAGCTTGTGTGGACCATCCCAAATGAGTTTGATATCGATTAATATTGTTTGAAAAATTTATGCTACGAATATAAGTTCGTAAACTTAAAGCCAAATCAGTTTTATACGTATATAGAAAACTCATAAAAGTAGAGAACAATTGTTGTCTTAAGAATCACCAACTCCACAATGAAGGAACTTCATTTAGAACTTATTGGTAGTAAAATGGATTAGGATACGACCCAAAGATAAAACTGATTACAAAGAATGAAATTAAATTGACCAAGCCTAAATGAAAAAAACTAATTAAAAGTCTAATAAGAACACTTGCACATTTAAGAGAAACTATGATTTTCTTAGCGATGTCGAGAAAGGTATTTCCTCAGTTATCAATAAGCTATTAAGAGCATTGACTCTACCATATGGCAAAATGCACAAATCCAATTTAGATTCTAGGTACATTAACAAAGTATTATTTTGATAGTTGTACCTAAAGGGATATGATCCATCTTCCACAAAATTTTCTCCGAGAAGAAGACCAATGTAGTTGGAATATGGTAAGCTACGTTGATAGAATAGCTTCGTAAGTTATAGTTGTTAAAACAATGTTACAGATTCGTCATTCAATATACTTAAATCAATTCGGATTTCACTCTCAAAATAATCGCTCAATATGATTTTGATTTTTGTTATATAAAATAGGAATTCTAAATAATAATTTACAATATGTTGTTTTCTATTAATAACCAAAGTGTCTCAAGGTCAGTAGAAGCAATTCAGAGTATATAGGTTATTAGATAGGGATCAAAGAACTGATATGAAAGTATAGTTCGATAAGCATCAGAGTTAATCAAGTATTTTGATAGAAAAATCAAATAGTTTGAATTTCAGTCAAAATGCAGAGGAATCATGTGTCTATAAGAAAGAATATTAATAGGTACTATAATATTTCTAAAATTACAAGTAAACAGCAAACTTATGATTGTTAACAATGTACCAGAGGTAAAATCATGTTAGTTTTCTAGTTTAATACTCATAATTGAATTTGAATCTGAAATCTTTTATAATTAGTATAAAAGGATGTTAGGATTGTCTTAAACGATGAAAACGTATTAAAATGTTCAATGTGGAGCATGTAAGATGGATTCCTTATGCATTAGCAATGGGAATTATCACACATGTTATATTGTTTACAATATAACATTTAGCTTACGTATCAGATACATGAAACAAGTATTAAATTCGAATAAAGACACTAAATGATAGTTTAGAGTGTTCTTGAGTATTTTTGTAATACTAAAATATTGTTTATAGAAACAACCAACTCCTTATGAAGGAATGCATAGACTTGAACGTCATAAGTGACATAAAGTATAGTATCTCATCCAACATTCCTGTTTAAACTTAAGTTAAGAACTTTAAGCTGGAAATGTTCCAAACAAAAAGTAGTGGCTGATTCAGCAAATACATTGCCTCGAATAGCGCTGTAATATAAGAAGTATAAATAAATGCATAAATTTATAACTAAGCTAGAGATGATTCCAAATGTTGAGAATCTCATGACATTGTTATACAGTAACAATGTTGCGATATAGTTTGTAAAAGAACCTAATGCTCACTAGAAGTCAAAAAACATACTCTGAATGTATCCACATGATAAAAGAAGTTTATCAGTGTCAAAGACAGAGTAGATAATTAAAATTAAATAGTGTACCCGTTTATTAAGGTACTGGTCCGATTAGTTTTGAGAAAATCGATCGAGGGAGTTGGAATAAGATTCCATAATTGACCCCAAGTGCAAGTGAGAGATTGATAAAGTTAGAAGTATGCCATATGGGCAATTATGTAATTTGTTACATACATATACTCAATAACCAATTTTGTTCAAAATAAAAGGAGTTTTCTTTTTGTTATATACTTGTTATATTGTGATATAATTAATTAAGTAATTAATTTAAATTATATTAAATGGAAAATCCTTAATGATATGCTATGTGATATTAATTAAAACATGATGTAACACGATAAATTTATTACATTAAAATGACAAATTATTTTAAATATTCATAGTCAAGGTGTTTCGAGATAGGATATTGATACATCCGTTGAGATTAGAGTACATAACTCTCTCCAAATGTTAAGCAGTGTATTACTCAAGACTACTGGGGGCTTAAAAGGGTTACATGCTAATAGTTATCAGATAAATATAGAATAAATCACTTAGAGTTCTTATTTTGGTTAATATAACCAAGGTCAAACAGATAATCTCGAAGTAACGATGTTACATAGTTCCCTCAATCCAAGAATGCTGTGGAACTTCAACATTGACACTCCACTTTGATTATTGTTAAATCATGGCATGGCATCCATCGAATGACTATTGTTGGGTTTGAGTTGAAGCATTGGAAGTAAAAAAATATTCAATAGAGAATTCATTTCCTTGATTATATAGGATTAGTATCGAATGTAGTAAACTCAAAGTCAAAGTCTTTGGCTAGAACAGTACGATTTAAAGTAATTGCTATTATTGAACTAAGGATTTTGTGTTTGGACTAATCAAGTTGAATGTGGAAATATTCAAATTTTGACCCAAACAGAATTCCATATGTCCTAATGTGATATAGTGCCGATGAAGAGAATTGGTGTAAATAATCGTTGCTACCGGGTACCGCTTATAATAAGTAAAAGTGGATTTTACCAAAAGATCTGTAAGAAATAAATTTAGTCAAAACATCACACCACTATCTAAGGTGGCATGCAAACGTTAATGTTCGAATTGCTCGATATTAATCGCTAACTGAATTTACACATTTGAGTCGCACAATCGTAATAATGAATATCCCAGAAAAAACCACATGAATTAATAAATTTATAATCATTGTAAATTGATTAATATTTATGAAATATTAATTATAATTATCTGATTATTGTAAATACCACTAGTATTAAATAAAGTGCACATATAAAAGTAATAAACGCCCGTATCGATATAGGATATCGATAAAATGTTAAAATCGTATTTAGATAGATTAATTGCTAAGTAGTTTTGGAAAATTTTTGAGGTCTACATGCCTCTTATATGGTTGGATATTCATGATGAAAAAGGGAGGGGATTTAAATGTGATTTGAAAATCCAAAGGAGCAATTGAAGGAAGGAAAGAAATATCCATCCTTTACAATATCCATCCTTTACTCTTCATTATGACTCACTTAAATCTCATTTATGAAATGAATTTTGCCATTTTCTCTTTATTTCTATTTATTCTATGGAAAATATGAAGAGTAAGGGGAGAGAATTTGATTATATTTAATAAAGAATTAAATAGAGAAGGTTTCAAAGGAGGAGATTGAACGGTTTCAGCGTTTCTCTTAAAAATAAAATCTTCTTTTATTCATTTTATTATTTTTCTTCCTGACAAAATTTCCACTCTCTTCCTTATCATGGTCAAAATCTGTGGCCTCCATGGCTTAGAAAAATTCCAAAATCAAATAATAAAGGTGGTTAATACCTCTTGATCTTTGCAAACTCTGGTGGTTGATTCAAGACTCTAGAAGCTTTTTATTAATCATTCAATCTGAAATTTCCCTTAAAAACAAAATCTTCTTTAATCAATTTTTAGTATTATTCTTCTTGATAAAATTTCCTCTTCCTTCCTTATCATTGCGGAAACCCATGGCCTCCATGGGTTAAAAAATTCCAATAAATACTAAAGGTGGTTGATACCACTTGATCTTTGCAAACTCTGGAGGTTGATTAAAGAATTTAGGAGCTTTTAATTCATTATTAAGGTGACCTTTTCTTTAAAAACAAAATCTTCTTTAATTCTTTTAATTATTATTCTTCTTGACAAAATTTCTTCTCTTCGATATCATGGCCAAAATCCATAGCGCCCATGGCTTAGAAAAATTCCAAAATCAAAATAAAATCAAATAATAAAAGTGGTTGATACCTCATGATCTTCGCAAACTCTAAAGGTTGATTCCAAAACCTAAGAGTTTTTTATTCACCGTTCAAGGTACGCTCTTTTGGCTACATCTTAAGGTAGCATTCTAGTTTTATTTATTCTTACATTCATCTTGTTCATATGATTTAGGTCTTTTCATGCATACCACATCTGAATATAAGCTTACCTATTTAAATTGAACTAAATCTCTTTTGTTGCATCACCTTTAATAATAAATGTTCATAATGTTAATTTGATTTAGATCTATTTTGTATTAAACCCTTTTTTGATTACATGTTTATCCTGTTAACATTAGAACTATCACATGTTGTATCTTATCTAATTAGTTTTTCATATTACTCCTATAGTTTGGATCTGAAATTTTACAACGAAATTAAATTTGCCTAAGTTGTCCTTTTGTTCTTGTTTTGGAAACTATTATTTAACAAAAAACCAATTTTGATTGAAATATAATTTTAAAATAATTCATATGATTTTGTTATTTTATGTATGTATAAACTTGAATAAACTTCATGTGTTGTCTATTTAAACTTATTTGGAAATTGAATATAAGTTTTAAATGATTGTTGTTTGAATATAATTCTTTTGATTATCGTATACTACCATTTGAAAGTTGTTTGAAAAAAGGTGGAATTCTATGTAAAATATCATAAACTATTAAATCCTTCTTAATTTAATGTTAGCCTTTTAGTTTGTTAACTTAAATCTTAACACATATATTAAATTACAAAATTTACATATACATGTAACGACCCGGAATTTCACCATATTAGTTTTCGAATATTTAATTAATTTTAAATATTCAAATAATAGGTTTTATAATTAAAGTAAAAACAATTTTTAATAATAAATATTTAAGATAAAATAGTTTTCAAATTTAGTTTACAAAAATATTTAGTTCGATGAAAAAACAGAAAATGTGACCGGAAACCGTTTTCTGAATTTTCGATGTTTCATCGTATAAAAGTTGTTAGTCTTGTTTTGCATTTGAAACAACATTTAAATAGTTAAGAATGTAAATTAGTTAGTATATGTGTGTATGTGTGTGTGTGTGTATGTGTGTGTGTGTGTGTATGTATTAGAGTATGCGTATATGTATTCGTACCTAAGTATATATAGTTTAAAATAAAAATATAAATGTCACATCATTAGAAACATTTTGGCAACTAAGTACAAAACATGTTCAAACGTGTTTTCTCATGAAGATAGGGGAGGGGGACAAGAAGGTGGCTCAAGGACATGAGGTGGAGGAGGCTAGGTGAGGTGGCAAGAGAGTAGTGGAGGTTAAAAGACATGGGCATTTAGGTAATTCACTTTGTTCTCTTGCTTATAAATACCCCCTTCACTTCTTCAATTTCATCTCTTTTACTTCTGCCATATCTTTCTCATAACTTAATCAAATGAAGCATTTATTTATAATCAAATCATGTCAAATTCTAGTGGCTACAACTTTTATCTTGATCACTTCTTCAAAATTCAAGCATAGCTATGATAAAATATCAATTGTTTACAGAGTGTTTTTGGATCCAGAATTTCAAATCTGAAAATGGTCCTTCTTCTTTTGACCATATCTTCTTCAAAACTAACTGTAATTGAATGATTCTTTTTTTTGAAATTGTAGATAAAAGAATTTTCTAAAAATTACCTTTACCACTTTAAAAAAATTCGAAAGTAAGTAGTCCAAAAACCAGTTGGAAAGTGACATATTTTCAGATTCATTGTTGATAGCTCGATGATTATCCAAAGTCACGCCACCTTACCAAAACAAGTTTCACTTCCTTCTTGTTTCAAGGTCGAGCCTACCAAGTGCATTAAGGGTCCAAGACTCCATCTTTTTCTTAGGAATTGAAGTGCTAGGTCATACCCTAAGTTAGCTAGAGTTTGGATAGCTTTTGGTGAGTAAAACTCTTAATTTTTTTTGGGAAATATTTTTGTTTAGTTATATTGTGATATATATTGCTTGCTTGGTTTGGATATGATGTGAATTTGTTCATGTTTGGTTTGGAAATGTATATGTGTGATGGATGCAAACATGTTAAGTAAATGTTAGTTAGCAAACTAGTTAGTAAGTAAAATTTTGCCCTCAAATACCAAAGCTTTAAAACTATATTCATGTTCATATTTATTGCCTATGAATGCTTGTTGTATGTATGCTTAAACCATTTCTATATGATGTTTGGTTGTGTTGATAATATTATAACTTGTTTGCTGAACTGCTTGTGTAGCGATAGTCGCTATATCGGCACTTTCGGAAAATCACCTGTAACGACCCGTATTTTTACGGATCAAAACATTCTAAAATGATTTACCTTTGGTTGTATGGTTGTTAAGTCATTTCTGGTTTTGGCAGAATTTTGCTTAAGTCCTAAGTCGTAGCCGACTTAGGAGTTTGGACGAGTTAAGCAACTAGTCTGGGTCGAGTTGCCGACTCAAGGAACTCGCCGAGTTAAGGGATAACAACCTAAGGAAGTGACCGACTTATAGTATTAACCGACTTAAGGATAGTGGTGAGTTAAGTGTTAAGTCGGCTGACGAGTTAAGATAGTGGTCGACTTAAGACCTGGACGACTTAGTAGTTAGCATATCTGAAAATTATTTGTTAAGTCGTTGCCGAGTTAAGGAAGTGGGGTTGACCGACTTAAGAGGTTAGGGCGACCTAAGGAAGAATAGTAGGCAGCCTAAGTACTCTGGAGTAGAGTTAGGTCGGCAACGACCTAAGGACATGTTGTGAGCGACCTAAGTGTTTGGGTGTTAAGTGTTAGGTCGGCAGGGTAATTGAGTCGGTAGGTAGTTGAGTCGGCAACGTGTGTTGAGTTGTGAGTCGGCAGGACGTCTCTTGTGTTAAGTCGTAACCCAGTTACGAGTTAAGTCGTAGTTGTATTCCTTCGTATGTCTTAAGTCGGCAAGGCACTTAAGTCGGCAACGACCTAAGTTAAGTCGTGCCTATGTGTTAAGTCGCAGTTGCGCTTTGTTGTTGAGTCGTCAACCGACTTAGGACTTGGGTTTTGCGGCAGTATGATGAGTCTGCTTCGTTGGGTCGGTCATATTGTTAAGTCGTAGGTCGGCGAGGCAGTTAAGTCGTAGGCGCATGCCATAAGTCGTAACCGACTTAGGAGACAGCTGTTTTGTTGCGAGTCATAGGCAGATGAGTTTTTAGGTCGGCAAGGCACTAGGTCGGCAAGGCACTAGGTCGGCATGGTGTTAAGTCGGCACCGACTTAAGGAGATAGCCGAGTTACGACTTAAGGGCAGTTTTCAGCTTTAAATAGGAGGGGTTGTTCTCACTTTTTGGGATCCGGATTTTGAAGCGACGAAGTGCTGCCATTTTGAGAGCTCGACTTCTACACTTCTTCACTTCTTTTCTCCACTCTAATCTAGTGTTTCCATCCATCCAAATCGAAGATCAAGATTGAAGATTCAAGAGCTTAGATTGAAGATCTTCATCTTTTCAAGGGAGATTTCTTCATTTGAAGCGGATTTGTGATAGATCTAGCTTCATCCTTCGCTGTCCAGATCTGAAGTGTGTTGATTTGAGGTTGTTTAGGTGATTTGGTGAGTGGTGATTATCTCTCACACGGATCCAAAGGAGTATATCGGATTGTTGGCTCGATTTGGTGTTAAAATAGCGATTTCCATGCATTTTCTTCATCCTATGTGTAGATCCATATAGATCCATTGTTCATGATGATGTTACATCCATTTTATCATATGTTAACCTATGCAAGTTCATTCATCAAGTTTATAGAGATATAATCCATGTTTTCATGCTTATTGGACTTTCAACTCTTTAATTACGAAAATGCCATTATTGTTATAATTGTCTACCTAGATCATATTTGAATGCTTGATTGCTTGGATTGATGTTTGATTTGATTGATTGTTATGAACTAGATGATTGATGATTAGATTTAGATCGAAGGTGATTCAAAAGCTAAGGGAAAGGCTCTTGAATTGGAAAAGCTGCTCGTGGCATATGTAGCGGGATGATGAAGCTCTTATGCATAGATTCGATGATGTGATGATGAGATGAGGCTTTGCGAGGATGTAAAGAAGCGAGGCAATCATATGATGAAGACTTGGTCTAATCCAGACGGGATCATTCCAAGCATGTTGATAACTCGGTGATATGATTCGAGTTGAGGATAATGAATGGATATGAGAATAGTCGTCGAGGAGGATGACTAGGAGGCTTGGATAGCATCGTTGTTGAAGGTTCTAGCATGCTCTAAGCAAGAGTACGTTTGGGCAGATTCGATAGTCCCAACGGCCAACTGTTGATGGTCGAGTACTCTGGGCAGATTCGATAGTCCTAGGCACGGGCTGCGACGACGTGCGGGAGTTATGTCTAGAACCGGGGTTTCCATTAGCCCTTGACGGACGGCTGAAAGAATGTGCCGGTCATTCAATTAACGGTGATATCGAAGCAATGATAACAGTGATAGCCAGAGTCATGGATGTTTGGTTGTATCGTCATTCGGACTCAAGAGCGGTATTTTCTGGGTGCTTATCTGATTTAGGCCTTGGTACTTGGAAAACATCGCCCTTGACTCGAGTGATAGTAGCTTTACTTTAAATTGTATGCTCTGCTATGTTTGCTTCTGCTTAGTGTGTGTCTGGGGGCTATCACTGTAGAATGAGGTTGGAGTGGGAGGGTTGTATTCCTATTCCTTTTCCTTTATGCTCTTTTGGTATGTTGTTAGTTAATTTACTGCTCACTAAGACTGTTGTCTGACTCAAGGCTTTATGTTTTAATTCTTATTGCCTTGGGCTGTTCGTCCATTTTGGGACGGGCAGACTAGGTAGCAGGTGACAGGTGCTGTTCTCTTCTTACGATGCTGATATCGAAGACGAGCTAGAGGGTTGCATATTATCTTCTTATATGTACTGGATATTCCGCTGTTTTGTTTTCTCTGAGAGATATGTAGTGAGGCTGGATGTATTGACTATATGAATGCTTGTATTCAACTATTATGGAGTTTTATAAGATGTCATTTTGTTCTGTAAAGCTTCACTATACATATGTTCTATTGTATTTTGTCCATGCGCTGTGAGTAATACGATAGATCCTGTTGTTTTTAATCTTACCTTGACAATCGTCCATGGTCGCCTGGCACACTTTACAGCGCACTATCCCTAGATTCGGTGCAGGGGTCATGGGCGGTCGTCACATTTGGTATCAGAGCATTGGTTAATCGATTTTACCCAACGCTCGCTGTCGTAACTACGTATGAGAGACGTAATTGTAATTTGATGGATGATTACTATATATAATATAGTAGTTTAGCAGTAAGTTAGTCCTGTATGCAGTTGTTTCTCTAGATGTTCTAATCATTCCTTTTTATAGATATTGAGAATGAGTCGAAGAGGGAGACCAGCTGCTAGGGAAGGCCGTGCTACTGAAGAGACTGCTGATTATGCAGCCATGTTCGAAGCTATGATGACTTCGATCATGAGAAGGATACCAGTTCCGGGGGCAGCAGTTGATGTTGGAGTTCAAGTCCAAGCTCCGAAACCAGTGGATTTTGCTAAGTTGTGCAAGGATTATACTGCTCTTGGAGGGAAGCTTTTCTTGGGAACAGAATCTACCATTGAAGTCCAGAGGTGGATCGATGCTTGTAGAAGGATCTTTGGTGATTTGGGAATTGATGATGCAACTAAGAGGAAGTTGGCATCGAGGCAGCTTCAAGGGAGAGCCTCTGATTGGTGGAACTCTATTACCATCACTACTCCGGAAGAAGAGATTACTTGGGAGCAATTCCAAGTCAGATTTGAAGCTAAGTTCATTTCTACAGCCCAGAAGTCTGTTCTGTTCAAGAGGTTTGTGGAGCTCAAGCAAGGTGGAAGATCAGTTCTTGAGTATGTTTCTGAGTTCGAAGCTTTGTCCAAGTATGCCCGGTCGTATATTGAATCTGCTTATCAGAAGAATGAGAAGTTTGTGACCGGCTTGGATAGTTATCTTGGGAGACAGTTGGTGGATCATTTGGACGATTCATTTGAGAAGCTTGTGGAGAAAGCTCTTAGGCATGAGAGTCTGTTTCCTAAGGAAGGATCTGTTGTTGCTGTGACCAAGGGGGAATCTAAACCACAGCAGGGTGGAAACCAGAAGAGGAAGCAGCAGCAGCAGAAGGGTAAGGATGGCCAGAAGAAGCCGAAAGGTGAGGTGACTTGCTACAATTGTCAGCAGAAGGGCCATTTCTCTAAGGATTGTAAGAATCCGAAGGCACCGATGAAGTGTCACAACTGTGACAAGCCGGGGCATTTCAGGAAGAATTGTCCAGAACCAAGGAAGGACAGGCAGATTGTGCAAGCCTATGCTTTAGGAGCTGTTCCGTCGTCTTCAAAAGTTCCTACTGCTGAAGAGAAGGGAAAGAGTGTGGTTGTTCAAGGTACTCTTTTCCTATGTGGTGTTCCGGTTAGAGTTTTGTTTGATACTGGAGCGTCGCATTCGTTTGTTTGTAATGAACTCATAGGCCGGTTAGGTTTGGCACCGGATATTGTTGATAGGCCATTGGTTGTGACTAATCCAGTTGGGGGTTCGACTTGTTTGTGTATGTTATGCCGTGGTCTAGTTGTGTCGAGTCATGGTTGCTCTTTTGTTTGTGATTGTTTTGTTCTGAACTTTGCGGGGTTCGGAATTATCTTGGGTATGGACTGGCTTAGGAAGTATGCGGCTAAGGTTGATTGTGAGAGGCTAGAGGTGGCAGTCGAGAATGTGGAAGGGCGAAAGATTGTGATACGATGTAAGCATGAGGAAGGCGTCTTCATGAGCTTCATGTATTCGCTAGTTGTTCCACGGGATGGACTGTCTGTAGTGCCAATCGCAAATGGATTCGAGGATGTCTTTGACGAAGTCAAAGGGTTGCCGCCGCATAGAGAGATCGAGTTTCGTATAGATCTAGTTGAAGGAGCCAGACCTGTTGTGATGCCTCTTAGGCGGATGGCGCCTAGGGAACAGCAGGAGTTGAGGGTGCAAGTTGATGATCTTTTGCAGAAAGGATTCATTCGACGTAGTGTGTCCGAGTGGGGTGCACCAGTTGTGTTTGCAACCAAGGCAGATGGGTCATTGAGATTGTGTGTGGATTATCGTGAGCTGAATAAGGTGACTAAGAAGAACAAGTATCCATTGCCGAGAATAGATGACTTGTTTGATCAGCTTCACGAAGCCAAGGTGTTTTCTCAGATGGATTTGGCAACGGGATTTCACCAGTTGAGAGTAGCTAAGGATAGTGTGCCGAAGACTGCTTTTAGGACACCATCCGGTTTCTTTGAGTGGCTGGTAATGCCGTTTGGATTGACTAACGCGCCAGCATATTTTGTGGATCTTATGAATAGAGTGTTCAGAGATCAGTTGAACAAGTTCGTACTTGTGTTCGTGGATGATATTCTGATTTATTCCAGAACGGAAGAAGAGCACAAGACGCACTTGCGTATTGTTTTGGAGATCTTACGGAAACATCGGCTGAAGGCTAAGTTTTCGAAGTGTCACTTCTGGAAGAGTGAAGTGAGGTTCTTAGGCCATGTAATTTCTGGGAATGGAATAGCGGTTGATCCCGCTAAGGTGGCAGCAATCCAGGATTGGGTTAGACCTAAGAATGCATCTGATGTGAGAAGTTTTCTTGGATTAGCAGGATATTATCGACGGTTTATCAAAGACTTCTCCAAGATAGCTGCACCGTTAACAGGATTGACGAAGAAGAACCAAGTGTTCAGTTGGGATGTTAAGTGTGAGCAAGCTTTCGGAATCCTGAAAGAGAGATTGACGAGTGCTCCTGTTTTGACTATTCCAAGTGGGAATGATGAGATGGTGGTTTACACCGACGCATGTGGTACTGGACTTGGAGCAGTGCTGATGCAGAAGGATAAAGTTGTTGCGTATGCCAGTCGACAACTGAAGCCGCATGAAAGGAATTACCCGACTCATGATTTGGAGTTAGCGGCGATTGTATTTGCTCTGAAGATGTGGAGACATTATCTGTTGGGAGTTCGATTCGAGTTGTTTACGGATCACAAGTCATTGAAGTATCTTTTCTCCCAAAAGGATTTGAATCTTCGGCAGCAACGTTGGCTAGAGTTTTTGGCATCATATGATTTTGGTATAGCTTATACTCCGGGAAAAGGTAACGCAGTGGCAGATGCGTTAAGTCGAAGACATGCAGGATTGGGAGCCATGTTTTCAGAATGGAAGAGTCTCGAGTATTTAGCTGGATTTGACTTCAGGCCTAGATGTGAATTGGAACCTGAGATGTTGGCAAACTTATCGATAAGACCCACTCTTGTGGAAAGGATTGGCGAAGGCCAAAAGCGAGATGATAAGATTGTCAAGATTATCCGTGAATTGGAATCTGGATTGGATCCAGAAAAGGATAAAGGATTCGAGGTCGATCGAGAGAATTGGCTTCGGAAGCAAGGACGACTAGTTGTTCCCGATATAGATGAATTGAGGAGTGAAGTTCTGAAGGAAAGTCATCACTCGAAGTTGACAATTCATCCAGGTGGAAATAAGATGTATCGGGATATGAAGAGAACCTACTACTGGGAAGGTATGAAGAAGGATGTTGGAAATTTTATTTCCAAGTGTATGAACTGCCAGTTGGTAAAGGCTGAACAGAAGAAGCCAAGTGGATTGCTTCAGCCCTTAGAAGTTCCTACATGGAAGTGGGAACAAGTGTCGATGGATTTTATTGATGGATTGCCTAGAACCAGAACGGGAAATGAAGGGATTTGGGTCATTGTGGATCGTCTGACTAAGAGTGCACGATTCATTCCTGTTCGATCAACTAGGACTGCATCAAAGTTGGCTGAGTTGTATGTTAAGTGGATAGTTCGTTTCCATGGCATTCCGAAGAGTATAGTGAGCGATCGAGACCCATTGTTCACTAGTGGATTTTGGAAGAGCTTCCAGGAAGTCTTAGGAACCGAGTTGTGCTTGAGTACAGCTTATCATCCCCAAACAGATGGTCAGACCGAGAGAGTCAACCGAGTTTTGGAAGATCTTCTCAGAGCTTGTGTTCTGGATTTCGGAGGATCATGGGAAGATCACCTTCATTTGGTGGAGTTTGCGTACAACAACAGTTACCAGTCAAGCATTGGTATGGCACCGTATGAAGCGTTGTATGGAAGACCGTGTAACTCTCCGACATGTTGGTTGGAAACAGGAGAGAAGTTGATGCTTGGGCCAGAGATGATTCGGCAAACTTCGGATTGCATAGAGATCATTCGGCAACGAATGAAGGCAGCCCAAGACCGTCAGAAGAGTTATGCTGATAAGCGTCGAAAGGATTTGGAATTCGACGTAGGAGATATGGTTTTTGTGAAGATTTCTCCACTGAAGAATGTTATTCGATTCGGGAAGAAAGGAAAATTGACTCCGAGATTTGTTGGACCATTCCCGATTATCGAGCGAATTGGAAAGCTCGCTTACAGATTGGAGTTATCTGAGAAGATGTCGAGTGTGCACAATGTTTTTCATGTATCATATCTACGGAAGTATGTGCACGACTCGAATACAGTGGTTTATGCTGATAGCTGTGAAGATTTCGAAGTTGATCCAGTCGATAGAAGACCTCGTAAGCCGCTTCGTGTTGTTGAAACCGACACGAAACAGCTTAGGAGAAAGGTAGTTAAGTTGCTCAAGATACAATGGAGTGATGATGATAACGACTGTACGTGGGAGGTGGAAGAGAGGATGAAAGCAGCTCATCCTGAACTCTTCAAGGTATGGCCCTAAGGTGTCGTGTCATCTAACGAAATTGTAACTTGTTCTAAGTCTTAGAATTCTGTACGCTAAGCTAGAATTGGATGCATGGTTTATTGATCGTTATGGATGATAGGCGTACAGAATAGCTTTGATTGCCTTGTTGATTGGAATTTCGGGGGCGAAATTCCTAAGGGGGAGAGAATGTAACGACCCGTATTTTTACGGATCAAAACATTCTAAAATGATTTACCTTTGGTTGTATGGTTGTTAAGTCATTTCTGGTTTTGGCAGAATTTTGCTTAAGTCCTAAGTCGTAGCCGACTTAGGAGTTTGGACGAGTTAAGCAACTAGTCTGGGTCGAGTTGCCGACTCAAGGAACTCGCCGAGTTAAGGGATAACAACCTAAGGAAGTGACCGACTTATAGTATTAACCGACTTAAGGATAGTGGTGAGTTAAGTGTTAAGTCGGCTGACGAGTTAAGATAGTGGTCGACTTAAGACCTGGACGACTTAGTAGTTAGCATATCTGAAAATTATTTGTTAAGTCGTTGCCGAGTTAAGGAAGTGGGGTTGACCGACTTAAGAGGTTAGGGCGACCTAAGGAAGAATAGTAGGCAGCCTAAGTACTCTGGAGTAGAGTTAGGTCGGCAACGACCTAAGGACATGTTGTGAGCGACCTAAGTGTTTGGGTGTTAAGTGTTAGGTCGGCAGGGTAATTGAGTCGGTAGGTAGTTGAGTCGGCAACGTGTGTTGAGTTGTGAGTCGGCAGGACGTCTCTTGTGTTAAGTCGTAACCCAGTTACGAGTTAAGTCGTAGTTGTATTCCTTCGTATGTCTTAAGTCGGCAAGGCACTTAAGTCGGCAACGACCTAAGTTAAGTCGTGCCTATGTGTTAAGTCGCAGTTGCGCTTTGTTGTTGAGTCGTCAACCGACTTAGGACTTGGGTTTTGCGGCAGTATGATGAGTCTGCTTCGTTGGGTCGGTCATATTGTTAAGTCGTAGGTCGGCGAGGCAGTTAAGTCGTTAAGTCGTAGGAGCATGCCATAAGTCGTAACCGACTTAGGAGACAGCTGTTTTGTTGCGAGTCATAGGCAGATGAGTTTTTAGGTCGGCAAGGCACTAGGTCGGCATGGTGTTAAGTCGGCACCGACTTAAGGAGATAGCCGAGTTACGACTTAAGGGCAGTTTTCAGCTTTAAATAGGAGGGGTTGTTCTCACTTTTTGGGATCCGGATTTTGAAGCGACGAAGTGCTGCCATTTTGAGAGCTCGACTTCTACACTTCTTCACTTCTTTTCTCCACTCTAATCTAGTGTTTCCATCCATCCAAATCGAAGATCAAGATTGAAGATTCAAGAGCTTAGATTGAAGATCTTCATCTTTTCAAGGGAGATTTCTTCATTTGAAGCGGATTTGTGATAGATCTAGCTTCATCCTTCGCTGTCCAGATCTGAAGTGTGTTGATTTGAGGTTGTTTAGGTGATTTGGTGAGTGGTGATTATCTCTCACACGGATCCAAAGGAGTATATCGGATTGTTGGCTCGATTTGGTGTTAAAATAGCGATTTCCATGCATTTTCTTCATCCTATGTGTAGATCCATATAGATCCATTGTTCATGATGATGTTACATCCATTTTATCATATGTTAACCTATGCAAGTTCATTCATCAAGTTTATAGAGATATAATCCATGTTTTCATGCTTATTGGACTTTCAACTCTTTAATTACGAAAATGCCATTATTGTTATAATTGTCTACCTAGATCATATTTGAATGCTTGATTGCTTGGATTGATGTTTGATTTGATTGATTGTTATGAACTAGATGATTGATGATTAGATTTAGATCGAAGGTGATTCAAAAGCTAAGGGAAAGGCTCTTGAATTGGAAAAGCTGCTCGTGGCATATGTAGCGGGATGATGAAGCTCTTATGCATAGATTCGATGATGTGATGATGAGATGAGGCTTTGCGAGGATGTAAAGAAGCGAGGCAATCATATGATGAAGACTTGGTCTAATCCAGACGGGATCATTCCAAGCATGTTGATAACTCGGTGATATGATTCGAGTTGAGGATAATGAATGGATATGAGAATAGTCGTCGAGGAGGATGACTAGGAGGCTTGGATAGCATCGTTGTTGAAGGTTCTAGCATGCTCTAAGCAAGAGTACGTTTGGGCAGATTCGATAGTCCCAACGGCCAACTGTTGATGGTCGAGTACTCTGGGCAGATTCGATAGTCCTAGGCACGGGCTGCGACGACGTGCGGGAGTTATGTCTAGAACCGGGGTTTCCATTAGCCCTTGACGGACGGCTGAAAGAATGTGCCGGTCATTCAATTAACGGTGATATCGAAGTAATGATAACAGTGATAGCCAGAGTCATGGATGTTTGGTTGTATCGTCATTCGGACTCAAGAGCGGTATTTTCTGGGTGCTTATCTGATTTAGGCCTTGGTACTTGGAAAACATCGCCCTTGACTCGAGTGATAGTAGCTTTACTTTAAATTGTATGCTCTGCTATGTTTGCTTCTGCTTAGTGTGTGTCTGGGGGCTATCACTGTAGAATGAGGTTGGAGTGGGAGGGTTGTATTCCTATTCCTTTTCCTTTATGCTCTTTTGGTATGTTGTTAGTTAATTTACTGCTCACTAAGACTGTTGTCTGACTCAAGGCTTTATGTTTTAATTCTTATTGCCTTGGGCTGTTCGTCCATTTTGGGACGGGCAGACTAGGTAGCAGGTGACAGGTGCTGTTCTCTTCTCACGATGCTGATATCGAAGACGAGCTAGAGGGTTGCATATTATCTTCTTATATGTACTGGATATTCCGCTGTTTTGTTTTCTCTGAGAGATATGTAGTGAGGCTGGATGTATTGACTATATGAATGCTTGTATTCAACTATTATGGAGTTTTATAAGATGTCATTTTGTTCTGTAAAGCTTCACTATACATATGTTCTATTGTATTTTGTCCATGCGCTGTGAGTAATACGATAGATCCTGTTGTTTTTAATCTTACCTTGACAATCGTCCATGGTCGCCTGGCACACTTTACAGCGCACTATCCCTAGATTCGGTGCAGGGGTCATGGGCGGTCGTCACCCTTTATCGAAACCATTTGGTTTCATCTTAGTGCTTGGAATTGTTTACAAGTTAAGTAAGATTTTGATTAACGATGTTTTCAAAGTAATAAACCATTTTAATAACGATTATTTATTTTAATTAATTGCTTAATTAATAAGGATTAAGGTTAACTATTTACTTAGTTAATTATGTGTTTTAAATTTAACTAATTACATGGTTGATGATTGTTTAAATTAATTAATCATTTTATATAATGATTTTTAAATTTAATCAATCATTTTATTTAATGATGTTTAAGGATAACTAGTCATTTAATAATGATGAACTATAGCTAATTAATCAATTTGCTAATGATGCTTTTAAATTAATAAATTTTTTTATAAATGATTTTTAAAAATTATCAACTTGTTTTAACTCTACTTAATCTTTCCTTTATTAATGTTTATAATTAATCAATCATTTTTACATAACGAGAATTAATTAGTTATTTATCTAATTTAACTAATTGTATTTAAATTTATTAATTAATTAATTGAATTAATGATGTTTTAAAGGTGATTTACCCTTTTTAATTAAAAGTTATTGGAGTTAATTAATCAACTTAATTTATGAAGCTTCAAAGTGAATTTATCAAAGTAACAAGGATGTTTTGACTTTGTTATTCATTTAAAAATGATAATTAATTATTAATTTAATTAATTATATTTTACTAATTAATTGAATTAATAAGGTTTAAAAGTGGTTTACCATTTTTATTATTTAAAGACATTTGAAGTTAAAAAATCAAATTATGTGATCAAGTTTAAAGTTAATTAATCAATGTAATAAAGATGTTTTAAGTTATCAAATCCTTTTAAATTGATGTATTGAAGTTAGTAAACTCTTTTAACATCGTGTTTTAAAGATAATACTTGTAATATGAGGCCAAGCACGAATTCGGGTTTTTAAAAGAAAAAGTTTGATTTGTTTATGGAAATAAATTAATTTCCGTAATGCGATTCACTTATATGGTAACGATTTATTTTTCTATTTAGCACTAAACATCGAAGAAGCAGACTCGTCGCTATTTCAAAATTTAAGAATATTCATGAGACATGACTTTTAGTTAACACTATCTTGACTTGTCTGACATTATTGTTAACTATTAGGTACCTCGCCCTTCTTTGTATTTTGTCATTCTAAGACGATGTGTTGCTCACTTGAGCTTTGTTATCCTTTGTCGGAAATGACTAAACCCAAAAAGCGAGTGGAAGCCAAGCTATGTGGGGTTTTCCCCATTAGGGTATTTTCACATCCACTCTAGATTGGAATCGGTTTTTGCACATTGAGATGTGAAATACTCGGATTCTCAATAACCGTTGGTGAGGTCTGGCTTAGACGTGTCCAAGAGCCATCGGAGTTCTCAAGTATATTTCTAGAGGTATAATTTCAGTAGGGGGTGCACCCTTCTAGTCATTGTTGGAAAATTTCCTTTTCTTATTTGATTCGAACCTTTGAATCTGTTTTCTTTAATTACAATGGGAAGAGTGTAACGACCCGGTATTTTCAGCCATTCGCAGCCGCACATGTCGGACTTGAATTGCTCAAAATACCGCATTGTAAATAAATTTGGAGCAAATGAAATACAAATCACAGAATCACAGACACAGAACAAACAGAATACCTCGCAGCGGAATATAAAATACATAGTAGTTCATGAAGCTACTATGGTAGAGTCTCAAACCAAATACATAATACAGTTTGAAAACAACATAATAGAAATCCCAAATACATAGAAGTTCACTAGTACATGAGATAAACTAGAACAGCTGAAACAGAAAGTAGATATAAATGTAGATAAGCAGAAACTCCAGCAAAGACCAGCTCCAGAAAGAAAATCCAAAGCTGTGAATACTCAGGCTGACCCGAGCGTAAAGTAAAACACAAAACACTCGAGTCAGGACAATATATACTTATATAATGTAAACCAACTCAAGTGAACTGTAGTAGAAATGCACAATAACTCAAAGGATGCTTGGGATCGCCCATCCTTTAAGGATCAGTTAAACTATAAATTAAATACATCCCGTGGTTAAAATTTCAAAATGGTATTTTATACTTCGAAATCAAATACCATTTCAAAATCCATTTCAAAATATCATATCTTTTCAAAACCACATTCACTTTATCTAAAATACCATTTCATTACACATTTCAAAATAGTTTATATTTCAAACAAATTACTTTATTTTAAATCCTTAAAATGGAGTCATTATATTTAATAATTAAATTATTAAATTTCCAAATTTTTTTTATTCTTTCAAAGTTCATTTATTCACTTAAATTTATTAAAACAATGAAAATTCAACTTTCGTAGCATTTAGAAAATGCTACGGAAAGTTACCTTAAACAATTCAATTTAACAAAAGACAGCATTTAAAAATGCTGTAATAGGGTTACATTAGTTCAAATAAACTTAGTTAAATTCATCAATTATAACATTTACAAAAATGCTATAATAGCCTTTAACTAAATTTAGCCATTTGGTTCATTATTATCAACTACAGCATTTACAAATGTTGTATTATCATTTACATTAGAATTAATAGCATTTCATAAATGCAGTTAATTAACTTCAAATATTCAATATAATTTCACAAACAATTATATTTTATTTAAATCATTTTTTTTCTTTTCTTATAAAATCACATATTCACTTTTATAACCATCATTCAAATACCCTATATTCATGATTTTATAAAGTTAAATTTCCATTCAAAAATCAATATTAAATAATAATTCACTTATTAAATTCCCCATTCAATTTCAATTCATATAATTAAATTTTAACTTAACATTTAAGTTTAAATTTTCAAATATAACTTAATTTCATTTTTATTTACATAACTTAAAAATTCACTTTTAAGCCAAGTTCACAAATTTCCAATTTTAGTTATATTCCAAAATTTCAACTTAAATATTCATTCATTTCCCATTTTAACTTTATTCAAAAATCATTTATATATTATAAAATCACTTTAAATTCATTTTTATCCAAATTATCATAAATTTATCATATTTTCATATTCAATTCAATTTCCAATTATAATTAAATCAAAATTTCCAAAATAACTTACATTCAAATTTTCTAACTTTCATTAATTTATTTCACTTATCAATTTTCAGAAAATCAATAATACTTTACAAAAATCATTTTTTAATTAAGTTTAAATCAAAATATTATAATATTTATATTTCTAAAATATTTTAAATTTTTTTAGAAAAACATATTTTAACAACGGGTCTGTATTTCATTTCTAGCCTAGGTAAAGTGATACGGGTAATATATCATTTCAACCCGTAATTTACAAAGAAAACCCGGGTTTGATCATTTCAAACCCGCAATCCCAAGTAAATGAAAATAATTGAAAATCATTCAGGCCTATCATTTCAGCCCATAACAATTTTCTCCTATTCTAAAGTCCGTTCGGGTATGTATCATTTCAACCCATAGTGATTCTAATCTAAAAGGAACTTGCAGTGTGATAAATTGATATAAATAACAGAACAGCATAAAATAACAGTAACATATGATATAACAGGTGATTAAGCATGGGTGAACATCATATGATCATAACATAGCAGATATAACATGGTGATGCATTTTACAGATTCAAATGTGATCGATTTACTAGTTATATAAGTATAAAACTGTCTGGTGAGAATAACTCACAGGTATGAGCTGGAGATACAACGACGAATACACAAATGAGATCCACACAAGCATGAAACACGACACAAAGATGAGTGGAAGATCCAAGGCATCAATTCCCTTGAATACAAGTCAAACAAAACAATATAATATACAACGATAAGATTCAAACCAACTACGATTAAAACTATGCTAGAATAAACTGCACAGAATCAAATTGAAATGCTTGCACTTGCTTTCAACCTTTTCTAGGCTCAAACAAAAGGGGAAATACAAGACAATAGCAGGTGTTTGGATCAGGTTTAGGTTGGGAATGGGTCGGCCAACATGTTTGGATGATGATGCAAAAGTGGGTGAAGGCAAACAACAACACAAGACAAACATACATGGATTTGAGCCATGTTTTGGGTTCGGCCTATGGTCTAATGGTCACGGCCAGAGGGGTGGGGTCCACTGGGGTGACATGGCAGAGGTTGCTGGAGGTGGTGGAGGTGAGGTAGGGGGCGGCTAAGGAGGTGGTGAAGTGGTGGAATGGGTGTAGTGCTCGGCTAGGCTAGTTTTTGGGGTGTTTTGGTAAATTGATGAATATTCATCAACAAAGGGGGTCTCGGCTTGGGTGGCTGGTGAGATGGTAGTGGTGGTGGTGTGCCATCAGGTGGTGGAGGCGGCTAGGTAGCAAGGAAGGCATGGCCGAACCTAAAGAGGAAGAAAGCATGTGCAAAAATCAAGTAGAATAAACAATATAAGTAGAAAAGAGAAAAAAGAACAAAAGATTTTTTTACCAAACTCTTCAAAACAATGATGGCCGAAATTTTTTCTCAGGAAGGAGGAAAATGATGTACGTGAAAATGAAAATGAATATCGGCTGAAGAGTGTAGGGTATAGGTCAAAGAAAATGAAAAGTTGTGTGGAAAATGAAGAGGTGGAATTCAAAAAGGCAAAAGGCAATTCAAAGGTCAAAACCCTTTCATATTTCCTTATTTTATTTTTATAACTTTATATTTCTGGTAATAATAATAATCCCAGATAAAATTTCGAAAATTTATCAAAATATAAAAATATATATAATATTTATAAATTATATAAAGTTAAAATAAGAAAATAGCTAAAAATAGTAAACTAGTCTAGAAAATTTGAAATTGAATGGAATAAATTTGGAAAAATTCATATGAGCTTGTAATATATTTTTAAACATAAATAATAACATAAAATAAAAATTCATGTACAAAATAAATATTTAAAATTTAATTTAAATATAATTTTAATGAAGAAAATGGTAGAAAATAAGAAAACAACCTTTTAAAAATAGGAAATCAACATAGTAAATTTTGGAAAAATTCTATTATTATCTTAAAATGTTTTAAAAATAAAATATATACCTAACATGTCATATAACACATATTAGAACATGATTTGAAAATTAAAATATTATTTATATAATCTAAAATGAAGAATATTGTTAAATAATTCAATATACACACAATATTGTAAAGGGTGTAACTTTCACAATTTAAATCCAATTTCAACGAAACAAAAAGCAGTATTCAAGTTATTGTATCTATTTTCATAATAAAAGATAAAATTCAAGAATTTAAATATTTAAATTTAAAAATTTAAAGTCATAGTTTGACCAGTTTGATCAGAAATCCACTTTTCAGTAAAATATCCAATTTATACCATTTGAAGTTATAATTTTTATTTTAAAATGAAAATTTTGAAATAAAACAAGTTTAAAATAATTTAAAATAAAAATAAAGTCAAATTTAAATATATGTAGAAATCTAGGGTTGTTACAAAGAGTCAACAACTCTTCACGATGTTCAATTATTGGTTTTGTCTATTCTATCGAGTTTGGATAGATATCTTGTTTAGTCCATTCTATCGAGTTTGGACAGTTGTTTTGTTTTATCCATTCTATCTAGTTTGAATTTTTATTCAAACTATTTCCATTCTTTCAAGTCTGAACTCTATACTAATTGTACCCATCATCTATGTTTGGATTTGTTCCATATTTTGTTCATTTCCATTTTTGTTATGTTTAGTTGTTGTTTATGTGGGAGAAAACCCATTCTGCGTCAGCGGCGTGGTCCCACATATTATTGTTTAAATACACCCCACTTATTTCATAGTTTTACTCATACCAAACATTTTGTTTGATCCGAGTTGTTTAGTTTTCCCTAAACTCTTGGGTACTTAATTATATTTGGGTAGTTCGAGAATAGCAGGTTTTCTTTAGAGCTCTTTGAAGATGATGATCGAGCAGGCGGCTCCTTAGTTATCTAGTTATTTATTTCCGCTCTATGATTATGTAGGTGTATTTTGTATCTAAAAATGTAATGTCGGAATGTATAGCTGCAAATTTGTTAGATGTAGTACTTTTTTTATAACTCCGATAACTCCTTATAAGGAGTAATCTTTTGTACTATATCAGTTAATATTATGTGTAACCATTCCGTTATGAGGTTTATCTATTTTGTCTTGTTCTGTTCTTTATTTTACCCCATGACAACTTATCTTTTGGATGCTTGGGCAATGGCACACGAATACTAAGGATGTATTAAGTGTCATTCACAGGGATCAGAAAGGTGGGTCATCATAGATGGTATCAGAGCTTAGGTTTAGCGAACCCCTAAAGCCCTGGTGGGGATAACTCTCTAAGGATAGGATTAGTAATATCCTAGGATAAAGTCTGAGAGCATAGGTATATATCGAGTGCGTATTTGTTAGTGTTATAAAAATGTTTTACATTGTGTTGTTTGATCCATTGAGTGGTATATAAATTTTGGTCGATGCGTATGATCAGCGTTATCGATAGGGATTCATAAACACTTGAACAGATCTACCAATACAGTATTGTTTTAAAATGGTAAATGAAATAATTTTACCTAGGAATATATTTTACATATATAAGAATGATTTTCAAAATTAATATAGTTGTATAGTCGAGTTGATTGTTTAGAAATGATAATATTTTATTGTTCTCATTTAGGATTTGTTTAGTTATGCTCGTCCAGTTTGAGCATTAACTATCGTTGAATTGTTCACAAGGAATTTTCCTTAGTAAGATATAGGTCAAGTAAATGGGAATTAGGGAATCTTGGAACGAACCCCTTGTGAATTAAGTTTCATAGTTTGATTATAAGGTGTTCGGCGAAAGGGTTAAGTTAAAAGTCAACTTTAATAATGTTAACCTAAAAGTAAGCTTCTAATAAAAAGTTGTTTAATATAATATAAATGGTAGCAAATAATAATAATAGTAATAATAAAATAAATAAATAAAAATTTAGAGGATGAATATTTGAGAAAATTTAATTACAATAAAGGAGAATCATTTAAATGTAATTTTAACTCACATCCAAATTTGCTATATCATATCTATGATGCTATAAACTATTTTTGATTTTTTGGATGATAGTTAGATTTGTTTGATTGATTAATTAAAATAAATCTGGATATTCCATTTAAACCATTTAAGTGTCGTTATAGCAATTTCCATTATACCGTCATTTATTAAATATCATCCCCTAAACCCTTGTGTGTATTTGAACTTGAGCTTGTGTTTTCCTAAAAGTAGATGTTTAAAATTCATTAATCATTTTGATTAATGATATTTTAAATTAATTAATCATTTTAAATAATGATGTTTAAAATTAATTAATCTTTTTTATTAATGAGATTTGAATTTAATAAATCATTTTAAGTTATGATATTTGAATTTAATTAACTATTTTAGTTAATGATATTTGAAAAATTAATAATCATTTTGATTAATGATATTTGAAAGTAATTATTCATTTTAATTAATGATTATTTGAATTCAATAAATCGTTTGATAAATAATATTTTAAGTTGGTTAGTTAATTTAATAAGTGAGTTTAAAATAAATTAATTGATTTGATGAAAGTGTTTTGGAAGTAATTAACTATTCTATTAAAGATAATTGATTTGTTTATTAAAGAAAATTGTAAATTTGATTAATTACCTTTTAGGGTAGTTAATATTGTTTTAGATTTACAAAAGAGATTATAAATGTGATTTATTATCTTTTAGAATAATAAATGTTATTTTAAATTTAATAAAAGAACTTAAATGATTTATTTTCTTTGGAAAATTTATATGGAAGCTGTGACGTCCCACCCCGAGACCCACACTAACAAAGAGCATTACTAGGTAATACTGTCTACTAGTGTAGAGAATAAGGCTGGTTAGGAGCAACCATCCGTAAGCTTTTCAGAACATCAAAAACTATTGAATTCCGATAAGGAATTAAAAAGTTATGACTAAAACAATTCTCAGATCTGAAGTTCACTACTGCTATCGTTTTAGTCTCGAGGCAGCGACACTAAAATGTACTTAAACATCAAAATTTAACAAAACCCAAAACATAAAAGTTATAGTAGACAATCTAAGCTTTACGGAACATCAAGAATAGTCAAATTTGGAAACCATACGAGAAAGATATGCTCAAATTACCAATGACATTTAGCTAAGAATATTACAGTTTTGCAGTGACAGGGCAACGAGTTTGCATAAGGTTTTTTGACCCTCTATGCTTAAAACTTAAAAAGAGTGTGTTAACAAATTTTATAAATCATACTCCAGGACGATTAATATTGTTTTAAATTTATAAATGATGTTTATAAATGAAAAAATCCTTTAAAAGGAATTGTTTATAAATAAAGCTAAGTGTAAATAGTTTTGAGATTTTAGTAAACGATGTTTAAAACGGCATTTGTTTTGACCCTTGTTTTAGTACACTTACTATTATAGATTTTTCTTCCAAATAAATTTAAAGAGTTTTTGAAAAATTTAAATTCTGGAATTGTTTAAAATGATTTCAAAAGATTTTGAGAAAAGTAATAGCGATATTATTTGGAAATATTTATAAAGTATAAATATTTTGGAAAAGAAATTTTAAGTAGAACACTTTTTCTTTGAATAATTCAGAGGAAAATATTTTGGTTAGTTTTGTGGTAATCTTGTAATCTTCCAAGTGACAATCAGATGTTGCTTAGGCAATATGGAGTACTTAGTAAATTATTCTCTTTATCGTTGTGCGATCGTAATGAATTCAAATCTGATCGAACCGAAAGTGAGCTTTAATAAACAAGTTGTTTGAAGTTATTTTATAAAGAATAAGTAAGGGGCATAATTTCAGAGACGAGTTTTGAAACTAAAAACCAGGCATTCAATTTTTAAGTTCCCTAAAAAGGAAATTGATTTCCAAAATAAAAAGTATCGTTGATAAGAAATTATTTTAATAAATGAATTTTTACCATTAGATAAGATAAGGGATAAGTTAACACTGATTTAAATGTGTTAGATTGGATATAAAGGTTTTGAAAACATTATTTTATCAAACCATAGATATTATTTAAGTATCTAAGCAGTGTAAACTAATTTGCGTTATTGGATCAGTCCATAAACATGATTCATTATAACACCTTAATCTGAAAAGGTAGGAAGGTTTTAATTGGCATCGTTTTATTAAAACTGTAGCTTTTGTTTAAAACATGTAAGTAGTGTAAACTATTTTTTATTTTAAGTCAATCCATAAACATTGTCCATCTTAACACTCTAAGTTAAAGAGGTCGAGAGGTTGACTTGGTTTTAAAAGACCCAAATTTTGATTTGATCTTCGCCTAAATTATGAAAGGCAAAATAAATTTTGTGTTTTGTATATACTCTTAGGATTTAGAAGGGTATTGTACAAGTAAATAAAGTGGAATAAGTTATTTTTTGGTGTTTTATAAAGAAAGGACTTTATAAAATATTTTTAAAATTAGATGAAAATTTATGAAATAATTCATAAACAATTTTAGCATTGAATAAAATATTAAATGCAAATTTATGTGATTTAGAAAGATTGGCGTAGTCAAAAAACCAATAATTTTAGAATATAACTTCCAATTTTGTCCGAGTAAGTTTGGATAATCTTCTAAGCAATAACCAAAGGCCAATGAGCAAAAAAATGGTACGCTTAGATAATTATCTATATTTTGGGTAATCAAGAATGTTTTGAACTTAAGTTAGGAGTTTGTTGTTAATCTTTTGACATTTTAAATAATGTTAAAATTACATTTTTCGACTTGTCAAATAGATTATTGAAATCAAACATTTTGCAACATCTCTTCTGGTGGAAACATTGTGCAAAATTAAAAGATTTCATGATATGAAAGCTAAAATTCATTACTCTTGCATTCCAAGCAATTTGCAGTACTTGATTCTCACTGATGAAAGTATGAATCAGGTGCCTGACATAATCGACAACGCATACGTGATTGTTGAGTTTGATAATGGTTCACGAGGAATGCTTGATCTGTGCATGTTTGCGGAAGGCAGTAAAAATGAACAAGAAATTTGTGTAGTTGGTGACACTGGCAAGGTAATATTTGGAAAATATTTGCACATAGCTTGTTTATGACATGTTTTTTAAGAGGACAACATAGCGCATATATCCAAATCTACACCCTAATTGCAAGGTAATATTTGGAAAATATTTGTGCAGACTAGACATATGCACACCCACGCTTCAATGCACTCACTAACACAGCCTATATCCAAATCTACACCCTTACACACACAGTCCCAAACACATGAGAGTTTATATTTTTTTTAGGTATATATAGTGGAGAGAGTTGCATTCAAGTACTCCTCCCATGTTTTCATTTTAATGCACTGTTTTGATTTTGGATATCATAGTTCAGCTAGTTTGTTATAACATACTCTGTTAATCCATTGTCTTACTGGGACTTGTATGTGGGTAACATATGCATACATCCATTTATATGTATTTAAGAGTGTGGTCTTGTTGCTCTGGTGTGTATACACTTGTTTCTATTGAATAATTGCTCTCACTTTTGTGGTGTTCATGTTTGCAATTGTTTCCCTTCATGTCTATTGAATAAAACAGAGGTAACCCTATAAATCAAATTCACAGTTGTGTATGTGTGTTGTGTGTGTGTGTACACACGTCTGTATGTAAGTATGTATATGTATATATATGTTCATGTGTGTGTGAACTTATTTTTGGAAAAGGTGTCTTTGTCTCATGTTCTGGGGCCTATACTTTCTATTATTTATGTACATAGGAAGTAGGAAATAAGAGTAGGCAAATAATGTTGCAGACCAAAATAAATTAAATACTAAAAATAATCACAAGAAACATTAAAACTTATGATCACTTTTTCGTCCCAAAACCATTACATGATAAACTATATATGGACATGGAGCTTGAATAAATATGGACATGAAAACAATGGCTTGCCTAGAAAGATGTCAAATTATAGGCAATATGTATTATTAATATTTTCTCATCTTTTAGTCCATGTATACTTTAACCTTATCTTTATCTTTCTTAATATATATTTTTCTTGTATATTCTGTACATGCAGGGATACGATATTAGCTTCCCCGTAACAAATTCTCATTGTCAAGATATGCATATGCACACGCTTATATGCTTCATTGTTCAATCTATGGAGGTAATTTTCTTCCACTTGCAAAACCTGTTATGAACAAACATTTCTATTCTGCAATCTTCATGGTCAGTGTTTTAGTGTCGAATGTCAAAACTATGCTACAATCATAAAAGGACTTTTGTGTTTTGACTTTAGTTAGGCTAATTATGCTTATGTGTTATCTGACCTTGAAAATCTATGTTTGGACGGTCAAATAAACTATATAGTGAAGGAATTCATATTAGAACTTGAATTTTAGGAACCATGGCTTTTTTCAGTGCTTTTGATATTTATTAGTGGTTTTGGTTTCAAGATTTGGCGGTGTTAAACAATTGGTATCAACCAAGGATTTTTGCAGTTTTTATATATAAATAATTACTAAAAATGAAAAAAAGTAGTATGAATGTGCAGTTTCAAGATTGGAGATGAAATTTGAATGTGCAGGAGTAAAAGGAGAAGAATGGTGGAGGAGTAGAAGATGAAGTATGCGTGGGGTTGAGTTGGTGATAAAACTTGTTAGTTGGGTGGTGTAGGAGTTGTTTGTGGTTACTGTGTTTGTGAAGGGGAGGATGAAAGTGCGTGGAGGGAATGGTGTGGTCGAATGTCTGGATTGAGGAGGAAGTGATGAGGTTGATTGCTTCACCTGACGGTCAAGAAGCCCTCTGCCAAAATCTAGAAAATACATGAGCCCTTCACCTGACGGTAGTAGAAGCCCAAAAAGTAGGTCAGCATCTCCAGTTAGAGTGCCCAAGAGATTGTTGAAGCTTCGGAAGGATTTGTCTACCTTGTGAGTTCTTCGCATAACTTTCAGTCTATGACTCTGTATGTATCTACTTCTGTTGACTTCAATACAACCATGGTCTATGTTAGTATGAACATGGTGGAAACTACCCTTTAAGTGAGGGCAGTAAGAACGATCTTTTAGTGCAGTGGTCTCATGGAGCAGGTGGCATAGCCCTTATGCTTTGCAAAGCCGCTCAGGTATATATGTTATGTTAGTATAAGAATACTGTATCTTATATTTTACAAGTGATTCAAATTTCAAACAACTAAAATCTCTTTAGATATCATATCTAATTGTTGTGAGAATTCAAAATTTAAAACTTGAAACTTAAAATTTTTAAATTAACTTTTAAAACTTCAAAATCAAAGCTTATAATTTAATTTATTTAAAACTTAAAACATATAAAATAAATTAACTTTTAAAAATTAAATTCAAAATTAAATTTACTTTTAAAAGTTTAAACTTAAAACTTTAAATTAACTTTAATTTTACTTTAAATTAACTTTAAATTAACTTTAATTTTACTTTAAATTAACTCTAATTTGAAATTAACTTTAATTTTAAACTTTAAATTAACTTTAATTTTAAATTAACTTAGAACTTTAAATTAAATTAAATTTAAAACTTAAAATTTTAGTACCTTCAACTAAACTGTTAAATAATTGCTTTACTGTTAACTAATTGCTTTACATATTATGCATTAAATTACAATTTACAAAAGTATTATGAATTTAGGTGCTTACATTGTCATTTTTTTCTTGCTCAGGTTGTTGGATTCACCATTCTATCAAAGGAGGGTTCGTAAGTGTGCAAAATTGATTCCTACTATTTAAGCTCAAGAAAGGACTTTATTTCATTTTTTATAACTTTGATAATTTATATGACATCATTTATAGTAGGATATACTTGTATAATGTTGTAGATGTTTGATCTCATATTTGAAGTCCTACGAGTTAACGTAATTGTTTGACTATCTGTTGTGCTTTCACTTGTGTAGGCATCAGACTTTTGAAGAGAGCAAATTTGGACTTGATGATGCTAGCTTTCACTTGTGTATGCAACAAAGAATTATGGGTAATCAAACGTTTTGTTAGCACTAGTTAGATATAACATTTATTAGTACCCGATGTGTAAATTTGTATATAAATGGTTATTGTATGTGAGTTAGGTCATTTTGTCGAAAAACTATTGTATTGGAATGGTTATGAATATTTTATTTGATTATATGGTTAATGTGTTTTTTAACTTATTTGAATATGATGATTATGTGAGTGATTGTTGATTGATATAATAGAACCAAAATAGACCATTAACAGAAAATAATAGCATGAAAAAATGGTGTAAAATAATAAACAACTTTTAGCAGCGTTTCAAAAACGCTACCGAAATATATATAGTGGCGTTGAGTAAATGCATCCGTAAAACAGGGGTAAAGTTGGAAATTCTATTAGTAGCGCCAAAAAATCTTTTGGTGGCGTTTTTTAAACGCTACAAAAAGATTTATGGTGGCGTTTGAAAAACGCTGCCAAAAATGCATTTATGGTCGCGTTAAAATAAATGCAACAAAAAATCTTGGATTTTTAGTCGCATGTTTTCTCGCGGCGTTTATCAAAACGCCACCAAAAGTTTTTGTAGTGTTTTTTGAGCTCCACAAAAAATAAAATTTCTTATAGTGATTGCGATAATATTTCTTGCATTGTTTGGATATGATGTGAATTTGTTCATGTTTGGTTTGGAAATGTATATGTGTGATGGATGCAAACATGTTAAGTAAATGTTAGTTAGCAAACTAGTTAGTAAGTAAAATTTTGCCCTTAAAAACCAAAGCTTTAAAACTATATTCATGTTCATATTTATTGCCTATGAATTCTTATTGTATGTATGCTTAAACCATTGCTATATGATGTTTGGTTGTGTTGATAATATTATAACTTGTTTGCCGAATTGCCCATATAGCGATAATTGCTATATCGGCACTTTCGGAAAATCACTTTTTATCAAAACCGTTTGGTTTCATTTTCGTGCTTGGAATTGTTTACAAGTTAAGTAAGATTTTGAGTAACGATGTTTTCAAAAGTAATTAACCATTTTAATAATGATTATTTAATTTAATTAATTACTTAATTAATAAGGATTAAGGTTAACCAATTACTTAGTCAATGATGCGTTTTAAATTAAACTAATTACTTGGTTAATGATTGTTTAAATTAATTAATCATTTTATTTAATGATATTTAAAATTTAATCAATCATTTTATTTAACAATGTTTAAGGATAATTAATCATTCAATAATGATGAATTAAAGCTAATTAATCAATTTGCTAATGATGCTTTTAAATTAATAAATCTTTTTAATAAATGATTTTTTAAAATTATCAACTTGTTTTAACTCTACTTAATCTTTCCTTTATTGATGTTTATAATTAATAAATCATTTTTAAATAATGAGAATTAATTAATTATTTAATTAATTGTATTTAAATTTATTAATTAATTGAATTAATGATGTTTTAAAGGTGACTTACCCTTTTTAATTAAAAGTTATTGGAGTTAATTAATCAACTTAATTTATGAAGCTTCAAAGTGAATATATCAAAGTAACAATGATGTTTTGACTTTGCTATTCATTTAAAATGATAATTAATTATTAATTTAATTAATTATATTTTACTAATTAATTGAATTAATAAGGTTTAAAAGCGGTTTACCCTTTTTATTATTAAAGACATTTTAAATTCAAAAATCAAATTGTGTAATAAAGTTTAAATTTAATCAATCAATGTAATAACGATGTTTTAACTTATTAAATCCTTTTTAAATTGATGTATTGAAGTTAGTAAACTCTTTTAGCAAAGTGTTTTAAGCTAAAACTTGTAATGTGAGGCCAAGCACAAATTCAGGTTTTTAAAAGAAATTTTTTGATACGTTTATGGAAATGAATTAATTTCCGTAAAGCAGTTCACTTATATGGGAACGATTAATTTGTATACTTAGCACTAAACATCGAAGAAGTAGACTCATCGCTATTTCAAAAGTTAAGAATAATCGTGAGACATGACTTTTAGTTAACACTGTCTTGACTTGTCCGGTATTATTGTTAACTAAGAACTAGTACAAGTTGGAATTCGATGAGTGGTGATGAGTACACAAAACTTAATTTCCATATATGATTGTTTTATATCCTCGATGGTTGGTTTTCCACTATCGATTACCTCAGCCTTCTTTGTATTTCGTTATTCTAAGATGATGTGTTGCTTACTAGAGCTTTGTTATCCTTTGTCGGAAATGACTAAACCCAAAGAGCGAGTGGAAGCCAAGCTATGTGGGGTTGCTCCCACTAGGGTATTTTCACATCCACTCTAGATTGGAATCGGTTTTTGCACGTTAAGATGTGAAATAATCGGATTCTCGGTAACCGTCGACGGGGTCTGGCTTGGACGGGTCCGAGAGCCATCGGAGTTCTCAAGTATATTTCTAGAGGTATACTTTCAATAAGGGGAAGCACCCTCCTAGTCATTGTTGGAAAATTTCCTTTTCTTATTTTATTCGAACCTTTGAATCTTTTTTCTTTAATTACAACAAGAAGAGTCAACCACTCGTTGCAGTGTTCAATTATTGGTTTTGTCCATTCTATCGAGTTTGGATAGTTTTCTTGTTTAGTCCATTCTATCGAGTTTGGACCATTGTCTTGTTTTATCCATTCTATCCAGTTTAAATTTTTATTCAGACTATTTCCATTCTTTCAAGTCTAAATGTTATACTAATTGTACCCATCATCTATGTTTGGATTTGTTCCCTATTGTTCATTTCCATTTTTGTTATGTTTGGTTGTTGTTTATATGGGAGAAAACCCTTTCCACGTTAGTGGCGTGGTCCCACATATTATTGTTTAAATACACCCCATTTGTTTCATAATTTTACTCATACCAGACATTTTGTCTAACCAAGTTGTTTATTTTTCCCTAAACTCATGGGTACTCAATTATATTTGGGTAGTCCGAGAATAGCAGTTTTTCTTTGGAGCTCTTTGAAGACGATGATCGAGCAGGCGGCTCCTTAGTTATCTAGTTATTTATTTCTGCTATATGATTATGTAGGTGTATTTTGTATCTTAATACTATAAAGTCGGAATATATAGCTGCAAATTTGTTAGATGTAGTACTTTTTTTTATAACTCTGATAACTCCTTTTAAGGAGCAACCTTTCGTACTACATCATTTTATATTATATGTACCATTCCGCTGAGAGATTTATATATTCTGTCTTGTTCTGTTCTTTATTTTACCCTAAGACAACTTTTATTTCGAATGTTTGGGCAACGGCACATGAATACCGAGGATATATTAAGTGTCGTTCTCAGGGATAAAAAAGGTTGGTCATCACAGTACATATGTATTTTAATTTTAAAACATAATTGTAGTTATCTGTATATATATGCAGCGTGTGTATGTTATTTTAATTCAAAGTCTATAAAATGGAATTTTGAGTAAAATCACAAATTTAAATTTGAAAATTCTTCCTAAGTTGAAATTTGATTAGTGCTTGTTAATTATTGATTTCAAAATATGAAATATGGTCAAAATTAATTTTATATGCATATATGCAAAAGAGTTTAACTATAGTTCTGAAATAGCATTAAATGAATGAGTAAGAAAGGAGGAAAGTTCTCCACCTTTTCTTCTTCGTAAATGACTAATTTATTCATTAATTATCTTGTTATAAAATAAGTTATCTATTAACTATTAGTTGAATATTTTAAACATACCATGTATATGTGTAAGTCAACATTTTATATACATATGTTACTATTATTTACATGTTTTAAAAATAAAAGCATGGACAACAAAGTCATGTATAAAGGGCAAATATGTTCGTTGAAGTGTAAATCCCAACACCTATATGTACACATTTACTATGTACATAGCTTTTATGTTGCACTTACAGTTAACATATATGAATGTATTTGATACATTCATTACTACATACTTGAATTTTAATTAAATTTAAACTTCCTTCAAAATAATTAAATAAAATAAGATTTTATTTGAAGTTTTAATAGATTAGGTCTAAAATCCATTTAGACTTTATGGGCCCAATAGATCCAAGATAGGAATTTCTTTTTTTTGAAATCTACATATTTCATCCACTTCCGACTGGCCCGGTTCCTACAGGATGTGCATGATCAATCGCGTGTGAATCAAGTTGATGGTTTACGAGATATGGTGGATTGTTGATCAATTTGGGCCTCGAAAATTGTAGCACGAGATGGACGCAGGGATACAAGATGATTGCTTTGGGCTTAAATTGACTTGGGATACTTTAGGGTCGATACAAGGGTGACCCTAGACTCTTAGGAGGCAACCTAGGAAAATTTAAGAACTTTAATGACTCGACAATGTTAATTGATTGGCTCGTACCTTTCAAGGGGAAAGTGTTCTTGGCATATGGTGATGGTCTAAGGAAGCAAGTTTGATGAATTGGAACGTACATTGTTCTCTACTATCAGGACATGTACTAAGGATCGTTGATAACTCAGAGGATTTGATTTATGCTCATAAGGAGGGTGTATATGAGGATACTCCCTTAGATTGTCAATATGAATCTGTGTACCCTAGACTTGTTGATATGGGTCTAGTTTCCTTGTCGTTTAAGTGGCATGGATTCGAGCATTTAAGAAACTAAGATGCTGAATGGTCTTTGATCATCGAATGTGAACACTTGGGTGAGTTATGTGGGGCCACTTGATGGTTGTTATGCTTGTTATGTTTTGATATTGATATCAAATGATGTAGATACTATTGAGTTAGATACATAGACACCCCATCGTACTTTGAGTAATCGTACTGTTAGCACCAAAATTGGTCACTAACCTCGTTGAGAAAGATTGTGAAGAGATATAAATGATGAAGATACATTAAACAAAGAAGAATATGCTAATTCAAATGCAGAAAGTAAGAACACCGGATTTATAGTGGTTCAGCGTAATTGCCTACGTCCACTTTGAGTTTAAACTTTATTGATCTTCTTAATGATTGATTACAAATACAATTCGTAGATCAAATGCTTGAATGAAGTTGCTAAGTAAAGAAGATGAGTCTGAAAAATGGCAGAGTCTCCCCAGTGTTCCCGAAAAAAGGTCCTTTTCACTGTGCCCCTGCCCCTCTATTTATAGACAAAGATGGGTTGGACTTCCCAAGTGGGCTCGGCAGCCGAACGTCTTGGCCCAAATGGAGTGGTCGCCGCATGCCGAACTAGATAGGCCGATCACTTGGATGCCGAACCACCCTCTCTAGGCCAAATGATACGCTCGCTGCGTGGGAAGAGTAGAACGAATATCAGTTGAAGCCGAACGTCTTCTGGCCGAACGAGGCGTCTGGCCAAACGATGGCTTTAGCCGAACAATGCCTCTGGCCGAACAATGTCTTTGGCCGAACGAGATCTTCTGGTCGAACGATGCTTCTGGCCGAACGATGTTTCTTGGCTGAACGAGAGCTTTGGCCGGACGTTGCGTTTAGCCGAGTAGTGCCTTTGGCCGAACGATGGCTTTTGACGAACAATACAGCCATGCCGAGCAGTTGTACATGCCGAACGTCTTCCGATGCTGAGCGCTTACAGATGCCGAGCGCTACTGAATGTCGAGTACTCCTGGACGCCGAGTACTCCTGTATGCCGAGTACTACTGAATGCCGAGTACTTCTGGATGCCGAGTACTACTGGATGCCGAGTACTTCTGGATGCCGAGTACTACTAGATGCCGAGTACTTCTGGATGACGAGTACTAATAGGTGTCGAGTACTTCTGGATGCCGAGTACTTCTGGATGCCGAGTACTACTAGGTGCCGAGTACTTCTGGATGACGAGTACTACTAGGTGCCGAGTACTTCTGGATGCCGAGTACTTCTGGATGCCGAGTACTACTAGATGCCGAGTACTTGCCGATGCTGAGTACTCAGTTGCCTGGTCAAATCTCCAGGAAACACTTGCCCCCCAAAGTGTATTACGTGACTGAACGTGATATGCTTTGAGTTATATAACCTTCACGTTTCGTTTTAAATCCTTGATTAAGTCCAGATGCCTTCTTGAGATTGTGGTGTGTGCCTAATATGGTATAAATGCCGAATAATACGCTCGAAGCCGAACGTTCCTTACGTGCCGACCAATTCTACGTTTTGAAGCCGAACGATACAGCTTTGACTGGTTCTACTGGATATAGCCCCTTCGACTTCTACTTTTTCCCCTATAAAACCAGGCCCTTCCCCTCTTCTCTCCTTTACTCTTTTACTTCTGTCACTCCACAAAGATTTGCAATTCTCGCCAGTCGACCAGACTTAAAACCTAACTACTCCTTTCTAAGCTCCAATCTGCAAACTAGGTATTATTCCTTGTACGATTCAAATAGTTTCAAACGAGACGGCCGAGTGTGTCATGTAGAAAACTTTCGAGTAGGTCGTCCTTATTGCGTCTTTATTGCTGAACGATGGTGCAAGGCGAGGAGGGATGATTAGGAGTGTTCGCACATAAGACCGTTGGACTTAGCTTCTTCATGTCGAACCGAAGTTAAAGGGGAAGAAAGAAGAATGAAAGTGTTGGAGGTGGTAAGGGTGTTGAACGGCATAGCTCTGGTTCGACGTATGTTTTCATGTGCCGGACGGTGAAATGGAGGGCTGCCGAACAGTATTTTAGCCAAACAAAACAAGGCCGAACACTTATTAAAATGCCGAACAACAACTTAGTCGAACAAACCAAAGCCGAACACTTATTAAAATGCCGAACAACAACTTCGCCGAACAAAACCAAGGCCGAACACACTTAAATGCCGAACCATATCAAGGCCGAACAATAAAAATGCCGAACAATCATAAACGCCGAACAATACTTAGGCCAAACATGCCGAACAGTATTTCAGCCGAACAGAACAAATGCTGAACCAGACCTAAGCTGAGCAGACATAAACGCCGAACTTCACTTTGGCCGAAGAATTCAAATGCCGAACCAAACCTAGGCCGAACAATACAACTGCCAAACCAATCCTAGGCCGAACAATACAAATGCCGACCAATTGTAAATGCCAAACAGCATAAATGCCGAACTATTCTAAGGCCGACCAATACAAATCCTGAACTATACTTAACAAAACAGGGACAAGGACCCGGGCGTGCCAGCATATGAGACTGACCTGGATCATTAATTCTCTGGTTTTTACAGACATAAATCTGAACTTAGATTAACACATGTTTTCTGAATCTGGAACTGTAATCACCACAAGGCGGGGCTTTTTGAGACGGTCAGCGATGACGGTCTTCGAAGGCGACGATTCAAAACTCGTTTTCGTATCTTTGTAATCTCTAGATTCTCATCGCTTATACACGATTGCTTGCACTAGTTTACACACCACGTGGGGGGAATACTCGTATTGTTAATTCTAACATTCAACGTTTTTCAAGTATAGTTTTCACAGGCACTTAGACAGATTCATTATTTATTGGGGATGTCTAAAAAGTCTAGCTCCGCCACTATATCTGATAGGCCTGGGCCGTCATCAAGGCAAGAAGCTGCTGATACTTCAAATCTGTCGACTTCCCCTGCCCATAACTTAGCTCCTGATGCCCTGGAGGCAACAATTCTCTTAGACAATCCGATCGACTCACAGGCTTCGAAGATTAATGAAGTCGCACTTCGACGAATATGCTCCATCCATGGGATTCCTTTCGCCGATGTGTTAGTCCCGTCGCGACACGATCGTCCTCACCTGCCCCCAGTTGGATATACCACCTGCAACAAGTTCATGTGCTGGATGGGCAGCGTGCCTCCATTCAATTTATTTCTTCGGGACGTGTTGCAGTACATAGACATTGCCCCGTCGCAGCTGCATCCAAATGGTCACGCGTTTATATAAGGGACCTACCTACTCTTCATGGCCGTCTTCTTTAGGCCTCCAACTTCCGGCGACATCAGATACATTTATATGATCAAGAAGCGGAAAGATAGCCCCTCCTTCATGTTCCTCGAGCCGTACCACAAATGCCAAATCTTGATAGGAGCATGTAGCAAATTCGCCCTGTACAAACAGGAATGGTTTTATGTGCGTTGCCCTCCTGGTTTTGCAAGGAGATGGGTCGAAGGCAGTAAGTCTCTTTTCTGAGTCATCATTCGTGTTTAATTGGAGTTATGCTTTTCCTAACTCCTCGTTTCATCTTTTCAGGTATTAACCCGCGTCCGGAGGGCCGAGGATATTCTGAGGTCGTTGAAGCCATTTGAGCTCTTCTTGCCGAGGAACGAGACATCCGAACCATCATTTCAAATGAATCATTGTCAAGGTTCGGCTTGCTAGCCCCTGGTCGTCGGATTAGCCTTCCGGAGGGCGTTTCCATTCCCAAGCCAGCATCCGGTAAAGGGAAAAAACAAGCTGGATCGTCATCACGCCACACTCCCGATGCGCACGAAGAGGGTGAGCACAAGGAGGATGAAGCTCCTGAGACTCAAGGCGAGAATATGGGTCCTGCTTGGAATCCGGCGGTCGAACTTCACGACATTGAAACGTCATCCTCCCCTTCGAAGGGAAAGAAGAAGTTAAAATACAAGATACAGAAGGAGAAAGTTGGCGGAACTTCAAAAGTTACGCTCATCCCGCCAGAGAAAGAGGCTTCCTCACAGCATATGGAAAGTTCTCTAAGGGGTCTGTCGAATCTTTCCATCCCCGACGATATACTTAATTATGGTTTTGACGATCCTGAAGCCCTCAAGTTTTCTTCGCCCGCTAGAGGCAACGCGGGAGTTCAACTCCCAGCCTAGGGAGACAATACTCTGATTAGTAAAGATAAAAGAACTGGTCCGTCGGGAGGAACACTAGGACACACACGCACATACGCATTCCATTATACACTTCAAGTTTTTTCTTACTTCCCGGATTTTTCTTAACTCGTTGTTATCTTTATTCTTTTTAGGTGACATGGGACGCTCCCACGGACTCGATCGCCTTCACGGCTCTTCCATATTTCATCATCCCAGACAGGATTCAGGTTCGGGCAGACGTAGGGACAGAGATGATTACGAAGATAGAGACAACCGTCCCCGCAATTCGTCTTATCGTAAGAAGGCATATTCCCAATCTTCACAGTCCCGTGATCCTCTTCCTCCAACTGAGCCGGATAGAGAGAAGCCTTCACAGAAGGGGTTCCAACCCGATGTTTCCCGAGAACAACACTCCGGTTCGTCGAGTACAAGGCAAACTCGGGAGCATCGAAAAAGAGCGGAACTTTCAAAGCCTCCTCCCCCTACTCCCGCGGTTGACCCAACTGTAGCAGAGAAGATGGTCGATCTTAAGGCCAAATTCCCAAAAATTTGTTTTGATGGTCTGAAATTCCTCCCAGCTATTTGTCATATCCCTAGGCACGTGAAGCAAAGTGCCATTGCCTGTAACAATGACGTCTATGTTCAATATGACGCATTCGTACACTTGGTTGAAAAGATCTCGGAGGTGTCTGTTGAGCGACAATATGAAATTGATCGTCTGAAATTGGAGGCTGGCTGTGACAAGAACATCATCAAGCATCAAGACGAAGAGCTCGCTTCGTATAAGTCGAAGCTAGAAGCCGCTGAGCAAAGCGCAAAAGATACTACTGAGGCAGTCACTCGTTTAGAGATGGCCCACAAGAAGGAACTCGATGAAGCAGTCTAGCGCAGCAGTGCCCTTGCCTTAGAAAAAGATTCTATCCAAAAAAGAAAGGGATGCGCTTGCCATACAAGTCAAAGAGTTGAAAGAATTACTCTCCAAGGAGAAAGAGGTTAAAGTAGCTGCTCAAGAAGAGTCACAACAATACTGTGATGAAATCGTTGCTACTCGGCTCTTGAAAACGAAGCTCGATGATGAACTTGCTGGGGTTGAAAAAATGAAAGACGAAGCCCGTGAGGAGGGCAAAAGAAAAGCTATGGAGGAGATTGACTCTCGCCTCGAGGCGGCCGCAGAGGCCGGCAGGGAAGAGGTCAAGTGCATGTTTGACCCGTTGATTACTGAGTATGGCGCCCGCGTCCTTATGCATCGCGACTTGACATTCTTGGGCGAGGGCTATCTCGAATCCCTAGCCGAGGCCTGGGAAACTTTAGTGAAGATTAGGAAAATCGAGTCGGGCTCTGAGGAAGTCGATGAGGATGCCCTGGTGAAGGAGTTTCTTAGAGGGAACGAGCCAGCGGATTTATTCGCCGCTTTGGCGCTTTATAGCAAAGGCTCTCCCCATCCAAAAGAGAAAAGTGATGAAGCTGGCCCATTTGGGGCTAAGACTACAGCTCCTCATATTGCTGCTCCTTCCACTGCTCAACTGGCCGGTCGGCCGACACTTGACCCATTCGAGCAACATGCCGGCTACGATCCTGAAGATCCCGGGCTCGGCGTTCATGTGCTATCTCCTATTCTGGAGGGTGAAACTCCTCGCGCAACTGATAGCCAGCCAGAACCCGGTAGGAAACTCTTCTTTTTTAGAAGTTAAAAGATCCGTCACTTTCCAGCAGTGGTTATTCGTTCTAATGTTCATTCTTTATGTTTTCATGCAGGCTGCTCTGACCCCGAGCCAACTCCGAGGAGCGATGACGCCAAGGAGGAGGCAGAGAAAGCAAGCGATGTTGCTCGTGCGGGAGTAACTCCTGGCCCTGACGCTCAAGTGATCGGGGCGCTAGATGATGACAAGCTTGACACTTCATCTCCCGCCGAAGGGAGCTATGAAATCGAGATCACTGCGCCTCCGAACGTACTTCGAAGATGAGCATGAAAGAGCGTCTCGCCGAAGAGGAGAAAAAGAAAGTCGAGATCAAAGTTGAGCCTGAAATTCTGGAACTCACCGACCCGCGGAATAAACCTTTGAAGATCATTCTTCCTGGCAAATCCAAACAGCTGAATGTTCCTTCTCCTACTCCTGACTCCACTTCTTTAGCAAGTAAGAAATCCAAGAAGAAGCATGAGGGAGAGGAGTCATCGGAAAAAACAAAAGAAGACAAGAAGAAGAAAATGAAGAAATAATCGCTATACTCGTTCAACGAGTTTTTCTTTGCTTAAGTCTTGTAACTACTTTCATCTTTTGTCTCCGTAGTTTGTATAGATAGGTTTTTGACTCCAAGTTTTGGAGGGATAACTGTGTAACCTCATTTTGGACTATTAAATAAAGTTTAGTTCCTTAGTCGTTTGAACGACTCTCTTACTTTTTTAGCTTTCTAAATAACTGTGGTCAAAACTCAAGCACTTATGAGTTGTATATTTCCCATTCCATTCTCGCGTTGTTCGAACATTCTTCGGAGTGGCATACTCCTTGTTCTATATTTCTTGAGCACTTAGAATTTTTTCTAAATTCGCGTTCCAGGGACTTATAATAAGTTGACCCGTATTCAGGGGATTTGGAGATTGAGATTGTTAATACTCTAATTCGCACTCTGGGGACTTAGAGTACTCCAGTCCATACTCTGGGGACTCGAAGATTGAGATCATTTATACTCTAGTCCGCGCTCTGGGGACTTAGAGTACTCCGGTCCGCGCTCAGGGGACTCGGAGATTGAAGTCGTTTATACTCTAGTCCGCGCTCCGGGGACTTAGAGTACTCCGGTCCGCGCTCAGGGGACTCGGAGATTGAAGTCATTTATACTCTAGTCCACGCTCTAAGGACTTAGAGTACTCCGGTCCGCGCTCAGGGGACTCGGAGATTGAAATCGTTTATACTCTAGTCCGCGCTCCGGGGACTTAGAGTACTCCGGTCCGCGCTCAGGGGACTCGAAGATTGAAGTCGTTTATACTCTAGTCCGCGCTCCGGGGACTTAGAGTACTCCGGTCCGCGCTCAGGGGACTCGGAGATTGAAGTCGTTTATACTCTAGTCCGCGCTCTGGGGACTTAGAGTACTCCGGTCCGCGCTCAGGGGACTCGGAGATTGAAATCGTTTATACTCTAGTCCACGCTCCGGGGACTTAGAGTACTCCGGTCCGCGCTCAGTGAAGTTGTTTATACTCTAGTCCGCGCTCCGGGGACTTAGAGTACTCCGGTCCGCGCTCAGGGGACTTGGAGATTGAAGTCGTTTATACGAGTTTGCACACCATACAGAACAATGTAGCTCTAGTAATTCATCACCCGATGATGAGATATAGAAACGTTAGTAATTCATGAAAAATACGGCTTCAAGCCTTTATTAATGAAAAACAACTAAACCGCCTGATTACATGGCTGAAAGGAAACTAAATTACGACTGAATGGAAACATACAGGAAATAACCGTGCCTAAAACAAGAAAGAAACATACTAAACGTAATAATGTCGCAAATGCTCACTGTTCCATGCTCGGGGGAGTGTCACGTCATCAACGGTCGCTAGCTTGAATGTTCCCTCTCCAAGCTTCCGTTCAATGACGTACGGACCTTCCCAGCTGGGATTCATACGTGACGGTACCGGGAAAACTCGTTTCAAAACGAGATCACCCACATCAAAAATCCTTGGGCGGACTCTGTCAACGTAGTAACGCTTGATTCAGTGCCTATGTGCTGCCGCCCTTAATTCGGCCTCTTCACGTTTTTCATCGATGCAGTCCAGCGATTCCAACAAGAGGTCCTGATTTGTCTTGGGATCATAATATGTCACTCGATGTGATGGAACTTCAAGTTCCACGGGTATAACGGCTTCCGAGCCGTATGCCAAGGCGAATGGAGTGTGGCCGGTCGTGGATTTGTGGGTAGTTCTATAAGCCCATAATGCTGTCGGGAGCTCATCTACCCACTTGCCTCCGACCTTCTCCAAACGCTTCTTCAGTATGGACTTGATTATTTTGTTAACGGCCTCGACTTGTCCGTTAGCTTTTGGGTGTGCAATGGCGGCGAATTTCTTCTCAATGCCATACTTTAAACAGAACTCTTTGAACTCTCTTCTTTCAAATTGCATCCCGTTGTCCGTAATGATGGTGCAAGGGAGGCCAAAGCGGCATATAATGTTTCGTACAACAAAGTTAATGACCTTCTTAGAGGTGATTGTGGCCAAAGGTTCTGCCTCAGCCCATTTTGTGAAATAGTCGACTGAACCTATCGCGTACTTCACACCACCTTTGGATATAGGCAAAGAGCCGATTATGTCGATTCCCCAGATTGCAAATGGCCAGGGACTAACCATTTGTGTGAGTTCTGTTGATGGAGTCCTTGGGATTTTCGCATATCTTTGACACTTGTCACAATTCCTTGCGTAGTCTGCAGCGTCCCGATTTACGGTCGGCCAGTAATATCCATAGCGGAGGATCTTTTTTGCTAGCGTTTGCCCCCCAGTATGGTCACTGCATTCTCCTTCGTGTACCTCCTTCAAGACCCATTTCATCTCATCATGAGTGATGCATCGTAATAAGGGGACTGAGAACCCCTTTCTATACATTAATCCATCCTGCATTACGTAGCGGCGGCCTTTCGAAGGACCTGTCGTCTTTCGCTCCTTTTTTCTGGCAAAACCCCGGTTGTTAGGTATAGTTTGAACGGGGTTATCCACGATTCTCTCTCAATTCCTGTTTCCAACACAGAGTCAACTTTCATTGCGTCTATACTTGGGGCACGCAAGGCCTCAACGGGAAACAATCCCATTTGCCGAGCATCGCCAGTGCTTGCGAATTTCGCCAATGAGTTGGCTTCTTTGTTCTGTTCACGTGGGACATGCAAAATGTCATAACGCTCAAGGTTTGACAGTAGTTCTTGAACCAGAACAAGGTACGGAGCAAGCTTCTGTCCCTTTGCTTGATAATATCCTTGCACCTGGTAGACCACCAACTGTGAGTCATAAAAGATTTCAACTGATTTTACCCCGAGTTCTCCAATGAGTTTTAAGCCCGCAATTAGTGCTTCGTATTCTGCTTCGTTATTTGTAGCCGGGAAATCGAGCTTCAGAGCGTAACAAACCGATCGATTTTTCGGAGTTACAAGAACTACGCCAGCGCCGGAGCAACGGTCGTTTGATGCCCCATCGGTGTACAATTTCCATCGAACAGGGGGGATGACATCGCGATTATCTGGTTCGTCGGGTATGGTAAACTCAACGATGAAATCTGCTAACGCTTGCCCCTATATGACTCTTCGTGGCAAGTAAGCGATATCGAACTGGCTCAACTCGATGTTCCATTTTAACAATCTTCCAGAAGTTTCTGGTCGTTGGAGTACCTGCCATAGGGGTTGATCAATATAAACACTGATTGAGTGTGCTTGAAAGTATGGGCGCAGCTTACGTGATGCAATCACCAAGCAATAGGCCAATTTCTCGATTTTAGGGTAATTTCTTTATGCCCTCCGTTAAACGCTTGCTAACGTAATACACCGGCTTCTGGATTCGGTCCTCCTCGCGAACCAAAGCCGCACTTATAGCATGTGGGGATACGGCCAAGTACACGTACAGCATCTCATGGTCCACTGGTTTTGACAGCACTGGTGGACTCTCTAGATGCCTCACTAGCTCCCGGAATGCTTCCTCACAATCGGATGTCCACTCGAAATTCCTCTTTCCTTTCTTTATTATATCAAAGAATGGGATGCACTTGTCCATAGCCCTGGATATGAATCGACTCAGCGCAGCTACTTTTCCATTCAAACTCTGTACCTGTTTTATAGTCCTGGGCACTTGCACATCTCGAATAGCTTGAATCTTTTCTGGGTTAGCTTCAATTCCCCTAGCATTGACGATGAATCCCAAAAACTTCCCCGACGCAACGCCGAATGAACACTTCAGAGGGTTGATCTTCATCCTATAATATCTGAGTATGTCGAACATTTCAGCCAAGTCTCGAATGTGGTCGTTTGACTGTCGTGACTTCACGAGCATGTCATCCATTGTTCTACCAAGCTGGTCTTTGAACATTCGATTCACCAAACGCTGATAAGTCGCTCCTACCTTTTTCAGTCCGAAGGGCATTACTACATAGCAATATAGCCCGGCGTCTGTGACGAAGCTGGTGTGTTCTTGGTCCGGAATATGCATCGGGATTTGATTGTAACCCGAGTATGCATCCATGAATGATAATAGCTCGTGTCCTGCAGTAGAGTCGACCAACTGATCAATCCTAGGCAACGGGAAACTATCCTTGGGGCACACTTTGTTTAGGTCGGAATAATCTACGCAAGTTCTCCATTTCCCATTCGCCTTATTCACCAACACGGGATTCGATACCCATTCAGGGTAGAGGGCGTCGCGGACGAACCCATTGGCTTTGAGTTTGTCCACTTCCTCTCTGAGAGCAGCGGACCTCTCTGGGTCCATTCCTCTCCTTTTTTGTTTAACTGGGACGTGTTTCGGGTCTATGTTCAACATATGACTCGTAATGGCGGGAGAAATCCCGCACATATCAGAATGCATCCAGGCAAAAACATCAAGATTTGCCCGGAGGAAATCACCAAGGTCTTCAGTCATTGCGGGGCCGAGTTGTGATCCGATCTTCAGCACTCGCGATGGATCGTCTCAGCTGACTGAAATGTCAATCGTTAATTCAGCCGGCGCTGCCTTTTCTTCCCTGGGTTTCTCATCGTCATATCTCGGATCTATGTCTCTGAAGATCTGAGAATTATGCCCGAGCCAGGGCTCGGGCACTACTTGTCAATCATCATTATTAAGGATGCGGACAGGAATGTCCGCAACCTTTCCTTTCTCCCTCCGATGGGCCTCTCTGAGCTTTGCCACATAACATGCCTGACCGGTCACCTGGTCGCCATGAACAACTCATACTCCTTTGTCAGTCGGGAATTTCAAAGTCAAGCACCACGGGGCTAATGCCGCCCTAAACTCAGCCAGGGCCGGTCGGCCCAAGAAAACATTATACGAAGAATCCACATCCAAGACTACGAAGGGTAGGATTCGCACCCTCCGACGTTCGCCTTGTCCCAGTTCAACTGGTAACTCGACATACCCCACTGCATCGGTCGCTGCGCCATTAAAGCCGTGTATACCGGCTTTAGACGGTTTCAAGTCCTTTGTTTCCATTTTCATCTGGTCATAAGCCTTCTTGAAGATGATGTTGACAGAACTTCCACAATCAATCAGAATTCTTTTCACATAAGCCGGTCCGATCATCGCAGATATGACCATCGGGTCGATGGTTGGGGCCTCCACTTGGTCAGCATCTCTGTTTCTGAACACTATATCGTCTATCATCACGCGCAGCTTCTTAGCAGGGGTCCCATCCTCCGTGTTCGAACAACATTCGAAATCTGCATGCTTCAGGGCACTAGCGTACCGCTCCATCTCCTGCCAGTTCTTATCCACGGGGTGTGGTCCGCCGATGATCGTGTTTATGACTAGTCTGCCCATAGTCCAGGCAGGTTCATCAGGATGACGCGGAACTGGAGCACGACCTGGGTTGGATGTTCCCTATCCTCCTTCCTGAGGATCCTTCACAAATTCCTGCAACTTCTTCTGCCTGATCAACTTCTCTATGGCATCGTGTAGGTGTCTGCACTCTTCCGTATTGTACCAGTAGGTCTCATGAAAGCGGCAGTATTTTCCAATCCGTTTCTGTTCCTCGGTTGACTCTTTTGGACGTGGCTTTTTGTACTGAAAGGTATTGCAGGTTGAGAGGTAAATATTCTCAAGAGACGCATTCAGCGGGGTATACTAGTTGTAGCTCAGAATTCTCGACTTCCACTTCCCCGCTTCTCTCTTCTTCCCTTGATTTCTTCCTCCGGACTCCTTAGGCTGCCCAGACTTGTTCTGGACATTGACTTGGACCTTTCCTGAGTTGTCTCCGGACTGCTTCACAGCAATGTTGTTTTCACGGATTCTTGGACAGGTCCTGGTGCCTTATCTCGCCTTACCCACCTAGCTTCCTCTCTTCTTATGAACTGGTGTGCCTTTGAGTAAAAACGTTCTAGCGTAGTCGGAGGTTTTCCTGCCAACCAGTCTCCAAATTCAGAATCTGGATCCACACCTCTCATTACAGCCATTAGAATTGCATGATCATTGGGATTACTGACTTCAGTTGCCGCAACATGGAATCTTTGTAAATATTCCTTCAATGACTCCCTGGGATTTTGGATTACACTTGACAGAGACATTACGTCCTTTGGACGAGTAGTGTGTATTCTGAACTGCTCAATAAACTTCTTTGCTAACTCCTCGAAATTGGATACGGACCGCGGAGGAAGTCGGGTGAACCACATAGTAGCGATCCCAGATAGAGTGATCGGAAAGCATCTGCACTTGGTTGCATCATTTGCTCTAGCTGAATCCATCATCCACCCGTACCTCATGACATGTTGTCTGGGGTCAGTCTTTCTCTCATACGTAGGGATAGTTGGCATACTAAACTTCCTGGGGTACGCCGCCTGCAGCACAATATCTGTGAATGGAGTATGACTTCTTGATACTCCCCAATCGTCATTCGATAAGCCCTGATTTTCTTTCATCAATTGCCTGACCATGGCTGTCAGATCTGGTGTTTGTATGGAAGGTGGAAGGTTAGAGTCTGTTCTACGTGACTGGCCATGCTGATGCCTCCTCTCCTGGCGATCTTCCAAACGTGCATCTTGAGGTTCGACATCGTTAGCGTTTTGATGGTCTGGGCCTCCAGCCTCCACCTGCACTCCAGTTCCTAAGTTTCCAGCTCCGGCTTGGTCACGGTCTCCAGCTGTCTGAACAGCAGCACCTGCCCGCGCAGCTTCAGTCTTACGGCGTCTGCGCTTGGGAGGTTCATCAGAGGAAGTTGAGCTGTCGGATGAGGAATAAGGAGCGGGATTGCCCTTAGCATTCTGTTGCTGCTGTTGAGTGAGTTGTGCCATCAGGTTGGCGTTAGCTTGCATCTGCTCTCCTAGTTGTCTCCTACTTTCCCTGAGTTCTCTCATCAAGTCGTTGAACTCTATTCTGGTGACAACTGGAGTCTGGTCTTGGGCGGCAATTCCTACACCCGGAATCGTTGGCTGATTGCTAGGTCCTGCTTGTTGCACGCTAGCAGTCTCATTGGCATCCGCATTATGAGAAGCTGACTTGGTATGTGGTCTTGCCATTGTAGAGTTATTGGTATGAACTCTGAGTAGAATCAACGGATGTCCTATCAATGAGTCAGATCTTCCTTGGGGGATTTGTTCAATCCAGTAGCTTCAAAGCAGATCCTTGAGGTCTGAGAATTCAATTCTCAGTGAAAGCACCAAAGTGTTAGCACCAAAATTGGTCACTAACCTCGTTGAGAAAGATTGTGAAGAGATATAAATGATGAACATAAATTAAACAAAGAAGAATATGCTAATTCAAATGCAGAAAGTAAGAACATCGGATTTATAGTGGTTCAGCGTAATTGCCTACGTCCACTTTGAGTTTAAACTTTATTGATCTTCTTAATGATTGATTACAAATACAATTTGTAGATCAAATGCTTGAATGAAGTTGCTAAGTAAAGAAGATGAGTCTGAAAAATGGCAGAGTCTCCCCAGTGTTCCCAAAAAAGGGTCCTTTTCACTGTGCCCATGCCCCTTTATTTATAGACAAAGATGGGTTGGACTTCCCAAGTGGGCTCGGCAGCCGAACGTCTTGTCCCAAATGGAGTGGTCGTCGCATGCCGGACCAGATAGGCCGATCACTTGGATGCCGAACCACTCTCTCTATGCCGAACGATACGCTTGCTGCGTGGGAAGAGTAGAACGAATATCAGTTGAAGCTGAACGTCTTCTGGCCGAACGAGGCGTCTAGCCAAACGATGGCTTTAGCCGAACAATGCCTCTGGCCAAACAATGTCTTTGGCCGAACGAGATCTTCTGGCCGAACGATGCTTCTGGACGAACGATGTTTCTTGGCTGAACGAGAGCTTTGGATGGACGTTGCGTTTAGCCGAGTAGTGCCTTTGGCCGAACGATGGCTTTTGACGAACAATACAGCCATGCCGAGCAGTTGTACATGCCGAACGTCTTCCGATGCTGAGCGCTTACAGATGCCGAGCGCTACTGAATGCCGAGTACTCTTGGACGCCGAGTACTCCTGTACGCCGAGTACTACTGAATGCCGAGTACTTCTGGATGCCGAGTACTACTAGATGCCGAGTACTTCTGGATGACGAGTACTACTAGGTGCCGAGTACTTCTGGATGCCGAGTACTTATGGATGCCGAGTACTACTAGATGTCGAGTACTTCTGGATGACGAGTACTACTATGTGTCGAGTACTTCTGGATGCCGAGTACTTCTAGATGTCGAGTACTACTAGATGCCGAGTACTTGCTGATGCTGAGTACTCAGTTGCCTGGTCAAATCTCCAGGAAACACGTACATGCATATGATAATGATGGTATATTTCTGTATATCAATGTTGAGCTAACTTTTTGGATACAAAGACAATTTAGGTATGATACTCCATACTATGTGTTTCTATTTACGATGTTCTATGACTTATAATTATTTTGAGATCACAGATCGCTTATACCAGACTTTTGTAAGAGCCAAAGTTATTTGCATTGCTTCTTATATTCTAAGATACCCTTTGATGAGTGGATTGAGATAACAGGTATGAGATAGTGTGTAACACCCCTAATTTTTAATAACATTATTCAGGAGATTTAATTAGATAAATTAAATAGAATAATGTAAATATTAGAGTGATAAGGGGATTGAGATTTGAAAATTTTAAATAGAGGCCGAACTTAATTAATGAATTAAAGAATGGGCTTATAATTGGTTTTGTATGTTAGTTAGGAGATTAATTAACGCAATGGCATATTAGGAAATAGCCGCACCATAATCCCATACCCTTAATATTCTCGTTTCCTATCTATTCACGTTCATTTTTTCAAAAACATAAAACATAAACGAAAGAAAGAGAAGCCGACCATTATTTAGGAAGAAAACGGGAAAATTAATCAAGAGCTAAGGAATCAAAGCAAGGAGAATTAATCTCAATCAAATCTCAAAGACCTTATCCTAATCAAGGTGAATAATAACCAAAACTATCTCTATTTTTGTTTTTATGATCATTTGATTTTTGGGTTTAAGTTTAAATCCGTTATGATGATTTTTGATGATGTTATTCGTGGATTTTATAACATGTTTGATTCAAACAAGATTGTTTGATAATTGTTTATACATAGTTTTAAGAGTAAAATCATTTAAATTGAATTTCGAATGCCATGAGGAAATTATGTGTTATGTAAAATATGATTTTGGAGATGGGTTTTAATTTTTATAATTTTCCAAACTATGGAAAATTTATTATGAATTTTCAAAGGAAAATATGAATAATTGGGTTTAGAAATTAATTTCGGTTATTTCGTAAAGAATTTGGGTCTAAATTTTTATATGTTAGATAACATATTGAAAGTGAATTTCTAAGACTTTTGGGGATTTTTTCCAAATAATTTACTATGAAAATAAAAGTATTTTAGATGAAGGACTTAATTGGTTTATTGGTTTTGCTCAATGGAATGGCTTATTTGTTAAATTAATCCTTGTTTAGATCTAAAATTATGCAGCAGTTATTTTTGTAAAGAATTTGAAAATATGGCAACCAATCAAATGTTCACCAATAGGCAGGATAGTTACAAAGTATTCACTTTAAATGGCATTAAATCTGACTTTATTTAGAAAATATTTTCCACCTCTTTTAGAAGCCACCTTTTGACCCTATACTTCCACCTTCAACCGAGTTAAAACATACCAGGTCGAAACCAATACACAAGGTATCAACACATTGGTATGTAGTGGATTGGAGAAAGACGGAAGGCATGGTGTCGAAACATTGCTTTCGATGGGGTCGAACCCTTGTTTTACTTTCTAAAGAAATGCGCTTGCCTGTCTTTACTAAAAGCTTTCGAAGGAGTCAAAAAAAATGCTTTCGAAAGGGTCTTCTAAATAGCTTCCAAAGGGGTTGCCACATTTTTGTTTAAGTTTAGCTTTTGAATGAAATCCTATGTTTTATACTAATATTTTCGAAAGGGCAGTCTCAACCCAATCGAAACCTTGCTGCCGCCCTATGCCTTTTGAATGGATTGTAGTCATTAACCAATTCGAAAGGTAGCTTTTGTTTTAAACTCGTACTAAGCCACTTTCTAAATCCTTTGAAAGGATTTAAGGGTTTCGAACGTAATGGCTTCGGAAGGGGTTTTAGGCTATTCTTCAAATGTTTTACTTAAATGTTTTGAGCTTTTGAAAGGATAGTGCCAAACCCATCTGTTTTTCTCCAAACTTTTTTTAATGTTTTCGAAAGGGGTACATTTTCTTGTATTCACTTAGACCCAATAAGATACGTTTTAAATTAAACCCAATGGTTTCGAAATAGGTACTTTCAAATGATTTCGAAGCTATGCTTCTATAATTGAATGGTAATATTTTGATACATTCAAAAGGTTTTGAAAGAAAGGTTTTAAAGTGTTTTGAAAGACAGGTGCCTAGTGTTTTGAAAAGTATATTTGAATGCTATCGAAAGGAAGTTTTCCAATGGTTTCGAAAGTAAAGATTAAAAGTTTTAAAAGCATTAGTTTTCAAAACAAAGAACCCAATCTCAATTTTTAAAGGTAAAACCAATGACATTATAAATGAGCTTTTAAAGGCTTTTAAATTAGAGTTTTTGAAGAAGTTTGCTTGATATAAATAATGGGTCAAAGGGGTTAATCAAATTTCCAATGGGAAATGATTTCGAATATATGAAACCAAAGAGGTTGGTATTATTTTTCAATGTGCTTCTTCTATAAATATATTCACTAAGTAATGGACCCATAACCGAATTTTGGGGAGTAAGGGTAAAAGAACCAGGTAGGTTGACCCGATAGTGGATATAAAATAAGTAACTCCTGAATGAATGGAGTTGGATCCAGGAGGTCTGAAAGACTAGAATATAGGATGCCTAAATACTGATTAAAGAAGTTGTCAGATAGACAGGTTCATAGTAAACTCATGAAAACTATGTTTAGGAAAAGTTATTGACAGATGTCAATAGGTTCATAGTAAACACATGAAAACTATGATTAGAAAGAGTTATTGGTACGGGCCAATAAGTTTGTAGTGAACCCATGAAAACTATATCTGGATTAAGTTATTGACAGAAGTCAATAGGTTCCTATTCAGCTAATGAAAACTAGGATATAAGTGCAGTTATTAGAGATACCAATAGGTTTAGGTAGAACCCATGAATGATGAAGTTATTGGTAGGGGCCATAGGTTCTTAGTGATCCTATGAAAACTATGAAACCCGACAGGGAGTCCATAAGTATTAAACAGGTTATTAGTCAGCCCTGAAAAACTAATAGGTTAATAGTGACCCTAGAAACTATAACTGTGACACATAGTCAAAATGAATGGGATGGGTAATCTAGAATTGATTTACTTGTTTTCATATCATCATAATATTTTATATTGCTATGTTTTAACCATTGTGGATGCAAGAGCGTAGTATATGGTTTTATAATTTTTGGATAAGATACTAGTGAGGGGAAAACCTATTTCGCTAAGCGGCATGGTCTCACTAGATATCTAAATGGTTTGAGATAGTAGATTATTATTCATACTAGGATTTATGTCTGACTCGAAGTTTATGTTTTCCCCTTAAACTCTCGGGTGCTCAATTGATTTTGAGTAGATTGAGAGTTGAGGTTTTTGGGTACCTCTTTAGACAAATAAGCTTCCGGAGACGTGTAGGAGGCAAGATAGCTATTAAGAGGTCTTTTCTATTTTGGTTCCACTGTGTTTAGTTGTAAAGGCAAAGTTGTTTAATTGCCTAGTTATATACTCTGATCATCCAAGGGGGCATCTTCATATGTCGCTCTTGGTGTATATTGTAATGGTCATATATTCTCTGAACGTGGTTCTCTTATTGGGATTATATAATGAATTTGAAATGCTTTGAAATGAAATGAGAAAGTTGTTTGTTGATTTTAAAATTTTCCATATCCATGTGTTTTTGTTATATTAATGTATCTAACATTACCGTATTTGGTCGCCGATGATTATTAACTATGGATGACTGCAGCATCCGTAGCAGTTTGTTTGGGGCCTCCTAGTAGGGGATGTTACAAGTTGGTATCAGAGCATATGTTTATGAGATTTAAAAGAAATTTAAACCTAAAAGATTTATCAAAACATAATCCATTGAACCAAAAAATAAGATCGGGGTTTGGGTTAAGGCTATAGTAACGTACTTGTATTTGATATATAGATATATATAAGTACATATTCCCCTCTCTCTTAGACCATTTTTCTGTATCTTACTAAGGCTCGTATGCTAATTTACGAGAAAGAAGATATGGAGGCAGGAAACGGAAGAGGAAATCTCGGTGGAGGAAGCACCACAACCAACGAAAATTTTCGAATCACCAGGAGGAACCCGGGTTGACAGGGTAATGCTAACCAAAATGCAGATGCCAATGTGGGTGCTAGAAATCCACCAGTGGATATGGGGATGATGTATCAGTTCTTCGTCAATCTGATGCAAGCTAGAGTTGTTGGAAATGTTGGAGGAGCTAATCATGTTGCTCCAATTGTGAATAACTATGATAAGTTGAGTAGAGACTATACTAGTCTTGATGGAAAGCCGTTTACGAGAATGGAGGATGCCATAGATGTTGAGAATTGGTTGTTGCATTGTGAGAGAATCTTTGTTGATTTAGGTTTAGAGGATGAGCAAAAGAGGAGGCAGGCCTCTAGGCAGTTGCAAGGGGTAGTGCTTTATTGGTGGAATAGTGATACTACCGGGGTTCCGGAGGAGGAGTTGACTTGGGTAGATTTTAGAAGGAGATTTGAATAGAGATTTTTATCTAAAGTTTCTAAGTCAGCATTGATGAGAAAGTTTATAGAGTTGATATAGGGAGAGATGTCGGTAATCGAGTATGCTACTAAGTTTGATGAGTTGTCCTGATATGGGTATACTACTATAGACACTGACATCAGGAGGAATGAGATGTTCATTCAGGGATTGAGGCCCAAGATTGCTAGGGCGACCCTGACACATCTCTGTGATCCTTGTAATGTAGTTGTGGAGATGGCTATCCGATATGAGGAGATACTTGCTATTTGTGCGAGAGAAAAGCCAGTTGAAACCCAGGATTCTCTGGGAAAGAAGAGAAAGTTCTTTAAAAAGAAGGGAGTCCAGAAGGGAGAAGCTACCAAGAAGGTAAAGGTTGATTTAAATTTGTTTCAAGTGCGATAAGAAAGGTCATTATGCCCATGAGTGCCGGTCAGGCAAGGAGAAAAAAGCTGCATAAATAAAGAATGGGAAGTGCTTCCATTATGACCAGATTGGGCATTATAAGAACCAGTGTCCAGAGCCAGTCAGGGCAAACAAGGGAAAGGTTTTTGCTGTTGGACTATCATCTACTAGGCCAACTTAGCTAAAAAATGGAAGACTGTGATGGAAGGTACGCTTTTGATTCAGAGTATGCCAATTAGTGTACTATTTGATACCGGTGCATAACATTCATTTATATCTCGGTGGTTGCTTGATAGTTTATGCTTAGAACCCACATATCTTGTTATTTCCTTAAGGGTTGCGAATCCGATAGGAGGATATGCAACTCTGGGGATGAGATGTGACCAGTTAGAACTAGAATTGTTAAGTCATAAGTTTACGTGCAGTCTGTATGTTTTTGATTTCGTAGATTTCGGGATCATTTTGGGTATGGATTGGTTGAGTAAGTATGAGGCTAGGATATTTTACTAGGATAGGGAAATAGCACTAAGACACCCTGATAGTCATAACCAAATTATATTCTTAGTGGAGAATTCTGATCGGAGTGTTTGTGCTTTGTTAAGTGCTATGGAAGTATGAGAAGAACTAAGTCAGGTTCGGGTAGTAAGAGAATTTGCAGATGTTTTTGAGCCGGTAACAGGACTACCACCGAAACGAGCTATTAAGTTTCGGATAGATCTTGTGCCAGGAGCTGAACCTGTGAGTAGACCACCTAGCAGGATGACACCGACCGAGATGAAGGAATTGAAGGTGCAGCTAGTGGATCTAGAAGGAAGGAATTTTATAAGACCAAGTAGTTCGCCTTGGGGAGCGACCGCGGTGTTTGTGAAGATACCCGATGGGTCATTGAGGATGTGTATCGACTATTGTAAGTTAAACGAGAGGAAGATTAAGAATAAGTATCCTTTACCGAGAATAATGAACTATTTGATCAGTTGTATGGAACTAGAGTGTTTTCCCTGTTGGATTTGGCAACAGGTTTCCATCAGTTAAAAGTGGTAGAGGACGGTATTCCTTTGAAAGCATTTCGAACTAGGTATGGTTCATATGATTGGTTAGTAATGCCATTCGGGTTAACGAATGCACCTACTTTCTTCGTGGATTTGATGAACCGAGTCTTCCGAGAGTACTTGGATAGGTTCGTGTTGGTGTTTATAAGTGACATTTTAGTATACTCTAAGGATGAAAGAGAGCATAAGGATCATCTTAGAGTGGAGCTTGAGACGCTGAGGCAGCATCAGCTAAAAGCAAAGTTTTTCAAGTGTCATTTTTGGAAGAAAGAGATTAAGTTTCTTGGTCACGTGGTTTTAGAGAAGGGCTTATTAGTCGATCCAGATAAGATCGAAGCTGTTATAATTGGAGGAGACCAGAAATGGTGACTGAGATTAGAAGTATTCTTGGACTTACTGGCTATTATTAAAGATTCATCAAGGATTTCTCGTGGATAGTAGCACGTTTGACTAAGTTAACCAGAAAGGATGTGAACTATGTCTAGTCTGATAAATGTGAGGAAACATTCCTTAAGATAAAGAATTTGTTGACCAATGCACGAGTGTTAGTAGTTCTAGATGGAAACCAAGGGTTGGTGGTGTATACCGATGCATGTGGGACTGGATTAGGAGCTGTTTTGATGCAAAAGGGTAAAGTTATTGCCTATGCTTCATGACAGCTTAGACCGCATGAAGTGTGATATCCTACTTATGATTTGGAGTTGGCAGCAGTGATCTTCACATTTATGATCTGGAGACATTATCTCCTAAGGGAGAGTTTGAGCTATACACAAATCACAAGTCCTTAAGGTATTTATTCTTTTAGAAGGAGTTGAATATGAGACAACAGAGGTGGTTGGAGTTTTTAGCAGCTTATGATTTTGATATAGAGTATACTCCTAGGAAAGGAAATAAGGTAGCGCATGCCCTTAGCCGAAGACATCAAAATGTGGTGTTATCTATGTTGGCAGAATGGAAAGATTTAGAAGCTTTGACTATTTGTAATGTGTAGTTAAGATCGACTGCTAGTTCTAGTAAGAGCACACCCATGTTGTCTTGTTTGGAAGTTCGACCAGTATTAATCGAAAAGATTGGTTCTAAACAGAAAGAGGTTCCAGTATTAGCCGAGAGGATTAGAAGGCTTGCAGTTGGAACTGAAATCGATGATCTAAAGGGTTTTAGTCTTGACCAGAGAGGATGGTTGAGAAAGAAGGGACGATTATGCGTTCCGAATGTTGAGGACTTAAGGAAAGAAGTTCTTGAAGAATGTCATCGGTCCAAGTTTATGATTCATCCTGGAGGGACCAAGATGTATCAAGATATGAAGAGGAGCTTTTATTGGGAAGGTATGAAGAGGGATGTTGGCTTATGGGTTAGGCAGTGTGTGAACTGTCAACAAGTGAAGGACGAACATCAGAAGCCGAGTGGGTTGCTTTAGCCTTTGGAAATTCCAGTTTGGAAATGGGATTCGATATCCATGTATTTTATAGACGGGTTGCCAAGGTCAAATAGAGGAAATAAAAGTATATGGGTTATAGTGGACAAGTTGAACAAGTGTGCCAATTTCATTCTAGTTATGTCAACCAGGACGACACCTGTTTTAGCTAAGTTGTTCATGAAGAACATAGTTAGACTACATGGAATTCCTATTAATATAGTCAGTGACATAGATGCTTTGTTCACTAGTGAATTCTGGAAGAGTCTACAGGATGTATTAGGCACTAAACTCAAGAATAGTACTACGTATCACCTTCAAACGGATGGGCAGACAGAGAGAGTCAATAAGATACTCGAGGATTTATTAAGAGCTTGTGTATTGGACTTTGGAGGATCTTGGGAAGATCACTTACACTTAGTGGAGTTTTCCTATAATAATAGTTATTAGACTTGTATAGGAATGGCGCCTTTTGAAGCTTTGTATGGAAGGCCATGCAAATCACCAGCATGTTGGTTGGAAACTAGAGACAGATTAGTCTTAGGTCCAGATCTGGTTAGAGAGGCGACAGAGAAGATTGAGTTAATCCAAGAAAGGATAAAGGATACTCAATACAAACAGAAGAGTTACACAGATAAGAGACGTAAAGACTTAGAATTCTCAGTTGGAGATAAGGTTTTCATTAAGGTATCACCGATGAAGGGTGTGGTACGATTTGGAAAGTCATGGAAACTGGCACCGAGATATGTTGGTCCATTCCAAGTTATAGAGAGGATCAGAAAGCTCGCATATTAAGTAGAGTTGTCGAGCAGTATGATAGGTGTCCATAATGTGTTTCATGTGTCTCATCTTCGCAAGTATGTGCATGATCCAGAGACTACTATACCTCTAACAGGGTTGGAAGATTTGATAGTAGAACCAAATTTGACTTTTGTTAGACAACCAGTTCAGATTGTAGCAAGAGATGAGAAAAGATTGAGGAACAAAATAGTCAGGTTGATGAAAGTTCAGTGGAGTAACAACGAGAAGGACTGTGCTTGGGAGACGTAGAAGACAAGATTAGAGATATTTATCCTGATCTTCTTTGAGGGTATGTCTATATTAGCTTTATATAGATAGTCGCTAGTCAAGTAGGCTAGTATGGTTGTTAGGAGTGGTTATAGATGATTTCTACGTTTAGTATGCAGTTCTTACTGAATTTCGAGGAAGAACTTCTTTAAGGAGGGGAGCCTGTAACACCCTTAATTTTTAATAATATTATTCAGGAGATTTAATTAGATAAATTAAATAGAATAATGTAAATATTAGAGTGATAATGAGATTGAGATTTGAAAATTTTAAATAGAGGCTGAGCTTAATTAATGAATTAAAGAAAGGGCTTATAATTGGTTTTGTATGTTAATTAGGAGATTAATTAACGCAAGGGCATATTAGGAAATAGTCGCACCATAATCCCATACCCTTAATATCATCGTTTCCTATCCATTCACGTTCATTTTTCTAAAAACATAAAACGTAAACAAAAGAAAGAGAAGTTGGCGATTACTTAAGAAGAAAAGGGGAAAATTAATCAAAAGCTAAGGAATCAAAGCAAGGAGAATTAATCTCAATCAAATCTCAAAGCCGTATCCAAATCAAGGTGAATAATAATCAAAAACATCTCTAATTTTGTTTTTATGACCATTTGATTTCGGATTTAAGTTTAAATCCATTGTGATGATTTTTGACGATGATATGCTTGGATTTTATAACATGTTTGATTCAAACAAGATTGTTTGATAATTGTTTATACACGATTTTAATGGTAAAATCATTTAAATTGAATTTCGAATGCCATGAGGAAATTATATGTTAAGTAAAATATGATTTTGGAGATGGGTTTAATTTTTATAATTTTTTAAGCTATGGATTATGAATTTTCAATAGAAAATATGAATAATTGGGTTTAGAAATTAATTTCGATTATTTTATGAAGAATTTGGGTCTGAAATTTTTATATGTTAGATAACATATTGAAAGTGAATTTCTATGATTTTTGGGGATTTTTCGTAAGTAATTTACTATGGAAATAAAATTATTTTAGATGAAGAACTTAATTGTTTTATTGGTTTTGCTCAATGGAAGGGCTTATTTGTTAAATTAATTCTTATTTAGATCTAAAATTATGCAGCAGTTATTTTTGTAAATAATTTGAAAAGTTATGTCAACCAATCAAATGTTTACAAATATGGGGGTTAGTTATAAAGTATTCACTTTAAATGGCATTAAATTAGACTTTATTTAGAAAATATGTTGCACCTCTTTTAAAAGCCACCTTTCGACCCTATGCTTCCGCCTTCAACCAAGTCGAAACCTACCGGGTCGAAAACAACTAAACCTAAACCAATACACAAGATATCAACACATTGGTACGTAGTGGATTGGAGAAAGGCGAAAGGCATGATTTCGAAACATTGCTTTCGATGGGGTCGAACCCTTGTTTTACTTTCTAAAGAAATATGCTTGCCTGTTTTTACTAAAAGCTTTCAAAGGAGTCGAAACAAATGCTTTCGAAAGGGTCTTCTAAATAGCTTTCAAAGGGGTTTGCTAATAACCTTCCAAAGACGTGCAGAAGGCAAGATAGCTATTTAGAGTTCTTTTCTTTTTTGATTCCGTTGTGTTTAGTTATAAAGGTAAAGTTGTTTAATTACCTAGTTATGTACTCGTATCATCCAAGGGGGCACCTTCATATGTCGCTCTTGGCATATGTTGTAATAATTATATTTTCTCTGAACGTGGTTCTTGTATTGGGATTATGTAATGAATTTGAAATGCTTTGAAATGAAATGAGAAAGTTGTTTGTTGATTTTAAAATTTTCCATATCCATGTGTTTTTGTTATATAAATGTATCTAACATTACCGTATTGTGGTCGCCGAGGATTAATAACTATGGATGACGGCAGCATCTGTAGCCGTTAGTTTTGGGCCTCCAAGTGGGGGATGTTACATAGTGCATGGAGTTGTGCGGAGGACAAATGGGAGAATTACACTTTGATATGTTTATATTTGGAGCTTTTATCACTATATTCCATTATGGAGTATTGTAGAGCTATATTAGTACATATTATTAGAGATGGTTTTTTATAGTTTGTTTGATGAAATGTACAAAATTTACTATTTCTTACGTTGTACAACTATGATGAACTTGATGCACTCCGGTTTACCTTGGTTCATTTGGTTATATCACTATCTCGCTTATTTTTTATCTATTTTTTATTGTATATTATTTATGCATCATGAGATGTATCATGTTTTTGCTTTGAATTATTGTTACTTCATCCCTGAGTACTTCCCTACATCGATCATGTGCCAATACAACACACTCTTTGGTATGACGTATTTGTATATTTAGTACTATAGGTATAGGAAGGTCATCATATTTTATGTTAAATCTTTGGTTAACTATAGGATATTATTTTGATGGTGTAGCCTAAGCACATATTATTTTGAGGATGTAGCTATGACTAGGCTATATTATTTTAAAAGGTGTAAGTATAAGGTAGTGCACCAATTATTTTAAGGATTAGACTATAAGGAAGTTCATCGATGGTTTTAGAGGATGCACATATTACGGTGGATGTGTTATCAGCGCAGGGGTTAGCAAACATGTGTTATCAGCTGATATGATAATGTGATGTTGCCATTTTTAAGTGTGTGTATTTATTTTGATGAGCTTTACTGATCGTTGATTTATATATTTATTTATGCATACATGGTTGGACCAACTTGAATTTTTTGTGAACCTTTGTTATGAATTATTGTAGTTGGATTATTGAAAAGCATGATATGACTTGTGAATGGAATTGATCTATGATTAGGATTGATTCACTCTTATTTACGTAGTGTCATTTTTATATGTTATAGTTTTGGTTGCATGGTTATGGAAATGTATTTATTACTACAATATCGGTATGTAGAAAATTGCATTAATTGTTGCAAATGGATTTTATTCTGCCATAATTAATTATGTTATATAGTTGTCGTATACCATTTTATAAGTAGATAGTCTAGATTAATATACTTCATTGTGTTTTATGATTAAACATATGATAATGCCTTATTGATTTGGTGAGGGTTGTTTTTTGGGGAATTACGGGGAGCAATTTTTTTAAGGGGAGAATGTAACGACCCGCAAATTTGAAAGTGTTAATATTAAACTAATTAAATGGAATTTTAATTAAATGAAGATTTGGGTATTGCATTTATAACCATTGCGTAGGTCTTTTCAAGATGATCAATTTTGACTATAAATTTGTTAAATTTGGAGTCACAATTTAGGAGATAGGGATTTCAAAAGTTTTAACGACGTACATAATTGTTTTAGGCCAAACTGGATACGTGAGTCATAACCTAGCTAAACGAATATTTAAATAAACTATATAACCCTAACAGTCAGCTCAATCTTCATTTTTCTTCACTAATCCCAAAACCCCTTCTGCATCTATCTCTAATGGTGGACAGTCTTCTCTAATACAAAATTGTTTCAAACTCAAATTGGCCAATACTCATCAAATTATATATCAAACTGACCGTCTTGATGAGGCGAATCAATGTCAAGTTGCATTTGTCATGAAAGCGCTTAGATCAATGGGAAATCATGGTCAAACATTGGCAACATCGAACTAGGGTTTTGATCCGGGGCTTTTTCGGTTGGTGCACCAACTAATGAAATTGATTATATGTCACATAGCTCTTGGAGAGAGGAAGAAAATGGTGGCTCGAATTACATGAAAGAATAATTGTGGTGGCCAAAATTGGTTGTTAAAGGTGACGGCGGGCATAACTTTGAGTAGTAATCGATAGTGATTTGCACCTTGAGGCACAACGACGCTTGCTCCAATCAACGATGGGGTGAAAAGTGTTAGTTTAGGGGTTGTTAGTGACAGCAAGGGAGCCAGAGGTACATGAATTAATGATCAAAATCAACCATAGGGGGCAACTAAAAGCTCGAGGCAAATGTAATTTTGCAATTTAGCCCATGTATTTTATTTAATTATAAATTAAACCTGAATCTTCTAATCGTGATAACTTTTGCATATGATCTCCGTTTCATGTGCGGTTTGTTTCATTGAACTCGTTATGGAATGTTGAACAATTTGGCATGTGGTTTATAGGATTTTGAAGCTGTTTATGAAAGCATGTTGGTATGATTAAACAGTGATAATTATTATATTTTAAACATATTAAATAAACATCCGTCGAAGAAAATATATTTGTCGATAAATGCTATGCCCTTTTGAAGGTTGTTTGGTTGTTGTAGTGTTTCAATATTTTATGTGTTTCGATCTGATTGTTTTTTGTAATTGTTGTATTATTGGGCGGTGGATGTTTTATAGAAATTAATTATTGATTTGAAATGAAAATAATTAATTAATAATAATGAGTAAAAAGTAATTTTGGAAAATAAGACTATTTATAAATTTTGATTGATGTTTGTAAATAATAATGATCTAATAATTTATGCTAAAACTAATGTGAAAATTTTAATAAGGTTATTATTTATGAATTTCCAGGAAAATTCATAAATAACAACGAAAACCTATTTTAGAGTGAAATTAAAGAATTTATAATTATTTATAAAGTAAAGTGAGATATAATAAATAATAATATGATTTTTATAAAAACTATATTGTTCTGAGTAGATAACAATATGATTATTTTTTATTGAGTTTATGAAAACTATTATTATTATTATTTGAGTAATAGGAATAAGAGATATTTGGGAATAGTAATAATATTAAAGATGTGTTTCAAAAGTAATTTGGGTAATGTTATTACTATTTTGAGATAAATAGCAATATTTTTTTAACGTTTGAAGTATAATACTATTATTATTTTTGTGTTAAATAGTAATAAATTGGTTGATAAAGAAAAATAAAGAGATTGGAGTACATATATTATTATTTTGACATCAAGTATAGTATTATTGTTTTGTTTAAAGTATTCTGACGTATATTACTATTTTTGATTAAATTACAACATTTTGAGAAATTTGGAGTAAAATATATATATAATAAAGGATTTTTGTGTACATCATCATTTTTAGAAATTATTACTGTTTTGAGATTAAAAAAAATAAATGTGTTTTTATAATAAACAATAATAGAATGATTTTATGCTTAAGAGGAAATAATGAGTATTATTTCAATGATTGCAACATACGTGATTAATTATTGGTTGAAATTATCATGTAAATTTGTTGTGTAGAGATGGAATCATATTAGGATGTGTTACATGATATTTTACCACTATAACTACGTTCATGTTGTGTAGTAAATTATGGTTTTGTTGTGTTTATGACATTGATGTTTGTGTTACTAATATTGAGCAGTTAGTACACATTTGATGAGGCAGATTTGTGTTACTAATATGGAGTGGTTAGTGCACATTTAGTGGATTTATACTTGCACTTTTGCTAGTATAGTATGATTGCAAGTATATGTCACTAAATGTGTTCTAACCACTCCATATTAGTAACACAATATCAATATCATCAAATGTGTACAAACTACTCTGCATTAGTAATACAAAGACCAATGTCACCAACGCAACAAAATCATAATTAACTACATAATGTCACGTAGTAATAATGGTAAAATATCGAATAACTCGTCCTAATATGATTCGATCTATACACAACAAACATACACCACAATTCAACCACTATTTAATCACATATATTACAACCATTAAAATAAGGCTTTTATACTCATTATTTCCTCTTAAGTGTAAAATGGTTTTATTGTTGTTTAATATAAAAATGCATTTACTTATTTTATCTTAAAACAATAATAATTTCTCAAAAACGATAATATGCTTCAAAAATCCTTCATTCTATATATTCTAATCTAGTTATCTCAAAACATCATAATTTAATCAAAACTAGTAATTTATGCCAAATTACTTTTTTTTAAATATACTTTTACTTTACGTCAAAATAATAATATGTATGCTCAAATCTCAATATTATTATTTTAACCAATTTATTATTATTTAACTCAAAAATAATAATAGCAGTCCACTGTAGCTCTCAAAGTTGCTTTTATTGTTATTTATCTCAAGATAATAATATCACAAAATGCCTTTGAGGACACATCTCTATTATTATTACTATTCCCAAAATATCTCTTATTTTTATTATTTAAATAATAATAATAATATTATTATTATTATTTTTCTATAAACCCCTTAAAAATAATTACATGTTATGTCCTCAAACAATATTGTCTTTACACAAATCATATTATTATTTATTAAATCCCACTTTACTTTAGAAATAACAATAAATTATCCAATATCACTCTAAAATAGGTTTTTCGTTGTTATTTATGAATTTCCCCATAAATTCAAAAATAATAACCTTAAAAAAATTTCAAATCAATATTTGTATAAATTATTAAATCATTGTTATTTACAAACATCACCCAAAATTTGTAAATAATCTAATATTCATACATCGCACAAATTTTACTCATTTTCTATCAATTAGTATTTTCGTTTCAAATTAATAATTAATTACTATAAAACATCCATCACTCAATAATATAGCAATTACAATAAACAATCAAATTAGAACACATAAAATATGAAAACTTCGTAACAACCATTAAAAGAGCATATATCAAGAAATATACAAAGGATGTTTATTTGATATTTTAAAAAATAATAATTATAACCATCTAATCATACCAATTTGCTTTCACAAACAACTCCAAAAGCCAATAGATCACATGCCAAATTTTCTAAAATTCCACCATGAGTCCAATGAAATAAACCACTCATGAAACGGAGGTCGTATTCAAAAGTTATCACGATTAGAATATTCAAGGTTTAATTTATAAATAAATAAATTACAAGGGAAAAATTGCAAAATTACCTTCTCCTCAGTTTTCAACCGCCATCGATTGCTGATTTTGACTGTTAAATTTGTTGTAACACCCCATAATTAAGCGTTAGTTATTTAATTAGTTAGTTAGTTAGTTTTAATTAGGCTCCCAAAATGGAATTTGTGCAAACGATGGAATTTAACTAGGAAACTTGCATCATTGTGTTCGTGGCGAAATTCTGAGCAACTTTCATATTTGGAGTTTTGCAATCGGAATCCAAATGAAGAAGTAATGGACAAAATCGAATTCGAAACGAAAATATTTAAATAAGGAATAATTAACGTTTTTATATTAATTACTTGGGTCTGTAGGCCGACCCATTATTGGGGACAGTCGACCCCTAGCGGTCGACCAGTGACGACCTGGCGACTCTAGTAAACCTAGGCCGCAACAGCCCGGATTTAATATATTTTGATCTAACGGTTCTGATTGATTCTAGCGCCTATAAATTCAGGCCTAGCCCTCCCTTCTCTTATCATATTTTTCTGAAAGCAGTAGCGAAGCTCTGCCATTTCTTCTTCTCTACTTTCTTTCTAAATTATAAAGATAAAGTATTTGTATGTATATTCATACAAATTGGAGAAGAGTAGAAATCTAATAAAAATGAGAAAATAAGAGAATTAACCATATGCGTATTTGAGGTTATATATATATATATATATGTTTATATCTATTCTCTCTTTCTATCTGAATTCTCTTCCCAGATCCGTAATTCTAACGTATGTATATATCCTTTTATACATATCTCTTGGATTAAAAAGTATTTGGAGACGAATCAAAGCTTCTACTTCAGATCTGGAGATTTGGATCGCTTTTAAAAGGTGAGTGGAAATTTATATAGATTGCTATAATATGAAAATTATCACGTTGGTGTTTATTTGATTTTTATGCCTAATTGGATAATTGTATATGAGTTGTAGGCCACGAATTGAATACGACCTGAATATAATAAACATTGCCTACATATTCTTGTTTATAAATTGATTTAGCATTGTATACAACCTGATCTGGAAATCAGTCTCAAAAATATGAATTTAGAATATTGATTTAAATGAAATTTATTCCAGATCTGAAAAAGGTTGTATAATAATGTTATAAATTTGGATTATTACCCTAATCTTATTAGAATGTAAACTTTTTTATATTTGGAATTGTTGAAATTTAGATCCGTTTAATATTTGTAAATTAGTTTGATTTATTTCCCTTTAAAAGGATACAACGTTTGATCTACCAAGGAATAGATACAAATAGAAAGAAAAAGAGATGTGTAAAGTATGAATTTATTGTATTTTACACTACTTATTTTAGTAATAAAAAGAAATTATTATTCTTGTAATTTCAAATGATGTAATCTTTTATATTTCAAAGTTAAATCTTTTATTTTATACAGATTTATGGAAACTATAGCGGATAATCTTTTTAGATATGATTCCAACAATTTAACATGGAAAAGTATATTCTAGTGAAGATATATAACTAGAACATATTGAAAAGTAAATATTTGTACGTAATTACTGTGCTATAATAATTAAATAAAAAGCTAATAACGACGCTTGCACGTAATATTCGCGTTTAGGATAATTTACTAATGAGAAAAGAATTTAAAAGGTTGTAGCTTCGACAAATGGTAATAAATACGAGAGTTGCAATAAATTAATAGAGTAAATGAATTAATGGGACTGATAAAAATGGAATAGATATAAAGGGTTGCTAATTTGAAATTGGTATTCATACATAAATGTCTTAGGAAATGTCTGTTAGGATTTTATGGACAAATTGATATTTATGAACATTAAATGAGAATTTATGGGTAGATAAATATTTAAGGTAAAACTTATTGCCTTAAATAAAAAGGGAATTAGTAAGCTAAGTCCAATGTCTACCTAAGATAGTATAAATAAAGACTTAGGATGGTTAATTGGACTCAGTAGGATAGTGATGAAAAGTCAGTAGAGTCACTCGATGGAAGACTGCCCTTCACTTTGAGGCTACCAGCAATCGAGTGTACTTACTACTGATGTGAGATATCACTAATCCTAGATCCCATGGCTATATGAGAGATAGGGCTTGCTTTCTTAATTGGAAAGTATTAAATGGTCCAAATTTGGAATTAGGAGTGGTGATAGATATCTCCATAAGGGTTCGCTTCTGGTTTGAGGTATTAAGTGGCTGAAGGGTCCGCCTTTCTCCTAAATTGAAGTATTAAGTAGCATAGTGAGATTTCAAATAACTAAATAAGGATGACTCTAAAAAGGATTTACTTCAGTGTTGAGGTCTTCAGTGGCTGAAGGGTCCGCTTCCCTACCGAAAGAAGTAACCTAATGAGATGCCATATTTATAATTAAAGAGTTAGAGTTGATATCTTGGGAAGGGTTCACTTTAGGTTTGGGGTCTTAAGTGACTATAGGGTCCTCCTCTTTCCTATAAAAGAAGTATTAAGTAGACCAATGAGATTTCCAAGCAATGACACCCAGATAGTACCATTGAAGAGCATGCTTCTAAAAGTAGGTCTTAAACGACGGGGTTTACCTATTTTCCACTGGGAAGTATTAAGTGGCTTGGGTACAGTCTCTTGCATAGCTAAAGCCATAATAATAGTAGTACCATTTAGGATCATGCCTTAGGGATAGGTCTTGAATGATGGCATCTACCTTAGTTAAGGTCATGAATGACCAGAGTCTGCCTATTTTCTAATAAAAGGTATTAAGTGGCTTGGTTACTAACTACGATTTTATCGACGATGGATGCGATAATAATTGGACATTCAATGTCAGAAGCCTTAAATAGTGGTTAGAGGTCTTGTAGCTAGGACCCACTGACCGTTGACAACATTGATAGGAAACCACCTTGGGAATAGGTCTTAAATGACGGGGTCTGCCTCAATTAAGGTCGTAAATGACAAAGTCTACCTATTTCTCCTTTTAATAGTATTATAGAAGCCTGCTTCATATTTAGATGTATTAAGTGGCTAATGGATTTAGAAGTATTTGGTGGTTGATACGGATTCATTAGTATTTCGTACCTTGGAAAGGGATAAGTAAGTAATCATGTGTGCAATGCAAGGTTAGATTAGAATTGCTAACCTTAATGGACATAACAACTAAATGGAAACCAATCGGTATAAATTTATATTATGGACAATTTATATTTTTCTAGTCACCAAAACGTTGTTTCGACCCCCTTCTCATTACAACCCACATGATAGAATTTAGAGGAATAGGTCATCGGAGCTACATGTGCTTTGTTGGTGGACAGTCTTCTTTCTCTCATGCTCGATGCTGATGTGATAATCTGCTATCAAGGATACCCTTAGTTCTAAGGTAGTAGTCATAGTCAGTATTCTTATCCTATTATTGTTTCCACTAGTAGTATAGATTTTTATTAATCTCTGATAATGCTCATGCTTATTTGCAGATACCAAATCCCACGATCTGTGCTTTGATGGACTTGAATTTTGATTTTTGTCGAAATGTGGGCCCATTAAGGTGTGGGTTGTAACATTTGGTATCAGAGCCCTAGGTTAGTAGCTCAAAGGAATTAGGATAATTTGAGAGAACGTATTCATGCTTTCCTATCTAGTAATATTATATTATTTATGTTAGATTCTAAGAGTTATGACTATAGAAGTAGTTGTAGTTCCACTATGAATGGGCACATATCTTAGAACTAAGATTTCATGCCGACTTTGAAGTACCCCATGGAGTGCTGGCGGTGCATAAAGCATTGTTGATGAAGAGCATGAGTACAACATATGGCTGAATCCCGAAAACTGGAGGTATTTGACTTGACGATTGAGTATTCTAGCTACCTTGTGATTTTGGATTTTGATTTCCAGTCGGAGACACATAATTATTCCAGATGGATTGAAAATTAGAGACTATATGTCGCAATTGTCCGAAAGCAAGTTTTGCTAGGGTGCATTCATTGATTACCTCTTAGAAGGCAAACCGGATTTTTATTTGAATAATGAATGGCAATTCCTTAGTCTAAAACCTATGAGAGAATTTTAATAAAGTGTATTTTGGAAATGTCTTAGATTTTTAAATAAGAGATTTTCAAAGGATTTCTTTTCCCAAGAATTTATTTGGAAATTTTATTTTAGGGAAGTTTTAAAATTTTAATTTTCAAAGAAACATGTATACCACTAGGTTGGTCGTGTTAAAAAAATTTCAGTTTATAAAAGATTAATTCTTTAAATCCTTAAATATTAATATGTATATATCATTAAAGGCTTGAAATTGACTTCTGTTAAGAAAATAGTTTTCCAATTTGGGAATTTGTGTTTTAAAAGGTATTTGGAAACCCTGAAATATATATATATATATAATTTATCTTTTGAAGGAAGTTTTGGTATGAAATAATTTATGTTATTTAGAACCAAGTATAAAGGAGCATATATTTAGCTCAGTAATTTTTCGATTTATAAAATCGAGGTTTTTATATTTTCTCTCTTTAAGGTACAGACAAAATAGGAACGACATTCAATTTTATTGGCGTATGTAGTTTGAAGTGTTGTCAAACCCACCAGCTAATAGAAGAAATATTTCCATGCGAAGTAGGCATGAAATAACACCTGGAATATTTTTGGGTTTTGAAACTGTTGTTGGCCGCAACAGTTTTGTTTAGGCTATCGCAATCTTGCCAAGAAAGGGTCTACACGGTGGATACCGTCGTGTAAAAGGTAAAAATTTTATGGATAGGTTAAGCTAAATATGGTGTACAGAACGGTCATTAGAATATTAATTGATTTAACCGGCCCTATTGTGTCCAGGTTCAGGCCGTGCCTAGATCTGGGCTACCAATCGACCAAGCGGTCAACCAGTTGACCTAATAGCGGTTGACCGCTAGGTGGATTCGGGCCAAATCCGAACCTGGAACGCAACTATAAGTCGCATCCAAATCTTCAGCCGCCATACCCCCTTACTCTCTTCCTCCTTTTCAATTTTTTTAGCCGAACCCAATTCCACCTCCCACTTCCTCCACTTAACCCAAGCCTGTCTCCTCCATTCCTCCACCAACCTTCGCCAAAATCATTACGCATTAGACCTTACCCCACCACTACTCCAGATCTAAACCCTTTTCTCCGTTTTTCAACCACCTCTTAGCCCATGGCACCGCCACACCGGTGGCTCTTCCTTTCATCATCCCAACCTCACTTCACAAGAAGCAGCTTGGCTTGACCGGATCGAGCTGAAGATCGCCACCTACCTCGGAACGGTAGACTTTGATTTCCTTCATAGGCAACTTGTGAAGTTCAAATATTTTACTGCTCTTGAGCTTGAAGAGCTTTTCATCATGGCAGGATTTGCACCGATACTCCGCTTTGAGACTTATAAGCTGGAATATTACCTACAATGCATATGACTTTTTGATGCATAGATGGCGCAGAATTTTGATGATGGCAATAGCTACACTGAGTCCGAGGTGAAGGGAGCTCGGATTAAGATGTCTAATGATGATCTCGTTGGAATTTTGGAGATATCTACAAGAGGCTCAGATTTGGATGACATAGAGATGACTGATCCTAAGATTCTACAGCGAACCTTTTCTAGAAATGTCGGTGATTGGAGGACCGACAATTTATGACCGGTGGCCCATCTCGTCGTGTGCATCATTCAACACAACATCATTTCGAAGACAGGGAGCCTTGACCAGATCTATACCTCAGTGCGGAAAGCTGCCTATGCTATAATTAGCAACGTAGCCGTCAATTGGGCTTGTGTCTTGATGCTCCACATGGTTAATCGGGGAGTTAGTACTCGGAGGACTCACTTTCCATATTGCCACTTGCTCACTCGAGTGTTTAGGCATTACGAGGTAAATTTAAAAAGAAAACCAGTAGTGGGGAAGGTCCTTCCCATCATTGACCGAACCACCATTAAAAGGATGAATATTCCTTTGCCACCTACGAAGCCACCTGTGAAGACCCAAATTATTGAGATGAAAATAATTTTGAAAAGAAAAATGAAAATCAGTTAATAGGAAATATTTAAAGAATAGAATAGTTTGAAAATAAATATTAAGAGTAAGTGAAATAATTAAATAAGAGGATAGTGATTTTTCAATGAATAAAAAGGAGAAGAAAATGATCAAATATGAGTGAGTTTTACATACACATATCTCATATATATATATATATATGTTAAATATGAGTAGCCAGAGAAATATCAAGTGATAAAATAAATCTTTCTGATAATTAAAATTGCATAAACCAAGTTTAGTATTATTTGTGCATAAATGCATTTTTAAAATAAATCAAGAGAAAAATAAATAGTTTGAAATAATATCTAGGAATAATAATAAAAAGGGGTATGAGTGAACTATTCAGGTTTAACAAAATATACAATGAAGCTAAGTCACACAAATAAATAATGTATAGGTGAATCATGCAAATAGCATGCACACAGAAAAGCAGAGAAGCAATTGCTTTTACCTGAAATGGAAATAAAAAAGAAAATGGCATAATTAGCCATAAACATGCATACAAACTTCTCTTATTTCTGTGAGGATAAAATGGGTTTTTCCTCCATTAAAAACCTTAGTTAAATGATTTAAATCAAACGGGAAGCAGTAGTTTTCTCTGAGGGAAAAACAGAAACATATTTTCAAAAAAAAATATAGAAGGGAAGAACTCACACTGTCGTCAAGCTTAACCATTCTCGGGGAAGAGAAGAGGAAGGTGAGTGATTAATCACCTATGAGATTTAAGGCATTAAGACCCATGTTAAGGGCAGCCATATCATTTTTATAAAAATCTTAATATGTTATTGTTTAATTTTTATTCTCTGAATAAATGAATGTTGAATATGGTTGATACTTTGGTTGAGTATTTGATTGCTGTTTTGGTGTGTTATGATTGCTTAAGTTTTTGCTTTGAAATATAAAAAAATTAAACAAATACTCTGATCTTAGAAGTGGATTTTATAATCCAACTTTATATGAAGATGAACCAAATAATTTACTGAGAAATAGGGTATCAATGAAAAGAAAATGAAGTAGGCAGTATGAATAATGAGATTCATGCTTATGTCTAACTCATTCTAAAAGTGATATGAACAATGCAATATCATAGATATGTGCTGATTTGTTCAGATCACAAGCCAATATGTTTTTATGGGTTTTTCTCAAAACTATGCCCTATGTTCACAGTAAAACTAAGTATGATATTTTGTATGATTTCACCAGATTTATGTAAGGCATGAGAATATTTCTGGAAATAAATATTTATGCAAGATTTAGAAAATATGATTGAATAAGAATGACCTTAAAATGGGATGTGATGCTTTGCAAAAATACTTTGTATGTCTGGCTGAAACTACTAAGTATACTTTCTTTGATTTATGAAAGGAAGAAAAGAAAATAAAGCATTTCTTTAATTAATAACATTTTTCCAAAAAGAAAAATAAGCATGGTCTCTAAATTATAAAATAATTTAGGAGTAGTGCCTTGATCTATTCATCATCGGGTGGATGATGGGTATGTGCATGACTTGCTTAAGTCTTGTAGGCCTCTGTGTAAAGGGTTAACAGAACTGAGCCCCTTTGCAATGCACACATGGTGTTCAATGGCAGGAGTTCAGACCAAATAAAATATAAATGAGATTGAGAAATTGAGCTATGGAACTAGGAAGTTAATCCATAGGAGCAGGTGCATGTATGACTGAATGAAATGAATGGATGAATGCTTGAATGTATTATTGTTAGATAAGTTTAAAGATACACATACTCAGGTTTTGATATGAAAATGAATAGCATCAAATATATGAGCTCTCTACCTAGTCATAGTAATTTGTAAGTTATTTTTAATCCTTGATTTCACTCACACCAGAATTTATTTCTGACCCTATTTGTTGCCTCTGCAATATTTGGGGTGTCTCGTTTTATTGAGGCAGTTCAAAGTATTGCTACAGGGAAAGATGCATGAGTAGCTTGCTTGCATGGATATTGGAAGATATTGAAGAATTTAAAGTGTCTAAGAAAAGTAGCAGTATTATTGTAATGAATAAGTTAGGCAAAACTTTATTATGTTTTAACTATTTCCAGAGTTGAAATTTGCTTGTTTCTTGCAAAGGACATGTAAAAACTTAAGTATTATATGTGTGTTTATGAGTTACTGATTTAAGCAACTAATCTTGATGCTCTCTACTGAATTATGATGAAGGAAATTATGCCATGTAATCTGATATGTGGACATACTTTCTTTGGCAATATTTGATAAGTTTTTAATTATAAGGTTGAAGCAGTTTTTGGAAAAGCATGTAATAAAATTGTTAAGTGATAAGTTGAACCTGGTCTTGGCTAACTAGTAAGGCTTGACCATGCCTTATAATTGATATAAGACCATGGAAAAAGCTTGAAGCCTTAGCCTGCAAATCCTACTTGAATATCTGATTTCCAATGGAAATTTGTATTGCATTGTATAGTAAGATGAGGTTCATACTATATACTTATAATCTTCACTGCAACCACATTGAACTGCACCTAGTTGTCTACTTATTTGATTTAAGTCTGGTTGCATTTTGGGTATAGACAAATCAGTTGTAGTATGCATTGTCATGTAGTCTTATTTAGGTATTTAGCATGTCATTTATTCCACTGTTTATTGATCACAATCTTTTGTTCCACTATTTGGGAATTCATCAGTAGACTTCATTATAAGTTCAACTGAAAGTTTGGCATTGGTCCGATTTGTTGACATTGCCTTAATCATATTGTCTTCATGCATATGCTAAGACTCCATTTGGCATGTTAGTTTGAGTTAGCATTCTGGTTTGATTGTATTGTTTTCCTCTGCTTGGCTTTAATCTAGTTTATCACCTTATTATTCATATGATCATTATATATTTAATAAACCAGAAAAGGATTATTTTATCTGACATAAAATTGTTGAGTTTCATGGTGAGAATCCCGGGCTAAACAAAGATGTATGAGATGTTTTAAACACCCTTTATTTAATCAAATACAATAAGTATCAAATTACAAAATCCCAGAAATCAAATGTATGGCTTGTAAATCCAGAAATCAATTAATATGAGAAGTAAAACAAGAAAATAATAAGTGGTAATATTTGAACTAAATATTAATCAAGCTTGAGTTCAAAAGAAGAAGATTAAAAAGTGGAAATGGCTATGTGACACAAATCTCTCAAATATGAGAAATACAGTGTGATTGAATTTCTTTGCTAATTTAATTACTCTGATAAGCAAGGAAACATTTATATATCTTCATATATATAAATGGTATGATTTAATTTATATACTAATATTTTTATATTGGTAAAATTCTGGATCTTGGGAAATTAAATTAAGAGAAGTGATCCATTGTTATATATATATATATATAACTCATCTGAAAATCATTAAAAATAAATGTAAAAAGAAGTGGGTCACTTCAGTTGATATCAGAGCTATGTTAATAACAGCATAGCATATGAAAAAAAAATTAATAATAAATATAATATTCTTAGTAGGAATAAATTGCTGAAATAATTAAATTAGAAACAAGACTAACTAGCTATGCAATTGAATAGTGAATCATGGTAGGAAGACCACCAAGCACTAGAGCAGGATCCTCTAATGCAACACCATTGGTCAATTTGCAAGATTTGGTGAGGGCATTTAGGGAAGGAGCAGTGTAGAGGGAAGAAAATCCTCATGAGGAGTTAGCTAAGCTATTGAAAACATTTTCAAATTTAGGAGGCAAGGATTTTGAAGGCACTGAAGGAGTCATGGGTGTACAAACATGGCTGAGAACCTTAGAAAGAATATTTGCAGACATGCAAATAAATGATCAAAGGAAGAGGCAAATAGCTTCCAGAAGGCTCAAGGGAGCAGCACTAGATTGGTGGGAAGTAATCATCATATGAAGACTAGAAAATGAGATAACATGGAATCAATTCAAGGAGAAGCTTGAGGCCAGATTTGTCCCAGCAACAGCTAAGGCAACACTGCTTGAGGAATTCATAAGGCTGAGACAAGGACCAATGAGTGTGACTGAATACACTCAAAAATTTGAGAGCTTGTCTAAGTATGGAACCATGCTCATAGGGAATGAGGAATCGAAGAATTCGAGATTTATTCAAGGACTTAATGCTGGTTTAAGTAGAGCAATGCTACCATACAAAGACAAAACATTTGATCAAGTCATAGATCTCACTCTTTCTTTTGAACAACATGATAATGCAAGAGAGAAATTTAGGAACATGAGGGCTAATAATCAAAAGAAAGGGAAAAATAGAGCACATCCTTATGACAAGAAGAATGTAACAACCCGAGATTTCGCATTAATTAATTTCGTCAATAAACGATTAATCTGTTGGTTAATTGCTGTTAAGTGTTTTAATCAGTTGTAAATTCTTTTACAATTCATTAAGGGTTTATGGGTTTTGAATCTTGGCCCAAGTTTTGGGGTGCTGTGATAATTAAATAAGGCCGGTGCTCGTCCTTTTCCCTCCATTCAATTTTCGCTAACCCTAATTAAAACCAACGAAAGAAAAATAAATGGCGGCTCCATCTCGTTGCTCGTTCGTTCTCTTCAAATTAGGGCTTCGAAATAAGTGGTGGCTCCGTTCGTTCGTTCCCCTTGCAGCTAGAGTCTCGTTTTCGACCTCGCTCGATTCGTGGTTGACCTCAGTCTCGATCGACTTCGGGATGCCACAGCTTCAGATTCTCGATCGATGAAAGAGGTGAGTGATCTCGTCACTCACATCTAATTCAAATAGTTAAACTCGTCTGCTTATTTGTTTTCGTTGTCTTCGGCGCTGACATTGTTCGTAGTTGGTTTTCTCTGTTGGCTGTCACTGTTTTGAATTGGTGATTTTGTATATGTTGGGCTTCGGCCATTTGTTTATGGTTTAAATGCCTGAGATGATTTTTGGATTTTGTCAATTCATATACATGGTGATTTCTTAGTACTCAGGGCCTTGATCGATTCCTTGGTCATCGTGTCTCTGACTTGGTTGTGAACTGCATATTATTTTGGCTTTAATTGTTTTGAGCTGTTGTTTTCATGGTCATCATTGTTCGATTTGGTTTGATGATATCGAGTTCGTCGCGACCACCACGATTTCGATTCCGGGCGACTTTGGTCACTGGAATTAATGATGTTGGTTTTGCAAAAAATAATAATTTAGATGATAATTTGCTGGGTTTTGCAATTTGCTTTCAGTGTTACACTTCATTCAATCTGTACGTTCGAATCTGCACTGATACATGATTCGTATCATGTTGCTGGGCTTAGTTTTGCATATCTGGTCCACTTGAGTTTTGATGCATTGTCTTGTTTGTATTGATCAGTTGTTAGATCACTTTGCTGTTCCATGATTTTGGCATTTTGCCTTGTTCTTGATTATGATGCTAGTACTGTCCAGTTTACAGTACTATATATGTTGCATTTTTGATGTTCACATGGGTTACTGTCACTGCTTCTAGCCCCTATACATGTATACATATACGTGCCTATGTGTATATATGTGGTTGGAGTAGTAGTCTTTTGACTGAAGTTTTCGTGAGTGATTTATTCACTCACATCTAATTTAAACCCATGTTTTTGTTCGATTCGAATTTGCTAATTATTGTGTTCGACTGAGAGGAACTTGAATTCGTCTCGGCCATTCAATTTTGTTTCGATGTTGATGTTGTTCGATTTCTGTTCTAGTTGTATTTTGACTGCTGTTCGTAGTGAAGTATGGTGTTCTTGTTGCTTTACTGTTTATAATTACACTTGATATTCTCGGCCATTCGAGTATATTTTGATGATGATGATTTATCTTAGCCATTTGATTTTGTTTTAATGCTATGACGATGTTTTCTGGTCATCATTGTTTTGATACTGAACTGTATTCGGTGGACTTTGGTTATTAGTTGGCCATGGCATTGATTTTTGCTTGGCACATTGTTGACTTTTGTCACTTGAAAACTGCTGTTGAACTTGACCTCGTTCATTTACTTGACTGTGCCAATGATTGTGCTTTTGTGCCGTATTTTCTGGTTTGAGTTGTTCGACTTTGGCACTGGTTCATCGTTGTTGTTGCTCTTTATTTGTCTTGTATATTTTGGTTGCCAGATCATGTGCACTGATATCTGTAGCTTGTAGTTTGGTTTTGGCCATTCTTTGTTTCAGTGCAGATTCATGTATAAGTCTGGTCATTGATGTTGTAACATTGATTCACGACTTTGGTTTTGCTTACTGATCCAGTTTCAGTTTGCATAGCTGTCACTGTTATGTTGAAGTCACCATTTTACTGATCCATTGCTTAGCTTGAAGTCTGATTATTTCTAGTTGCATTCATGTATTTCTGTGCTGTTGACATGTGCATGTTGACCTAGTTCCTGTTGGTCAACTATCTCTTTGAGTTGAGTTTGACTGCTTGAATTTATTGAGCTTGGTGTTGTATTTTCCACTGTCCATAGCATATTGGACTGTGATGTATTGTATTGGGTTTTTAAGTCTGGACAGTTTGGTTGTTCACTGGTATTCGAGGGTAGTTGCATTCATGTGTATAGCACTTGTTGTTGTTGCATATGCTTGTTTCCCGACCTGTTGCAGTGTAATCTTCATATGTATACTTTTGGAGCTTGCACTGATAAGTTTTACAGTGCATACATGTTATATCTTTGTTTATGCCACTCTTTTGGTTTGTGTTTCACTAGCATTATTGTAGTGGCGAGGCAGTACATGTGTGCGTGTACTGCAGCCCTAGCAGAATTGAAAGATTTAATTGATATTTCGATTGTTTGAATTGTTTCGTTGATTCAATTCAATATTTTGAAGTTGTATTTTGATTTGGTTTAATCTGATGATTTTGTTGATATCTAATTATCTTTTAGATAAGTTAGATTATGTGTTTTCTAATTATCATATTGATAATTAGATTTTTGTTGTTTACGCTGTTTTGTTGGCTTGGGTTTCGCCTTGACCTCTGCAGTTTTGATTACTGTTAGTATTCACTGTTGTGATGATTTCACATACTGTAGTGGCGAGGCAGTGCACGCGTGCGTGTACTGCAGCCACACAGAGTTTGGTTTGATTTAACCATTCTGAGTTTCTAATTATTCATTTAATAATTGGATTTTGTTGTTAATTGCTGTTTAGGCAATTCTGGAGTTTTCATATTATCTGCATCGATAATCTTTTTATTTATCTTGTTGATGGTTTGAATTTGCTGATTTGTTGTTTAACACTGTTTAGTGTTATATCTGCCGTTATCCGATTCTCTTATCGAGAAGTTGGATATACGAGATTTCTGTGACTGTCGTCTATTTGATATTTGATTATTATTGCTTCTGTGCATTAATAACTGAGTTTGAATTAGACTGACCCGTGTATTATTTTCTTTGAATTTAATACTCGGGTCAGACCCGAGTTATTTCAGGTTGTAGATATCTTGCTTTGGGTTGCTGTTTGAGCTATGAAGACTTTTCATATCTTTTGAAGTGGTCTTTGTCTTTTTGTAGTAGTCAGTGTACTGATTTAGGTTGATATGTATTCATGTATATTAGTTGATAATGTACTTGTATATATAACTTCCAGAGTCGACAGTTGTAGTTGTATCATATGTATTGTGTCAAATGTATTGTAACTGACATCAGTTATATATATATATATATGAGACTTTTGTTATCTGTGTTCCGCATTTTATTATCTGTGTTATTATTATATATATTGTCCTAAACTATTATGAACCATCGTAGTTTGTTTTATACTGGAATTGGGTATGTCGATGGGAGTAAATAAATAAGAGATGTAAAATGAAAAATATATACCACTCCTATCGAGGTAACCAATACTAGTGTAAGGCCAACTACGGATGGCCGCTCCTATCCAGCCTTATTCTTCGTAATAACAGACAGTATTTCTTTTAATACTCTTTGTTATTGTGAGCATAGAGGTGGGGCGTCACAGTTGGTATCAGAGCTTGGGGTTTATGGACATAATATAAAACATAACTTAGATGGAACATGTGTTACAACTATTTGTCGATGTTTTATTTGTGCTTTGAGTCAAAACTAAAGTTTTAAAATTATCATGAAATTTTTAAATATCTTTATTTAAAAATAAAAGTGAAACTGTGTTTTGTTGATTTGATTAAATTGTGTTCTGTTTATCAGAGTGCGCAGCGGAAATAGTGAAACTGTCTTCGCTGAGTACAACTGATAATCTTTTTGATTTAAAAATCAAAATATGAAATTGAAATAAATTTCATTTGTTGTTTACATAGATGTAGTTATTTTGTTTTTTTGATAATTTCGAATCTGAATTGAGGATTCGAAACGATTGCAGTTATGTGATTTTTGTTGAGATCTTTGCTGGTTTTCTTTTATGCTAATCATATATTGATTAGATTTAGCTGTTTTGAATTATCTTCATTGAAGATACATTCGAATGATTTCTTTGTTCATTTTGTAGTACGTGCAAATTTGAGTTGCACGTTACTGCATTTATTTTACGTTGAACCGATGTTTGGTTTGAACGTATTTTGTTGCCGTTATCTTTATAACGGGATTTTTACATCGGTGCTAAATTTTTGAAACACGATGTTTTGTGAAAATTTTAATGAATGAAAATTCACTGATGTTATATTTTGATGTGAATTATTTTGATGAGATTTTGATGTTTAAAAATTACTGTCGCTTTGGCTTCAGTAACCGTCAAATTTTAAAAGTGGATTTTCAAGCGGTTATTCCGCAATGCTGATTTTGAGATCCGTTTTTACGGTGTTTTGAGAAGTACAATTTTCTTTTCGAAATTGCTACTGATGTTGTTGCTTTAATCACGTCATTGGAAAATCGTTTTAAAATGAAATTTTTTTTATAAAAATTTTAACAGTTTGCGCTTTCAAAAGAATGAGGAAGCGACTTAAACGATTCAGCAAAATCGAGGACTATGACCCCTTTCTTTTACTGATTTGCTTAACTCCGGACTTGTCCAGTTGAGAATGTGAATTGTTATTTTTATAAAATAAATAAAATTGTTTTCAGGAATTTAACAGTTTGCGCTTTCAAAAGAATGAGGAAGCGATTTAAACGTTTCAGCAAAATCGAGGACTATGACCCCTTTCTTTTACTGATTCGCTTAATTCCGAACTTGTCCGTTTGAGAATGTAAAATGTATTTTTACAAAATACACAATTTTGCACTTTCAAGGAAACGATGAAGAGAATCAAACGATTTAGTAAAACACGTGGTATGGGACATGTGCGTTTGCTATTTCGGTTAATTCCAGACTCGTTAATTGAAATATTTGATGTTTTGATGATTCTGATGATTTGTGTGCTTTCGAGCCACTATGTTGGACCTTCGGGTCATTTGTTGGACCTTCGGGTCATTTGTTGGGCTTTCGGGCCACTCTGATGGACCTTCGGGTCAAATACCAGTACTAGACCTTCGGGTCACTCTGCGGACCTTCGGGTCATCTGATGGGCGCTAAAATTATGTTGAGTACTTGGTAGGCTTCGACCATTTGTTGATGCACGTGCGGCGAACTAAAAACTCGCCATCTGATGCGATCGATCCAACCTTTTATGTTGATTTTCTAGAGTATCTTAATTGATTTCTAGATATTTGTTGTTTCTAATTATCTGCAGGTAATTAGATATCTGATGTTATGAGATTTAATTATCGTATCGGTAATTAAATATTTACTGTTATGAGATTTAATTATCGTATCGATAATTAGATATTTGTTGTTTCTGATTATCGTTTTTGATAATCGGATATTTGTTGTTTCTGATTATCGCTTGTGATAATTAGATATTTGAGATTTGATTATCGTTTTTGATAATTAAATATTTGCTATTACGAGATTTAATTATCGTATCGATAATTAAATATTTGAGATTTGATTATCGTTTTTGATAATTGAATATTTGTTGTTTCTGATTATCGCTTGTGATAATTAGATAATTGAGATTTTATTATCGTTTTGATAATTAAATATTTGTTGATTTGAGATTTCTGATTATCATTTTTGATAATCGGATAATTGTTGTTTCTGATTATCGCTTGTGCTAATTTGATATTTGAGATTTGATTATCGTTTTTGATAATTAAATATTTGTTGATTTGAGATTTCTGATTATCATTTTTGATAATTGGATATTTGTTGATTTGAAATTTCTGATTATCGTTTTTGATAATTGGATAATCGTTGATTTGAGATTTCTGATTATCGTTTTTGATAATCAGATATTTGTTGTTTCTGATTATTGTTGTGGTAATCAGATATTTGTTGTTTTTGATTATCGTTTTTGATAATTAGATATTTGTTTTTTTGTGATTCTGATTATCATTTTTGATCATCAGATATTTGTTGTTTCTGATTATTGTTGTGGTAATCAGATATTTGTTGTTTCTGATTATCGTTTTTGATAATTAGATATTTGTTGATTTGTGATTTTGATTATCGTTTTTGATAATTAGATATTTGTTGTTTCAGATTATTGTTGTGATAATCAGATATTTGTTGTTTCTGATTATCGTTTTTTGATAATTAGATATTTGTTGATTTGTGATTCAGATTATCATTTTTGATAATTAGATATTTGTTGTTTCTGATTATTGTTGTGATAATCAGATATTTGTTGTTTCTGATTATCGTTTTTGATAATTAGATATTTGTTGATTTGTGATTCTGATTATCGTTTTTGATAATTAGATATTTGTTGTTTCTGATTATTGTTGTGATAATCAGATATTTGTTGTTTCTGATTATCGTTTTTGATAATTAGATATTTGTTGATTTGTGATTTTGATTATCGTTTTGATAATTAAATATTTGTTGATTTGAGATTTCTGACTATCGTTTTTGATAATTAGATATTTGTTGATTTGATGAATTTGATTATCGTTTTTGATAATTAGATATTTGTTGATTTGATGAATTTGATTATCGTTTTTGATAATTAAATATTTGTTGATTTGAGATTTCTGGTTATCTGATATTTTATGATTATCGTTTTGTTAATTAGATAATTGTGTTTTCTGATTATCATTTTTGATAATCGGGTATTTGCTAGTTTTGCTGATTATGAGATTTTCTAGTCTCTAATTGAGTCTAGAATATGTTGATTTTATTGAATTGCTATTTTCTATCTATCTCTGTTGATAGTTAGAGTTTGCTGATTATGAAGTTTGAGTTTTCTAGTTAATTGTTGGATAACTAGATATTTGCAGTTTTGCGATTTGTAATTTGTGTTTTCTAATTATCTCTGTTGATAATTAGATTTTGCTGTTTTCTAATTATCGTATCGTTAATTAGATATTGCTGTTTTGTAATTTCTGTATTCTAATTATCTAATTGATAATTGAATATTGCTGATGATTGCATTTATTCAGTTTTGTTGTTTTCTGATTATCTATTGATAATTGGATTCTGTTGAGAATTTGTAAATTTCTTTTATGAAATTAAAAGATTTCTTTGGTGTTTGTATTCTCGACCTTAATTTCTAGCTTAACCAGTTTATGTTAGAAAAATAATTGTTATTGACAACCTTAATTATGAAAATTGTGGGGACGCAATTTTTATAAGGAGGGGAGTCTATAACAACCCGAGATTTCGCATTAATTAATTTCGTCAATAAACGATTAATCTGTTGGTTAATTGTTGTTAAGTGTTTTAATCAGTTGTAAATTCTTTTACAATTCATTAAGGGTTTGTGGGCTTTGAATCTTGGCCCAAGTTTTGGGGTGCTGTGATAATTAAATAAGGCCGGTGCTCGTCCTTTTCCCTCCATTCAATTTTCGCTAACCCTAATTAAAACCGACGAAAGAAAAATAAAAGGCGGCTCCATCTCGTTGCTCGTTCGTTCTCTTCAAATTAGGGCTTCGAAATAAGTGGTGGCTCCATTCGTTCGTTCCCCTTGCAGCTAGAGTCTCGTTTTCGACCTCGCTCGATTCGTGGTTGACCTCAGTCTCGATCGACTTGGGGACGCCACGGCTTCAGATTCTCGATCGATGAAAGAGGTGAGTGATCTCGTCACTCACATCTAATTCAAATAGTTAAACTCGTCTGCTTATTTGTTTTCGTTGTCTTCGGCGCTGACATTGTTCGTAGTTGGTTTTAATTCTCTGTTGGCTGTCACTGTTTTGAATTGGTGATTTTGTATATGTTGGGCTTCGGCCATTTGTTTATGGTTTAAATGCCTGAGATGATTTTTGGACTTTGTCAATTCATATACATGGTGATTTCTTAGTACTCAGGGCCTTGATCGATTCCTTGGTCATCGTGTCTCTGACTTGGTTGTGAACTGCATATTATTTTGGCTTTAATTGTTTTGAGCTGTTGTTTTCATGGTCATCATTGTTCGATTTGGTTTGATGATATCGAGTTCGTCGCGACCACCACGATTTTGATTCCAGGCGACTTTGGTCACTGGAATTAATGATGTTGGTTGTACAAAAATAATAATAATTTAGATGATAATTTGTTGGGTTTTGCAATTTGCTTTCAGTGTTACACTTCATTCAATATGTACGTTCGAGTCTGCACTGATACATGATTCGTATCATGTTGCTGGGCTTAGTTTTGCATATCTGGTCCACTTGAGTTTTGATGCATTGTCTTGTTTGTATTGATCAGTTGTTAGATCACTTTGCTATTCCATGATTTTGGCATTTTGCCTTGTTCTTGATTATGATGCTAGTACTGTCCAGTTTACAGTACTATATATGTTGCATTTTTGATGTTCACATGGGTTACTGTCACTGCTTCTAGCCCCTATACATGTATACATATACGTGCCTATGTGTATATATGTGGTTGGAGTAGTAGTCTTTTGACTGAAGTTTTCGTGAGTGATTTATTCACTCACATCTAATTTAAACCCATGTTTTTGTTCGATTCGAATTTGCTAATTATTGTGTTCGACTGAGAGGAACTTGAATTCGTCTCGGCCATTCAATTTTGTTTCGATGTTGATGTTGTTCGATTTCTGTTCTAGTTGTATTTTGACTGCTGTTCGTAGTGAAGTATGGTGTTCTTGTTGCTTTACTGTTTATAATTACACTTGATATTCTCGGCCATTCGAGTATATTTTGATGATGATGATTTATCTTAGCCATTTGATTTTGTTTTAATGCTATGACGATGTTTTCTGGTCATCATTGTTTTGATACTGAACTGTATTCGGTGGACTTTGGTTATTAGTTGGCCACGGCATTGATTTTTGCTTGGCACATTGTTGACTTTTGTCACTTGAAAACTGCTGTTGAACTTGACCTCGTTCATTTACTTAACTGTGCCGATGATTGTGCTTTTGTGCCGTATTTTCTGGTTTGAGTTGTTCGACTTTGGCACTGGTTCATCATTGTTGTTGCTCTTTATTTGTCTTGTATATTTTGGTTGCCAGATCATGTGCACTGATATCTGTAGCTTGTAGTTTGGTTTTGGCCATTCTTTGTTTCAGTGCAGATTCATGTATAAGTCTGGTCATTGATGTTGTAACATTGATTCACGACTTTGGTTTTGCTTACTGATCCAGTTTCAGTTTGCATAGCTGTCACTGTTATGTTGAAGTCACCATTTTACTGATCCATTGCTTAGCTTGAAGTCTGATTATTTCTAGTTGCATTCATGTATTTCTGTGCTGTTGACATGTGCATGTTGACCTAGTTCCTGTTGGTCAACTATCTCTTTGAGTTGAGTTTGACTGCTTGAATTTATTGAGCTTGGTGTTGTATTTTCCACTGTCCATAGCATATTGGACTGTGATGTATTGTATTGGGTTTTTAAGTCTGGACAGTTTGGTTGTTCACTGGTATTCGAGGGTAGTTGCATTCATGTGTATAACACTTGTTGTTGTTGCATATGCTTGTTTCCCGACCTGTTGCAGTGTAATCTTCATATGTATACTTTTGGAGCTTGCACTGATAAGTTTTACAGTGCATACATGTTATATCTTTGTTTATGCCACTCTTTTGGTTTGTGTTTCACTAGCATTATTGTAGTGGCGAGGCAGTACACGCGTGCGTGTACTGCAGCCCTAGCAGAATTGACAGATTTAATTGATATTTCGATTGTTTGAATTGTTTCGTTGATTCAATTCAATATTTTGAAGTTGTATTTTGATTTGGTTTAATCTGATGATTTTGTTGATATCTTATTATCTTTTAGATAAGTTAGATTATGTGTTTTCTAATTATCATATTGATAATTAGTTTTTTGTTGTTTACGCTGTTTTGTTGGCTTGGGTTTCGCCTTGACCTCTGCAGTTTTGATTACTGTTAGTATTCACTGTTGTGATGATTTCACATACTGTAGTGGTGAGGCAGTGCACGCGTGCGTGTACTGCAGCCACACAGAGTTTGGTTTGATTTAACCATTCTGAGTTTCTAATTATTCATTTAATAATTGGATTTTGTTGTTAATTGCTGTTTAGGCAATTCTGGAGTTTTCATATTATCTGCATCGATAATCTTTTTATTTATCTTCTTGATGGTTTGAATTTGCTAATTTGTTGTTTAACACTGTTTAGTGTTATATCTGCCGTTATCCGATTCTCTTATCGAGAAGTTGGATATACGAGATTTCTGTGACTGTCGTCTATTTGATATTTGATTATTATTGCTTCTGTGCATTAATAACTGAGTTTGAATTAGACTGACCCGTGTATTATTTTCTTTGAATTTAATACTCGGGTCAGACCCGAGTTATTTCAGGTTGTAGATATCTTGCTTTGGGTTGCTGTTTGAGCTATGAAGACTTTTCATATCTTTTGAAGTGGTCTTTGTCTTTTTGTAGTAGTCAGTGTACTGATTTAGGTTGATATGTATTCATGTATATTAGTTGATAATGTACTTGTATATATAACTTCCAGAGTCGACAGTTGTAGTTGTATCATATGTATTGTGTCAAATGTATTGTAACTGACACCAGTTATATATATATATATGAGACTTTTGTTATCTGTGTTCCGCATTTTATTATCTGTGTTATTATTATATATATTGTCCTAAACTATTATGAACCATCGTAGTTTGTTTTATACTGGACTTGGGTATGTCGATGGGAGTAAATAAATAAGAGATGTAAAATGAAAAATATATACCACTCCTATCGAGGTAACCAATACTAGTGTAAGGCCAACTACGGATGGCCGCTCCTATCCAGCCTTATTCTTCGTAATAACAGACAGTATTTCCTTTAATACTCTTTGTTATTGTGAGCATAGAGGTGGGGCGTCACAAAGAATGTAGATAAGAAAGTTGAAGGAGCAGCCATTGGGGAAATTAAGATGAAAGTTACTTGCTACAACTGTGGCAAAGAAGGACACATGAGCAATAGGTGTCAAGTAGCTAAGAAGACCCCATTCAGTTGCTATAATTGTGGGAAAGAAGACCATATCAAAAGGAATTGCCCAGAGTTCAAGAAAGGAGCAAAGGTAGGAGCATTGGAAGGCAAAGCAAAAGCAAGTGCAGTGGGAAATTCTGGACAATTGGAAGGTATACTTCTGATTAAAAATTATCCAATCTCAGTTATATATGACACTAGGGCTACACATTCTTTAATATCACAAGACATAGTGGATAAATTGGCTCTCACATGCAATTTAGTTGAAACACCTTTGTTTATTCAGAGTCCCCTAGGTAGCTCTTGCCTGCTAGGATTAAGATGTTTGGGAGTAGAATTAAACATAGGTGGAAATATGTTTAAATCTGATTTATTTGTGTTGAAATATCCTGGAATAGGAATTATTCTAGGGGTAGATTGGTTGAGTAAGTTCAAAGAAATTTTGAATTTAGAAAATTTTACTATTTCTTTGAAAATAGAAAATGGTAAAAATATTATAGTCATGAGTGAAACAGCCAAGATAAATTGCCTTAATCAAATATGGAGCATGATTGAAAAAGAATTGACTCTAGAAGATATAGAAGTAATAAGTGAGTACCCAGATGTCTTTGGAGAGGTTGTAGGAGTTCCAGAAAATAGGCAAGTTGAATTTCAAATAAGATTAATTCCAGGAGCAAGTCCTATCATCAAGAAGCCTACCAGAATGGGTCCAAAAGAATTAGTGGAATTAAAACAGCAATTGGAGGAATTGGAGCAGAAAGGCTTCATAAGGCCTAGCAGTTCAAACTGGGGTTCTCCAGTGGTATTTGTGAAGAAGCATGATGGTACACTGAGAATGTGTATTGATTACAGAGAATTAAATAAAGTTACCATCAAGAACAAATACCCACTCCCCATAATTGATGATTTATTTGACCAATTAAATGGAGCAAAAATCTTTTCAAGGCTAGACTTAGCCTCTGGATTCCATCAGATGAAGGTTGAGGAGGAGAGTATTAAATACACTGCATTCAACACAAGGTATGGGCTATATGAATTGTTGGTAATGCCTTTTGGATTGACAAATGCACCATCTTATTTTGTAGATTTAATGAATAGGACATTTAGAGATTTTCTAGACAAATTTGTGGTTGACTTTATTGATGACATATTGGTGTATTCAAAATCAGAAGAGGAGCATGCAAAGCATTTGCATCTGGTTTTGTCAAGACTAAGAGCACATGATTTAAAGGCAAAATTTACTAAGTGCAAATTTTGGAAAAATGAAGTTAAATTCTTGGGACACATTATATCTCAACAGGGGGTTAGTGTAGACCCAAACAAAGTCATGGCAGTGCAATCATGGAGTAGACCCAAATCAGTGACTGAGGTGAGATCATTTTTAGGAATGGCAGGTTACTATAGAAGGTTTATAAAAGACTTTGCAAGGATAGCCATTCCACTGACCAAACTGACCAAAAAGGAGCAACCATATGTATGGACAGAAAAGTGTGAACAAGCTTTTGAATCATTAAAGAAAGCATTGATGGAAGCTCTAGTCTTGCAAGTTCCAGAGGGAAATGAAGGATTAGTGGTATATACAGATGCTAGTGGGTCTGGGTTAGGGGCAGTACTCATGCAACATGGTAGAGTCATAGCATATGCATCAAGGCAACTCAAGCCAAATGAAATTAGGTATGCCACACATGACTTAGAACTTGCTGCTGTAGTGTATGCATTGAAGCTATGGAGACATTACTTGTTAGGTACTAAATTTGAATTGTTTACAGACCATAAATCACTAAAGTATTTGTTTTCCCAAAAAGACTTGAACATGAGACAACATAGGTGGGTAGAATTTCTAGCTGCCTATGATCTTGATATATTATATACTCCTGGAAAAGCTAACAAAGTGGCAGATGCATTGAGTAGGCATCAAGCAAGATTGGCAAGTTTAATGATGACTGAATTTAAGGATTTAACAATCCTCAGTGAAGTAGAAATAAAGAAAGAAATTGATGCATCAGATAAGGCACACAATGACATGATTGGATATGGGAAATTAAGTCTCATCTCCTTAAGATCAACCCTGGTTGATAAAATAGGAAAAATGCAAAATTAAGATACTAATTTAAAGGAAAAGAAGGACATGATATCACAAGGTATATCAGTGGAAAATAATGAGGTAGATGATAAAGGCCACTTAAGGAATAAAGGGAAGCTCTTCATACCCAATGTGGAAGAACTGAAGCAAGAGGTTATGGATGAGCATCACAAAACAAAATACACCATACATCCAGGTGGTACAAAAATGTACCATGATCTTAAAAGGAATTATTGGTGGCCAGGAATGAAGGGAGCAGTGGCAAAATATGTAGCAAAGTGTTTAACATGCCAACAAGTCAAAGCAGATTACCAAAGACCCTCAGGCCTACTGCAACCTTTAGAAGTGCCTACCTGGAAATGGGAAAGTATTTCAATGGATTTTGTGGATGGCTTGCCAAGAATAAGAAGAGGCAATGATTGTATTTGGGTAGTGGTTGATAGGCTCACAAATACAGCACATTTTATTCCAGCGAATTCAAACAGAAATGCTCACAAGTTAGCTCAATTATTTGTGAAGGAGATAGTGAGATTACATGGTATCCCCAAGACTATCATTAGTGATAGAGACACCTTGTTTACCTCAAGGTTCTAGGGTAGCTTTCAAGAAGCCATGGGGACAGAATTAGACTTAAGCACAGCCTACCATCCACAAACAGATGGGCAAACTAAGATTGTTAACAAGATTTTAGAGGATTTACTTAGAGCATGTATACTTGACTTTGGAGGCAGCTGGGAAGATCATCTCTACTTAGCTGAATTTGCTTATAACAATAGTTACCAGTCCACTATAGGTATGGCTCCATTTGAGGCCTTGTATGGAAAGCCTTGTTTATCTCCTGCATGTTGGATGGAGGTAGGTGAAAGAGTATTGCTTGGACCAGAACATGTGAAGGAAACTTCTGCGAGAATTGAACTAGTGAGGCAAAGAATGAGAGCAACACAAGAAAGACAAAAAGCATATGCAGACAAAAGAAGAAGGCCAGTAGAGTTTGAGGTAGGAAATTATGTATTTCTCAAAGTTTCACCAATGAGAAAGATACTGAGATTTGGCAAGGCAGGAAAGTTAACACCAAGATATATAGGTCCATATGAAATTATTCAAAGAATAGGAACTTTGGCTTATAAGCTAAAATTGCCAGAGGAATTGAGTAATATACTTGATGTATTTCATGTATCTCAATTGAGAAAATGGGTGCATGATAAGGAGACCATTCTGGAATCTCCTACACATGTTGAAATTCAAGAAAATCTGGTTTATAAGAAGGAACCAGTGGGCATTGTGGCTAGAGAAGAAAAGAAATTGAAGAATAAAATAATTAAATTGGTTAAAATCCAGTGGAGTTTAGATAAAAATGATTGTACATGGGAGGCTGAAGATAGGATGAAGGATAAATATCCTAATCTATTTTCTACTTAAAGGTATGCCTAAAATTATAATAAATTTAAATATTACTTATGTGTAATTGATTGGTTTTGGATTCTTGAGTTTCTGAAATTTCTGAAAATAATAATAATAATTGTGGGACACAATTCCTTTTAGGAGGAGAGTATGTGAAGACCCAAATTATTGAGATGAAAAAAATTTTGAAAAGAAAAATGAAAATAAGTTAATAGGAAATATTTAAAGAATAGAATAGTTTGAAAATAAATATTAAGAGTAACTGAAATAATTAAATAAGAGGATAGTGATTTTTCAATGAATAAAAAGGAGAAGAAAATGATCAAATATGAGTGAGTTTTACATACACATATCTCATATATATATATATGTGTGTGTGTGTGTGTGTGTGTGTGTGTGTGTTAAATATGAGTAGCCAGAGAAATATCAAGTGATAAAATAAATCTTTCTGATAATTAAAATTGCATAAAACCAGTTTAGTATTATTTGTGCATAAATGCATTTTTAAAATAAATCAAGAGAAAAAAAATAGTTTGAAATAATAGCTAGGAATAATAATAAAAAGGGGTATGAGTGAACTATTCGGGTTTAACAAAATATACAATGAAGCTAAGTCACACAAATAAATAATGTATAGGTGAATCATGCAAATAGCATGCACACAGAAAAGCAGAGAAGCAATTGCTTTTACCTGAAATGGAAATCAAAAAGAAAATGGCATAATTAGCCATAAACATGCATACAAACTTCTCTTATTTCTGTGAGGATAAAATGGGTTTTTCCTCCATTAAAAACCCTAGTTAAATGATTTAAATCAAAGGGGAAGCAGTAGTTTTCTCTGAGGGAAAAACAGAAACATATTTTCAAAAAAAAATATAGAAGGGAAGAACTCACACTGTCTTCAAGCTTAACCATTCTCGGGGAAGAGCAGAGGAAGGTGAGTGATTAACAACCTATGAGATTTAAGGCATTAAAACCCATGTTAAGGGCAGCCATATCATATTTATAAAAATCTTAATATGTTTTTGTATAATTTTTATTCTCTGAATAAATGAATGTTGAATATGGTTGATACTTTGGTTGAGTATTTGATTGTTGTTTTGGTGTGTTATGATTGCTTAAGTTTTTGCTTTGAAATATAAAAAATTAAACAAATACTCTGATCTCAGAAGTGGATTTTATAATCCAGCTTTATATGAAGATGAACCAAATAATTTACTAAGAAATAGGGTATCAATGAAAAGAAAATGAAGTAGGCAGTATGAATAATGAGATTCATGCTTATGTCTAACTCATTCTAAAAGTGATATGAACAATGCAATATCATAGATATGTGCTGATTTGTTCAGATCACAAGCCAATATGTTTTTATGGGTTTTTCTCAAAAACTATGCCCTATGTTCACAGTAAAACTAAGTATGATATTTTGTATGATTTCACCAGATTTATGTATGGCATGAGAATATTTCTGGAAATAAATATTTATGCAAGTTTTAGAAAATATGATTGAATAAGAATGACCTTAAAATGGGATGTGATGCTTTGCAAAAATACTTTGTATGTCTGGCTGAAACTACTGAGTATACTTTCTTTGATTTATGAAAGGAAGAAAAGAAAATAAAGCATTTCTTTAGTTAATAACATTTTTCCAGAAAGAAAAATAAGCATGGCTCTAAATTATAAAATAATTTAGGAGTAGTGCCTTGATCTATTCATCATCAGGTGGATGATGGGTATGTGCATGACTTGCTTAAGTCCTGTAGGCCTCTGTGTAAAGGGTTAACAGAACTGAGCCCCTTTACAATGCACACATGGTGTTCAATGGCAGGAGTTTAGACCAAATAAAATATAAATGAGATTGAGAAATTGAGCTATGGAACTAGGAAGTTAATCCATAGGAGCAGGTGCATGTATGACTGAATGAAATGAATGGATGAATGCTTGAATGTATTATTGTTAGATAAGTTTAGAGATACACATACTCAGGTTTTGATATGAAAATGAATAGCATCAAATATATGAGCTCTCTACCTAGTCATAGTAATTTGTAAGTTATTTTTAATCCTTGATTTCACTCACACCAGAATTTATTTCTGACCCTATTTGTTGCCTCTGCAATATTTGGGGTGTCTCATTTTATTGAGGCAGTTCAAAGTATTGCTGCAGGGAAAGATGCATGAGTAGCTTGCTTGCATGGATATTGGAAGATCTTGAAGAATTTAAAGTGTCTAAGAAAAGTAGCAGTATTATTGTAATGAATAAGTTAGGCAAAACTTTATTATGTTTTAAGTATTTCCAGAATTGAAATTTGCTTGTTTCTTTCAAAGGACATGTAAAAACTTAAGTATTATATGTGTGTTTATGAGTTACTGATTTAAGCAACTAATCTTGATGTTCTCTGGTGAATTATGATGAAGGAAATTATGTCATGTAATCTGATATGTGGACATACTTTCTTTGGCAATATTTGATAAGTTTTTAATTACGAGGTTGAAGCAGTTTTTGGAAAAGCATGTAATAAAATTGTTAAGTGATAAGTTGAACCTGGTCTTGGCTAACCAGTAAGGCTAGACCATGCCTTATAATTGATATAAGACCATGGAAAAAGCTTGAAGCCTTAGCCTGCAAATCCTACTTGAATATCTGATTTCCAGTGGAAATTTGTATTGCATTGTATAGTAAGATGAGGTGCATACTATATACTTATAATCTTCACTGCAACCACATTGAACTGCACCTAGTTGTCTACTTATTTGATTTAAGTCTGGTTGCATTTTGGGTATAGACAAATCAGTTGTAGTATGCATTATCATGTAGTCTTATTTAGGTATTTAGCATGTCAATTATTCCACTGTTTATTGATCACAATCTTTTGTTCCACTATTTGGGAATTCATCAGTAGACTTCATTATAAGTTCAACTGAAAGTTTGGCATTGGTCTGATTTGTTGACATTGCCTTAATCATAATGTCTTCATGCATATGCTAAGTCTCCATTTGGCATGTTAGTTTGAGTTAGCATTCTGGTTTGATTGTATTGTTTTCCTCTGCTTGGCTTCAATCTAGTTTATCACCTTATTATTCATATGATCATTATATATTTAATAAACCAGAAAAGGAGTATTTTATCTGACATAAAATTGTTGAGTTTCATGGTGAGAATCCCGGGCTAAACAAAGATGTATGAGATGTTTTAAACACCCTTTATTTAATCAAAAACAATAAGTATCAAATTACAAAATCCCAGAAATCAAATGTATGGCTTGTAAATCCAGAAATCAATTAATTTGAGAAGTAAAACAAGAAAATAATAAGTGGTAATATTTGAACTAAATATTAATCAAGCTTGAGTTCAAAAGAAGAAGATTAAAAAGTGGAAATGGCTATGTGACACAATCTCTCAAATATGAGAAATACAGTGTGATTGAATTTCTTTGCTAATTTAATTACTCTGATAAGCAAGGAAACATTTATATATCTTCATATATATAAATGGTATGATTTGATTTATATACTAATATTTTTATATTGGTAAAATTCTGGATCTTGGGAAATTAAATTAAGAGAAGTGATCCATTGTTATATATATATTAAAAAAAACTCATCTGAAAATCATTAAAAATAAATGTAAAAGGAAGTGGGTCACTTCACCACCTGTATCGCCATTAGAGCTGCAGCACAAGCAGCAGGGGATAGCACAAGGCACCGAGGGATATATATGTCCCGAGCTTGCTGCTATCTGTCAAGTTCAGACAAAGCCCCGAGAGATTAGGACGGAGTAGCAGTGCCAAGGGCGCAAGATTAGATGCATAGCCGCCATGCTACGACCGTTTCGCGGTCGCGACAAAGGCTCAAGCTCTAGAGGCAGAGCAAGACCTTCTCATAGTTCTTAGGCGGTGTTTTTATTTAGCGTTATTGTATATTTTATTTCTAGCATTCTTTCTTTTCTTTTGAGTTGTTGGGTTGTAAAACTGTTAGTTATATCTTATAAAAGGCATGCACGATATTATGAGTTTCTATTCATTTCTATATTATTATTTCTAGATATGCCAATCGCTCATATATGTATGCATAGTAGAGAAACAATATAAATATGGAATCTCATAAAGACACTTAACTAACAGTAAATGCAATATAAGACTGGAAGCATAGAATTTTTGAGAATTTTAGTGAAGGACATAACAAAGTTGTTTCGATATCACAGGTCGTTGCTCATGTTCCTTAAAAGCTAAAAAATTTGAATAATAGACGTGTTGCCATTTTTAAATAAAATGTCAAAATTTTGGGTAAAGGTTAGTTGTAGAATTTTGGAATTTGGTTTATGCGTTTAGCGCATAACCGACTTCCAACTATGTTGAAATTTGGCTTGATTTATCAAAAATTTTAAGAAGGAAAATATTTTGGAAATTTTCCCCCTAATTTGAAAAGTTTCCTTTTGAATTTTTTTTTGTGTTTTAGTTATTTTTGACTCTTAAATTATTTTTAAAGTTTTTGTTCAAAATTTTATTTCAAGGGAAAGTGTGAGTCCAAATATTTTGGGATTTTATTTTCCATATAACGTACAAATTTGAAAAATGAAAAATATTTTTGTAAAAACTTTGATTTTGAAGGCCATACATTGGCGTAGGGAAGGCAAATAGGGTTAGAATTTGCGAATTTAGTGGTGCATTAGGGTCGACAATGCGATAAATGCAAGCGATATCAAGGGAAAAGCTGTTTTAGCCTTGGAATTTCTATTTCCATACCTTGTCGACGGCGCGCGCAAATCTATTATTAGACTTAATTCCATTTTAGAGCTTGATAGTAAGCCTCCTTATGCGTTTTGTGTATGGAACATTTGGAGTAAATCTAGAGCAGCGAAGAAATTTCCACTGTACTATGGGAATAGGAAGATTATTGTGTGGTAAGAATGTTAAATTCTTCGCCTAAATTCCTTTTTTGGCGTAGGAGTAAAGTTTAGGAAGTGATTTTTCGATGTGTTAGATTATTGGATGATAGGAAGTAGATGCAAAATTGGTTGCTACTTACTTCTATTTGTAGGAGTATGGGGGTTTTGGTTGAAAATATTTCTCAAAAAGCTGCATACATGTAGAACTGCCAGTATATATGTAGGTTGTTTGCATCATATTTTTCAAAAGTGTTTTCAAAATAAATGCATTCATATAGGAGGATCCGATTTAGAATTATTCTACATACATATTTTCTATATGGTGATACAGTTACACACTATGCACTTATGCACGTTTGGTTGCAAAATTGGTTGTATATTCATTGGTTGTGTAGTTTAGGATAACTAGGAGCCAAAACCATGATTTAATCATTGGTGAAATTTTGAGGATGAAATTCTTTTTAAGGGGGAAGAATGTAACACCCCGTAATTTGGCACTAGTTGTTTAATTAGTTACTTAGTTAATTAATTTGGCTTTGAAAATAAAAGTACAAACGATGGAATTTGACCATGAAACTTGCACCATTGTGTTCGTGGTGAAATTCCGAGCAACTTTCATATTTGGAGTTTTGCGATCAGAGTCCAAACGAAAAAGTTATGGATGAAAAACGAATTCGAAAAAAAAGAAAAAGAAATAATTAACGTTTTTATATTAATTACCCGAGCCCACAGGCCGACCCATTATTGGGGACGGTCGACCCCCAACGGTCGACCAATCACCCAAGACGGCCAACCGGTGGCGACCTGGCGGCTCTAGTAAACCTAAGCCGTAACGGCCCGGATTTAATATATTTTGGCTTAACGGTTCTGGTTTATTCCAATGCCTATAAATTTAGGCCTAGCTCTCCCTTCTCTTCTCATATTTTCCTTAAAGCAGTAGCGAAGCTCTGCCATTTCTCCTTCTCCACTTTCTTTCTAAATTATAAAGATAAGATATTAGTATCTAATTTATACAAATCGGAGAAGAGTAGAAATCTAATAAAAAGGAGATGAGAAGAGAATCAACCATATGCGTATTTGAGGTAATTTATATATATATTTGTATCTATTTTTTATCCCTATCCCAAATCTCTTCTCTTCTAAATAAGGATGTCTCTAAAATGGGTTTACTTCAGTGTTGAGGTCTTAAGTGGCTAAAGAGTCCGCTTCCCTACCGACAGAAGTAACCTAATGAGATGCCATATTTATAATTAAAGAGTGAGAGTGGATATCTTGGGAAGGGTTCGCTTCAGGTTTGGGATTTTAAATGACCGTAGGGTCCTCCTCTTTCCTATAAAAGAAGTATTAAGTAGTCCAATGAGATTTCCAAGCAATGACAACCAGATAGTACCATTGAGGAGCATGCTTCTGGAAGTATGTTTTAAACGACGGGGTCTACCTATTTTCCACTATGAAGTGTTAAGTGGCTTGGGTACAGTCACTTATATTGCTAAAGCCGTAACAAAAGTAGTACCATTTGGGGGCACACCTTAGGGATAGGTCTTGAATGATGACGTCTACCTTAGTTAAGGTCTTAAATGACCAAAGTCTGCCAATTTTCTAATAAAAGGTATTAAGTGGCTTGGGTACTAACTACGATTTTATCGACAATAGATGCGATAATAATTGGACATTCAATGTCAAAAGCCTTAAATAGTGGTTAGAGGTCTTGTAGCTAGGACCCACTGACCATCGACAACATTGATATGAAACCACATTGGAAATAGGTTTTAAATGACAGGATCTACCTCAATTAAGGTCGTAAATGACAGAGTCTGACTATTTTTCTTTTTAAAAGTATTATAGAAGCTCGCTTCATATTTTGAAGTATTTAGTGGCTAATGGATTTGGAAGTATTAGGTGGTTGATATGGCTTCGTTAGTATTTAGTATCTGGGAAAAGGATAAGCAAGTAATCGTGTGTGCAATGCAAGGTTAGATTAGAATTGCTAACTTAATGGACATAACAATTAAATGGAAAATTATCGATATAAGTTTATGTTATGGACAGTTTATATTTTTCCAATCACCAGAACGTTGTTATCTTGTTATTTTTTCCGCTGTGAGTTTAGATTTATATCAATCTATGATAATACTCATGCTTATTTACATGTAATAAATCTCACGATCTGTGCTTTGATGGACTTGGATTTCGATTTTTTTCGAAATATGGTCCCATTAAGGTGCAGGTTATTCCATTTGTGCACCTCCGACCGCCTAGCTATCGCCGACCCCCCATCCCTCAACTAACCCACTTTACCTCCGTCATCGATTGGAGCCAACCCCAATGTGCTTAGGGGCACTAATCACTGTAAACTGCTGCCTAAAATTCTGCCCACCATCAACTTCAAAGGCCAGTATTGGCCGCTACGGAAATCCTTTCGTGAAATTCGACCCGCCATTGTCTTCCTCTTTCCAGGAGCTGCATCAATATCATCAATTGGTGCACCAATCAAAAACCCCTAAATCAAAACCTTAGTTCATCGATGGTGATTTTGATTGTGATTTCTTGATGATATGAGCACTTTCAGAAAAAAAAGCACTTGCCATTGATTCGGCTCATCGACATGATCGATTTGATATATAATCTGAAGGGTACTAGACACTTTGAGTTTTGAAGCAATTTTGTATTACAGAAGATTATCTGCCGTAAGAGACAGATTAATAATGAATTTCGAGATTAATGAAGAAAATTGAATATGGTGATGACGGCTAGGGTTCCATAGCTCTGTTTGAATAGTCGTTTGGCTATGGTATGATTTGTGTACCCAGTTTGGTCTAAAATAGTTACGTATGTCGTTTATTACTGTAAAATCTCATTCTCCCAAACCGCGACTTCAAATTTAACAAATTTATAGTCAAAACTACTCAGCTCGGAAAAACCTATGCAATGGCTATAAATACAATTCCCAAATTTCCATTTAATTAAAAAACCAATTTAGTTAATTTAATATTAACCGTGTTAAATTTGTGGGTCGTCACTGAAAACTCATATTTATAGCAAAAATTCGAGTATTTTGGGTCTAGAGAAATTCTAGGTCCAAAAATACAAATTTCGGTCAACGTGTCCAAAGCTTAACATATTACATATAAAATTCAATTCTCGAATATTCTGAACACGGTGGAAATATCAAATTTTCCAAAAATACAACACTTCTCAAACTTGTCCTTTATTATCAATTAAATTTAAACAGCTATTTATAATTCTTTGGTATTTTCCTGTAAATGAAGAATCTAACTCAAAAATCGATGTTTAATCTCACTTTATCCAAAATCGTTCATTTTGCATTATCAACCCACTTTGATTTCCATGCTATTTCGACTACGTTCATTTGAACTATTTTTCAAAATAATGTTTCCATTTTGATAGAAACCGTATCATATAACTAGGTACAGTTTATTCTCATGTCATCAACTTTTAAAGACTTACATGCTTGGATCTTAGAAATTCTTATTTCAACATCAAATGTAACTAAGTTCCTTAAAGTTTCCTCAAAGGGTTTAAGGATATTTTTTATATTATTGAAGCATACTTCTTATGGATTGGACTAATGGCTTTATACTATAAAATTGACGTCGTTTATGGTGCAATGATATGCAATATGATGATCAATACCTTTGGACAATACCAATGAGTATCCTCAAATATTTATACCTAGTTAAAGAATATAATTATTCGATACATCATTTTCATCGTCATCATCCACCCATTTACATGGCTCCCATTTAAGCGGAGCCTGGGATAGGTAAGTTGTACGAAATCTTACCCTCAAAATTGTAGAGACTGTTCCCAAAAATGGGGTTAGTAAATAAACCACCCACGAAAGCAAAACCCAATGATGCTTGAACAAAACTCACGGTAAGCTTCCATATTCAGAGAAAATTATGTCAATATAACATGTATTTTACTACATACTTATGAACTAAGCTGACTTATATATATTAGATTTCAATCACCAATACAAAATAATTCAACTCCTTTTATTTTTTAATCACATTATTTTGGCATTCGAATTCATATTCTTCGTGCATTGCAATAAATTAGCACAACATTATTTTCTACTCAGAAGACGCTTTACTCGTTATTTTAAACAAATTTAAAACTTCCTCCATTCTTTCTTGATCAAAAATGATTTCCGACTTTATATGTCATAGGTGTATAATTAACCATTGGGATTTACGGTAATATATTTAAAGTATAATGTCTAGGGATGATGACGGTGTCACATACTTTTATACACACACACAACATTGATATAAACAAATAATAATCTTTTTATTTAGCTACTAATTTTGTTTGTTAATACACACACCGAATTTTAAATTATTTTGACTTTTCAAAAATTTTAAAAAAATTTAAGAATTTCGTGAGCTAAAAAAATTATAAGTTATAAATCGTGCACATATATACACAACTTTATTTTTAGAACCTGAAAAGAAATTAATTTTTTATTTGAAATAAATAATGAAATTATTTAAAAAATTAAATGTCATGAGAAATAATTTCAAATAATTTGATTTAAAACATTTATACAAACATACATACATACATATATATAATTGAAATCCATACAAAAATAACTTTTTTAATCTAAATTAAATTTACATGTATATATATTTATATATTATATTATTAAATTTATTCATATATTATTATAATTATTAAAAATTTAATTTAATTTTTCAAAATAAATTTGTGACCAAATACAAATTATGAGAGATATACACGCACATATACACATATGAACTAATTGTTAAATTGAATTTACCTTATTGAGATCCTGTCGATTGTCGACACCTACGGTATCAGTGATTTCCTTCTTCGAACTTTTAGTCCTTTGTCCTTGACCATGGGATGAAACTCTGTCTACAAGCCATAACCAAATTTCTATCATTTGGAGGCTAAGGTTGCTCAGTCTATGGAGAGCATGCATGATGGGTGTGGCTACTTATAACCAATCAGAAGACAAATACCTTGCACTCTCTGGAGACCAAGTCTCTGTTGGAACACATGCATTAGTAGCAAGACTAAAAGGAGGAATTTCAAAAAAAAATCCTTTTATTAATATGCACAAGATCATATTGTGTTTACATGAATAACATTTTATGCTAAATCATATTTAGTATTGATCAATATAAGATTTTTGAGGTTTAGTTGATTTATGTATTAAATCTTTTATGTTTTTCTATTGTAATATTTATACAGTTTTTTAATTTTATAATTTTTTTTAATTCAAGACAAGCCAGTTTTTAAAGTGATCCATCCACTTTTGTATAATAAATAGAAAGGCTAAGAACCTCAAAAACTTCGGCACATACGCCTATTCAAGCAAAATTACCCATACAATATTGCATATAGCAATCACTCACAACTCACAAGAGCTCGATCACTAATAATTACAATAAACTTTCTCAAAATTAAAGGAATCCAATGCTAATGCTACCGACCAGACAAAGCACCAAGACAAAGATAAGTCCACGATGCAGATATCCAAGGACTGAGACAAAACAAGCTAGCAGCCAGACTGAATGCAGTCTACAACAATTTCCAAATAGTGGCAAAAACCAAAGCTAATTCACAAAAACTATGCTACAAAAGCTTGACCAAAATGGCAATAAAGAAAGACTACTGAAAACAAAAGCACAAACCATAGACAGATCGGAATATGACCAAAGTTCTCCACTTAACACCATCAACAACCAGTTAAGAGGCACATCATCAACATCAAACAAACAAATAGAGCTACAAGAAGCAGTAACCACACATTAAATCGATGGAGATGAAAAATAGGGAATCTTCTGGATGAAGAGAGCATAGCCCAGACTGCATACCATTGCACATGAATGATAACAAAACTCTACAACAAAAGTAGAGAAACAAAAGCCTACTATAAGATCCAAGAATCTGCTCGAGCCAAGAACACTTCCATAATAGAGTAGCGAACATAACATCAACCTTCAAAAATTCCACACAACACCACCAACAACCACTAGAATTGGACTACCACTGTTCTGGGGCCTAAAATAAAGCAACACCAAAAAACCCAAGGTAAACAGTAAATATCATGATTCATAATACAAACATTATAACTGCATTAAATATTGTGATTTAACCTATGGAAAACATGATAAAGATATACACATAATTAACCATTGTGACTTATGGTTAAAGAATATGATTAATGTCATGAGTGAATAATGATGTCACATTCATACACATATACACACATGCATTAATATAAACAAGTGATAAATAGTTATTATATTCTTTTATTCAACCATTAATTTTATTTATCAATATTATATAAATATATAACATTATGTTATTTAAATTCAAATACACACACATATTATTTTGTGTGTATATATTATAATCAGTATATCTATAAACATATATGTTTAAAATATATTATTTAAAATTAAACCATTTATATAAAAATGATTTATTATATATAGTTATTAATTTTAAATGTATACTTACAATTCAAGTTTTTAATAAATTTGATGTTTTCAAAATTTAAAATTGTTTTTGGTTTATAATTTTATTACCGTGAGCAAAGAATTTCAAAATAAATATATATATGTTATACGTAATATATTCAAAATTCAAAATTCAATTCTATTTGACTTTTCCAAAATCTTAAAAAAAAATTACTAGAATGCCATAAGAAAATAAAAACCATACACTTTTTTTTGCTTTTAAAACTTGGTTCTTTATTGATTTCCAAATAGGAAAATCAATAGTACGATACACTAATACATTAGGCCCACACTCAAAATTAATCATATACATGCATACAAATTTGAAAAAAAACATTACTTGAATTGCACATTTCGTATAAAAGCCTACTTTCAATATGAGCCATCATAGATCCATTCTCCATCTTGGCCTTCAATTTTCACTTTAATTACTTTCCCAAATTTCTTAAAAACAACCACCTTATATAAAATAAATCATTTATGACCTAGGATCATATCGGTTTATTATCATCCATCGCGTATCTACAATATGTGATTGCAAGGCAACCACAATCATGTGACATTTCTTGCCAAATCGCGCACATGATGTTAAAAATAGCTAGTGTCATTCGAAAATTGCATGTACATGATTTCAATACCAGAATCCCATAACTGCTACTTTCTCCATAACGTAAATCTCCATCTACCATTGCCCCACACCATATTGACTGTCCAATGTTCCTCGTGAATTTCTCCTATTTGATAACCTTATACACACACTCTAAATTTCCAAGAAAAAATATGTTTTTGATTTTTTAAAACCGAGAGCAAGTTTTTTTAATTTTAAAACTGTAAAAACAATTTAAATGACTTGAATTATATATATATATATACATATATATATATATATATCCATGAAGAATTTTTTTATAAATGAGAACTGAATATATATATATATATATATATATATATAATTAAATGTTTTTCATATTTATTTTAATAAATTAAATTTTAATTCTTGAATATTTTTTAAAATTTATGGCTGAGTAAATATAATTGGACAAACGTATACATATTCAAATGAATTAATCACAAAAGGAGAATTTTACCATATCATGATCCTATCGATCGCCAAACACCTTGGTTGCGAGTTGTTTCCTTCTCTGAACTTTAAGTCCTTTCACCTTAAACCTGTGCAGTTAAAGCACTCGGCAGATTCAATGCGGTGGAGGTGCAAAAAGTCATAGCGGGGATGCAGCGAGGATATAGCAAGATATAGCGGATGACTCTAAAATAGCATATAAAACTCGTACTTAATGTTTTTACAAATATATAAATGGTAATTATATGAAAAATTAACATTCAACTGAATTGTAATTGATGCATAAATAATTTTAATAGAAACATGTGCGAATATACTATAAATAAATGTAAAACTGTTATATAACATAATTGAATTTAGTAGAATATTAGAGTATTTTCATTTCTGAAAATATATTAAAAATTCAATTAAATAAATTAATTTCATAATTTTTATAATGTACAAATTTCATTTTTCAATTCATTTCTTTTAAAGAAGATATAGCGGAAATAGCGGAATATAGCGGGAATAACGGGATATAGCGGGGCTTAAAGCGAAAAGGCTATATTTGGGGCTATATGGAAAAATCGTAGCGGTAAAAATCCGCTATGAGATATAGCAGGGTTATAGCGAGGTAATAGCGGGGCATTAACTGCACAGCCTTAAACACAAGTTGCAACTTCATCTACAAGGCATTACCAATGTCCACCAATAGAGGCTAGGGTTAAGGTTTGTTTTAATGTAAACTTGCCCACACCCATGGATGTTCAGGCTTCCAGACTTCAGGCCTAACTGATTTAAGCTCGTTCTTCAATTAATTCAATATATAACGTTTATACATCAATTTAGTCAAGTTTTAGGCTTTAAATAAATAATTAAAAGACCATGGTTAATTAATACAAAATTTTTATTAATTTTATTAATTTATAACATTTATAAATTAGTTGTACATTGGTCGAACTCAGAAATTAACTAATAACATGGTTGTGTTCACTCTCTGGTGTGAACTCGGTCCTTAATTAATATTTAAACAATTTAAATACTGAAACATGTATGGACTTTGCTAAATTACAGTATTGGGCAGATGTTTAATCGTTTATTAATCATTTAGGTAATATCCAATTTCTAGTATTTATTAAGTTGCACCTAGTAATGATATTTTGTGCACATTTTCTTTTCATCAACATTATATCACTAAGATATATAGAGTTTGGTCTAAGGTCAAAATCTTTATTAATATCTATAGTTAATTGCATAGATTACATTAAAGTCCTTGATTCAATTCGATAACATTTATCAATTAACTGATTTACTCTGACTAGATATTTTGACTTTAAGTTGACTACCAGTTAGTGATATTAACCTTCTACAATGAAGGAGATGAATCATCTTTTAAATAATGTTTCACTTCAAATAGTTCAACATATATTCAATTTTAGCCATAAATGGTTGTTATAACATATGCTTGACCATAATCAAAGTGTAGCCAAGCTACTTAAGATCGATAATACCTTCAAGTCTAAAGACTATTGCCCGTCTTTAACATGAGATCTCCTATTTTGATTTAGTTGTATTAACCTATAGACACTCTCATCGAATCATTCTACAATTGTTTCGAGCAACCAAAATACCTAACCCCTTTGTGCCCTTGACGTTCATGAGTAATTTACCGTCCATCGTATGGAGAGCATTACTTACACTAGCCTCAATGAACATATCGATATCCTTTTCTTGATATATCTTGCAAGGAACATTTAAGATGTAAGTATTTAGATATCGATTCAATACTCAAGATTGTGAACACATTCACTACTACAATCGATAAAATCTTTCTCCTAAGGATTTTCTACTTACGTACATTTAACGTATTTATTTCATTATTTACATATCTATATTACAACATAAATAAAATAAAATAAAATAAGACCAAAAAACATACTTTATTTTGAATAATATTATTTACAGAGTTAAATTATATAACTATTTACATAATTTCCTTTATGGCACACCCTTAACATCATTGGTCTCTAACTCCTCCTCTCCTTTGATTTAGCCATCCCCTAGTCTTGGCATTCCATACATCGGGCCTAATTAATTAACAATTAAATTAACCTTTTAATTAATTTAATAAGCCTGTACCTTAATCAAATCGATATATAACAGTTATACATCATTTTTATTTTGAGGCTTTAAATAAATAATTAAAATGCCATAAAATTCAATATAACAATTGTATTAATTTTATTGATAATTTATAACATGCGTAAATTAATTTTGAACTAGTCGAACTTAGAAATTAAATGACACGGCTATATTGACTCTCTGGTGTAAACTCGGTCCTTGGTCAAAAACAATTTAAATACTAAAGCTAGTACAGACTTTGCTAAATCTGGTACAAGTTCAGTCGCTTATAGATCATTTAAATGTAATCCAATTTCTAATCTTTATTAAGCTACACCTTATAATGATATTTTGTACACATTTTCCTTTTGTAATCACTATATCACTAAGATATCTAGAGTTTGGTCAATATTGATATCGTAGTTATTTGCATAGACCACCATAAAGTCCTTGGTTCAATCCAATAATATTTATTGATTAATCGATTTACTCTGATCAGAGATTTTGACTTTAAATTGATTACCAATTATGGTGCTACTAACCTTCCATAACGAAGGAGTTGAATCCTCTCGTAAGTAGTGTTTCACTTCAAGTAGTTCAAAGCATACCCAACTATAGTTGTAATATGATTGCTATGCCATGTGATTGATCAAAGTCAAAGCACAGCCTGGCTACTTAAGATTCACAGTACCTTCAAGTCTGAAGATTACTACAAGTCATTACAATGAAATCTTCAATTTCTACTTATTTGAACTAACCTATAGAAGACTCTCATTAAGTCATTTTGTGATTGTTCCAAACAACCACAAGTACGTAACATTTGGTTCCCTCAATGATCATAAGTAAGTCACCAATTATCGTACAAAGAGCACTACGTACACTAGTATCAATGGATATATAGATATTCCTTTCTTGAGTCATCTTGACTAGCAATATTTAAGCAGTAGGTATTTAAATATCAATTCAATACTCATGGTTATAAACACATCCATAACTATAATCAATAAATTACTTCTCCTAAGGATTTTCTATTTATACATATTAAATGTATTAGTTTCATTACTTATATATCTATATAACAACATATATAAAAGAAAATAAAACCAAAGTATACTTTATTCAAATAGGATTATTACAAAGTTAAGTTACATAAATATTTACATAATTGCCCCTAGGGCGCATCCTTAACTCTACTAATCTCTCACTTGCGCTTGGGGTCAATTATGGAGTTGCATGCCCATGCTTTCGATCAATCTACCTAATTAGATTGATAAAGAGCCTTAGTGAATGGATCTACAATGTTATCTGAGTACCTACTCTCTTAATTACGATCTCTATGTCACTAATAAACTACCTTACCATATGGAACTTGCGAAGGATCTGTCTCGACTTCTTGTGAGCTCATGGTACTTTGGTAATATGTATTACCTCATTATTGTCACAACGCATCATCATTGAATCTTTAATGCTTGTGATCACTCCTAGCTCCTTGATGAATTTTTTGCATCCACACTTCTTCTTTTATGGTATTGTTCAAGGTGATGTACTCAGCCCCCATGGTTAAATCGGCTACAACTTCTTATTTCGAACCTTTTTTAACTAACATCCCCTGCATTAAGGGTAAATACGAAACCTAAGGTTGATTTGCTATCGTCGACATCACTTTGAAAGCTCAAGTCTAAGTACCACTTTATAAGGAGTTCATTCTTTCCATATAGAAGAGACAAATCCTTAGTTTTCTCAAACATTTAATGATGACCTTAACTACCCTCCAATGATTTTCATCTGAATTCGATTAATATTGGCTAACTACTGCTAGCGCTAAAGCGATATCTGTCCTAATACATAGCATATCATACATGGTAAATCCTATTGCCGACGCATAAGGAAACCTACTCATACACTATCTTTCCTCATTTGTAGATGGGGAGTCCTTCTTAGAAAGGACAATTCCATGTTGCACTAGAACATTTTCACACTTGGAACTTTTCATACTAAACTTTCTTAGCATAGTATTTATGTACATAAATTGGGACAATCCCAATATCTTTTTAGATCTATCTTTGTACATCTTTATATCAAGTATAAATTCCCCTTATAAATCCTTCAACAAAAAATAATGGACAACCAAACATTCACAGATTGTAACATTGGTACACCATTATTGTCATTAGTAAATCATCAACATATAAACTAAGAACGTTATAACACCATTCTGTACTTTCCAATGTATACACGCTTCCTTTGTGTTAATTGAAACCAAACCGTTTAATAATTTTTTTAAATATTTGTTCCAACTCCAAGGTGCTTGGTTAAGACCAAAATTGATCATTATAGTCTACATGATTTATTATCACTCCCATTGGCCCCAAAACCCTATAGCTGTGACTATAAATGCTCTCTTCTAAACCAACATTTATAAATTTTGTTTTAACATCGATATACGATCGTTCGTAGTCATAATAATCCTCGATTGTAAGTAGAATCTAAATGGATTTAAGCATGATAAATGGTAAAAATAATTTTTCATTATCAACACCTTGAATTTATCGGAAACCTTTCGCTACTTACCTTACATTATAGGTCTCTACCTTTCCATCTGCGATCTTTTTCTTAAAGATCCACTTGATGCCGATGGGTTTCACCCCTTTAGGTATAAACCCTTATGTAACATCCCTACTTGAAGTTAAAATAAGATAAATAATTTAAAATAGATTTTTGGAAGTTTAATTGGATGGTTGAGTTAACAAATATTTAAATGAACATTTTGGAATTTTGGAATTGTTTTAAGAAATAAAACAATTATTTTAAAAAAATTAATGTCGAAAGGCGATATTTTGGACATTTGAAAATTTATTTCAGCTAAGTATAAATTTTTTAATTTTTTTGTAAAAACTCGAACAAGTTTCAAAGTAGTAGCATGACTTATTCGGGATTGAAAAGGATCCTAGTATTGAAAAATAAATGAAATAAAAATTTGTTTATGTGGGCATATAGGACAAAAGCCTATTTTTAGTAAAGCTTATCCTATTTTACTATTATTCTATTTTTAACACATCCTACTTTTAACTTATGCCTAAAACCTATCCACCCTATCCTTGCTTACATCCTAAGCTAAGCAACCAAGCCTACAAAGGTTCACTTTTACTTCATCCACAAACTAAAGCTAGAAACCAAACACCATACATCTTCATCTTCAAGGCAACTAGGGTTTTCATTTTCTTCATCAAATTAAAATATTTCAAGCTTAGAAGTGAGTATAATATTACTAATTGACTTCTAAAACTATTTGAATGGTTTGAAGTGCTATTATGATGATGAAATGCATATGAAAGTGTGTTATTATTGTACGAAATGATCAAGTTATTGACTTGAATAGTTGTTGCTTGATGTAGTGATGTTTTCATGAAATTTTTTTTACTATATGTAAGGATCTGAAATCATGTAATAATTGTAGTAAAGAGCACATGCGAAGTCAAGTCTTTTAAGGCCAAAAATAGCTAGATATAGTCGTAGTTCGATAGTCGTGGCAAGCAAAAACCTGAAGCTTGCTACTTTTAATCGATCTTATTAGTCGACAAACCCTGTCCTGAACAGTCGACTAGTCAGATAAAACTTGGGCGGTAAGCTTGATTTTTTTTTATTTTTTATTTTAAGGATGTTTTCGGCTAATATTTGACTTCTAAAATTTATTAAAAGCATAATTAAAGTTCTTATGATATTTTAAAATTTTAATTTGAATTTTTTTAAAATTATTTTAGAGTTTTGGAGTTTATTTATGAAGAGAGTATAGTTTTAAATATTTTCTTTAAAATAGAAATTGCAAAGTACTTTGCTACTAAACTGAATGTTTTATGATCTGAAATCTATAACAAGTAATCATAAATAATTTTTAAACCAACATTCTATTAAATGAATGTTAATTGATGCATACATACATATATATAAGTTATATTATATATTATTGTATACGCATATAATATTTTCCTAAGTGAGATTATAGGTGTAAATTGATATTTGAAATGAAATTAAATTATGAATGTATTTGCTAATATGAAATTACTTTGTATAACCTTGGCTTTTCTGAATGTACATGCTACAAAATGATTTATGTGTTAACGATTGAAATAGTAAATTAGTTATATTGCAAGTACACTCAAGTAATAACTATATCCCATTTATAGCTATTAAATGAACATTTGACTTTATCGTGCTTATATTTGCCAAGTTATGATGTAAATTTAAGAACGAAATAAATTACATGTACTTGACATTAAATTATTGAAAAATGGGATATAAAGTCATTTGGGAATAATTAAAGTTAGAAAATTCAAAGTTTTTGAAAAGTAATAAATCTAACATTATAAGAGAACAGTACGAGGTTTTGACTATTTGATGCTAGTAACCATCCTGATGGACTAATACAAGGGTCACAACCCAAATCATGATAAGCTTGTCTAGCATCACTATATCTAGACGGTCTATTGCATGGGCATATGATGGTAATGAAGATTTTGGGAGGCATAGTGCAAATGGGTGAAGTATTGACACATAATGGAGACTTAAAGTGGACTATAACACAACAAAGATTGTAATGCCTTCAGAAGCCAGAGGGGTAGGTGCAACTAAGGGATTGTGTGAAGTGCCTAACTGATCTAGAGTATACAAGTGAAAATACCATGATAGCCTATTGAAGCAGATAGTCTAGTAAAGGGCGATTCCATAAGGGATTACCAATGTATTTTCCTATGGGGAACTCAAAAAAGAGAGTATAAAACAAGACTCTCCTAAGAAAAAGTAGAAAATGGGGACCTTGTAAAATGAATGATTTGAAAAGATGATTTGTATTTATACAGCAGAAAACAACTTATATAATACTGATAGGATGTGATATCCCACTTGACTAGATTTGCAGTTATAAGTCACGCTAAATAGAGTAGTGACACGTGTGTTATCACTGATTTGTAAAATGTATTATGGGCTAGATTTGGTATAGTGTGAGTGACATTTGTGTGTTTAAAAATGTTACCTTCATTCCCAACACTGCAAATTTATTCCTTATGATTTGGTTATACTCCTGACTCAAGATTTTCTTTTATGATATCTCCTCAGGTCAGACTGAAGAGTTTTTCAAGGTGATCTTGCTTTCCCATTTTATCATATGAAAGCAAGATGGTGAATAGTGTATATAAGTTTATTGTTACCATAGACTTGAAGTACCAGGGACGTACCATGGAGATCATTTAATCATTTGGGAAGATTACATTTCAAAGATATACTTATATGAGGTAGATATATCTTAGTATGTCTAGTTGTATGGTCAAGTGTATAGTACTAATTAGTTGAATGTCATTAATTTGGGCAAATTTTGTCTGTATATACTCGACCAGGTTGTTGATGATTGTATATATGATGTATTTTGGTCAATGTTCAGTTGTACGATATATTTTGCTATGTATATATTTATTATTTGTGATAAGATCCGTGTCATTTATTTATTTATTCCTGATATGTGATTTATACAATAGCTCAATCCTATCAAATCATATATGTTGCTTTGTGTCGAGACAGTACAAGTATATTAGATGAGATTAGGTATTATAGCGTATCGATGTTGACCCAAAGTAGTATATACGAGAGATCGCTCCTCTCGAGTCCTTTGATTCGAGCCATTTAACAGTGATTTCACTCTGATAATCTAGTCATTGAAATGGGGTGTAACATCCAAAGTCCAAGCTTTGTTATTGTACATTGAACCCATTTCGGATTTCATTGCACCAATCCACAAGACAAACTCTTACTTTCCAAGGCTTTTCGGTATATGTGGGGATCATCATCATGACTAACGTAATCCATGTTCTCACTATCAATGAAAAACCAATAGTATCTCTTTGTCATGCAAGGTTTCTTATCAGACCTTTTAATAGGTTGTGTATCTTCTATGGGTGTTGAATTACTATTTAAATATTCGATTTCTATGGAAGTTTCTTGGATCTCATCCAAGTATTTCTTTCTACTACTAAATTCTCAAGAAAGAAATTCCTTTACAAAAAGGTGGCACATTTCGAAACAAACACTTTTTTCCTTGGTAAGATAGAATACGTATTCATGATAATTTCTTCGATACCTTATATACTTGCATAAAACCGATATTGCCTTAAGTTTACCTAGTTTTACGTTCTTAATATAGGTCAGACAACCCCACACCTTAAGGTAATTAATGCGTGGTTTCTTACCAGTCTATAACTCGTATGAGAACTTAGGCATAGGTTTAGGTGGAATGTTATTCAACATATATGCTACAGTTTCTAGCATGATGCCCTAAACGAAAGAGGTAACTCAATATCACTCATCATCGAACCATGTCCAAAAAAGTTCACCTTTTCGAAACACTATTGCGATCAAGAGTATAGAGAGGAGTGACTTTAGAGAGAATCTCATTCTCTTTTTGATACTCTTAGAGCTAATATCTAATGTACTTACCACCTTGATCAGATTGAGTTATTTTGATTTTCCTATTCGTCTAACTTTCTACATCAACCTTATATTCTATGAATTTATCATAAACCTCTAATTTGTTTTCTCATAAGATACACATATCCATATTTGGATAAATCATCAATGAACCCAACGAAATAAGAAGTTCCAACTTTGGCATCTGTAGACATAAGACCACATACATCAATGTGTACTAATCCTAAGAATTCAGTAGCTCTCTCATTGCTTCAACTAAAATAGGTGTTTGGTCTTTTTACCTTTAAGACAAGATGTACAAATATCAAATGATTCAGAATCAAATGATGATAGATACCTTTGGTTTCTTAACTTGTTCAATTTCTTGCTAATATGGCCTAATCTACAATGCTAAAGATAAATGTCATTTATTTTAGGTGTATTATTATTTTCAATAGCAAATACATGGTTATGATTAAGTACAAAAATGCCATTACTCAAAATACAAAAGCAAGCAATTTTATTACCATAACAAATATTCATAATATTGTCATTACAAATAAAACTATATGTTTTTTGTCAAATGGAAAACAAAAATAATTCCACTAATAAAGTTCGATATATAATGACAATTGTATAAAGTAAAATAACATCTACCATCAAGCTTCATATGGTAATCTCCTACTATGACGGAAGCTACAATAGCTCTATTTATAACTTGGAATTTCATGGTTCCTCTTACTATAGGCCTCTTGCTCCTATGTCCCTATAATGAATAATAGATATAAGTTCTAGATCCAGTATTAAAAATCCAACTAGAAGGACCTATAGATAAACAATTTTCTATAAGGAAAATAACTTCAGGAACAGAATCAGGATCCTTCCCCTTGATCATCTTTAGATAATCTAGATAGTTCCTCTTTCAGTGTCCCTTCCTTGAGCAAATGTGATGACCTGCCATTTCAACCCTTAGAAATTGACATTAACACATCCTCGATATTCATGTGCCGCAAAACCAAGTGCCGAAAGGACGGATAGTGAAGCGTAAAAAGAAAATAAAAATAGTACAGAATCTTACATGAGTAGAATAACATATATTATTTTAATATATATGATCTTTACAGTGGAAATTTTAAATAGATTTATTAGACTCTGTCTTATAAATCAGCCTGGACAATTATAAATCTCTATCCTTATAAATGTTGAAAACAATCAGTAAACTAATGCAGCGGAAATGGAAATGGAGAACTATCTACAGGAACATCTTCAGCTCCAGACTTCAAGCCTTATCACAATGCTCCAAGTTACACCTGACTACTTAGCTGCCCAGAAAAATAGGGCACCTAAAGTTTAAGGGAAAAGAAAATAAACTCCGAATCAGTCATGGGACTGGTGTAAAAAACTCAAAATTATGGGTATTGGAAAACAAAGGGAATCTCATAAGACCACGGTGCACATAAACACAGAACGGGTTTTTACCTTATGATAACCAAAAAATTTGCTACATAAAATCAAGGATATTATCTTTAATGACATTCTTTGAAAATCCTTTCAAATAACATAATAATCATAGCTAGAATTGTTATAATTGTTAAATTCGACAACATAATAGGTTTACCGCTAAAACCGTAAAGGCTCGTACTGGAGAATGGAATCCATACAATGACAAGGTAGTATATCTCAAAAAAAAAGCACCAAGGCACCAACAGATGGTCCTCTACCAACACAGAACCGGCCTACCTTTACCGTAGATAGTACCGAATATGACATCACTCCGTTCATTCCCCGACTATCTGAGAGCTCTCATACATACCCAATATATAAAGGGTAATCTAGAAAGGTGACGACCATATCCTAATGGGTGCGACCCACATAGCCCTATCGCATCTACCCTTTTTTTTGCCATTCCCAGGTGTGAGGCTTAAGGTCATTATCTAGACTTTACTCTCACTTTTGTTTTTCGATGCAACTCATCTCTTGGATTAGGTGATACATATCAGTTGGGCGAAGTATGAACCAGGGGGCTTCTTCATATTGGCCAAAGTGGAAGAGAAGGAAATGGTAGAGAGATTCGACGACAAAATCTCAAGTCTAATATGCCCCGCCCAATTAATATACTGGACTTGAAACAGTTTCTTTTTCTTTCCAGTCCCCCTTTTTTATCTCATGAACATTTTGTAAAATAATTACATAGAATCATCAAATCCTACTTAGAATGCCACATTGCCATTTCCATCACACACTATTGATTTCCACAAACGCACAACCTCTAAGCTTATACATCTTAGAGAAGGGTATTAAGTGTAAGTGTGGTTACCTCCTACACCACCTAATAGATTTGCGTTTGTAGAGATCAATGTAATTGTATTTTAGAAATGCAATGTCAAACATTGGTCCATACAAGTTGTCCAAGAATAGGAAATATCAAAGGAACTCTCCTACTACATCTTGTCGGGAACCACCCCTAGGATTAGTAGCGAGCAGCCTTTGCATTGAAGATCAAATGAAGATACTACTGCCGCACACACACACACATAGATATATATATATATATATATGGGAAATTTCCTAAGAGGGTCAGTGACAAGCAGCCATACATTCCAACTTCTAATTTATCATCGTTCCATGTTTTCACTTTGAATGAGTATATTAGTTCGAAGTGGTTTTCAGATAGGAATCGTCCAAATCTAATCTCAGTTCTTTTGAAACAATCATCGATAAAAGATGTAAAATTTGAGGGTGATTATCATTTCATTTATCAATATCATTTATCAAATAAAATATCTCTTTTAGAGATATAATTCTTTAATTCGTATTCTTTTCCAGTATATACGGAATCATTAAATCTCTCTTTAACTTTGGAAATACCAAATGAAAATCATCTCTCATAAATCATGTTACAAAACCTTATTGTGTAAAAATGGTTGATAGAAATTATACTAATTCTACTCAATATCAATTTTCGTATTCAACCTTTAGTATCCATCAAATAACGGTGGAATCGCCTTTTAAATTGACATGGATAGTACGGGTTCTCTCCTTGTAATTTAATACCAAGTATAAGAAGATTATTTCTACACAATCCAAGATGTACAAAATTTGTAAATTTGAATCTTTTATACTTGCCTCGTTTTCGACATTTCGACCTTATTTATTCCTCGCCTAAGAAAGAGGCCAGATGAGCCAAGGGACTGGTTGCTCCTGAACATCTCCTTAGTTTAAGAACCCCACATCTGGATCTCATGAATAGAAAAGTCTAGTCTACTCATCGGCTTTTAGAGCCAAGATTAAACCATTTATTTATAACAGCTTTTCTTTTAACCATTTATTTAAACTCTTTTAATATAATTATAAACCTCCAAATTATCTTTAATATACTTAATTATTTATTTGAAAACATTTATAAAATATTTGGGAAAGAATAATTAAGTTTAAATATATACTTCGATAGTTATTAAAAACCACTGCAAAAAGTGCTGCGAATAGTACTTTTAGGGCATATTCGATCATAACAACTTTTCTATCATTTAGAAATCCATTTTTATAACTCAAATCTCTTTTAAAATATTTTAATATTTTTGTAGAACTTATTCCATATTTCTAAAATATTAAAATATCCCTTTTAAAGAATTTCCTTTTCGGATTTCGAACTGCCAAACTGCAACTATTTTGAAAACTTGTTTTGCTCATATTTCAAAATCTACTAAAGAAAATCTCGATCTTTTTCTTTAGTTTGTAAACTATGATTATAAAAGTTCATAAAATTCTTATTTCAAAGAATTTTGACTCCGATTTCATCGTATAAATGGACTTAAACTGTTACGATGCAAAATCGAGAACTGCCGTTACGCGACGGGTCCATTTTTTACTCCAATTTCAATTCTTTTCAAAACTTGTCGAAACATATAAATGTTTATGAAACATTTCTAAATCATTTTAAACTATTTTAAAGAGGTTTATCAATATCTATTAAAGGAAAGTGATTTCCTTTGTGAAATTCGACGTGTATTTATAATGAATCATTTCAATAATCAAACATCCATATTATTATATTCAAACATGATAAACAACCATCATAAACACACATAGCAAAATGTATTATATCACCCAGTATATCATATATATATATATTTAGTTTCTCACCTTCATTGGCTACTAAAATTATGGAAATGGACTATAGCTTCGCTATGATCAAATTGGAGCTAATGGAATAGAGCCTTGGACCTTCGGAAAGGCTTGGCCTATGCTTACCAATGGAAGTGGGATTGGCCAAGGGTGATGGAAATGGTGGCTGTGGGGTTACAAGGAGGAGAGGAGTGGATTTCACTTGATTTTGAAGTGGATTGCTAATGTATATATACTTATATAAATTTATTTTTCTTTATGCTACTTTTTCTTTATAAATTTCCTAAGTAGAGAAGCCATTAAAATAGCTTGGAAATAAAGAAGAAGGAGATGAAGAAATGAGTGAATGGAGGAGTGAATAAGTGCATGTGTTTATAGAAGTTTTTAGCCTTAGGTCTTAAGCAACTTAGCTAAAATATCTCTCATCCATTCCATCACTTTATGGTCATGACTTCTACCTCCCATCACACTCCATGTCACCCCCTTCCATCATCACCATCATATCATAGCATGTGCAATGAATTTGTATGCTTAAGGATGAAGTTTTATAAAATATATTAGATATTTTTAAGTGTATAAGTACGTATATTTGTATATATGTATGTGTGTGTGTATGACATGTATGTGCATGTGTATGTAGGTGCAAAAGAGAACAAACAATGTTGCAACAACTTTAAACAACTTTCGTTTCTTAAATCGTTGTGAATCCGGAAGCCTATTTTCGATCACATTTTTTACTTATTAATTATATTACATATAAACGTGAAACAAATTTGTAAACTAATTTCTCATCATTTGTAATGAACTAAAATGATCGCATTTAAATTATAAAACCATATAAATCAATATTAAACAATTGTTTATAAAAAATGTTGTTATATCGATAAACCATTATGATTTTTCTTATATTTTCAAATCAAGTATATATCTTTGTAAAACTATTAGAAATGTTTTATTATCACTATACTACTAATTAAAATGAATAATTATCATTTTAAAACAATTATTTAATTATTTAAACTTAATTTTAAAATTACAGAAAATATATAAAATTGATGACATCCCTGGTGATGTTATAAATATATTTTATTTCCAAAAATAAAATAAATAATTTTTTATTTCATATTCTTGCTTTAATGGATAAATAAGTGTACGTATCTAGTTTCATGCACGAGTTCTCATAATTATAGAGTTGTTTATTGATAAAACAATTTTTGGTCATTTATCGATATTTTCCAAAGTGTACATTTCTATAAATATTTATTCAAAATAAGATTACCATCATTGTTGTTCAAAACATCATAATATATGTTTTAAAAAGCTTATATTTGAATATTTAATTTTTTATCAGATTGATAAACTTGTTGGTCGTTACAGACTTCCCTCCTTAAAAGAATTTTGTCCCCGAAATAACACCTAATCGAAAACCCGGTAAAAAATATTATTTTAAATTTCAAATACAAACCCGTGTTATGCTCACGGATCATCTATATGCACTATTTAATTCAATCTTAAATTCGAATATACCCAAATCATCCGTATGCAATATCGGATTTGATATTCTACTCAAATACACAACTTTATTGTCGAACTAGTATTGATCTCTCGATCCTCTAGTGCGGACTCTGATCAGGCTTCTTGGTCAAAAACCCTCACTTTCCTTACATAGCTCTCAACTATGATAGAAAACGTAAGTATCTAACTATAAATCCTCATCAATGTTCATTGTCAAGAATCGAGTGGTAAATCCTTTTTCGGACCAGTATAAACACCTTAAAGTTCCATACTCGAATCTTAGATCAAAATCATGCAATGAAACGATCTTTGTACCTCATACGTATTTACCAAATTCTCAAAATTTATGAAAATCTATCATAAAACTTTTATCTTTTATTCAAACATTTTTATAAAGATGTTTCTTTATATATGATCGCTTTAAAATATTTTTTTATTCGCTAAAAATTTCTATCTTCTTTTCAAAGAAACCATTTTAATTTCAATGCTTAGAAAATACTTCTATATGCTTAAATCAATAAAAATCTTTGAGGAAAGCTTCATATTTTCCATAACACGCTTTATTGGGTCAAAACAAATGTTGCATAAAACATCGTTACGTCAACCCAAAAACACTAGTATAGGGATCCGATTAATTATACTAAGTATTAACTTTTGATGGAACTTAAATTATTTATTACTTAACAATGAAGCCGTTCAAGTTGGGGTATCGTTACCTCTCAAATCTTGAATGGACGACATTCTTTAAAAAAAGATATAAATTACCCACCTCGAATCAAATATAGGATATGTATAAATCAAATATACTATATAAAATATCTCCTTTTAGAAATCACTTACTATAATAAGAGTGTTATAGTCTCTGCCTTTCTCACTTTTCCAAAAACATTTATTTACGACAATGATGTCGAAATCCATGTCTTCTTCCACTTAACACATTTTAAATCACCTTTAAAACCATTGAACTCCATTTGCAAATATCACTTTCAAAAAATTCCTTTAAGAGATTATTTTACTTTTCAAATGACAGGTATCTCCCTTTATAAAAACCATCCTCTACTTATCAAGATAAATCCTTTTATATTTATAAAAAAATGTTTTATAATCTCCTTCCTATTTTATAAAATTTCTTTCTATAAATTCTCTTTATTTTTAAGAATCTATTCCCTTCTAAATCTCCTTTATTTATAAAATCCCATATATAAATCTATTTACAAAATATCAATTAAAAATCCACCTTCAATATTATAAAACACCGTTTATAAATCTATTACTTTATTTATAAAATAGTACTTTTATTAATCTTATATATAAACTATTTTGGAAATATTTGTTTCAAACTATTTCTATCTTCTTTAAAACTGTATTTCCTTTCAAATAAAAGATGGACTTATATGTTAAAACACTCCTTTAAACCAATATTAAATGCAACCACCTTGATAAAAATTAACAATCACTGGTTAATTTATTAATTAATGATTCACATTATCTTTTTAACTTTAGAAAATTATGTAGATCGAGTAACTCAAAATGATTCAAAGGAACCTGGTACTACTAATAGTATCGAATATTCCTTTAACAAGAAAGGGAATACTTAAGACAATCTTACAAAGAAAATTCTCCATTTAAATTCTGTTTCCTTTATCAAGAATTCTTATTAATGTACTTGAGGGATTTGTGTAATTGCAAATGAACGAAGTCAAAAACGAAAACTCATAGTTATATTATACCACTTCATATCTTATATCCATCATTCCTACCATACTTAGATCATCCTTAAGTCATCCCAATCTTGAATGGGAACATAATAGAAGTATATAACACAAATACATGGCTAACCACAACACCACCTTATCATAATCCATAAATATAGGCTACTACTTAATACTAAATAGATAGTCACAAATCTTCAATTACAATCTCAATCATCACTTAGAATCTGCTGCAGATGGTGTACTCCAATATCCAAACTCTAATGAAAGTTCCCCAAGATCCTTATCCTTACTTTCTTGATTATCATCAGGTTCATTTCTGTCTTTATTTTGATGTATCTCATCCTCCACATATGGTAGCCAAGGTCGATTCTATGGAACATGTCCAAGCCCGACTGGTACTCCCTGTAACATTTCCCTTTTCTCTAATTCCTCCAATCCTTGCACTCTCATTTCCCCGGGATTCTCGAATTCCTCTACAACTTCTTCCTTAGCTTCCTCTTCATTATCTTCCATATCATCCCCATGAATGTATGAACTTGATGACTCCTCACACCAAAAAACATGATCCCTTCCATCTCCCATGTGATATTGTTGTTCGCACTACTGTGGCTCGATTCATTTGATACTATATTATTTGGGTTTTCTTCTGGTTTGAACTCTTCCTCCATAGGTTCTTCTTCAGGTTTAAATTTTGAACTGGCGGGGTCAGTAATCCACCTTCCTTCTGAGGCTGGAGCAGCCTCTACGTCACTAGATATTATGACCAGATCTGGAGTTAGGAGAGGTATGAGCGTTCCCGCTATTGGGTAACCATCTTCATCTCTACGAGTATACAGATCATATTCTTCTTCCTCATCACTCGAAAGAATGAATAGGTAATCTTTCTCACCTCAGTTTTCTATTGAGGTTTCTCCTTTTGAACACTTCCCTCCGTATGGATTCTACAAATATAAATACAAATACTTAGAAGCCCGCACTAAGTATTTATCCTAACTTAACAAGTATATTGCTTTTCAAATGAAGTTTGATCAATACTTATGAAGCAGGTTGAGATCTTTATCAAAAATGTTTTATCTCTTTCCAAAAATCCCTTTTGAAAATTTTTTTTGCTAAAATGTTTTCCAAACATTATTATCATCGACTTTCAAAATCCTTTCTTAAAAGAACCCTTTAGATAAAAATTCTCATTATCCAAATCTTAGGTTTTCCTCCCTATTCTTTATCCTCTCAATACCATTATTAAACATCTTATACTCAAACTGTGAAATTTTAATTACAAGGTGTTTATTCTTGATTCAACTAACTAGTTTTTAAAACAATTATCCAATTTATGACTTTAGTATCATAACTAACTATATTTTCCAAAATATATTCTTTATATTTAAAATATAGCCATAGGTAAAATTATTTCATTTACCATATTTTCAAAACAAATCATTTTTATATATCATTAACAAATATGTGCTCTTGAATAATATGATTGTTTGCACAAAAAATGGGCAAACACCTCCAAGTCGTATGATTTAGTTGATTTTATGTTGTTTTTAGTGATCTGGGTGATTAATGCAAATGTATGTAAAGCAGAGACTAAACTGTAAAAGACACGTAGATTTATAGTGGTTCGGCCAGAACGTGCCTACGTCCACTTTATATGTTATTCTCCTTTACTGTTCAGATTACAAGTACAAAGCTTTGATACAAGTATATGAAAGTTGTTTGAAAGTCCTATCCGTGCTTGAGCTCTCAAACTTGTCCCCCATTGTTGTACCCCTGCCCCTCTATTTATAGAGTGAGGCCGGGGGCAGGGGTCTTGGATGTATATAGCTGCTGGTGGGCCTGGGCTAATGCGATCTGGCCTGGCAGTTTTGATCCGGTACGCCTTGGTTCGGTTGTGAGTGGATGGGGTTTGGTTCGGTGGGAGTTAGTACTGGGGTATTGGTTCGGTGAGGACTTGGTTCAGTAGGACCTTGGTTCGGTGGAGCGACTTTGGTTCGGTAGGCAGGGGAAGGAGTTGGTTCGGTGAGACCTTGGTTCGGTGGAGCAGCTTTGGTTTAGCAGGCAGGGGAAGGAGTTGGTTCGGTGAGAGCGTGCAGGTGGGATCTGGTCCAGTGTGCAGTTCGGTGGGCTGGCCCGGTCGAAACTTACTCAACACTTGCCCCCCAAAGTAGGGCATGTGTGTATGCACATGGCGTGATTTGCTTTAGCTTGGATATCCTCATCCGGCCCTGTGTGCCGAACCAATTGGTCCGATCATTAGTATTTGTCTATAAGTATAGACCTCGCATCTATGTTCACCCTTCACCGTTTGAGACAGCCGAATCAACTGAATACCGAATCAGACTTGATTGCTTGAAATAACCGGACCAGTCAATTACCGAACCAACTCATCTGCCGGACCAGGTGAGTCTTCTTTTGCCGAATGATTCTTTATGACTGACCCATCGAACAAACTTAAACGTTTTACCGAAGGGGCTTGAGTACCGAATGAACTTACCGAATGAACTTGGGAGTATAAGGCCAAATGAACTCGAAGTCTTTGGACAACCGAATGAATTCGATGTCTTTGGTCAACCGAATGAATTCGAAGTTTTTGGACAACCGAATGACGCTTCATGCTTGAACTACCGGTGGAGTTCGAATGCTGGACGAACCTTGAACCTTTTATGTTTCGAATTTCAAATGAAATTCTAGATTGTACGCACTTGCTTGTTTATATCTCTACATTCTTTGTTTTAACGATGTACTCTCGTGTTGCAGATAATGTCTCATAAAGTTGAAACTCACTCTGACAAGAAGAAATCCCGGGACAAAGAAGATCCTTCCGCAGTGCCCCCAGCTCAGTCAGGACCGGGACGTCACGGGCCCACCTCGAGGTCACTAGTAGATGGGTACGGCCCTCAGGAGCTTCTGAACTCACCTCCTGACTGTTTCCCTAGCTCTCTCAAAAGCGAGCAGCTTGATGTTATTTCTCGCTCCTTTGGGATTGACAGAGCGCGCATGCTATTGCCGGGGGAGGGAGTGATGCCATATAATCCCCTCGAAGGATATTTCGCCTATAGTAGGTACCATTGTATGTGTGGGGCCATTCCCCCAATCAATGCTTGGATACTCAGCTTCATCACCTACTTGAAGGTGGCTCCATTTCAGCTTCAGCCTAACTCCTACGCCATCCTGGTGAGCCTGTTTGTCATTTTTCAGAGGAGATACGGGCGTCCTCCCTCCAACCAGGAGATCCGGTATTTGTACAATTTGAGAGGCTATAAGAAGGGGTCTCCATACATCAGCTTGGAATCAGCCGTATCTTTCAAGCCGGTCTTGGACTTATATTCGAAGTTCAGCATGTTCAAAAAAGAATGGTTTTTCATCAAGGATGACTCTGTTTCCATCCGTCGCTTCACCTCTGGCTGTAAGTTGAAGCTTATTTATGATTTCCGTTCTGACTGAAATGCTTCTTCTCATGTGCTTTTATTTCTTGCTAGCGACAGGTGGCTTTGCGGTCGTGGAAAACGATCGCCTGGTTCAGATGGTTGTGGAAATAGAAGCCATTACGGGAAGGGATAGGTCGGCTTCTTACTTGATCAGGAACGCTACACTTCTGGGGCACAACCTGATTCTAATGCATCAGTCTATGGTCAAGCAGAGAGACACGGCGGAGGAGAGGGCTGCCAAAGCTACAGGAGGGGCCACGGCGAAGAGCAGCAAAAGGAGACCCTTCTCGATGCATCCAGTTGCCGGGGGGAAGAAACTCAAGAAGTCCGATGGACCCTCTCCCAGCACACATCCAGATGTTCAGGAGGAGGAAAATGTGGAGGGGGAAAAAGGTGAGGATGAAGGAGGTGAGGCAGAGAGTGGAAGTGGTAGAGAAGGTGACGGTGATCGTCATGGCAACGATGGTGGCGAAGGACAGGGTGGTGATGGCACCGGGGCTTTGCCTCCTGGGCAGGCAGGCATGATTCAAGAGTGGACGGATGACGCTCTCCGCCAAGCCTTCGAAGAGTTGGAGGAAAGACCGGCCCTGGCAGAGAAGCCCAAGAAAGCTGGTAAGGCCGGGACTGGCGACGATTTATCTTCCGGGAGTGCTTCTACTGATGCAACTTCTGCGATTCAAGGTGAATTCCTTTTCATTCTTTTTAATTTTTGAATGGTGGCTCAATGCATGCTGGTGACGCTTGGTTTTCATTCCAGGAGCGGGCAAAACAGCCAAGACCTCAGATCTTCGGCACAGGCTAGAACAATACAGACTCCTCAAAGCTTCTACCAAACCAAAGCCTCCTACTAACCGCCCTGGAGACGTAGTCGGCTATCGTCCTCTTCTTGGAGTTATTGAAGAAGATATACAAAAGAGGAAGAGGAGTCGATCTTCGTTTGAATCTCTTCCTGGCCCTCCGGCCCCACTCCAGCCTATTCACGATATTACGGAGGATGATACTGAGTTTATGCCTTCCCCACATCCGTCTGAGAATCCAACCTTCACCCCGATAGATCACCCTGGCTTGGTTCGTAATCCGTTTGCAGGTCATCCAGACCTGGACCCGGCCTCTCATGACATCTCCTTCGATGAGGCTACCGGTGAGCACCTTCTCCCTCGCAATCCTATGGTACGGGTGCTTGACGAAGCTAAGTCCCTGGACCTTGATTTGCTTACTACCCGGGTTGTAACTCTGGGGGATGAAGCTAAGGCGAACATCGACCGGGTTACCGAGGAGACCAGGAAATTGATGGGGCATCATGCCCGACTAGTCAAGGCCGGGGAGGAAATTGGGAGTGCCAACATTCGGCTACGGTTAATGGTCTTCGACCAGGCTAAGCAGCTTGCCGATCAAGCCATTCAAATTTCTCAGCACGAGGCCGCATTCGGGCAACTGAAGAAGACTATGGAAGAGGCCAGTAGGGCAGAGTTGCGAAAAATGGAGGCCGCCTGCAAGGAGCGGATTGACATAGCCATTGCGACAGTGGATGAGGTTCGACAAGCGGACCTCGAGCGGGTACAGGAATTATGGGGGAGACTTTAGGCCGCGGAGCTTGCTCAGTCCAGGTTGAAGGAGGAGATGGAGGCGATGAGAATATCCTTTCAGGCTGACCGCTCATGATACCGATCGGAGAGGGATGCTGCCGTTGCTAAGCTGCGTGCTTCTGAGGCTCGAATGAGGGAGCTTGAGGAAAACGAGGGGATGATGGATGAGATGCTCCAGGATATGTATTTCCGCACTTGGAAACAGAGTAGCTTATCCTGGATGGATGATTACCCTCGAGTTATGGCCAGGATTTATCTCCGGGCTCTGGAGGAGGCTAGGGCTGATGCGGATAAAGAGGGTGGCGCGGTCTTCAGAATGGACGTGGTCACTGCCCAGTTTACCAAGGAGGAGAAGGTGGCGGTGAAGGAGGGTATGCGGCTGCTTGCCGTTGAGGAGGCAAGTGTGCAAGTAGAGGATGATGATCAGGATGGTCAGGAAGCGGGCGCTGGTAAGTCTTCCCTTCTAGTCTTTTCGTTAACATGGTTGCTTATCACTAATGAATTCTTTCTTTGACCGGACAGGTGGGCAACAGGATAAGGGTAGAGCTCCGACGCAGCCGGCTCCTTGATTTGACCTGGATATCTTTTTGTGGACTTGACATTGTTGTATATGTTAGTCTCAAAACAGCAACGTAACTTTTAGGTTGTAATTATGTTACTTGTAATAAACAACATTATTCTTGACGTGTAATTTTTTATCTTTAGCTGATTCTGTCGTTTTTGAATGTCTTTGCTATTTTGACACGTTGTGTGAGAAATATAGCTGTGCGTGTGCTTGTAATTCAATTGTGTTCGATGTCAAGTTCTCACTTAAAACATAATTTCATGCCTTGCAATGCTAGTGTGATGTATGAATAAATTATAGCCGTGTATTTGTACACAAAAGAAGAAAATACCGCCTTTCATGTTCTAATTGTAGATGGCAGTTTTGAATATCTTGTATGACCGAGTATGGAATGCAGTTGAATGCCCTGCCATCCAATTGTGAGTTCCTACTCCCATTGGCGATTATCTCCTACTCTGTATCCCGTACTTTAGGGATTGTTATAGAGGACAGGAGAAAAGTTCTTTAAATAGAATTGAAATATGAGAAATTGTAAAACTTCCAATCAAGGAAGGCCTTCGATGTGCATAAGTTCGTGGCAAATGGGCTTTGTAGTCACTTTCCCTAGCTGTGGGTCTTAGAGACATTTGTCACCCATCTTACGCCTCCGTGGGGAGTTAATCTTTTTTACCACAGCCGTACTTAAGACACATCGGAGCCGAGATCGTGCACAGTAACTACCCGGGCCATTATGGCCCGTGATCGTGGGTATTATTCGATTTACTGTGGCCGGCTAGCGTGGGTGTCGATCGTCAACCGTGAACTACCCCTGGCTGGCCACACCTTATGTTGGGGCTTAAAGTAGGTTCATAGTTGCCGGTGAGCCGAACGCTGTAATGAGCTGCCTTGGCTATAGTCGGCCTTCTTGATGGCTTATAATCGGCTCATTACAGTTGGCTTTGAGGGTCGTCGCGAGCAATGAGTTAACCCGCAGCAGAGGGATGCCGGAGCAAAAGTGTCTCATTGGCGAGGGCATAGATTCGTATAGTACCTGTTAGGTCTTGTCCAGGTGGAGTCGTGCCGCGATGTGTTTTGAATGGAAATGTCATTACACAGGATTTTGTTCAATAGAAAAGGATAAAGTTAACAAGCAGCCAAGATATAAAGGAACAAGTTAAAAAGAGACAAGTTTTTTAAAGTGGTTCGGCACGAAAATGCCTACGTCCACTGATTCTCTTTGTTAATTCACTTCATATGGGCAGTACAAGTTAAGAAAAGTATCGACGAAGGTGTTGGATGTTCCATGCCCTCTGGAACACCTCCCCGTCCACTGTTGACAAAATATAAGCTCCATTTTGAAGATCTTTATGAATTACATATGGTCCGTCCCAGATTGGATCTAGTGCTCCGGGGCGCGGGAAGATTCGCTTGAGGACAAGATCTCCCTCTTGTAAGCTACGATGCTTGACTTTGGAGTTGTATTGTGCTGCCACTTTTTGCTTGTGAGCTGATGTTTTGAGTGCTGCATCGTTCCTTCTCTCTTCAATTAGATCCAAAGACATGTGGAGGAGTTCTTCGTTTTCTTCTATGTTATAGTGGATCCTATGGTGGGAAGGCACTATAGTTTCAACTGGGAGCATAGCCTCCGATCCGTATGCCAAAGAGAAAGGAGTATGCCCCGTTGATGTTCTGAAAGATGTGCGATAGGCCCACAGTGCCGTAGGAAGTTCATCCACCCAAGCGCCTTTTGACTTTTCGAGTTTCTTTTTGATTAGAGTTTTGAGAATTTTGTTGACGGCTTCGACTTGTCCGTTTGCCTGGGGATAAGCTACGGATGAGAAGCTTTTGTGAATTTCGTGCTCTTGGCACCAGTTGGCGAACTCCTCGCTATCAAATTGAAGTCCATTGTCTGATATGATTTTGAATGGGACTCCGTACCTGCATAGAACATTTTTGATCAAGAAGTTAATAACTTTTGCTGAAGATACTTTATTTAGGGGTTCTGCTTCCACCCATTTGGTGAAATAGTCGACTGCCACTATGGCATATTTGGCCTCGCCTCGGCCCATTGGTAGTTCGCCAATCAAGTCAATTCCCCATACTGCAAAGGGCCAGGGGCTGGTCATTTGAGTAATCTCAATTGTTGGTAGTCGTGGAATCTTAGCAAACTTCTGACATCTGTCACATTTTCTGACGAAATCTAAGGCATCCTTGCTTAAGGTGGGCCAAAAATATCCATATCGGAGTATCTTTTTTGCCAAAGTCTGCCCTCCAGTGTGATCTCCGCAGCCTCCTTGATGGATGTTGGATAAGATTTCCTTGGCTTCCCTTCCAGCGACACACCTTAATAAGGGGTTAGAGAAGCCACGCCGATAGAGGATGCCCTCTTGTATTGTGTAGCGGGAAGCTTTCCTCAAGATTTTCTTGACTTCGTTATGCCCGTTGGGTAGTGTGCCACTTTGTAAGTAGTCTTGGATGGGAGTCATCCAAGTTGCTTCTTCGGTTGCAGCTATCAGATTCACTTGCTCAAAACTTGGGGTCAGTTGCTTTGAGATGGCTACTGCTCCGGAAATAGCGCCGTCTCTCATGCTAGCTTGCTTTGCCAATTCGTCGGCCTCTTGGTTCTCTTCCCGAGGGATGTGTTTGATTAAGTAGTGATCCAATCGATTGAGAAGCAACTTGGTCTTCTTTAAATATGCTATCAGTCGTTCTTCTCGAGCCTGGAATTCTCCGAGTATTTGATTTACAATAAGCTGAGAATCGCTATGAAGACACAAAGAATTGGCTCCGATTCCTAAGGCAAGTTCTAATCCAGCTATCACTGCTTCATACTCTGCATCGTTGTTGGTGGCGGCAAATTCCAACCTTATAGCATAGTGTAGCTTATTTCCCCTGGGAGTGATTATTACCACACCTGCCCCCGAGCCTTGTTCGTTTGACGCACCATCCACAAAGAGATTCCACTTGATGTCTTCTGCTATTTCTGATTGCTCCTTACCTTCGTTGGTAGTGAATTCGGCAATGAAATCGGCCATGGCTTGTCCCTTGATGGCGGTGCGAGGATGGTAGGTGATATCGTATGGACTTAGTTCAATGCACCATTTAAGTAGTCGCCCAGAAGTGTCGGACGATGGAGTACCTGCCTCAATGGTTGATCGGTCAGAACTCTGATGGAATGGGACTGGAAGTAGTGACGCAGTTTCCGTGATGTGATTAGCAAACAGTACGCTAGTTTCTCAAGTTTAGGATATCTGGCTTCCGCCCCTGTAAACCTCTTGCTTACGAAGTATACTGGCTGTTGTGTGCGTTCGTCTTCTCTAACCAATGCGGCGCTTAGAGCATGAGACGACACAGCAAGGTATAGGTATAGCTCTTCGCCTTTGTTCGGAGTTGAGAGTACTGGTGGTCTCTAGAGGTGTTCGATTAAGTTAAGGAAAGCTGTTAAGCATTCGTCAGTCCATTCGAATTTTCCTTTTTCTTTCTTTAGAGCTTCGAAGAAGGGGATGCATTTGTCGGTCGCTTTGGAGATGAATCTGCTCAGGGCGGCCACCTTCCCATTTAGGCTCTGCATTTCCTTTCGGGTAGAAGGTATCCTGATATCTTTCAGAGCTTGGACTTGTTCAGGGTTTGCTTCAATCCCTCTGGCATGGACGATGAATCCTAGAAACTTTCCTGATGATACTCCGAAGGAGCACTTTAGGGGATTCAGCTTCATTCCATATTGGCAAAGTACTTGAAACATTTCATCCAGGTGGCTTACGTGATCGTCGGCTCCCCTTGACTTTACCAGCATGTCATCCACATAAACTTCCATAGTTTGTCCTATTAGCCCTGCAAACATCTTGTTGACGAGGTGCTGATAGGTGGCCCCTGCGTTTTTAAGTCCGAAAGGCATTACCTTATAGCAGTACAATCCCCGATCAGTGATGAAACTAGTGTGGTCTTGATCGGGAGCATGCATAGGAATTTGGTTATATCCTGAGTATGCGTCCATAAAAGATAAGAGTTCGTGCCCGGTTGTGCTGTCCACAAGCTGATCGATTCGGGGAAGTGGGAAACAATCCTTCGGGCAGGCGTCATTTAAGTTGGAGAAGTCAATGCATGTTCGCCACTTCCCACTAGCCTTCTTTACCAGCACCGGGTTGGTGATCCACTCTGGGTAGATGGCTTCTCGTATAAAGTCATTGGCAAGTAGGTTCTTTACTTCTTCATCGAGGGCTGCTGATCGTTCTGCCCCCATACTTCTCTTTTTCTGTTTTACTGGCGTCTTGGTAGGATCAATGTTTAGTACGTGGCATGCTATGTCAGGGGAGATTCCGGTCATGTCAGCGTGTGACCATTCAAATACATCCAAGTTGTGGCGGAGAAAATCAATGAGTTGTTCCTTCAATTCTGCTTTTAGTTGGGACCCGACTTTAAATAGTCTGCTCGAGTCATGTCGGTCTACAGATACAAATTCCATAGCCTCTGCAGGCTCGGCGGTGCCCTCCTCCTCTTTGTCCCTGGGGTCTAATTCATTGAAAGGGTCGCTGGTATATCGAATAGGAGGGGCTTTCTTTAGTTGCTATGCTTCCATACTTTTTGTGCAGAGGGCAATCTCTACACTCTTCCCTTTATCCTTCTTGTGGTTGTTGCGAAGTTCAGTTACATAGCAGTCTCGAGCAATGTCCTGGTCTCCCTCTACTTCCCCTACTCCATTGTCCATTGGAAATTTCATCTTTAGGCACCATGGGGCTAGGACAATTTGGAAGTCAGACAAGGCTGGCCTTCCTAAGAAGGCGTTGTAGGCCGAGTGGTTTTCTATTAGCACAAATGTCTGTTTCCGCACAACGGAGCGAGGATGACTTCCAATTTCAACAAAGAGGTCCAGTTGCCCGAGGGGCATTTTCGCATCTCCAGTGAAACCGTGTAGTGGTTTATTGCAGGGAGAAACATCCTTTATTGACAGTTACATTTTGTCGAATACGTGCTTGAATATGATATTTACTGAGCTTTCAGTGTCTACCAGGATTCGGAACACTTCGGCTGGACCGAGCCGGGCAGAGATAACCATGGGATCCATGTGAGGGTACTGCCTTCCCACTAGGTCACGCCTACTGAATGTGATGTCATCACTCTCTTTCCGCTTCGGGTGGCGTTCTTCTATAACAGAATTAACGCAGTCTTCATTGTTTTTAAGTGACTTTCCATATCTTTCCATCTCTGCCCAGCTTCTGTCGGCGATGTGTGGTCCTCCCGAGATGGTATGGACCACTATCTTCTCTTGACTGGAACTGCTAGTATTGCGATTTCCTCTGCCTATCTCTGGGGAGGGTATCCTTGGGTTCTCATTGGCAAGAGCTGGAGTCTTGTTCTGACCTTGTACATAGCGTTCCAGTCTCTTCCTTCTGATGTGTTCTTCAATCAAGTCCCGGAGATGATGGCATTCATTGGTATCATGCCCATGAGATTCGTGGAAGCGGCAAAACTTTCCAGATTTAAGTGCGTCATCTGATTCCTTCTTGTATGGTGGGCGTTTGTATCTAACTTCGGCTTGGGTGGCAAGGAAGATGTTTTCGATGGTTTCATTCAAAGGAGTGTAAGTATCGAATCTCGATCCTGGCCGATATAGGCGCTTCTCTCCCTTCTTGCCCCCAGCATTGTCTCTAGAATCATTTCTTCGAACGTCCTTTGCGACAGCGGGCGTGTTTCCGTGAGCTGCCTTATTTTGTTGCCCTTACTGCCCCTCAGCAGCAGCGTCTTCAAGCCTCATATATTTCCCGGCTTCATGGAAGAAATCGGGTAAAGTAGCTGGTTTTTCTTTTGTCAATCTTCTAGCAAATTTAGTATCCGGATGCACACCACTACAGAGGGCCATTAAGATAAGCTTCTCATCGGCATCTTGGACTGCGGCCGCTGCGGCATTGAATCGGGTTAGATATTGCTGCAGCTTCTCTCCAGGTTTATGTTTGATACTGGATAAGGAATAAGCGTCCTTGGCTTGTTCCACATGAATGCGGAACTGGCTGATAAACTTTTCTTTCAGCATCTCCCACGAGCTAATGGATCCTTGGGGTAGATGACAGAACCAGGAGGTAGCTAGATCTGCTAAGAATAGTGGAAAGCATTTGCACAGTACTCCCTCTGTTGCTCCACTCATGAGAATATGCTGTGTGTATCTCTGTAAGTGTACAACGGGGTCGGAGGTTCCTTTGTAAGGTTCCATTGTTGGCATTTTCCATTCTCGGGGGGGTGATGGCAATTTTGATATTGCGGGCGAAGGGGCTGGTTACCCTAGCGCCTATCCCTCGATCTCTTTGATCCCGTTGGACGCACTCTCTGAACAAGCGTGACATCCTTTCATCAGAATTTGGAGCAGATAGAAATGAGTTCGGCTCTGCTCTGTGGGATTGATTCCATCCAGATGACCTGTAGGGATGGTATCGTCTATCATTCCTGACATTTTCCAGTGGCTGTCTTTGGTCTTCTGGGAGCATGCTAGGGTCGGCTACAACTGGCCCTTGCCTTGATCTTCCCCTGCTAGTTTCTGATCTAAGCACTTCCTCGGGTCCAACTTCGGGCTGGACTCTAGCTCGACCCCGTTCACTGGTGTTTCCGTGGTTAGGCAGTATGACAGGCTCGGCTACAGTTGACCTCCGCCCGTTACCTCCCCCGTTGGGGTTCGGTTCCAAGCGTTTCCTCAGGTCTAACTTCGGGCTGAGCTCGGTCTCGACTCCTACCATGGTCGCTTCTGTCGTTAGCTCCTTCGAAGAAGGAAGATCTTTGTTGTCTCTGAGATCCTCCAGACTGGGACTCACCCCATAATTCGGTGTTGCGGTTGGATTCTTCAGCATCCCTTAAGCGTGACATGAGTTGGTCCACCAAGGCTTCCTGCTGGGATGTGAAGCGGTTAGTCACTTCAGCCACAATCCTGTCTAGATCTGCCCTAGTAATTGCTGCCGGCTGTTCTGTGGCAGGGGTTGTCGGATTTGCTTGACCTTCATTTGGTACTGCTGCTGGAATGGGATGATTTACTTAATCTGTGACCACTGGATCTGGAAGACTGCTGGTTGCGATGTTTTTTCCTTTGTTAACATCTTTCTTCTGCTTGGGAGGCATGTCTTCCAAGCAATGTGCGATGCTGATAGGAAGAAAGTTAAGGGAGAAGCTGAAGTCTGGGGTTCAGCGTCTCTCAATGAAAGCACAAAAAATGTTTGCACAAAAAATGGGCAAACACCTCCAAGTCGTATGATTTAGTTGATTTTATGTTGTTTTTAGTGATCTGGGTGATTAATGCAAATATATGAAAAGCAGGGACTAAACTGTAAAAGACACGCAGATTTATAGTGGTTCGGCCAGAACGTGCCTACGTCCACTTTATATGTTATTCTCCTTTACTGTTCAGATTACAAGTACAAAGCTTTGATACAAGTATATGAAAGTTGTTTGAAAGTCCTATCCATGCTTGAGCTCTCAAACTTGTCCCCCATTGTTGTACCCCTGCCCCTCTATTTATAGAGTGAGGCCGGGGGCAGGGGTCTTGGATGTATATAGCTGCTGGTGGGCCTGGGCTGATGCGATCTGGCCTGGTAGTGCTGATCCGGTACGCCTTGGTTCGGTTGTGAGTGGATGGGGTTTGGTTCGGTGGGAGTTGGTACTGGGGTATTGGTTCGATGAGGACTTAGTTCGGTAGGACCTTGGTTCGGTGGAGCGGCTTTGGTTCGGTAGGCAGGGGAAGGAGTTGGTTCGGTGAGACCTTGGTTCGGTGGAGCGGCTTTGGTTCGGCAGGCAGGGGAAGGAGTTGGTTCGGCATGCAGGGGAAGGAGTTGGTTTGGTGAGAGCGTGCAGGTGGGATCTGGTCTGGTGTGCAGTTCGGTGGGCTGGCTCGGTCGAAACTTACTCAACAATGCTCAACTCATTCTAGGGTGTTATTGACCCTATCTCTAATGAGTTACTCATCCTAGGGTATTACTAAACCTATCTCTAATGGAACTTTATCCCTACTAGGCTCAAGTGTTTGCTCAACCTAAGCAGGTATGAAATGTGATGATCCGCCCTTTTGACCCTTAGAAATTGACACTAATACATCCTTGGTATTCACGTGATGCAAAATCAAGTGTTGGAAGGATGGATAATAAAGGGTAAAAAGAATATAAAGACAGAATAGAATCTTACACAAATGGAATAACATATATTATTTTAATATATATGATTATTACAATGGAAATTTTAAATACATTTATAATAGTCTATCTTATATATCAGCTTGGACAGTAATAAATCTCTGTCCTTATAAATGCTGAACACAATCAATAAACTAATGCAACGGAAATGGAAATCTAGAACTATCTAAGGAACATATTCAGTTTCAGACTTCAAGCTCATCACAATGCTCCAAGTTAAACCTGAATACTTGGATGCTAAGAAAAATAGGGCATCCAGAGTTTAAGGGAAAAGAAAATAAACTCCGGTCAGTCATGGGATTGATGTGAGAAACTTAAAAATACGGCTATTGGAAAATAAAGGGTATCTCAAAAGACTATACCGCACATTAACACGAAATAGGTATTTACCTTATGATAACCAAAACATTTGCTACATAAAACCAAGGAAATTATCTTTAATGACATTCTTTGAAAATCCTTTCAAATAACATATTAATCATAGCTGAAATTGTTACATTTGTTAAATTCGATAGCATAATAGGTTTACAACTAAAATTGTAAAAGCTCGTATTGGAGAACAGATTTCATACAATGACAAGGTAAGGGACTACCTTCCGACAGTACCTCTAGAAAAAAGTACCAAGGAACCAACAAATGGTCCTCCACCAACACAGAACCAGCCTATGATTTACCGTAGATAGTATCGAATAAGACATCACCTCGATCGTTCCTAACCTATCCGAGAGCTCTCGTACATACTCGATATATAAAGGGTGATCTATAAATGTGATGGCCCTATCCTAATGAGTGCGACCCACATAGCCCTACCGTATCTACCCTATTTTGTCATTTCCAGTTGTGAGGCTTAAGGTCATGTTTTACCTTGGACAGAATCATCAAATCCTACTTAGAATGCCATATTGTCATTTCCATCACACACTATTGATTTCCACAAATGCACAACCTCTGATCTCGTACGTCTTGGAGAAGGTTTTTAAGTGTAAGAGAGGTTAGCTCCTACACCATCTAATAGATGTACATTTGTAGAGATCAATGTAAGTGTATTTTAGAAATGCAATGTCTGACATTCGTCCATACAAGTTGTCCACGAAAAAGACAAACTGAAGGAACTCTCCTACTACATCCTATTGGGAATCACCCCTAGGATTAGTAGTGAGCAGCCCTTAGATTGAAGATCAAATGAAGATACTACTGCCACACACACACACACACATATATGATATGGGAAATTTCCCCTGAGGGTCAATGACAAGCATCTCTACATTCCATCTTCTAATTTATTATCATTCCATGTCTTCAGCTTGAAAGCGTATGTTGGTTCTAAGTGGTTTTGGGATAAAAATCACTCTAACACGATTCAGGTTCCTTCTAAAAGATGTTAAGTTTGAGGGTGATTATCATTTCATTTATCAATATCTTTTATCAAATAAAATATCTCTTTTAGAGATATAATTCTTTAAGTCATATTCTTTTCTAGTATATACGGAATCATTAAACCTCTCTTTAACTTTGGAATTACCAAATCAAAATCATCTCTCATAAATCACATGGCAAAACCTTATTGAGTAAAAAAGGTCGATAGAAATTATACTAATTCTACTCAATGTCAATTTCTGTATTCAACCCCTACTATCCATCGAATATCGATGGAATCACCTTTTAAATTCACATGGATAGTATGGGTTTCCTCCTTGGAATTTAATATCAAGTATAAGAAGATTATTTCTACACAATCCAAGTTGTATTAAATTTGTAAATTTGAATCTTTTATACTTGCCTCGTTTCCAACATTTTGACCTTATCTATTCCTCGTCCAGGAAAGAAGCCAAGTAAGCCAAGGCACTGGTTGCTCCTTAACATCTCCTTAGTTTACACACCCTACATCCGGATTTCAAGAGTAGAAAAATTCAATCTATCATCGGCTTTTAGAGCCAAGATTAAACCATTTATTTTTATAACAGCTTTTCTTTTAACCATTTATTTAAACTCTTTTAAAATAATTATAAAACCTCCAAATCATCTTTTACATACTTAATTATTTACTTGAAAACATTTATAAAAGATTAGGGAAAGAATAATTAATTTTAAATCTATACTTCAAAAGTTATTAAAAACCGCTGCAAAAAGTGTTACGAATAGTGCTTTTAAGGCTTATTCGATCAAAACAACTTTACTATCATTTAGAAATCCATTTTCATCACTCAAATATTTTTTATAACATTTTAATATATTTATAGAATTTATTCCATACTTTTAAAGAATTAAAAATATCCACTTTAAAGAATTTCTTCTTTGGATTACGAACTGTCAAACCGCAACTATTTTGAAAACTAGTTTTGCTTATGTCTCAAATTTTACCAAATGAAATATCGATCCTTTTTTTTGTTGTAAAATATGATTATAAGAGTTTAGAAAATTCTTATTTCAAAGAATTCCAACTCATCATATAAATGGATTTAAACTATCATGACGTGAAATCGCAAACTGTCGTTACACGACACGCCCATTTTTGACTCCAATTTCAATTTTTTTTCAAAACTTGTAGAAACACATTTAAATGTTTATAAAACATTCCTAAACTATTTTAAAGATGTTTATCAATGCCATATACAACATTTTATTTATTAAAGGAAAGCGATTTCTTTTGTGAAATTCGACGTGTATTTAATGTGAACCATTTCAATAATTAAACATCTATATTATCATATTCAAACATGATAAACAACCATTATAAAAAACATAGAAATACGTATTATATCATCCAATATATCATATGTGTGTGTGTAGAGTTTCTCACCTTCATTGGCTACTAAACTTATGAAAATGGGTTATAGCTTCACTATGATCGAACTGGAGCTAACATAATTGAGCCTGGAACCTTTGGGAAGGCTCGACCTATGCTTGCAAGTGGAGGTGGGCTTGGCCAAAGGTGATGGAGGTGGTGGCCGTGGGTTTGCAAGGAGGAGAGGAGTGGATTTGACTGGATTTTGAAATGGATTGTTAATGTATATATACTTATATAAATTTATTTTCTTATTGCTAATTTTTCTTCATAAATTTCCTAAGTAGAAAAGTCATTAAAATAACTTGAAATGAAGAAGAAGGAGATGAAGAAATAAGTGAATGGAGATGTGAATAAGTGCACGTAGTTATAGATTCTTCAAGCCTTGGTTCTTAAGCAACTTAGCCAAAATATCTCTCATCTTTTCCATCATTTTATGACAACGACTTCTACCTCCCATCACCCTCCATGTGCTTGGCCCACACCCCCTTCCATCATCACCATCATATCATAGCATGTGCATTGACTTTGTATGCTTAAGGATGAAGTTTTATAAAATATCTTAGATATTTTTAAGTGTATATGTATATATATTTTTATATATGTTATATGTATGTATATGTGTGTATAAGACATGTATGTGCATGTGTATGTAGGTGCACAATAGAACAAACAACATTGCAACAAATTTAAACAACTTTCTTTGTTAAACCGTTGTGAATCCGGAGGCCAATTTCCTATCACATTTTTACTTATTAATTAAATTACATATAAATGTAAAACAAATTTAAAAATTAGTTTCTCATCATTAATAATGAATTAAAACAATCACATTTAAATTATAAAACCGTATAAATAAATATTAAACAATTGTTTACAAAAAAGTACTTTACATCGATAAATCGTTATGAATTTTCTTATATTTTTTAAATCAAGTATATATCTTTGTAAAACTCTTATAAATGTTTTATTATCACTATATTACTAATTAAAATGAATTATTATCATTTTAAAACAATTATTTAATTATGTAAACTTAATTTTAAAACTACATAAAATATTTAAAATTGATGACATCCTTGATGTTGTCATATATATATTTTATTTCGAAAAATAAAATAAATAATTTTTGTTTCATATTCTTGCTTAAATGGATAAATTAGTTGTATGTATCTAGCTCTATGCACGATGTTTATTGATAAATAGATTTTCGGTCATTTTATCGATATTTTCTAAAGGGTGTATTTCTGTAAATATTTATTCAAGATAAGATTACAATCATTATTATTCAAAACATCATAATCTATGTTTTAAAAAGCTTATATTTGAATATTTAAAAATAAATATAATTTATCAAATTGATAAATTTGTGGGTCGTTACAGCAAAAGTGACATTCTCCCTTCTCATGATTGACCTTAGATTTACCCTCACCACCCTTTAACCTATGTTTCCTCTTCTTTGAACTATTTGAGGAAGATGCACTCTGATAGCAAGCATCACACTCAGTTCTTTTGTGAACATAATCTTAGTCGTCTTTAACATATTAAGGAGTTCCACAAAAGCATATTTCAATAAATCCATATTGAAGTTTAATATGAATGAATAAAACTGTGAAGTTAGTGATCCAAGAGTCAAATTAGTCCGTTGCTTGGTGTTTAGAGCCGATCCCAACTCCATCGATCTCTTAATGTACCTAATCATATTGTGTACTTGATCTTTGAAGGGAGTACCCTTGTTCATCTTTGCATGGAAAAGTTTCCATGACATCCCGTACTTAAGACTGCTCGCCATACAACATTTTTTAAGTGTTTGAATATGGCTTGAATATCCATATTCTCTTATTGCCTTTAAAACTCAATGCTCATAGGCGACAACTCTTAGCATTGAGCATGTTCATTACCTAGCGATCATGATTTGTAGGACTTAAACTCTTTGAGTATGGCATCCTTATTGGGTTTATCTATGGGCTCGTTGGCAACCACATGCTAGAGATTCTCATATATAAGTGCAATTTTAACGTTCTTTAACTAGTCGTTATAGTTCATGCTGATTTGTGTTTTCTGTCTAGAAATAGCTTCATGGTTGTTCTTTGATATACGTAAATTAGAATAAATTAGATAATAATACAAGTGTTCATATAATTATAAAATTGATTTATTATTTTTATCTAATAAGGCTACCACTTAATTCTGCATCTCTCAAAAATCCTAAAAGAGATACAAAAATTTCATAAATTCCTTCAACCTATATTAGGACCCATTTTCCATGTTAATACAACCTTGAGGGTGCTCAACAAATTGTAGTCTCCATCAATGGTAAGTAATGCTGTAGTAATTATATCTCACATATAATTCCTAACATACTATTATTTTGCTCCCACCCATCTTTATGACCTTGAGGGTGCTCTAAAGGAAATGGTCGAGTAGCAATGAATAAAATGGGTGAATTTCAAATCTTTTTTACCATTTTGATCTTGTTAAGCCTATGAAGTTTAAATTCATTTAGATATGATCTAAATTTATTTTAAATAAAATCGCTATTTTACTTAATTTGTAGTTGAAGTTTTGTTTTGATATTATATGTGAATTTTTTAATGTAAATATGTGCATTATATACATATGTGTGTAAATGAAAATGCAACATTCACAATGTAAACGGTTTAACATACCCGTGCATAAGTGCTGGGATTTATACCATAATGGACAAGTTAGCCCCTCCGTATACATATGTTTTGTCTAATATGTATGTATGTGTATATATTTGAATATGAAATAAAAAAATATTTATAATAGTATAAGTTTTTATATACATATATATACACATATATGTATATACATACTCATATATTTATAATATTACAAAATAATAAAATTTGTAATAACTAATGTAAAACTTTAAATTTAGATTCAAACTTAAATTTAAAATTCCAATTTTGAAATGATTGTGTAAGGAATTATGTTTAGTAAATAAATACATACATACATACATATATATATATAATTTTATGTATGTACATATTATTTCATGTTTAAATATATATATATATATATATATATATATATCAGTGTGTGTGTGTATTTAATTTTACATACATATCATACATATAAAACCAGTTCATTATACTATAAAATACACACATACACATACAGATATATATATAATTTGATATATATATATATAATTTGATATATATACATATACATATAAAATTGTAATTCCCTTTTATTTCAAAATAATAACATATGTAAATGTATATATACATGATTTGATAAATTATATATGCAACTACATACTTTGTACTTGTATAAATTATGATCAATTCTTTCAAAGCCTCTTTGAAATATTGTCAAAGGAAAATTTTTATTTTTGATTCCATGGACAAATCATATGTCCAAATGTACACACACACACGAAAGAATTTTTAATCACATATATATACATATTCATATATTAACATCTCATGTTGAAAACACATACATATAGGCATTCATGATAAAAGCTAATCTTGTTAATAAAGCACGTGATGATCAAACACAATTACATAAATTTGTAAATATGGATTGTACCTTGCAATTTTCCAAGAACAGATCTTGAATATTGAATCTAAGAAATCTGCTTGAATCTCTATTTAACACTTCCAAAAGGCAAACCCGATTAAGAAAGCCACACACACCATTTTCTAAGTTTTTTTTGTTTTGTAGTTAGATTAATAGAGAGAGATGGGAAGAATTTTCGGCCTGATCTAATGTGGGAAAATGGAGGCAAAAATCCTGTAACGACCCGATATTTTTGGACCATTCGCATCCGCACATGTCGAACTTGAATAATTCAAAATACCGCGTTGTTAATTTAAATTTGGCAAAACTGAACATATACAGTAAATAAATAGAACACAGATCACAGACACAGAGTAATAATTGCAGTGGAAATAAAAGAGATAGTAGTTCATGAAGCTACTATATAAATATATAAGTTACATCAGAGTTAAACCAGATACAACGGAAGAGTGACACGATACATCAGATACAAATCAGAATACATCACTGGAATCATCGAATACTGAAAGCAGAATAGATGGCTGAATCTTTAAGCAAAGCTCCAACTCCAAAGGTGAGTCTCGAATACTGGTACACTCAGTCTGACCCGAGCGTAAAGCAAAACACAAAACACTCGAGTCAGGATTAACATTCTTATATTTATAAACCCAACTCAAGTGAAATAACAATTGAAATACAAGTAACTCAAAGGATGTTTGGAATAACCATCCTTTAAGGATCCGTTAAACTATCTACTATGTAGTAGTGTACGATAAGTAGATAATGCCTTTTAGTAATATAAGATATCAAAATAGTGTTAAGGCGTTACCATTATCCCCCTTAACACATTTTTATATAAGCGTTATAGTCTATACAGCACTGTAAACTCCACCGTAAACTAGTAGGCTATCAGGGAGTACTCCATAGGTATAACACAAAACAAATTCGTAGTGGTCGCGTATATAGGAATCCAAGTATGACAAGGCACATGAGGCAATACCCAAGGTAGTGAAACTACCGTTTGCCTGATCCGGACTGGTGAGAACGCATCGCCGCAGCGATCGCAACACCGCGAAACAACACTCCCAAAATCAAGGGTGCACCAATCGACAACAAGTAATGAGTAGTTTTCGAAGAAGTGTGTTCGCTTGAGGTAGCTGACCTCCATTGGCCCGGCACGGCTCCTGTTTTAGTCATTTCCAATTTAACACAAGTGTCAAGGCTATCCATTATCGTTCTCTTTCTTCAGTCATCACGAACATCATTCCAACCACTTCATTCTGGATCACACTCCGCGTATAGTTATTAAAGTGGTTTTCGGTTTAGATAGAGAGTATATCCATAACCGATTCCGGTCTCTTTAATAACCTTCGAAATTATTTCACCGATTGGTCGTTTATTTATTTCAAAGCCAAATCAATTTCAATTTCAATCAGAGTTTATAAATCAACATTTCGTTTGTCTTTCTAAACCAATTTCCATAATTTACGTTTCAAAACTTTCAAATTACCATTTCAAAATCTTATAATACAATTTCAATTTCTATTTAAACAATTCAAATATTGATTCAAGTTCGTAAATAAGTTTCATTCCGAAATCATTTAAATTAATTTGATTTAACATTTAAATCAATTTAAATTCATTTATCGATTTCATTCAATATTCATTAAGTAAATTTGCCATTCAAAATAATTTCTATTAAATTTCCAATTCATTAAATACATTATTCAACTTCAGTATATCAAAACTTACAAATTAAATTAAATTCATCAAATCAAATTCTTTAAATTTTAAGTCTTACATTAATTTCAATAAATCACATTTTATTTCTTGTTAAAGAAATTCCATTTCACTTATTTATTTACTTAGTTACAATTTCAAAGCTTAATTAATAAAGAACTAAATTTCACTTTTTCAAGAAGTTCAATTTTACTTAATAAAGAATTCAATTCAATTTTAATCATTAAATAATTCAATCTTATTTAATTATTAAATAGTTCAAAACTTAATTATTAAATAGTTTCAAAGTTAATAATTTCAAACTTAATTATAATTTCAAACTTAATTATTAAATCATTTCAAACTTAATTCAATCATTTCTCAAATTAAACAACGTTCTTTCATCAATTACATTGTTAATATTTTGTTTCAGATTATTAAATATTAACATTTTCCTTTCATTAAAATTCAAATTCCAACTTCATTTCAAAACCATATTATTTATTCAAATAAAATCTTCATTTTATTTTTAAATCAAATTATTGACCAATCGGGTTTTATTTAATTCTCTATCCTAAGTCAAGTTCATTTGGGTATTTATCATTTCAACCCGATTCCAATTCAATTCAAAATCAAAACATAGCAAAGGGAACTTGTAGTGTGATAACTGGGATGGTGTCAAAGTAAATAAGCAAACAATAACAACAACCAATATCAATCCAATAATCAATTCAAATAATCCTGAAATAATCGTATTAATTCGCATTGTTGTTGTGCAAATTAATATAATTATTTCTAGAATCTACACTATCATTTCATGTAGATTAAAGATTATTCCACTAATTATTTATACGGTTTTCACTTGTCATTCAATTTCAATTTTACACTACAACAATTAATCCAATATACATCGATGGTTCAAAGTGTAATTATCACTATTCTACATGTCAATTAATTTAACAATTAAAAGGGGTCATATTCACTAATCAAATTTAACATATATGTCGATTCAAAATTTAATTATCCTACGTCAAATTCAATTTCATGCTATTTATCACTTTATACATTACAATTTTAACGTCCAATTGTAATCATCAAACAATCAATCATTAATCAACCAAACTGGATTATCATTGCATAAATGACAGATAATGGTGTCAGATGTCATAGGTGAACAGATACAGGTAATAGCATATATAACAGTGTAAATAACTAATAGCAGCATATTTCAATTGTCGTTTCAATTGAAATCAAATTTAATAAATAAAAGAACGTTAATCGTGAGTGATTGCTCACCTTCCGAGGCTAGAGATGAACAAGAACGAGAGAAGTTACGAATCCGAGCACGGGTTCCAAAGCAAAATAGATTGGCACGAATTCGATGGATAGAGCTGACGACAAAAATTTATGAGAACATATACAAATAAATTTTAAAGTTTAATACTAACTCAAATTAAAATAAAAATCTTAATAATATGTTTTCAAAAACAATACTTAACTTACTCGCCCATTAACAAAATAAACCTTTATAGTATATATTGAATCATTATATTTGAAAATATAATTTAGTAACAAAGATCAATATATAATACTGATGTAAGCCCTAGAACATGTACAAAATTTATATGAACTATACCAACTTATGCAGACAGCTACCCAACCTTACATACAAATACAACATATCAAAACTTATATACTTATAGCCTATAACTAACAGACTTTGAATATGTTCTTTATATTGTAACCAAAAAAACATGCATGAACAACGTATGTAAACTATTCACACACCCATACAGCCGAAAGTTAAGACAAAACTATATGTATATTTCTTTTGAAGACAAAAGTTATGGAATCCATATTTATAAACTATCTCACCTTCAAGGCTCCAGGCAAAGAATTTAACATATAAACTTCTCATAATTATATAAATCAAAACATATTCTATACTTAAACAACAATAAATTATATACATATATATTTTCAAATATCAGCACTAAATAATATGAACAGGTCTCGTATACAACTCTCAACAATAGTATATGTACCTATGGAACCAACAGTGTAAATGCATACTAACATGCATCTATATGCTTATGTGTCTATTATACTTTAAACAATATTTAAAATAAGCAAGTATGTTGCCAGACACAAAATATGAATATACGGATACATAAAAGAAGAGGGGAAGGGCTTACGGCGAAGGGAAGAAAAGAGGCAGGCGGCACTTCGTGAGGAGGAGAGGCTCAGGCGGAGGATAGGTGAACGCAAGGTGGAAGAGGAATAAGCGGCAAAGTGAGACGGTGGTTTGGGAGGAGGTAAGATGCGTGGGTGGCGAGGCTTGTACGGGTGGAAGGATCTGGGGTTCTCGGTTAGGATCCAGGAGTCTACATGCCAAGGTAGAGGTGGCCATGGTGGTGCGGGTGTTGGTCGATTTCGAATGGAGGAAAAAGACGGAGGTGGATCGGTAGCAGCGCTTGGGTTGAGTGGTGGAAAAATCGGAGCTTGCGGTGATGTGCTTTCGGATGTAAGCAGAGCTTTGGTATGCATTGCTGAATAATGGAAGGGGAGGAAGATGAATACGTGCCTAGCAAAATGGTGATAACAGGCAAATAAATAAAATAAAAACGTTATATTGATTATAATATCACAGCATAGAAAAATGTGAGGGCACAGAAACCGACCAGACATGCAATTTGAAAAGGTGGAATATAAAAGGTGAAAAGCTGAAATAAAATTTGTCAATGACTGTTTGATTTCACGTGAATAACTTAAAAGTCCCAGAATCCAAAAGTGTTTAGAACAAGCACCGTTATAAAATCGTTTTATTAATTTTGTTCAGTACCGGAAGCCGAAACACAAGTATGAATATACTTCAGAGATCAGCATGACAAGACGATCAAAATGATATACGGATATCAGTGGTACAATCGAATTATAAAAATTCGAATTTTCTAAAAGCGGAAAATGCAAGAAAAACGCTTAAAAATAAGATCGACGGAGCCAAAGATGTCCGAATTTGGAAAAACGACAAACTGACATCTTGCTCAGAAGATGGTTTAGAATTTTTCTATGTAAAAATATTTAGGTTCCGAAAACATTTTATTTTCATCGCTTTTTAACTGATTAAATTGAAGTAAATTTACGCATGAAATAAACTTTCATATTTTCTGACGAAAATTTACCAGTTGCTATGTTTAACCAGACGCATTCCAAATATCAAATTTTTATTTCAAATCTTATCGTTTGAAATTTCACAAAATTTCGGCTAATTACGTTATTAAAACAGTTGAAATTTATGGGTCGTTACACTTTCCCCCACTCAAAACTTTTCGTCCCCGAAAAGGAACGAGGTAGGAGAATAGAAACAACCAGAAAGAAAAACAGATTTGAAATACAAAATAACAATTAATTTAAACCATATAAATTCAAATTTAAATTAATTGATATTCAATAATTGATATAATCCTTTTGATTTCACTAAAATCAATCTCAACTATTTCTAAATTCATTATCTTATTATCCCATTTTCTTCAATTTACAATTTCTAAAACCATAAATATGAATAGTCTTTTATTATAATCATATTTTTCTTCAACAATTTTAAATTCTTCTTTATTCCAAATTACTGTTAAATTTATTCTACTTAATATATCTACTCACATATATTTAACCCATATAAATTAATTTAAAACATAAAAGTTTCGATTTAAATTAATTTACATCTATTAATTTCCTTTAAATTCAAGGTATTTTCATATGTTGATCAAATTTCAATTTATTAATTCTTTCAAAACAAATTTATTAATTCTTTCAAACAAATTTATTTCATTATTAACTGAGTTTACTTATTATCCTATCTAACTCTATTAACATCTTTATAATCAAAATTTAGTGTATAACATTTATTATAAACACTCAAATTTTATTTATAAATTCAATTTATCTCATATATTATCCAATTACATATTCAACTTCTGAATGATTTAGGTAAGTTGTATTAGAATGCAGTTGAACAATATACAAATAAAATTTTCCCAATTCAATTATTCAAGTTTAAATATTTATCCAAATTTTGGTTTTATTTATAATTAAAATCATCCTTTAACAAAATTTAAGAATTAGATTTCTGATTAACTTTAAACAATTTAGAGATATATATAATATATTTATATCAAATCAAATTAAATTTTAAAATAAGATATCCATATATATATATATAAAAAAAAATCAAATTATACTGAAGAAATTTAAATCAAAATATTTTTCAAAACAAAACCGTAGCAAAGCTACAGAATAGTATCTCCACTTCGAAACTCGAAAATGAATGTCGATGATGCGGCCGCCATCACCAAAATTATTTTCCAGCGACAAAGAGAAGAGCACTGATTTCAACATTTAAAATTCTTTGAAAATGATTTCTATTCGAAAATACTTTCAATAATATATACTTTAAAAAAAAATTGGAAACAAATTATAGTCAAAATACCTTGAAATAATGTACATTTTAAACCTTTAAAACCATAATTCGAACTCATTGGAAATTAAATTCTCAAATTCTTAATTTAATTTAATTTCAAATCCTAAATCAGTTTATAAACCAAGTTTATAAATTCATTTATCGAACAATAGATGAAAATCCAAATTATCAACGAATTAATTAACCTCTTCTTTCTTTTCTTTTCTTTTTCTAGAAAAATTTACTTATATATTTATAATATAATCATACAAAATTATTTCATTTACCAAGTTTGAAAACAATATTGTGTCAATTTGCTCTGCTCAAGTGTTTTGGGAATCCTATCGATAGCGTTGATCAGACGAATCGATCGGAAAACCCAAATCAACATCAACAACTCAAACAACACTGCATATATTAAAACATTTAATATTAATTTACAAATACATTACTTTGCTCGATGATACAGAAATGAATTTTCAAAATAAGGATAGGGTTTCAAATTTGATGGACTCAAATTAAAGAGAATTCTGATTTGAATACAAGTTCGAAAGAAAAGATAAGATGATTCAATTAACAGAATCGGAAGATGGTTAAGCTTATTTAATTTACGGGCAACCTTAACTGGCCGGCCGTGACTTAAAGAATAAGATCGATGCAGAATTCCAAGGCAAATCAACATTCGATCTCGAGAAATAGAATTCAGGCATAGCAGGAGATAGATAGCATCGTAAACCGAGGATATAGAAATCTCCGGTAAATCAATGCCTATTGTAAAGGAGTTTCACCCCTTTACAAATTATTCGAAGATTGGCGAGCCCGCCGATCTATTATAGATATCATTCAAAATGGAGTTATGGGTGCTCCAGAATTGAAAGAAGACGAATAGTGAGGGACACGAATGAATTTTTTGAACCGTAGGGAACGTTCCAAAATTCAAAGGAATTGAGTCAAAAGGAAGAGATTCAACTCGAATGAAAGTGATTCTGTAAATACATTTACCCTATATGCTAAGTTTTGCCTAGAGCTACCAAAGCTCTGATACCAACTGTAACGACCCGATATATTGGGACCATTCGCATCCGCACATGTCGAACTTGAATAATTCAAAATACCGTGTTGTTAATTTAAATTTGGCAAAACTGAACATATACAGTAAATAAATAGAACACAGATCACAGACACAGAGTAATAATTGCAGCGGAAATAAAAGAGATAGTAGTTCATGAAGCTACTATATAAATATATAAGATACATCAGAGTTAAACCAGATACAATGGAAGAGTGACACGATACATCAGATACAAATCAGAATACATCACTGGAATCATCGAATACTGAAAGCAGAATAGATGGCTGAATCTTCAAGCAAAGCTCCAACTCCAAAGGTGAGTCTCGAATACTGGTACACTAAGTCTGACCCGAGCGTAAAGCAAAACACAAAACACTCGAGTCAGGATTAACATTCTTATATTTATAAACCCAACTCAAGTGAAATAACAATTGAAATACAAGTAACTCAAAGGATGTTTGGAATAACCATCCTTTAAGGATCCGTTAAACTATCTACTATGTAGTAGTGTACGATAAGTAGATAATGCCTATCAGTAATATAAGATATCAAAATAGTGTTAAGGCGTTACCATTATCCCCCTTAACACATTTTTATATAAGCGTTATAGTCTATACAGCACTGTAAACTCCACCGTAAACTAGTGGGCTATCAGGGAGTACTCCATAGGTATAACACAAAACAAATTCGTAGTGGTCGCGTATATAGGAATCCAAGTATGACAAGGCACATGAGGCAATACCCAAGGTAGTGAAACTACCGTTTGCCTGATCCGGACTGGTGAGAACGCATCGCCACAGCGATCGCAACACCGCGAAACAACACTCCCAAAATCAAGGGTGCACCAATCGACAACAAGTAATGAGTAGTTTTCGAAGAAGTGTGTTCGCTTGAGGTAGCTGACCTCCATTGGCCCGGCACGGCTCCTGTTTTAGTCATTTCCAATTTAACACAAGTGTCAAGGCTATCCATTATCGTTCTCTTTCTTCAGTCATCACGAACATCATTCCAACCACTTCATTCTGGATCACACTCCGCGTATAGTTATTAAAGTGGTTTTCGGTTTAGATAGAGAGTATATCCATAACCGATTCCGGTCTCTTTAATAACCTTCGAAATTATTTCACCGATTGGTCGTTTATTTATTTCAAAGCCAAATCAATTTCAATTTCAATCAGAGTTTATAAATCAACATTTCGTTTGTCTTTCTAAACCAATTTCCATAATTTACGTTTCAAAACTTTCAAATTACCATTTCAAAATCTTATAATACAATTTCAATTTCTATTTAAACAATTCAAATATTGATTCAAGTTCGTAAATAAGTTTCATTCCGAAATCATTTAAATTAATTTGATTTAACATTTAAATCAATTTAAATTCATTTATCGATTTCATTCAATATTCATTAAGTAAATTTGCCATTCAAAATAATTTCTATTAAATTTCCAATTCATTAAATACATTATTCAACTTCATCATATCAAAACTTACAAATTAAATTAAATTCATCAAATCAAATTCTTTAAATTTCAAGTCTTACATTAATTTCAATAAATCACATTTTATTTCTTGTTAAAGAAATTCCATTTCACTTATTTATTTACTTAGTTACAATTTCAAAGCTTAATTAATAAAGAACTAAATTTCACTTTTTCAAGAAGTTCAATTTTACTTAATAAAGAATTCAATTCAATTTTAATCATTAAATAATTCAATCTTATTTAATTATTAAATAGTTCAAAACTTAATTATTAAATTGTTTCAAAGTTAATAATTTCAAACTTAATTATAATTTCAAACTTAATTATTAAATCATTTCAAACTTAATTCAATCATTTCTCAAATTAAACAACGTTCTTTCATCAATTACATTGTTAATATTTTGTTTCAGATTATTAAATATTAACATTTTCCTTTCATTAAAATTCAAATTCCAACTTCATTTCAAAACCATATTATTTATTCAAATAAAATCTTCATTTTATTTTTAAATCAAATTATTGACCAATCGGGTTTTATTTAATTCTCTATCCTAAGTCAAGTTCATTTGGGTATTTATCATTTCAACCCGATTCCAATTCAATTCAAAATCAAAACATAGCAAAGGGAACTTGTAGTGTGATAACTGGGATGGTGTCAAAGTAAATAAGCAAACAATAACAACAACCAATATCAATCCAATAATCAATTCAAATAATCCTGAAATAATCGTATTAATTCGCATTGTTGTTGTGCAAATTAATATAATTATTTCTAGAATCTACACTATCATTTCATGTAGATTAAAGATTATTCCACTAATTATTTATACGGTTTTCACTTGTCATTCAATTTCAATTTTACACTACAACAATTAATCCAATATACATCGATGGTTCAAAGTGTAATTATCACTATTCTACATGTCAATTAATTTAACAATTAAAAGGGATCATATTCACTAATCAAATTTAACATATATGTCGATTCAAATTTTAATTATCCTACGTCAAATTCAATTTCATGCTATTTATCACTTTATACATTACAATTTTAACGTCCAATTGTAATCATCAAACAATCAATCATTAATCAACCAAACTGGATTATCATTGCATAAATGACAGATAATGGTGTCAGATGTCATAGGTGAGCAAATACAGGTAATAGCATATATAACAGTGTAAATAACTAATAGCAGCATATTTCAATTGTCGTTTCAATTGAAATCAAATTTAATAAATAAAAGAATGTTAATCGTGAGTGATTGCTCACCTTCCGAGGCTAGAGATGAACAAGAACGAGAGAAGTTACGAATCCGAGCACGGGTTCCAAAGCAAAATAGATTGGCACGAATTCAATGGATAGAGCTGACGACAAAAATTTATGAGAACATATACAAATAAATTTTAAAGTTTAATACTAACTCAAATTAAAATAAAAATCTTAATAATATGTTTTCAAAAACAATACTTAACTTACTCGCCCATTAACAAAATAAACCTTTATAGTATATATTGAATCATTATATTTGAAAATATAATTTAGTAACAAAGATCAGTATATAATACTGATGTAAGCCCTAGAACATGTACAAAATTTATATGAACTATCCCAACTTATGCACACAGCTACCCAACCTTACATACAAATACAACATATCAAAACTTATATACTTATAGCCTATAACTAACAGACTTTGAATATGTTCTTTATATTGTAACCAAAAAAACATGCATGAACAACATATGTAAACTATTTACACACCCATACAGCCGAAAGTTAAGACAAAACTATATGTATATTTCTTTTGAAGACAAAAGTTATGGAATCCATATTTATAAACTATCTCACCTTCAAGGCTCCAGGCAAAGAATTTAACATATAAACTTCTCATAATTATATAAATCAAAACATATTCTATACTTAAACAACAATAAATTATATACATATATATTTTCAAATACCAGCACTAAATAATATGAACAGGTCTCATATACAACTCTCAACAATAGTATATGTACCTATGGAACCAACAGTGTAAATGCATACTAACATGCACCTATATGCTTATGTGTCTATTATACTTTAAACAATATTTAAAATAAGCAAGTATGTTGCCAGACACAAAATATGAATATACGGATAAATAAAAGAAGAGGGGAAGGGCTTACGGCGAAGGGAAGAAAAGAGGCAGGCGGCACTTCGTGAGGAGGAGAGGCTCAGGCGGAGGATAGGTGAACGCAAGGTGGAAGAGGAATAAGAGGCAAAGTGAGACGGTGGTTTGGGAGGAGGTAAGATGCGTGGGTGGCGAGGCTTGTACGGGTGGAAGGATCTGGGGTGCTCGGTTAGGATCCAGGAGTCTACATGCCAAGGTAGAGGTGGCCATGGTGGTGCGGGTGTTGGTCGATTTCGAATGGAGGAAAAAGACGGAGGTGGATCGGTAGCAGCGCTTGGGTTGAGTGGTGGAAAAATCGGAGCTTGCGGTGATGTGCTTTCGGATGTAAGCAGAGCTTTGGTATGCATTGCTGAATAATGGAAAGGGAGGAAGATGAATACGTGCCCAGCAAAATGGTGATAACAGGCAAATAAATAAAATAAAAACGTTATATTGATTATAATATCACAGCATAGAAAAATGTGAGGGCACAGAAACCGACCAGACATGCAATTTGAAATGGTGGAATATAAAAGGTGAAAAGCTGAAATAAAATTTGTCAATGACTGTTTGATTTCACGTGAATAACTTAAAAGTCCCAGAATCCAAAAGTGTTTAGAACAAGCACCGTGATAAAATCGTTTTATTGATTTTGTTCAGTACCGGAAGCCGAAACACAAGTATGAATATACTTCAGAGATCAGCATGACAAGACGATCAAAATGATATACGGATATCAGTGGTACAATCGAATTATAAAAATTCGAATTTTCTAAAAGCGGAAAATGCAAGAAAAACGCTGAAAAATAAGATCGACGGAGCCAAAGATGTCCGAATTTGGAAAAATGACAAACTGACATCTTGCTCAGAAGATGATTTAGAATTTTTCTATGTAAAAATATTTAGGTTCCGAAAACATTTTATTTTCATCGCTTTTTTACTGATTAAATTGAAGTAAATTTACGCGCGAAATAAACTTTCATATTTTCTGACGAAAATTTACCAGTTGTTATGTTTAACTAGATGCATTCCAAATATCAAATTTTTATTTCAAATCTTATCGTTTAAAATTTCACAAAATTTCGGCTAATTACGTTATTAAAACAGTTGAAATTTACGGGTCGTTTCAAATCCTAGCAAAGAATAAGAGAAAAAATGGCTAAAGGTGTTTAAATAGCATAAGAAAGAAGGGGTTTAAAGAGGGAATCATATCTTCTTTCCTCTGCCATTTCACACCCATTTGTAATCAAATTCCAAGCCCTTCCCCATACCACATGTAACGGCCCGAAGATTTTCGACCCTGAAAATTGACACTAATACGTTCACTGTATAGAGTGCCGAGCAGTCGAGTGCCGGAAATCCCAGACTGTTAGAGTTAAGAAGAAAATGAGGTAGAATAAGAATAGAAACAATAGCACAGAATCTCACAATCGCAGCGGAACAATATATAATATAAAATAACAGCATTTATACAAAGAAAAGCTGTAACTGTCAATATAAATACAAGATATCAGAGTACACAAATCTGGAACAGTTAATATAACTTGTCCCTGAATACTGTCTATACAGTATACTACACAGCGGGATATAATCAATAAGTCTCTGCCATCTGGCTCGTCTCCTGATCTCCGAAGTGTCCTAACCTGAAAATCTGTAATACTCGGTCTTACCCGAGCATTACAATAAAGTAACACCCGAGTTAGGCTGGAAACCAGCGTGAGTAAACCCATATAATATGAAATACTTAAGTAATTAAACTTCTTTGAAAACCACGGTAACTCATATATCCGACGAGTTTTTATCAGATTAAAATCAATTCCTTTTATGGAAAATCCATCGATATTGTAATAATGTCGGAATACAGCTACTTATTTATAATAATCCAGTTTACCTTAATTCATTCAATTCCCACCTATTAAATTTTATAATCAAAACCGTAAAGGGTAGCAGAAATTTCCGAGTCAAAATGGTCTGGGTAACGCTACTATCCGATCCCAGTCTCTTCGGATCTAAGTAATAAATTAAGGGAAGTAAGTTGTTTTCAAACAAATCATTTATTATTTAGGGTGACAATAATCAAATATGCCGATTTATTACATATTTTATTTCAAAATAAACCGTATCATCACTAAATATCCAATAGAGTTAAATCGAGGTACAGATTGATAACCAAATTAACAATCTATACCAATACCAACTTAATTCATGTCCGAATTTCAATAACTTTATTTAACCGGGTCCCTTTATATTTTTAATCCAAATTTATTACAAATTACACAATAATCTACCACTAGTTAATTTAAAATTAAGTTCCCTACTGACATCCACATTGTTAATATAAATTTTGAGTCAAATAATAGTATAATTATATACCCATTCTATTTATAACATACCATTACTTTAAAATTTATGGATTTAAATGATAATAAATTTCCGGTAGATTTTTCATATAAGTATACATATGTGAATTCCATCTTTCTTCTCTTCCATTTTCTTTATTTTTCCTTTCCCCTTATCTTTTTATTTCTTCTTCTTTTATTCTTTTCTTTCCCTTTCTTTTTTTTTTCTTCCCTCCTGGCCCAAAAACCGGCCCACTCCTTCACTTCTCCCCTTCTCCCTTTCTTTCAGTTCTCCACTTCCAGAAAGATATGCACATAGACGTGCACATAAACGTGCACGCATCATTCTGGCAATCCACCTTGCCGCCGAACATTCCCTTACATCACCCAGGACCTCCTTCCTCCGTCCATCTACCTGGACCCACGCTTGAACCCCCAGCTCGAAATCAAGTCACTTCACCACCCCTCGAACGAAAAACTGCAGCCACGAAATCACCTCGTCCAGCCACGTAGACCACCATCCATGCCCAAATTTCGACCAGCACTTCATCACGAACGCCCCCTTCGTTTCTCCCGGTACCGCACCTCGCTAACTCCCCCTCGTCGCCGCCATTTACCCAAATCTGTAGCCAAAGCAAAGTCCCACTTAAACCCTAAAAAAAGCTCGTCCCGCCTCCACGACCATCGATAAATCACCCCTTCATTTTTCGAGGAATCCCCGACCCCCAAGCTCCCTCCAGGCGAAAATCCCGACCTCGAAATCGAGTGGTTCGCCAGAATTTCGCCATAGGCCCAAAACTGACCATCTCGATCCTGCGTCCCCCGTACTTCATTAAAAATCCCTAAATCATCGTCAAAAATCATGATTTCCAACCCCGAACCCGATCATGAAATCCATTCATAAAATCGTGATACTCGAATTTTAACCGAACTCGAGTTATCTACTGTGTCATATGCTTTTCTCCCTCTATACTTCATATTATCCAACAAAATAAATTTTAAAATAATCTATATTCGTAAACAAACAGACTTTTTTTTATTTCAAGTTGTAAAACTAACTAGACGGCTTAGTATTGATTTTTTAAGTTGATGTTTTAACAATTTTATTCAAATAAAACATGAAAACAGGGGAAGAAGAAAACACAGAGGGTTTTCCTTTTTGAGTTACAGGTGATCTTTCATGTTTACCAGGCATGTGTATACACATTTACTCAAAAACTTTAGGATCTATCAGGTCTCCACTATGTATAGGCATATAAAAAAAATTACTGTAACAAACATAGTGTTTACTCACCTTTTCTTCCTAGAACAGAGCAGTGTTTATTCTTTTTTTTCTGGATACAGACCCTTGCTTTCCCTTTTCCTTTTGATCTCCTAGTGTTTGATTGCTTTTGGTATTACTTAAGTTTTAATGGCAGCTAGTCTTTCTGTTTATTTTAAATTTGAATAAACAAGTGAACAATTTTACAAACTAGGATGGCCGTATATCTATATATATGAAAAGGAAAGTGTGCAATGGAAGCTCAGGCATTGTACAGGCTTTTACTTTGTTGATTTTTATTTTCTTTCTTTTATTTTGATTTGTTTTGGAAATCTTGACATGATTTAGATATATTTTGTGCTGAGGTGATAGCATGATTTAAATTTGATTTTATAAGAGCTTGACTTGTGATTTATTATAAAGTTGATTTTGATTTTTGACATTAATTTTGAAATATGTTATGATGATGTCTCCTATATATAAACATTACCCCATATATATGTATATATATATTTATGTGTACATTTATACTAAGTTATCATATATATATTCACATACATTTTCATTCCATATATGTTTATACATTTTCAAATTTACAAATACTATATACATTTTAGCTCATGTATACATGTACATTTCTATATATATATATATATTCTATATGTACTATTCCACACACCTATATACGTATCATCTACTTACATGGGTTTGTCATCCCATATATATTTATATTTATCCCCTCAACATATACTTATACATATTTTATTATTATATATTTTTCATAGATAATTTACTTATGTGCATTATGCCCTTATATATGTATGTTCTCCTACTATACAAATTTTCATATATATATATATATATATATATATAATTTCGTATGAGCAAACATTCATATACTTATATATGTATATACTTATATATATATTTTCAAACATCATCAAGCTTGTATCTACATATTTATGGATATTTTATCTTAATTTAAATGGTGGAGTTTATATATATATATATTCTATAAGATTTATCATATCCAGAGATTTTATAATTAAATATTTAATATAGCTTTTAAATCAATTTACATATATCCCGATATTTTAATTATCATAAATTTATTTATTCGACTTATAAAATCAACATTTCAATAATTAAAATCAGTTAATTACCCAATTTCAGACATCAGAAAACCCAGGTCGTTACATCCCTCCCCCCTTTAGAACTTTTCGTCCTCGAAAAGGAACGAAATGAAAATTTTAATTTTTGATGTTTATTATTAATTAAATTATTCTTTAAACATTTTTAATTCCTTAATCTTTTATTATACAGTTTTAAAACACTTTAAAAACTACATAATATTATCAAACTAGCTTTATATAAAGATACTTTTTATAACTCGATGTCCAAACAAGTCCATCCTTGTTCTCACAGAAATTCAGTCATACGTTGGTCAGGCGCAGGACTGAAAATCTATAAGTATTTAATAGACCCGTTTTCAACACCCGGTGAAAATACTTGAAAAACTTTTTGTAAGAATGCTATGAAAATCATCACCCCATCCATGGATCGCAGTTAGCACGATGATTACGTCGCCATCCCGGCGAAAACCATAAGAAAACTGTAGGCATCCGTGCCTCTCGACTTTCGCCATGGAAACTACACAGATCGCAGCTACACTTAGGGTTACATTACTATCACAGCAAAAACCTGTGTAACTGTAGGCATCAGCACCCCTCGAATTACATTTCAAAATGAAACTTCACCACATAGATCGCAGACTACACAAAGTGATGTCACTGTTCTAGTGGAACTAGTGTAGACTGTAGGCACTCACTGCCACACGAATTTTTCTATGTAACGAAACCACATAGATCGCAATCTATCGATGTTACGTCGCTATCCCAGCGAAACCAAACGTAGATTGTAGGGAATCACTACCACTCGACTTATGCTATGGAACGGCGATAGATCGCAGTTACAACAAAGGTTACGTTGCCATCATGGCAAAACCCAATGTAGCTGTAGGCATCAGCACCCCATGAATTACGCTACCCCAAACACAATCCTCAGGAACTAAAGTTTTGTCCGGACGTCCTCTGGGATCCAAATTTAGAACCCCCCTTAGGGCTCAAGGCAGAACCACCCAATGGATCTCCTCCTATAAGTTTCTACTCTAAATGGGAGCGCCTTTTTCCCCATAGCATTCTCAAAACATTTCGTACTATACACTTATATATCTTTCAAATCATATTATTTATATATGTCACATATAAATCCCATTTACACCAAATCGATATCTTCAAAATCGATAATTCTTAAACTTGGCTTTCCAAATTCCCAAAATTTCCTTTTTGCCAAAACCAAAAACCTTTCAAAATCCATGAGTTCTAAAAACCTCTTTCAGTTCCATTCTCATAAAATCATTTATATATATATATAAGTTTATTCTTTCAACCCGAATAATTTTCGGATTACTACATACCTATATAAATTCCACTTTATATTTCAAATATCCTTTAAGGATTATTTCTTCCGGTTATACTTTCAATAAGGGAAGTTTTTTAATATATAACCAATATATATAACCTCATTTATGCCAAAACAAATTTTCAAGTTCGATTTCCCTTTCAAAGTCATTTGTCACATTACTTATTTCTTGCAAAGTAAGTTCCCAGTTATAGTGAATATTTACCCTTTATTTTATCACCATATATTTTCCCAAAATATACTCTTTCACCTCAAAATCATTTTTGCTTCAATATACGATTTTTCTTTGTGAAGACCCGTAAATCCGTACCCCTTTGAGCTGACAAAATTCCACCACAATTCAGCTCAAAGTGGAACAAAAGTACGAATCTTCAGGTTAAAAAGAAGAGGTAGAAGAAGATAGAAGAAAAAAAACAGAAACAACAACGGAATCTCACATTCGCAGCGGAACAATATATAATAGATGAATGAATAATCTTTAACTATATCAGTTTATACAATACATCATCAGAGTTTACAACAACAACACACATCACTGGACAGTTATATAAACTTGTCCACATAACATAATACACAGCGGAATAATACTAGTATAAGTGATACGTCTCGCCATCCAGCTCGCCTCCAGATCTCCACAGCAACTTCTGAATTCTAGAATGACCTGAAAACCTGACTCTAGGCTGCCCGTGTGGAAAATTATGGGCACCCAGAGTTTAGAAAGGGAACAATAAACTCTAGGTCAGTCGTGGGACTGGTGTGAGATCTCAAAAACAGTTATTTTCACAAAGAAAATAAAAGAAATTCCGCAATGCTTTTGGAAAATGAAACTACCATAAGACCTCCCACCACACACACAATGCAATCGCAGACTTGGAGGAGATTTCTTCTTATGATAGTCAAATATGCTTAATACGAGAAAACTCTTTTTAATATTATCATTAGTGCCTAGTGTGGAAAACATTTCGAAAGTATAATATTAATCTTAGCCAGCATAGGTACCATTATATTATGCCTGCTATAGCTGCCGCCTGAGGAGACAGGTTATACAACCGCAATCGTAAAGGGCTCGTATTGTTTCTTTGGATTTCCAACAAATGGTCAGGCTAAGGAACTTCCTATGCCACATGGGAACGCCTCTGGAGGGACACCCCGAGAACTAACTAGTTCTCTGCCAACACAAGGCCGGGTTACCTCTTACTAGGTAACTACTACATGAGTATGCCATCCCCCGGTCGTTTGCGACCTTTGTCTGAGGGCCCTCGATCACAAAGCAACAATCACACAGTAAATAAGATTGATGCCACCACACAGGTAAAGCATCTGGGCTCCATACCATGATACTACCTTTTTCCAGAAGGAAATGACATACCCTAAAGGGAGCGACCCTCATAACCTTGCCGCATTTTCCTGTTTCGACCATTTCCGGGGTGTGAGGTCCGATGAGGTCTCGTCCACAAAGCTACGCTTTACACAAAAGCCTTGCTTTGATCAACAAATGATCAACAACACACAGCAGCACTCAGCATGCCACACTACCAAATTGGGAGTATATCACCAATAACCTTCAACAACATAACCTCTTAGCTCGTACGTCTCAGAGAAGGGTGTTAAGCTAAGAGAATAAATTCTCCGCCACCAACAGATATGTATTTCAAAGAAATCTGCTTTATATCTCAAAGTGTAGCGTCAGACATACATCCATACAAGTCTGTTCTGGGTTCGAACAGAACCGAAGGTATTTCCAAAGAATCCCTTGCAAATCCGGTTTTCAATTGCAATCCATAACGTCGTATCATTATTCGGAATGGGTTATATGACACAAAGTCCTCTCCTGGCTAAACCGAATAATGAGCGCTTGTTTTGAAAACAAATTCATGTGCCATTTCAAAGGCAAATATTTATAGTCGGTTATTTAACTATCAAACAACATTCACAACAAACAACAAGCCTCAAAAATTTCCCCATATTGTTTATACTAATAGTTGGATATGTTACTATCAAACAATATTCACAATAATCACCCAATCTAAATAATTTTCGCAAATTATTAAATTTCAAAATATCTTTGCAAGATATATATTTTCCACACTTCATCACTTTAAAAACCAATTTCAAATCACTTTTCCACACTTCATCACTTTGAAAACAAATTTCAAATCACTTTTCACTCGCGGAATAAAATTCCCGAAATTATTTATTTCCCTTTTTCTTTATAAATTCCATTGTGAATTTAAATTTCCAAATATTCACTTTCAAACACCAAATCAAATTCCAAATTGATTTCTAATTTCTTTTCAAGCACCAAATCAATTACAAATTGATTTCTAAGTTTAATCCCAAATACCAAATCATTTGCAAATCCATTTCTAAATTTATTTCCAATTACCAAATTATTTTCATTCATAACACCAACCAATTTTCATATTGATTTTCCAAAGATTTATTTTCCAATACCAAATCCATTATCAAATTGATTTCAACAAATTTATCACCTTTTAAATAAATTCTTTTATTCTTTCCAAATTATTCAAAATTCCATTTTCAATAAATTCTTCAACTCTTAAAAAATATTATTCAAAACCCATTTATTAATATCCTTTCCCATATTTTGGAAATAAATTCGATAAGATTTCAAAAATCAACTTTACACTTTTAAATTCCTTCTTTTAAATTCACCCAATTCTTTCAAAAGGAATTCACTTAAAATTTCCTACTTTAATTTCAAAAAAATCCAATTTTATTTATTTCTGGTATCTAACAATACCAAAAATACATTCGGCTAAATTATAGCCTTCAACAAATTTAATCATCGATATAATCATTCATAGATTATAAATAAATCATCACACAACATATGAAACAAATTCATACAACATATGAAACAAATTCATACAATTTGAGGAATCCAGTTGGATCCCTCCAACTTGTTTCCCTGCATCCACAGATGTCAGCACAACAATTAAATACCCATTCCACTTCGAGGTGGAATATCGCGGTATATGGGTTTTTTATAAAATATCATCTGCTATTATGCGGCGCATAGGGTCTCGTCCGCTATATAATGCGGGAAATCAACTCCAAATATATATATATATATATATACTACTATATATACTACCACATCCAAACAATCAATCAATCAATAACTGAAATTCCAATTTTGATTTGAGTGAGAAGATCTCACCTTTGCTTTTGTTTTGCAATCCACTTCCATTCCAGTTTATAAACATTATACAATTTATAAATATTTGAATAAATTTAATAAATCAATTCATCAATTTTCCAAGTAAAAATTTTAATTAACCAATGATTTAAATTAAATTATTAATTTTCCTTTGAAACTACATATACATTAATAAAAATAAATTATATATTTTCAAATATCTATTTTAATAAATTCCTCAACATTCAAAATTTAATTTCAAAATCTTATACACATACTTTCTGTTCAGATCTTACTTATCTACATGTATAAATAAAAACAGAATTTTCTTTTTAAATATTATTGTTATATTTTCCTATCATATATTCATATAAAGCCTGGTTTCTTTTCTACAAATACATCCTAAATTTCCAATCTTTATATGTATTTTCAAAACAACAGCTATTATTCTGTTTACTGTATATATATATATATATTTACATATAAATTGAATTTGAAAATAAATTATACCTTACTGTAAATCGAAATCCAACGATCTCCGTGCTCTGCCTTGATTCGCGTACGACATTGACATCGGCTTCGCCACAGCGAAACCCTAGCCTCAAACTCGACAGCGTCGCCGCCATCCTCACGCGTACTTGTGCAACCCATCGCCACAAATCGAGGCGTACGCGCCGAAATCGCCTCACGCCGAGAATCGTCGCCGCCTTCGAGAAATCGCAATACCTCCAACAGCTCCGCCTCCATGCGATTTGATTTCGAACCTCCTCCGAGTTACTTCCCTCGCAACCTCTAGATTGCCTCGACACCGAACTCTGCTTCGAATCCGAATTCTAACACTACAGATTTGAACGAATCTCGTTTTAATGATTATTGCGAAGTTCGAATTCGAAGAGAGGCTCGAGATTTGAATTTTTAAAAGAAACTGTGGCCATTTTTGTCTTCGTTTTGATTTTGTTTTTCGAACGAGAACGAAAGAGGGGTTTTGATTTTACTCGGCCATTATTGTATTTTATATTTCGTTTGATTTTGTTATCTGCTCTGCCCTTTCTTTTCATTTGTTTTAAAGCTGTAGGAGGCATACGAATATATCTAGAAGAAGATAGCCACGCGTACACTACCAGGTCTGCACTAGGGTGGCTAATAGCTGATGAAAGGAAGAGACAGATGTGAAGGGATTTTGACTGGGCAAACAGTATATATGTATTATATTTAAATTTAAATTCAAATTGGTTCAAAATCGTAACTTAAAATTTTGACATCCAATTGAGGCATGCCGCTAGGCGTTCATAAGGTAATACCCCTATTCCAAACGCAATGGAAAAGGTTCCGAGTCCAAATTCGATCGTATGGAGAACATAGCTTTTTGGACCAGTTATTAAATCGAATTTCGATAAAATTTCAGTGCGTTTATATATCGTACGCTCACACAACAACTCCAATTACTATGAAAATTGAAATCCAATAATAATACACTATTACGGATCCAATGGAACTGGTTTCATCGAATTTCGAGACTATGCTTCGGAAGTCTATTTTTAAATATCGATTTAAACGATAAAATTTCAAAACAAAACAAAATAGTTTCAAATTCAATTCTGAAAGTTCCATTACCTTCAGTATCATAAATATGAATTTTCTAAGCCTTGAAAATATTTTTAATCAGCTTAAAAATTGAAGATCCGATATTTTTACCCAACTGCAATAAATTAAATTCAATAATTAAATTGCCAAATTCATTCTGATATTTGAATTTCAAATTAAACTAACTTCCGGATATTTAAAATCGATTAAATATTCTGATTTCCAATGTCAAAAATTTAGGGTCGTCACATTCTTTCACTACAAAACTGCTTCAATTTCCATTTGGGTTATCACTTCAATTTTATCTCAATTAATATTTAAATCCATGATTAAAATATAACCAATTTTCACTATAACCAGTTTGAATTTAGAAAATAGCTTAAATAGTTTAAAATAGTTAAATAGTTAAATGGCTGTAAAATAGTTAAATAGTTGTAAAATAGATGTAAAATGGTTAAATGGTAAGTATAAGATAGTTTGAGTTTTCAAAAAGAAGGGTTTGTATGGTAAATTGCTTGGAAAATCAAAATGGTTGGATATTTAAGAAAATAGATTTAAGACAGTTTATATTAAAGTAATTTATTTGAAAATAGTTTCAAGGTCAAGCTGATTCAGTTCCTAAACTACACTTCAACCAATTTCAATTTCCATTCCTTTTTAAATTAATGCAATCCAGATTCCAATTCGAATTAACTTCGATTCCCATTCTAATTCAAATCAATTCCCATTTGATTTCAAATTAATTCAACTCCGATTTCAATATCAATTCAATTTGAGTTTGAATTAATTTCAACTTCGATTACAATTCCAATTAATTCAATTTAATTTCACCTTTGTATTAATTCCAATTCCATTCTCAACTTTTAAACCATCTCGATCTATATAAATTTGAATTCGGTTTTCAAATATCGATTTAATTTCTTAAATCAAATTAACCTTTGATATTTATTTTAACAACCCAAGTCCTTAAAATAATTTAAATTCTGAGCCCAAATTCCATATATTCTTTTAAATTACTCTTACTTAAACTTATGTGAGGTTCGAGTGAGAGTTCAAATCTTCTTAAACAATTTAATCTTCGGAATCCAATTTATTTCCAAATTTTTAACTTCAACCTTGAAACCCAATTCTTAAACAATTCCGGTTGGTAAATTCATTTTTAACATTTTAACTTAAGTTTTAAAATGATCCTATTTCCCTAAATTCAATTTTATTTCTAAGAACCAAAATCTTTAAAATAGTTTCAAAAAAAAGTTTTTATTTCCATTCAATTTTCAGCAATGGATGTATATCCTTTCAATCCACTTTTTAATTTATTCGAGATAATCCACTTCACAGTTTTATATATACTGTTAATAACAAACAGGATGATAGCAGGATTTAAGAGTAAATAAACATCCAAATTATCCAAACATCAATCAATAGCACCCATCACCTATTCCCAGAATTCAAACCGGTCTATATTTCAAAAGCTGTTTGAAATTATCCCTACATAGCCTTTTATCAAATCCATACTTCCCTTTTCAATTTTATCCATTTAACTTCCCTAAGTTAAATTTTCAATTTCACATTGAAATTTCCCTTTTCAGATTATAAGCTCAAAACTTATTTAACTTGCCCTGAGTTAAATTTTCAATTCATTTAATCCATTTAGACTTCTCAATTTAAATTTACATCCCAAATTTATATTCTTATTAATATCCCTTTCCACCTATAAGTTCAAAAACTTATTTCTCTTTGGGTTATATTCTCATTTCAGGGGGACCTTAGAACTTAAACACCCAATACTTATTTCAAATCAATTTTGAAACCATATATATTCACCTATATATACATATTTACCCCATTTAACCATCAAGTCACACTTTTAAAATTTAAACCATTCTTGGTTTTAAATCCAAAAAAAATCATCTTCAAACAACTCTTGTTTCAAACAAGATTTCTATATCCAAAAATATTCCAAATAATATTATTCATTGTTTCCTTAAACACTTTGAAACAATTCCAAAACTTTTTTTCTGGGCTTAGATTTAAAACTTCACAATTTAAATCCATTTCAATTTATAAATTTAACCTAGATAATTTCACTTCCTTAAACATTTCATAATGTTTTATCATTGTTTATTCTAAAAATAAACATTCCTTTACTAAGACACCACAACCAATTTACGATAATTATCATATCTAGAAATCATATGCACTATATATTCCATCATAACTTCCTGATAAATGAAATCAGGGTAAATTTATTTCATTACAAAACACTTTGAAAAATACTTCCAGAATTTTCAATTTCTGGTTTCATTCTATTTCCAGCTTAACTTACTTGAATAGTTCATCCTTACCCAAATTTCTATTTGGCTATATGTGTTTTACCACTTAAATCTTATAATCTTATTTAATTTTAATAACAACAACCAATTTCCTTAATATACTACAATAATTTAGAAAAATTATTTCTTCTATATATCAAAATCATTTAAAAACCATTTTTTAAAACCGTTTATTTAAAATCATTATATAAGAAAATAACAAGTACGCCCTCATATAATACTCTCAACTCATTCTAGGATACTACTGACCCTATCTCTAATGAGTAATCCCCACCAGAGCCAAGGTTCTCGCTTAACCTTCTGCTCTGATACCAACTGTAACGGCCCGAAGATTTTCAACCCCGAAAATCGACACTAATACATTCACTATATAAGGTGCCGAGCAGTCGAGTGCCGGAAATCCCAGACTGTTAGGGTTAAGAAGAAAAAGAGGTAGAATAAGAATAGAAACAACAGCACAGAATCTCACAATCGCAGTTGAACAATATATAATATAAAATAACAACATTTATACAAAGAAAAGATGTAACTGTCAATATAAATACAAGTTATCATAGTACACAAATCTGGAACAGTTAATATAACTTGTCCCTAAATACTATCTATACAGTATACTACACAGCAGGATATAATCAATACGTCTCTACCATCCGGCTCGTCTCCTGATCTCCGAAGCGTCCTAACCTGAAAATCTGTAATACTCGATCTGACCCGAGCATTACAATAAAGTAACACCCGAGTCAGGCTGGAAACTAGCATGAGTAAACCCATCTAATATGAAATACTTAAGTTATTAAACTTCTTTGAAAACCAAGGTAACTCATATATCTGACGAGTTTTTATCAGATTAAAATCAATTCCTTTTACGGAAAATCCATCGATATTGTAATAATGTCGGAATACAGCTACTTATTTATAATAATCCAGTTTACCTTAATTCATTCAATTCCCACCTATTAAATTTTATAATCAAAACCGTAAAGGGTAGTAGAAATTTCCGAGTCAAAATGGTTCCGGGTAACCCTATTATCCGATCTCGATCTCTTCGGATCTAAGTAATAAATTAAGAGAAGTAAGTTGTTTTCAAACAAATCATTTATTATTTAGGGTGACAATAATCAAATATGGCGATTTATTACATTCAAAATAAACCGTATCATCACTAAATATCCAATAGATTAAATCGAGGTACAGATTGATAACCAAATTAACAATCTATACCAATACCAACTCAATTCACGTCCGAATTTCAATAACTTTAATTAACCGGTACCCTTTATATTTTTAATCCAAATTTATTACAAATTACATAATAATCTACCACTAGTTAATTTAAAATTAAGTGCTCTACTGACATCCACATTGTTAATATAAATTTTGAGTCAAATAATAGTATAATTATATACCCATTCTATTTATAACATACCATTACTTTAAAATATACGGATTTAAATGATAACAAAATTTCCGATAGATTTTTCATATAAGTATATATATGTGAATTCCATCTTTCTTCTCTTCCATTTTCTTTATTTTTCCTTTCCCCTTATCTTTTTTGTCTTCTTCTTTTATTCTTTTCTTACCCTTTCTTTATTTTTTTTTCTTCCCTCCTGGCCCACACCTTCACTTCTCCCCTTCTCCCTTTCTTTCAGTTCTCCACTTCCAGAAAGATATGCACATAGACGTGCACACAAACGTGCACGCATCATTCTGGCCGTCCACCTTGCCGCCGAACATTCCCCTACATCACCCATGACCTCTGTCCATCTACCTGGACCCATGCTTGAACCCCCAGCTCGAAATCGAGCCACTTCACCACCCCTCGAACGAAAAACTACAGCCATGAAATCACCTCGTCCAGCCACCGTAGACCACCATCCACACCCAAATTTCGACCAGCACTTCATCACGAACGCCCCCTTCATTTCCCCAGTACCGCACCTCGCTAGCTCCCCCTCGTCGCCGCCATTTACCCAAATCTGTAGCCAAAGCAAAGTCCCACTTAAACCCTAAAAACGCTCGTCCCGCCTCCACGACCATCGATAAATCACCCCTTCATTTTTTGAGGAATCCCCGACCAACAAGCTTCTTCCAGGCGAAAACCCCGACCTCGAATCGAGTGGATCGCCAGAATTTTGTCATAGGCCCAAAACCGACCATCTCGATCCTGCGTCCCCCATACTTCATTAAAAATCCCTAAATCATCGTCAAAAATCATGATTTCCAACCCCGAACCCGATCATGAAATCCATTCATAAAATCGTGATACTCGAATTTTAACTGAACTCGAGTTATCTACTGTGTCATATGCTTTTCTCCCTCTATACTTCATATTATCCAACAAAATAAATTTTAAAATAATCTATATTCGTAAACAAACAGACTTTGTTTTGATTTCAAGTTGTAAAACTAACTAGACGGCTTAGTATTGAATTTTGAAGTTGATGTTTTAACAGTTTTATTCAAATAAAACATGAAAACAGGGGAAGAAGAAAACACGGAGGGTTTTCCCTTTTGAGTTACAGGTGATCTTTCATGTTTACCAAACATGTGTATACACATTTACTCAAAAACTTTAGGATCTATCAGGTCTCCACTATGTATAGGCATATAACAAAAATTATAGTAACAAACATAGTGTTTACTCACCTTTTCTTCCTAGAACAGAGCAGTGTTTATTCTTTTTTTTTGGACACAGACCCTTGCTTTCCCTTTTCCTTTTGATCTCCTAGTGTTTGATTGCTTTTGGTTTTACTTAAGTTTTAATAGCAACTAGTCTTTCTGTTTATTTTAAATTTGAATGAACAAATGAACAATTTTACAAACTAGGATGGCCGTATATCTATATATATGAAAAGGGAAGTGTGCAGTGGAAGCTGAGGCATTGTACAGGCTTTTACTTTGTTGATTTTTATTTTCTTTCTTTTATTTTGATTTGTTTTGGAAATCTTGATATGATTTAGATATATTTTGTTCTGAGGTGATAGCATGATTTAAATTTGATTTTATAAGAGCTTGACTTGTGATTTATTATAAAGTTGATTTTGATTTTTGACATTGATTTTGAAATATTTTATGATGATGTCTCCTATATATAAACATTACACCATATATATGTATATATAGCTATGTGTACATTTATACTAAGTTACCATATATATATTCACATACATTTTCATTCCATATATGTTTATAAATTTTCAAATTTACAAATACTATATACATTTTAGCTCATGTATACATGTACATTTCTATATATATATATTCAATATGTACTATTCCACACATCTATACACGTATACATCTACTTACATGTGTTGATACGCTATATTTTGATCAATGACAATGTGCTTCAACAAAAAGGAAGAGATATGTGCAAGGCTAAAGGAAGGACTATGAAGACCAAGGATATCATGAGTACTTAGTATATTTAGGTCTTAGTCTTAGTTTTACTGTTAAAATCTATCCTCAAGAAGCTTGCACAAACACAAGAACACATTTCATAACTTAATGTTTTAGTTAAAATGTTCACTGTGCAAAAACTACCTGTTCAGTCGACTGAACAGGAAATCCCAGTCGACTGATCCTGTTACAGAATTACAACATGCACAGTTTTAGTTGACTGAAATTCCCTGTTCAGTCGACTGAATTTGAACCTGCGAATTTTTACTGAAAAGACACCTTCTTCTTCCCAAGAGTTGCAACCATTCTCCAATGGTAATGGATGCATCTCTTGCCTGAATCTTTTGCAAATAGATACATCTCTTCTACACCTATAAATACATGTTTCTATCATTTGCAAACCACCAATTCTAATTGCTTTAATCTCTCTATTATCTTGAACATACTTTCAGATTTCTTATGTTTTCAAAAGCAATCTCAAACCACTTCAATTGCTTGAATCTCTGATTTATCTTAAATACTCTTTTTGATTCATAGCAATTTATATTTCCTAAATCTTCATAAACACATTTCATACTCTTGAGGATAAGATTATAGGAAAGTTGTACTCAATTAGACTCATTAGTGTTATCAAGAACACAACAAGTCAGAAATACTTTTTGTATCTATTTGAAGTTCTCTTCAGTAGTTGAGGCAAGAAATCCCGTACGGTTGTTCGGGTAAGTTGTAAACCTATTCCTCTGGGTTAAGTGAGGGTTGTTGGTTAGTTGAATTCCTAAGAGGAGCTTAGGGACTGGACGTAGGACAAGAGGTCCGAACCAGTATAAAGTCTTGGTGTCTACTTTACTTACTGCTTATTGCTATCTACCTAAACCATTCCACTTTTCCATATTATACGATCCTACCGCATAGATTCTTTCAATTGGTATCAGAGCAAGGCCGTCTTATAACCATAAAACCGTTATTTGACATATTGATAATATGGAAAACAACACAAGCACAACATCTGCTATAACTCTACATTTGCGGAAGGACAATCTACTCAAAGACCCCCTCTATTCAATGGACTAAACTATAATTATTGGGCTACAAGGATGAGGATTTATATGCAAGCAACAAGCTTTGAAGCCTGGAATGCAACTCAAGCAGAACTCGTTGTACCCACAACTGATTATTCTACATGGACGCAAACTCTGAAGAATGAAGTTAGTGCAAATGCCAAAGCTATGAATATGCTATTTTGCGCTTTGGATAGAAATGAGTTCAATCGTGTTAGCATTTGTACTACTGCACATCAGATATGGAGTACACTTAAAACCATACATGAAGGCACAAATAAGGTCAAACAAACAAAGATCTCCATGCTAAAGAACCAGTTCCAAAACTTTAGAATGCGACAAAATGAATCCATCAATGACATGTAGTCGAGATTCCAAGACATTCATCATGCCTTAATTGGACTAGGAGAAAAATACACGGATTTTGATATTGTATCTAAAGTTCTAAATTCACTCACTGATGAATGGGAGAGAAAAGTCTTAGCAATCGAAGAAGCAAATGATCTATCTACAATGAAACCAGAAGAATTAATTGGAAATCTTATGTCATATGAAGTAAATATGCAAGCTAAGAAAGATCAAGCCCAAGAAAGAAAGAATGTAGCTTTTCATGTGGAAAAGGAAGAATCAAAGTCTGAAGATGAGGATCTAGCATTTATAGCCAAAAATTGCAAGAAATTCTTAATGTATAGAAAAGGAAATAAAAACGGATTCAAAAAGAATTTCTTGAACAAACCTACATCCTTGAATATAGAGTGTTTCAACTGTCACAAGAAAGGTCACATGCACAAAGATTGTCCAGAACAAAAGAAGGAGAATCAAAGAACTCTAAATAACAAAGACAAGAAAGAAAAATTCAAAAAGAAGGCATTCTCTATAACATGGGACGATTCAGATTCATCTTCATCTGAAAGTGAAAATGATAGTGATAATGAACAAGCGAATGTATGTTTTATGGCTCAAGAATCTGAGGTTAGTAATTTAACTTTCGACGATTTAATTGATGTAAATACTGAAATTTTGAGCACAATAAAAACTCTTAAAAGGAAACTCAAGGAAACTCGTGAAAATCGAAACAAAGCTGAATTTGAAAGAGATATGTTAAAAGATGAAAAGAAAATTCTAGAGGAAGAACTTGAAAAAGTTCAAGAGTCTCTTTCAAATTCGGAAACTCAATTATCACTTTTAAGTCAAGAAATTGAAACTCAAAAGACAAAAAATGATATAATTGTTTCTGAAAATCATGAGTTAAAAACTAAGATTAGACAAGTTGAGTTAGAAAATAATAGTCTTCAAGTTAGATTAGATAACATCACTAAAAATGTTTCTAATTTTAACAAAGGAAGAGAAAATTTATCTAAGATTTTAGAAAATTCTCAATCCTCCTCAAATAAACATGGATTAGGATATATAAAAGAGTCAAAAATTCCTAAAAAGAAAAATACAAATTTTAAGAGGAATATTGATTCAAAACAACAAATGTTATTAAGAGAGCCTATTAGAACAAAAGAAAAAACTAAGATAGTTAAAATTTGGGTTCCAAAGACTAACAATATTTTAATTAGGAATAACTATATTAAAGCATTTATGGATAGTGTTCATAATAATAAAAATTATATTTATAAAAAGGATACTGAACCAAATTGGGTTTGGTTTCCTAAGTTCTAACTTTTAGGACCCTATTGAAAGGTGGGTACCAATAATTTTGTATTTATATTCAGGTCTCACTCAAAAAGAAGAAATGGATACTAGATAGTGGTTGCTCAAAACACATGACCGGCGACAAAGATATGCTTACAAACATCACATACTTTGATGGTGGCTCGGTTACCTTCGGAGACAATTCAAAAGGATATATCATTGGCAAAGGAGATGTGAGCAATTACGGTACATCAAATTTACCTTTCATTACAAATGTTTCATTAGTTAAAAATCTAAAACATAATCTACTAAGCATAAGTCAACTTTGTGACAAAGGTTTTAAAATAACTTTTTCGGAAAATAAATGTAGTATTTTTGATCAAAACCAAAATCTTGTTTTTGAGGGAAATAGAGATAGGAATATTTATGTTCTAAATATGAAAATTAATCATAATACAAATATGTGTTTACTAGCCAAAGATAATGATCCTTGGTTGTGGCACAAAAGATTTTGTCATATTAATTTCAAAACTATTAGAAAACTTTCTAAAAATGAATTAGTAAGAGGTTTACCTAAGATAAACTTTAAGATAAAAAATCTTTGTGATGATTGTCAAAAAGGAAAATTAACAAAATCATCTTTCAAATCTAAGAAAAATATTTCAACTTTACAACCACTAGAATTACTTCATATGGATCTTTTCGGACCAACACAAGTTCAATCCATTAATCATAATCGATATGTATTTGTAATAGTTGATGATTTCTCAAGATATACATGGACTATTTTTATGAAAAATAAAAGTGATACATTTGAGCACTTTAAAACATTTGTCAAAAGAATTCAAAACACTAAAGATTTGAAAATTAAGAATATACGAAGTGATCATGGTGGCGAATTCGAAAATGAAGCTTTTGAATCTTTCTGTAAAAAGAAAGGAATAAATCATAACTTTTCATTTCCTTAGAACTCCTCAACAAAATGGAGTAGTGGAAAGAAAGAATAGAACATTACAAGAATGTGCAAGAACATTATTAAATGGAAGCCTTCTACCAAAACATTTTTGGGCAGAAGCCGTAGCTACTGCATGTTATGTATTAAATCATATTTCTATTAGACCATTAACTAAAAATACTTCATATGAACTTTTTAACAATAGAAAGCCAAATATCTCTTATTTTAAAATATTTGGATCAAAATGTTTTATTTTAAATACAAAAGACCAACTAGGAAAATTTGATCCGAAAGCTGATGAAGGAATTTTTGTAGGATACTCAGAACGAAGTAAGGCATATCGAGTTTTTAACAAACGAACAAATATAATCGAAGAAACTTTACATGTATCTTTTGATGAAAACTTTAATAAAAACTTGAGTATAAAAGATGATGACGAATTTATAATAAATACAGACAATACAAATCTTGAAAATATGAATAATACAGAACTTAGATCTCCACCTAGAATCTTACGAGATTATCCTGTACAAAACATAATCGGTGAAATTGATTCTCAAGTTAAAACTAGAAGTCAGCTAAACCAAATGGGACATGTTGCTTTTATCTCTACATTAGAACCTAAAAATCCTAAAGAAGCATCAACAAATGACTACTGGATTTTTGCTATGCAAGAAGAATTAAATCAATTCGAACGTAACGATGTTTGGGATTTAGTTCCTCGTCCTAATAATCAATCTGTTATAGGAACAAAATGGGTTTACAAAAATAAAGTAGACGAACAAGGAAATATAACTAGGAATAAAGCTAGACTAGTAGCACAAGGATATAATCAAGAGGAAGGTATCGACTTTGAAGAAACATTTGCTCCCGTTGCAAGACTTGAAGCAATACGTATTCTATTAGCTTTCGCGTGTTTTCACAATTTTAAACTTTATCAAATGGATGTTAAAAGTGCTTTTCTAAATGGTTTTATAAAGGAAAATGTGTACGTAGAGCAACCCCCTTTATTCATACATGAAAAATATCCGGATCATGTATATAAATTAAAGAAAGCCTTATATGGTCTTAAACAAGCACCTCGTGCTTGGTATGAGAGACTTAAAAGCTATTTACTAGATTCAGGATTTCAAATCGGAAAAGTAGATCAAACTCTATTCATTAAAAACACTACTAAAGACATTCTAATAATTCAAATATATGTAGATGACATTATATTTGGTTTAACTAATGAAAACTTGTGTAAAGAATTTTCAAATATAATGACTAAGGAGTTCGAAATGTCACACATGGGAGAATTATCTTATTTTCTCGGACTTCAAATCAAACAATTAACAACTGGAATTTTCATAAACCAAGAAAAATATTGTGCTAATCTCATTAGACGTTTTGGAATGGAAAATACTTCTGCTAAACCTACTCCTATGAGTACCACTACTCATCTCGATCGAGATGAAAATGGCAAAAGTATAGACCTAAAATTGTTTAGAAGTATGATAGGTTCCTTACTTTACTTAACTGCTAGTATACCAGACATAATGATGAGTGTATGTTTATGCGCACGTTTTTAATCTAACCCTAAAGAATCACATTTAAGAGCCGTAAAACGAATTATGCGATATCTTAACAATACTAAAGATTTTGATCTTTTCTATCCAAAAGAGTGTCCATTTGAGTTAGTATCATTCAGTGATGCGGATTTCGGTGGATCTCGAACAGATAGAAAAAGTACAAGTGGTACGTGCCATTTTATTGGAAAATCACTTGTATCTTGGTTTAGTAAGAAACAAAATTGTGTCTCACTTTCCACGTGTGAAGCAGAGTATATATCAGCCACTTTAGCTTATACTCAAGTTATCTATATGCAACAAACACTTAAAGATTTTAATATAAATTTAACAAATTCTACAATATATTGTGATAATACAAGTACAATAAATTTATCTAAAAATCCGGTAAATCATTCTCGTACAAAACATATTGATATTCGTCACCATTTTCTACGTGACAATATCGAAAAAGGAATCATAAATTTAAAACATATTTCTACCGAAAATCAGATTGCCGATATATTTACTAAACCTTTATTAGAAAACTCATTTATAAAATTGCGACGAGAATTAGGAATAATTTCTTTTAAAGGTGTTTTATAGCAAATATTATAAAAATTATAAACTCAGTCGACTAAACAACTCTGCCCCGTCGACTGAATAACGAAAACAAAATTATTCAATGTATATGTTTCAATTCAGCTACATAATACATAATAGATTAAAGGATGTCTCTAATCCATCCATTTCTAACCAATGTTTTTAATCCAATAAAGCAATGATTGGTTCTAAAACCTTATTAATTTACCACCACATTTTTCTTAGCATTTTCATACTATAAATATTCTTTTATACATATAATTATTTTCAAAAATTACAAATTTTGAAAATTCTATATAAAATTGTCTTCCAATAACTCATACTCTCCAATCAACATCACCTCCTCAGTCGATAACCCACCTACATCACCAAAACTTCCTACGCCAACACCAAAGCATGAACCAGTTTATAAATGGGAAAACTATCGAACTAGCTACACACCGGAATCGAAGAAGGCAAAACGTGGACTTTTTACCTCACCTGATACGAAAAGAAAGATTGATGAGATTCATCACTTTCAACAACAACAAATTGATCTTCAACGAGAATTATATTTTGAACAAAAAGTAACGGCAAGACGACTAAGCTTTCTTGAGCAAATTGGTTTACGTTTTTGTAGCTCAAAGAAAAATGATGTGAGTGAGCCCCTACCTCGACCAGTTAGTACGTTCGATCCATCTTCATCATATCGTACTAATCATTTTGATGGTTTGATTTCCGGAACTCTCTATTAATTTCTAACAATTTCTGCAAAGGCTTGTATAAATAGCCTTCTTTTATTTGTGATACTCTATGGTTTGTATTATTCGCTCTGTGTTTATATTTGCATATGGTTACTTTGTTGCTTGCAAATTATATACTTCTACATATTATTACTTCCTTTTTGTCGATGACAAAGGGGGAGAAATCTATGTTACTAACTTCGTTTTATAGGAAAGATGGTGCATATATTCAGGGGGAGGAAAGATAATTACATCTCTACAAACATAGGTATTGTCATCAATCAAAAAGGGGGAGAATGTTGATACGCTATATTTTGATCAATGACAATGTGCTTCAACAAAAAGGAAGAGATATGTGCAAGGCTAAAGGAAGGACTATGAAGACCAAGGATATCATGAGTACTTAGTATATTTAGGTCTTAGTCTTAGTTTTATTGTTAAAATCTATCCTCAAGAAGCTTGCACAAACACAAGAACACATTTCATAACTTAATGTTTTAGTTAAAATGTTCACTGTGCAGAAACTACCAGTTCAGTCGACTGAACAGGAAATCCCAATTGACTGAACCTGTTACAGAATTACAACATGCACAGTTTCAGTCGATTGAAATTCCCTGTTCAGTCGACTGAATTTGAACCTGCGAATTTTTACTGAAAAGACACCTTCTTCTTCCCAAGAGTTGCAACCATTCTCCAATGGTAATGGATGCATCTCTTGCCTGAATCTTTTGCAAATAGATACATCTCTTCTACACCTATAAATACATGTTTCTATCATTTGCAAACCACCAATTCTAATTGCTTTAATCTCTCTATTATCTTGAACATACTTTCAGATTTCTTAAGTTTTCAAAAGAAATCTCAAACCACTTCAATTGCTTGAATCTCTGATTTATCTTAAATACTCTTTTTGATTCATAGCAATTTATATTTCCTAAATCTTCATAAACACATTTCATACTCTTGAGGATAAGAGTATAGGAAAGTTGTACTCAATTAGACTCATTAGTGTTATCAAGAACACAACAAGTCAGAAATACTTTTTGTATCTAGTTGAAGTCCTCTTCAGTAGTCGAGGCAAGAAATCTCGTACGGTTGTTCGGGTAAGTTGTAAACATATTCCTCCGGGTTAAGTGAGGGTTGTTGGTTAGTTGAATTCCTAAGAGGAGCTTAGGGACTGGACGTAGGACAAGAGGTCCGAACCAGTATAAAGTCTTGGTGTCTACTTTACTTACTGCTTATTGCTATCTACCTAGACCATTCCACTATTCCATATTATACGATCCTACCGCATAGCTTCTTTCAACATGGGTTTGTCATCCCATATATATTTATATTTATCCCTCAACATATACTTATACATATTTTATCATTATATATTTTTCATATATAATTTACTTATGTGCATTATGTCCTTATATATGTATGTTCTCATACTATACAAATTTTCATATATATATATATATATATAATTTCGTATGAGCAAACATTCATATACTTATATATGTATATACTTATATATTTTTTTTCAAACATCATCAAGCTTGTATCTACATATTTATGGGTATTTTATCTTAATTTAAATGGTGGAGTGTGTATATATATATATATATATATATTTATTTATTTATTTTCTATAAGATTTATCATATCCAGAGATTTTATAATTCAATATTTAATATAGGTTTTAAATCAATTTACATATATCCCAATATTTTAATTATTAGAAATTTATTTGTTCGACTTATAAAATCAACATCTCTACTATTAATAATGATAATTTAATTAACATAAAATCAATCGTGTCTTTTTGAAATTCTCATTTTACCCTTCCAGTCTTTCGGTCCCCCTTTCCCCCCTTTCTCGCCTCTGCCCGTTTACCCAAGACTAAAAAAAACCTAACAGAGGCGATTCTAGATCCAAGGCGATTTCACACCCAACATCTCTCCAACGAACCGCACAAACTAAGCACACTTCGGGGCGATTTCAGATCGAACGCGATTCCACGTATTCTCCGACAAGCCGCAAAAACTAGGGTTACTTCGCCACGAATCCAGATCCAACGTCTTCTCCACCAACAATCGACTAAGGTGCATTCACTGCTCCGTGGTTTTGGATTCAATGTCTACCGATTATATTTGTGAAATCGCCTGCATTCTCAAGCTTCGACCATCTCCATCAACAATCGACTAAGGTGCGTTCATTGCTCCGTGGTTTTGGATTCAATGTCTACCGATTATATTTGTGAAATCGCCTGTATTCTCAAGCTTCGACCGTCTCCATCAACAATTTATTTTTAGGCGATGCTGCTTCCATACACAACTCCGACCACGATTTAGGTATTTTACTTAAACTATGCCTTGATTTCTTAATGTGCTCTGCGTTTCTCCTCAATGCTTGCTCCTAATATTGGACAAAAATTTCATATAATATTCTACTTTTATTTTAGTATCTGCTATTTTAATTCACATGTTGATTCTCGATTTTAATTTAGGTGTTGCATTCCGTGGATTCCCGTGGCAATTGCATTACAGGTTATTTTTGAAAGATCCGTTACTTATTAGTTTAATGTGTTAAAATATACTAGCTTAGATGGATGGTTGTAGTTCTCTTATTTTAGTTTCTAGATTAAACAGTATTTATTGTACATTGCCTAATCTTTCATCCAAACATATTGACTAATAAGAGGCTTGAACAGAGTAAACATATAAGAAAAACGTTTGACAGTATACTATTTGCAATGGATATATATAGTAGTTCTAATGCATGTAGAAATGTATAAAATATAAACAATAATGTTATGATAAGGTAGACACAAAATTTTAGACATAATTTCGACTTAGGTTCAAATTAAACAAAGCATTCTTTGCTCCATGTTGCTCTTTTTTTCTTTAAAGGATTTTGTTTTAAAATAATCCTGTAAACATATTTATTTTGGTTAATAGGCAATCTTTTGAATTCATGAAGGGTACAAATTATTTATCTAAAAATGCATTTAGTGAAATCATTCATATGATAAAACAAATTTCATAACATTTAAATTTAAATATGGAAGAATTTTCGTACATGTTTATCTAAATCTAAATGTAGAGAAAATTCCTAAAGAGGAAACCAGGTGTCATTTTAACTTGAGCTGGAGGATAATTGGCTATCCAATGCTTGACATTTCATGAATTATTTTTCCAAGCCTGTATCATTAAACAAACGTACGTCATGTGTTCATTTTTATCTTGACATTGTTATAATTGGAAAAAATAGGCAAATTATTATTAATATTTAGTTGCTTGATGGTGAACTGTTGCACTACAATCAACCCTTCCAATAGTAGCGGTTTAATCACATACACTAAGCACAGACATACACTTAGCAGTAGAAAACTAGGGAAAAAAATATAGAAGAAATACTGATTGAGTTTTTGTAAATTAACATGGTAAATTATCAAATAGATTGTAATGAAGAAAAGAATGTGCTCATTATAAACAATAGTATGTACATACTCAAACAAGTAAACGTAGGCCTAAAAGGGCATGCATACACACACAGACACACACACACATATGTATGTATGTATATAACATCACTCTTTTTCTTATCCATTCAAGTGATGCTCTTCAACGTTTGAATGATTCACATGTTATCATGCTGTACTAGATTGTAGAATGGTAGCATTTGTTGTTTTAATTCGATACTACTTAAATTGATTCAATAATTTAATCCCTATAATTAACATGAGTTTGTTGGTTCAATGCAGATAAATAGTAAAGCTCAATCATCATTAATCCGATATCCATCACACATCTATCTCAGGTAATTATTCGCTAATTTGTTTTAATTCCTTCATGTTTTAAGTATTATCTACGTTCCTTAATGATTCATGTTCTATAACTAAATTCAGGGTTAGATCTTAACCCCATTCCTACATCATTGTATCCAATGCTACAATCAAAGTGTTTTGAATTGTTTTGGCATACTACTTCCAAATATTGGTGATTTTGCAGTCCCCTTATCTCAAGGTACAATTCATTTTTTAAAATATCTTAAATTCAATATTTTGTTGGCTGTTTTCATTATTTCAATGATATACTAAGAAAGTGATTATTTGTTTAGTGACTTATATTTTATTTGTGTAAATGAATTTGAATGGGATAAATTATGCATTTTATTACATGTTATAAGGAAAATATTTGATTCGATCACTGCAAGTAAAAGAATTATGCTTAACCGCAAGACAAAATAATGATGTTGAAATGGCTTTGGGTCAAAAAGGTCAATTTGTAGTCCTACGTACTTTTAATATAAAACAATGGTAGATATATGGCATGATTTTATGATCAACTCGCTTTTAATAATGCTAATTGCGCACTTTAACTACAAGTTTTTTTCTATTCTGAATTTTTGAAAACTATAATAAGGTTTATGATAGAAAATATGAGCTTTGTTTGGCAAATTTTACTTCTTCTTAAAAGAAGAATCAAAATATGTCCTTAAAACCTCCTTTTCTGTAATAATTGGGTTTTGCCCACATAAATTATGATAACTGATATATATAATATAAGTAAAAATAAATTTACAACTCTCGGGGGCAATGATATAAGCATTCAAAATTTGATTTGTATAATGAAGCTGTGAAAGTAAAAAAACTGCACCTATATTATGCATGATATTTCATATATATATGAAATTTGATTATCATCTTATATCATGAGATTAACCATCATATTTACTATCTTATTATTTGAAATTTCAAAACATTATTAACATTATTTTATTTTGTGAAATAAGATAAGATGGAAATTTATTTTAGAAAATACAACGACAACACATCCCTTGGATGCAAAGTATTATGCGTACAAGAGAAAGAAGTGAAGTGTTGTCGAAATTAAAGCATTTGGTTCCAAAATGCTTTAAATTTTTTTAGACAGAAGTGAGGTGTTGTACCCATTTTAACAAAGGTGTTTGGACATCAGCAAACAAAGCAACCAAATATCTTTTGTTCATCGAAAATCGCTATACTTATTTTAACGTGCATCCTTTTTTACACTCGACTATATAATAATAAATAATTACAATCCATAAAAGTGAAATATATATATATATATAAGATGACACTCCTTAATCAATGATATTATAAGAAATTGCATTTGGTTAAACTAAGAAATTAATATAATGTTTATATGAAAATAAACTTTAAATGCTATTTTAAAAAATACAACAACAAATTAAAGCTTTTAGTCCCAAAAGGCTTTAATTTATTTTAGAAAATACAACGACAACACACCCCTTGGATGCAAAGTTTTATGCGTACAAGAGAAAGAAGTGAAGTGCTGTCGAAATTAAAACTTTTAGTCCCAAAAGGCTTTAATTTGTTTTAGATAGAAGTGAGTTGTTGTACCCATTTTAACAAAGGTGTTTGGACATCAGCAAACAAGGCAACCAAATATCTTTTGTTCATCGAAAACCGCTATACTTATTTTAACGTGCATCCTTTTTTACACTCGACTATATAATAATAAATCATTACAATCCATAAAAGCGATATATATACACACACATATATATATATATATATATATATATATATATATAAGATGACACTCCTTAATCAATTATATTATAAGAAATTGCAAAGTACACACAAAATTGCATTTGGTTAAATTAAAAAATGAATATAATGTTTATATGAAAATAAACTTTAAATACTACTTTAAAAATACAACAACAAATTAAAGCCTTTAGTCCAAAAGGCTTTAATTTATTTTAGAAAATACAACGACAACACACCCCTTGGATGCAAAGTTTTATGTGTACAAGTAAAAAAAGTGAAGTGATGTCGAAATTAAAGCATTTAGTCCCAAAAGACTTTAATTTGTTTTAAACAGAAGTGAGGTGTTGTACCCATTTTAACAAAGTGTTTGGACATCAGTAAACAAAGCAACCAAATATCTTTTGTTCATCGAAAACCGCTATACATATTTTAACGTGCATCCTTTTTTACACTCGACTATATAATAATAAATAATTACAATCCATAAAAGTGAAATATATATATATATAAACGATGACACTCTTTAATCAATGATATTATAAGAAATTGCAAAGTACACACAAAATTACATTTGGTTAAATTAAGAAATGAATATAATGTTTATATGAAAATTAAGTTTAAATACTATTTTAAAAAATACAACAACAAAGTAAAGCTTTTAGTCCCAAAAGGCTTTAATTTATTTTAGAAAATACAACGACAACACACGTCTTGGATGCAAAGTTTTATGCGTCCAAGAGAAAGAAGTGAAGTGCTGTCGAAATTAAAGCATTTAGTCTCAAAATGCTTTAATTTGTTTTAGACAGAAGTGAGGTGTTGTACCCATTTTAACAAAGGTGTTTGGACATCAGCAAACAAGGCAACCAAATATCTTTTGTTCATCGAAAACCACTATACTTATTTTAACGTGCATCCTTTTTTCTATATAATAATAAATAATTACAATCCATAAAAGTTATATATATATATATATATATATATATATATATATAAGATGACACTCCTTAATCAATGATATTATAAGAAATTGCAAAGCACACACAAAATTGCATTTGGTTAAATTAAGAAATGAATATAATGTTTATATGAAAATTAAGTTTAAATACTATTTTAAAAAATACAACAACAAAGTAAAGCCTTTAGTCCCAAAAGGCTTTAATTTATTTTAGAAAATACGACAACACACGCCTTGGATGCAAAGTTTTATGCGTACAAGAGAAAGAAGTGAAGTGATGTCCGTGTTGTATCCATTTTAACAAAGGTGTTTGGACATTAGCAAACAAAGGCGTATTTGATTATTTTTCCTGTATCTGTTACTATCCTGCAAAATGCATAAAAAATACAAAATTACACAAAGAGAAGAATACATTTTCTACTTTCATGCCATATGTCTATGAAAGTCCGCATGATTGATTTTTTTTCCTGTAATTCTATCACGTGAAGTTGCAAAGCGTATTTGATTATTTTTTAGTGCAATAGATGTTCAAAATATTTGAGTTCGTACAGCTAACAAAGGCGGACGATAATTTATATAGTCGCTACTCAAATGATTTGAAAAGTAGATTCTTTATTTTTGGTTCTTTTTTAAGCATTTATCAGTTGGGATTTCAAATCCTTATGCATGTTTTCCTGATTTTATAAAACATTCATTAAAGCATGTCCTTGCAACTTATTTGTAAAGGATTCTTGCTAAAGCATGCTTCATGGACTACACAACATCCTACTTCAGATTCAATCAGTATGCTTCAGATCCATTCGAAGAAGCCTCTGTTGGTTCAGGCTCCCTGCCCTGTCTGTCTACATTACAACTTCAGCACATCGGTGCCCACTTCAACACATCAACATTCGAGCACATCAGCACATCAGTACCCTATCTGCCCTATTTGCCCTGCCTGTCTGCATTCTAGCATGATTTAGTTCAGGCTCCCTGCCTCCATTCGAGCATGCATGTACCCACTTCAGCACATCAGTATTCCGAAGCATTGCAACTTATTCTGAAGCACATATGCCTCACAGCAACTCCAACACATCAATCTACTTCCGTATTTCTCCAACAATGTATTATAATGTAGTGTGTATATATTATGGAAGTAGTAGGCATATTTTGTAGTCTACTGATCATCTATAGGATGATCCTTCACTGTGTATTCATCGCTGACAATTATCATTATTTGCTTCTTATTTTGAATTAATAAAATAATGAGTGCTCTCTTCAAAATGAGGATTACTCTTTCATCAACAAAAATATATTAGATATAGATTTACAATATTAGAAGAATGACGTTATTTAACAATAATACTTATTTGTAACACTTAACGCAAAATATCTCAAATAAATACATAGATTTACATGGTTGCAAGTTGCAACCACAATCTCAGAAGTGCAGTTGCATGGACTAGGAGTACCCCTATGGTCTTCTAACGAGGGGATCCCTATCCCACATACACCAATTACACGATTGCAAGTAACATTATTTTGATTCTTTAAGATTCTTATTTCTAAATTAATTGTTTATTAATCAACCTCAATTTAAACACGACTTCAAAAATATTGAATAATATGACTGTTTTTAGGACTTCAAAAACCCTGGATAAATTAATTGTAAAAATCTCAGGTTCAGAACTTTAGTCATAACACTAGATACATAACAAACAACGAACGCCGATAACAAACATCGCCAATGTAAAAGCTAAATATGTTATGATTGTTTAGAAACTTTTCATCATAAAATTATATTGTAATAGATGTACGATGAGTGTTTAATTTAAAACTAGGAATATATCAACCAGTGCACCTTTCTTAATTATTAAGGCTCAACTACTTTGTCGACGTAAAGCCGGATAGTAGTTTAGTTTCGCTTCTTCTTTTGTTATTCATTTTTCTAAAAATATTTTTATAAACAAGAGTCAAATGTCAGAATCACGGATAGAAGTTCATATGTATAACAAAAGCCACGGTGAAAGTCTTGTGCATTGAATTCTCCCCATTACTAGATAGAAGAGATAAAGCCATGTTGTGAAGTGATGATGCGATAATATGTTTCCATATTAGCTAAAAGAGCATATAGATGTATAAGTACAAGCACCATTTCCATTTCCAGTAGAATAAAATAAACTAAAACAAAAGAAACGAATAATAAAACTTTAGTACTATAAATAAATTGGTTCATAGATGTTCTTCAGTTGTTCTGGTCTTCTCAAACGCTGCTTTAGGTTCGGTTTATGCAGACAATAATACTATCAAATTTACTTTTAGGGGTATAACTATAAATGCATGCACATTGTGATTTGCAAGCCCACCTAGGCGTGCATATACACTCGTTTCAATAATTAAAATCAGTTAATTACCCAATTTCAGACGTCAGAAAACCTGGATCGTTACACCACAACCGGACACACATACCCCTTCATTGGGCCTCAAAATACTTCAAGCTAGATCAAATAATTTACATCTAAATCAATTTTAAACATACATCGCTATTGTATATCGATAAATATGTGTACAACTTTTATATACACACCATTTTTAATACTAATAAGTACATATCAAATAAAATTTTATAATTAATATTTCATAAATATTAATTAATTTAATTATAAAATTTATAATTTTACTAAATTAGGTGGTAGGTGGGGGATTCAATGTTGCAGTTGTATTAACCCTTTAAGTGTAAATTTGGTTAGTGGTTAATATTAAACAATTCGAATATTAATATTCATACGTCACCTTAGCTAGTGGTATGATATTTTGGTCAAATTTATAACTTATATCGCTTTAGTAATATCCAATTTATATATTTTAAACATTACCCAGTAGTGACAATTATTTACATCAATTCTCTTTGTCAAAACTATATCACATTAGGACTCATGAAATTTGGTAATGGTCAAATTTCCAATGTCATCTACATTCAACTTTATAGTTCAAACATAAAGTCCTTGGTTCAATAATAATTATTATTATTAATCTTACTGCTCTAGCAATAGACTTTGTCTTTGAATTGACTTAAGTTGAAAAAGTGATAATAACTCCATATAACTATAGAGATGAATTTTCTCTTGAATAATTTTTCACTTCCAATGCTTCTACTCGACCCATCTATAGTCATTCAATGGACGTTGTGCAATGATTTAACTATAATTAAAGCGGAGTTTTCATATTGAAGCTTGATATATTCTCAAGTTGAGGGAATTATGTAATATTGTCACATTGGTATTTTCTGTTTGACCTTAGTTATATTAACCAACAGAAAACTATTGAGCGAGTCATTTCATATTTATCCAATAACAATCAATCTGTAATCCCTTGATGCCCTCATTAGTCATGAGTAATACATTATCCAACATTTTAAGAGCGTTATATACTCTAGTCTCAATGGTTGTATCGATATCCAGTCTCGGTACATCTTGACTAGGAATATTTGAAGAGGTGTGTATATTTTATTATGATAAATCATGCATGATAAAAACATATTGTAACAACTATCACAAAATATACCATTTATGGCTTTTCTATTAAATATACTTTTAATTAAATAAATAATTAATATAACACGTTATATATAGAAAGAGAACACCTTTTATTTTGAGCAAGATTGGTTATTGAGTTAGATATATGTAACAAGTAACATAATTTCCCTTAGGGCATACCCTTTACACTATCACGCTCAACAAATTTAAAAGTACATTTGCTGCTCCTGGCCAGTCATTTTTGTGATAACCAATCAAGTGACAATATAAACATCACTATGGATATTCTATGGTTTGAGGGTGCTTAACAATCATATGTATGTATCTAACTCTACTCATGGTGTAAATGATGGAGAGCAACTTTATTTTTAATACATAATTTAAATAACATTTATTGAGTATTATCGACATTATAAGGGAGATGAGTATAACCTCATGACATCATATGTCTCTACATTCAATATATACCCTCCTAAGTCTATATGGGTTTTAATCCATTTAAACCTCCCATTTTCTTTATATGGTGTGCGTGTGCATATATATATATATATATATATATAATTTATTATAACATTTATGTTTAATTAAATTTTATACACACACACATTTATATGTATCCTTTTAGTTAATTATAGTATAACATTTATGTTTATATAAATTTAAAAGAATTTTAAATTTGCACTTTATAACTCTTTATAAAATTTTGTAATATTTTATTTAAATTTAAAACAATTTTAAATTTAACTTATAATATTCAAATACCCTTATTTGAAATGACCTAAGGCACAAAATTAATTTTGAGCCTTCCACAAGGGCATTCCCTTAAAACGGAGCAGTTTGACGAGCTAGGTAATGGCCAGTTGCACATTCTTTAATTAGAATAACCTTTTTCTTAGTTAAACATCATTTTCTTAAACCTCCATTTAGTTAGTTTTTCCAAGTGTATATCCTACGTATTGGTAATTATTCATTTATGTGGGCTCTGATACCATTTCTAGATCAGGTGCATCGGCAGCGATATAAAAGGGGGAATTTCAAAACAAATCCTTTTACTAATTTGGATTAGATTGTTTTTTATTCATATTAATAATATTTTTGAATTAAATTGTATTTATTAAAGATTAATAAAAGATTTTGAGGTTTTAATTTTAATTTAACTAGTTTATGTACTAAAACTTTTATGTTTATGCTTTATAATGTAATCGTAATATATGTTATCCCTTTAATTTAATTTAATTTTATATTATATTTAATTTTATAATATGTTTCCATTCAAAATGTAAACATTATAACTGTATTGAATATGGTGTCTAACTTAGTGTATACATGATGGACATATGTCATGGTGTATAATTAACCATTGGAATTTAAGGTTAATATATTTAAAATATAATGTCTAGGGATGATGATGGTGTCATATTTATACACACACACACATAAAAAGATATATATATATATATATATATATGCATTAATATAACAAATGATACTAAATTATTTTAACCATTAATTTTATTTACCATTATATACAACATATAATATTCAAATTTTGTGTGTGTGTGTATTACATTTTTTTTCGGCTACATATATTTAAAATATATTATTTTATTATATATTTCAAATATCCCATACTGTGTGTGTGTATTTGATAATTTTATGTATATTTAGAATTTGACTTTTAAATTATTTTGACTTTTTTCAAAACCTAACATAAATGTTTTTTAATTTGAATATGCGATGGGTTTTTTTTTATAGATTATAAGATGCAACCTATGCCGCTGAGCGTCGATTAGGTGCTATTTTGCAATTTTAACACTCCGCTTTTTTATTATAGTGCTTTATTACGCCCTTTGTCTAAGGCACCGTTTGAGGGTTTAATTTTTCTTGGAGCGCCGGAAAATAGGTGTTTTTGGCATAACTTTATTTTTTTACTTGACTAAACTAAATACATTAAAATGAAATCATCTTGAAACTTTTTTTATTTACTATGCATCTTTGTATTTGTAGAATTTCAATGATTGAATCACTCTTCTGTATTTTTTTAAATATACAAATAATCAATTAACAAACGATTCTAATTTTCTTTATATTTTAGAATAAAAGTTACTCTTTAATTTCTCACTTATTTTAAATTTGCCATACTAATTTCTTTTTTTTACCTTAATTGTGTTAGTCTTTTAAAAGTTAGTTTAAAATGATTTCCTAATCAAACACAAAATAGATAACTATAAATTATAATTATAATATTTACTAAAATTGTACTTGATTTTAAAGATTATTTGGTATATAAATATTTAATTATTGTCTAACACAAACATTACTAAGATAAATTTTGTTGCTTTAATAATTGTAGAAGTGCTTGATTCATTTTAAATTTATTTGTTGATGAAACATTCACATGTGTAAACAAGCATACACACACAAATATATGTATGTATGTATAAAACTTATATTAAACTAATAGGCAGTGGTCATCTAATCAACATTAATATAATTAATAAGTAGTAAGTTATTTCTTGCAATTATTTAATGTGAATATTGTTCCTGTAAAATGTATGTGACAAACACATATTTTTGTCTAGACTTCGCTTGGACTCTAAATCCAGTCTTAGCACCCTGCGCTCCGCTCCACCTCAAATAGCATAGGATGCAACCATATATACACACACGTTTATTTATAAAATCTTAAGAAAAAAATATTTGAAACCGAGAAAGAAAAGTTATTTTTTAATTTAAAAGCCATAAGAAATAATTTAAAATTTAACATTTATACACATAAACAAAACACGAACGAAAACACACACACACAGATATATATATAATCAAATGTATTCATATATTATTTTAATTATTAAAAAAATTAACTTTTAAAAAAAATTATGACCGAATAAAAGTTAGTAGACCTTCAGATACCTTAATAACTTTTCTACTCACCAATACACTTTATAGTGGCTGATTTATGCAACGGTTGTGAGTTTGGATTGTGATACATGTTGTGTTTCACAGGCTTGTCGGTTTTTGTCTTTTGTTGGGAATGCTAGGAATTTTCTAATTTTCAATGCCTCTTTAGGTTATTAGTTGTCTACGTGATTATTTTTTTGTGGTCTTTTGGGCTACTTTTGGTGCAATCTTCTCTTCTTCTTTTCTTTTGGTGATATAAATTGAAGCCTTGCTTTACATGATATGTTGTGTTTTGGAAATTTGCATCTTTCTCTTTTGCAATGTCGACTAATATGTAATGGTGTTGTGATTGTGTTTCTGTAAGTGAGTTTGCAAGTGTGATTGTGTGTATGTAAGTGTGTAATTGAGTTCATAAGTCAGTTGTAGTTGTTCAGGCACTTAAGACTTACATTTATTTTTAATGGTATATAAATGTGGACGAGCCACTCAAAAAATCAGCTTGACTTGTAAAAAATAAATTGTTAAAAATGGAATGTGCCATATTAAGATCCTGTAGATTGCGGACATGTAGGATGTCAATGATTTCCTTCTGCGAACTTGGTGTATGGAGAGCATGAAGGGTGTGACTATTTATAGTTAGCCCATAAGACAAATATCTTGCACACTTCTCTCTAGATCTAGAGACCAAATCTCCAGCCACTCCTCTCCTTTGATTTGGTCAGCCCTGGGTCTGGGCTTTCCAGATTTCGAGCCTAATTAATTTATTAGTTAAATTAATCATTTAATTATTTTATTAAGCATGTAAATAATTAAATCAATATATAACAATATACATTGTTTTAATTAAATTTTAAAGTTTTAAATAAATAATTAAAATGACATAAAATTCGATATAATATTTTTACACGATATTTTATGCACGTTTTATTTTTACCATCAATGTATCACTAAGATATTTATAGTTTGATCAATGGTTAAAAAATTTATCGATATTAGAAATTAATTATGTAAACCACCTTAAAGTCCTTGGTTTAATCTGATAATGTTATCGATTAATTGATTTACTTTAGCTAGAGATTTTGACTTTAAGTTAACTACCAATTACCATGATACTAACTTCTATAATGAAGGATACGAATAATCTCTTGAGTAGTGTTTCACTTCAAGTAATTCAACATGTACCTAACTATAGCGTAACATGATCGTTATGTCATGTGATTGATCATAATCAAAGTACAATCTAACCACTTAAGACCGATGGTACCCTCAAGTCCGAAGGATACTACACGTCGTTACAATGCGAACTTCTATTTTAACTATTCTGTATGAACATATGGAAGACTATCATTGAGTTGATCTGTGATTATTCCAAATAACCCCAAATGTGTAACCTCTTGGAGCCTATAACGATCATGAGTAATTCATCATGCATTGTACAGAGAGCATTACATACAATAGTTTTAACAGATGTATCGATATCTTTTTCTCGATTCATCTTGACTAGGAAAATTTAAGGAGTGATTATTTAAATATTAATTCAATACTCATGGTTATGAACACATTCATAACTGCAATCGATAAAATACCTCTCCTAAGGATTTTCTACTTATATATGTTTAATGTATTAATTTCTTGATTTACATCTCTGTATAACAACATATGTAAAAAATAAAATCAAAAGCATACTTTATTTCGAACAAGATTATTTACAGAGTTAAGTTACACAACTATTTACATAACTACTCCTAGGGCGCACTTTTAACTCTATCAAGATATTCAATTGTAATGCACACAATTGCATTTTGATATTTAACTAATCAGTGGTCTCAAAAGGACTTAGCATCCTATTGGACATAGTAGTTGCATATCAGTGCAAAATATTTGATTTAGACATGCATATGAAAGCTTTCATTTGTTTGATGCAAAAACATATAACTTCTACTAGATTTACTTAACCTATCATCATATGAATTAAAACAATCCAAGTGACTTTGGTACAAAAGGCTAAGTGAGTACTTAGTGAAAGAAATTATGCTAATAATCTCATATGCCATGTGTTTGACAAACAAAATTGAACTAGAATATATTATCATTCGGGATGAAAATTTTGATAGTTGTTAACTATTTAAAGATGAAATTTGATATGAAAAATCTCAAATAAAATCAAATGATTGCCTCATTCTACACATTAAGGATAATTCAAATGTTTGTTAAACTCCATGTATTGAAAAAGTTAAAAAGCGCTCTTTAATATGTATAATTGTTGTTCGATTAGTACTCATATGATTGTTTGATCACTTAAAGTGAAAAAGGATTCTTTTCCTCCAAAAGATGGAAATGTAAATATATATAATCAGGAGCGCCATAGCTTGAAATTGTCGATGCTTTATAATACTTATCATAGTGTACAAGATGCGTGGTTAAAGCACCTAGCGATTCCATAGCAATGGAGATGCAAAAGGCTATAGTAGGGAAAAGTGAGGATAAAGAAGAATAAAGTGGAGGTGCAAAAAGTTGTATTCGAGATAAAAATTCAATTTCAAAAATGGTTTTATTATCAGTCTCACATCATTGGTGTATAAAAAGGAAATATTGTTTCTTTATATAGCAAAATCCAAGAAATTTTTAACCATGCAGTTCAAATTTAGAGACTAAAAATATTGTGCTAACTTATGTTGACAAAATGGGTTTGGACTGAGTCGATGGAAATTAGTTAAGTTAATTTTTGTATTAAAAAAAATGAATGCTAAAAAATCTTTATTTAGTAGGCTTTGCGGAAAATAACAAAGATTTAAGCAAATTTGCTACGTAATAAAGCTAAATTTTAAAAGTTTACCAATCGAAGAGTGTTAGGCGCTTTAGTCGAGATTTTATGAATATTTAATGGGGTTTCAACTGCACAAGATTAGTAAACTTATCTACTTTTATTAGTTTAGTTTAGAAGTGATTAAAATTTATTTGAATGGAATCAAACATATTTCATATTATCTTCTTGGAACGACTATGTTAGTGCAAATGTTCGTCCACATTAGCACCCCGAGGTCCAAAGGTATAGCTCCGAAAGCTGGTTGGAATATTAAACCTAATAAAGAGATTACTGAGAAGTGATTTAATCAAGCTTAAGTCATGAAATGCTGGACCGTAAGGTCTCAATAGCAAATGTAGAGAAGGTAAAGTGCAGAAAGTAAATAATACCGAGACTTTATAGTGGTTTGGACCGAAAGTCCCTACATCCACTGTCCTTTCCTTATTTAATCACTCTTATCTAGCTGAGAGGCTTATTACATTGAGTTTATGCATTTTCGCCATTAATGAGTTTGTAAATAAAGTTCTAATGTAGAAAAGTACAACATTATTGTATGTCTCAATTCTTTGTTGTGCCTGAAGATCCTTGCGCCTTAGGATCGCCACCTAGTTATAGCCAATATGTCGTAATGCCATTGGTGGAGAACCTTTCCCTTGGATTAATGACCTGGCTTGGTGTGTGACTTAGATTTAAATGCTTGTCATCATCTGGTTAGGTGCATTTTAACACGGATTGCTGACGTGATGCTTTTATATATAGCTTTTTGGATACCTTCCATCTATCCTGACCGTTAGTCCCCGCTTGGGCTATCTGAGCTGTTGATTGTTGGTACTTGCTGAAAATCTTTTAGTGTCGGCAATTGTTGCCTTTGGTTCAGCTTCTTCTCTTAGCTGGACAATGATCTCGACCTCGGTCGACGCTTCGATTCATGCTCTCGGATTTGGATACTGAATCCGGTACTTATGCTCTCGTTGGAAGCCACACAATGGGTCTTGGAATTACAAGCCAAGGAACTTTCCTATCGAATGTTCGTAATTTTGTACTTTATAGAAATTGTGGTGTAACATCGCCTAATTAGTTACTTTTCCGAAGGGGATTTAAATGATAATTATTAACTTAATTAGCTACACAATTAATACGTTACAATTGTACGTTATTTACGCTAGTTTATATATATATAAACAAACATGCATTTATTATTTCTGTGCGTGAGGGGATTGCGGCCTAAACTAACGTTCAAATGTTAAATCTTCTAAAGTTATACAAGTCTTATTTCTACAATAGCATTTTTACCATAAATCCAATATCCCAAAATCAAATCAATAGACTTGTAATTAGAATCCAACTCCAACTTATTTTATATTAAAACAATCGAATAAAACAATAATAATGAAAACATACAATTTACTTGATTTTTCGCTCTATTCAACTCCTTTTTACATGAAATTACATAAGGGAATTTCTATTCAATTTGTAGAAATAGACAGTGCAAACTACGAATAAAAATTTGTACCTTATATACCATTTCTTAATCAAATCCAAAGAAAAAGAATAAGAAGTGGAGTAGATGGTAATCACATAAACTGCAAAACCCATACAAATTTCATTATTTTAATACAAAACAATTAAGATTCCAATCTAAGAATTGACATTTCACTTTGGGGGAATTTTGAGGATTTTTAATGTGATGTTTTCATAATCCAAAACTTCTCAAGGCATACATCAAATCCAAACTAACTACTCAATTACTAAAATAGAAAAACTAAGATCACCACTCACAGAGGTCCTTAGCTTTGCCTTCTCTTAGATTTGACACGCCCTCGATGAACTCTTTCAGCTCTCGATTTTTGATATATGTAAAGCAAGGGATTTGTATATATGTTATATTTGAAAAATTAGAGGTTTAGAGGAGAATAGTTTGAGAAAATAAACAATAAACAAAGATAGATATATAAGATTTCTTACATGAAACTCTAATGGAGTTTTCTGAATCAATGAAGAGACAAACTGATAGAGCTTCGTTAATGTTTCAAAAATATTTTGTAAATAAAGTGAAGGGACCAAGGTCTTATTTATAGTTGTTAAAATGCACCAGAACCGCCGGATGAAGATCGGTTAAAAATAATAAAATGTGGTATATTAAAATAACTAAAACTCTACCTGTCACTTATTAGCAATGATCGACCGTCACCTCCTATCGATCGACTGCTAGCGCTCGATCGGTCGTGGTCAAGGGGTTGACCGCTTCCCTTTTTTGGGAACGCTAAAATATTTGTCGTTGTTAATTTATTTTCTTCCTTTGTTATTTAACGTTAACTTTAATCTTAACGTTTACTTAACCCTCAAGTATAATTACTATTAACTTTTGAATTTCAAATTTGGAATTATTTATTTATTTGAATTTGAATTCTAAATTAATTTGAATATGAAACTTCAAATGTCCATAACTTTCTCGTTTGAGCTCCGTTTCAACATATTATATATGGAAATTGGTCAAAAAATTGCTATGAAAGCAAATGCATAACTTTCATTGTCAAATTCTTCCTTTTAAAAAATTTCCATTTTACCCCTATCTTAATTAAATTAATTTATCTAACCTATTTATTTATGGTTGATTTTACGGGGTGTTACATTCTCCCCTCACCACTAAAAGGATTTCATCTTTGAAATCTTTCCAAGGGATGAATAGCGTAATGTGCAATAAACATCCATGTTATACAACCAAGTTATCTGCGCAACCATCTACTCAACCAAAAATAATATGTGATTATGTACTACAGACATATTAAGTCGGTTCAATTCTAGCATGAGTGTGTAATCGTGACATATAAGTATATATGCAAACACCCTAAATATGCATAAAGATTTCTGCATGAGTGCAAAGGGACGGTGAAAAATGTAGCAACCATCTCTTACCATCCAATCTAGCAACCACAATGCAACTAAAAACCTAGTTTTAGAGAGAAAAGTTTACTAGTGAAAAGCTCAGAATGAGATCCTCATCTTCTCTGATGTTTCCCATATGCTTTCTATCAGGTTGTCTCCCTACTGTACTCAGACCAACCTAATTTCTTTATTACAGAGCTTAGTTTCATGCTCCACAATGCGCGTAGTGACACGAGATGCTCTTGACTCCATCTCAATATTCCCCAATTGATCATGCTTTGCTACAATGGCTATGTCATGAAGGCATTTCCTTAAATGTGAAACATCAAAAACGTTAGCTCCACATGATAAGCAAGTCTTCTTTTCCTTTTCAAAATTCAGAAAGGCCCAACAAATCTTAGTGCCAATTTTCTAGACCTACCAAACCTTAGGAATTTTCTAAGAGGGGAGACTTTGATAAATACCGAGTCTCCAACCAAAAACTCTTACTCTTTCCTTTTCTTGTCTGCGTAGTTTTTCTAGCGGTCTTGCGTTGTCTTCATGCATTGCCTGATTAACTCTACTTTTTTCGAAGTATCGCGAACCAAATCTGATCCGAGAAGAAATTTGTCGGTGTTTTCAAACTAATAATTTGGCGATTTTCATGGCCTCCCATAAAACGCTTCAAAGAGGGCCATACCGATCGTTGTTTGGTAACTACTATTATACACAAACTCAACTAATGGTATACTCTTAATGTCCTCCGAAGTCCATGATGCAAGCCTTAATAAGTCTTCCAAGATTCTATTTACCCTTTTAGTTTGACCATAGGTCTGTGGGTGGTAGCATTGCTAAGATTTAATGAAATTCCCAAAGCCACATGCAAACTCCTCCAAAACTCGCTCGTGAACAAAGGGCCCCTATCACTAACAATGCTCATTGGAATTACATATAATAGAATCACCTTCTTAATATAAATCTGTGCTAGAGACACTGTAGTCCTATTGTTCCTAACAGGAATAGCATGGGCACTCTTAATGAGTCTATTTACTACGAACCAAATAGCTTCATTGCCCCTCTAACTTCTAGGAAATCCTTCTACGAAGTCCATCAAAATATGCTTTCATTTACAAATCGGAATCTCCAATAGTAACAACAATCCTGCGGGTTTCCCTTGCTCGGCATTTATTCTTTGACATGTCAAATACCTAGCAACAAACTCAGCTACTCTCTTCTTCATTCCCAACCAAAAAAATATTCTTTTCATATCCCTATACATCTTATCTCCTCCAGAGTGAATAGTCATCTTTAAGTGGTGACACTTTGCAAGCACTTCCTCCAACACATTGTCAATCATTGGGACACAATGGCGTCCATCCCTTCTTAGACATCTCTTTTGGTCAACTGCATATCTACTAACATGGGAAAATTTTCTCATCTTCTAAGGTAGCGTGTCTCTAACTGAAGGCATCGGCGACAACGTTCCCTTTTCCGGAGATATATTGTATGCTAAAGTCAAATGATGCTATATACTTCATCCACCTTTGCTACCTAAGGTTTAAATCTTTTTGGGAAAATAGGTATTTGGTTAATGAACATTTCTCCCAAAAGATACTTCCTCCACGTCTTTAAGGCGAAGACAATAGCTGCCAACTCCAAGTCATGAACTAGGTATCTCTTCTCATGGTCATTCAGCTGCCTACTAACATAAGCTACTACCCTTCCTTCTTACATGAGAACTGCTCCTAATCCTGTGCTGCATTCATCCGTGAAAACTATAAAAGGTTTTGTCCCATCAGGAATGGAAAGCACATACGCACTTGCAAACAGTTCCTTAAGTCTCTCGAATGCTTTAGTGCATTCAGCATACCTAGTAAAGGCTAGATTCTTTTTAGTCAGGCGGGTTAAAGGAACTACTATTTTTGCAAAGTTCTTTATGAACTTATTATAATAAATTGTTAACCCAAGAAGGATCCTAACTTCTGTTGCACTCCTTGGAACTTTACACTCTTGAATGGCTTCCATTATTGCGTGGTCCACTACTAATCCATGCTCAGAAACGATGTGTCAAAGAAATCTTACCTCCATCTTTCAAAAGTGAAATTTTGCAAATTTGGCTCTAAGTTGGTGCCTCCTTAAAGTCTCTAGTTTCTCCTTTAGGTAATTATCATGCTCTCTTTCACTCGTGGAGAATACTAAGATATCATCAATAAACACTATGATGAACTTATTAACTAGTCCCCTAAATACTCTACTCATCAAATCTATAAAGTATGTAGGGCCATTCGTCAATCTGAAAGGCATTACCTCCCACGCATAGAGTCCATTTGGTGTGTGGAATGCAGCCTTTGACTTATTGTCCACTGCGATCCTCAACTGATGAAATCCAATTGCCAAGTCCAATTGGGAGAAGACTTTGGCTCCAACAAGTTGATCGAACAAGTCGTCTATCGTTGGTAAAGGATACTGTTCTTTTTTTGTCAACTTGTTAAGTTTCCTATAGTCGATGCATAGCCTCAATGAGCCATCTGCCTTAGTGACGAAAACATAGGGGCTCCCCATTCCAAAGTACTATGTCGAATGAATCCTTTCTACAACAGCTTCGAGATTTGCTTGTCCAACTCACATCTTTCTTTATGGGCCATGTGTTCAAATGGACAAGTGACTGGTCCAGCATCCTTCTCCAAATAATTCTAAACTCGACCTCCATTTGAGGTGGGAGACCTGAGACTTCCTCAAAGATATCGGGAAATTCTCAAACTACGGGTACAGATGAAACCTCAATATAAGATAAGCTCAACGAGTACAAATAACATGACTAAGTCTTGGGGTGTACAGTTGACCTCTAAGTCTCTTCCTCTACAACTCTTTAATCATACAACCCTCCTATCACAATCTAAAATTGCCTCGTAGTATGATAAGCAATCCACACCCCTCAAAATTTTGAAACGTACGCAGTACATATGAAATCAACGTCACATATGCACACAACTAGGTCTCTACAAAATAGATGGGTCGACCCCCCAATAGGATTAGAGACTATTGTTGGGCTGGTGATAAATTAGGTTTGAAGATTTAAGGAGTTAACTACATTTCTAGCTATAAAGGAATGCGATGCTTCGGAATCAAATAATGTACGAATTGTAGCCCCAAAAATAAGAGTTATACCTTCCAATGATGACTTCCCTTGGTCCCTATAGGGTGGTCTACTCGAAATAGAGGTAGCCTCAATGGTGGGGCTGTCCACTCAGCCCTTCCTTCACCAGCTTCGAACATTGGTTCTTAAGGTTCCCTTCCTCATGGCGATAATAACACTTTCCCTTTAAAGCTTCCTTCATCGGACTTATCCTACAATCTTTGGCTACTTGGCCCTTCGTTTGGCATCTCTTACACACTTTACCCTCTTTCTTGAAATTTCCTTTCGACTTCTTATTTGGCTAAAAGTTCCTCTTCTTGATTTTATTTTGAGTAAGTCCTTCCTTCTCCTTTTCTACCTCCTTTTCTTCCTCACTAGCAGTCTATATCAAAGCATCTCGACTAATGTCTCATGTGTGGCGCCAGTTGGCACTTGGGTTAACAACGATTCTCTAAGCGGGGAGTTCAGGCCCTTTGCAAGCTTCATAGCCTTTTTCATAGGTGTATCGATCAAGCTCATTTCGAAATTAGCCAACCTTGTAAACTTACCAATATACTCCTTCAAAGTGAAATCTCCATGCCTAAGCTACAAAAATTTCTTCAGTTGTAAATTCACTTTTTCCCTTGACATAAACTTTAATTCGAATCTATTCTTGAATTCATCCCCAGTGAAAATTCTGCCAACATTCTCCTCAGTCACAATATTTCACCAATCTAGGGCTTCTCCTTTGAGGTGCCAAGCTACCATTCCCCTCTTCAGCTGATCCTCCTAACCAAACTCCGCAAATATTTTCTGGCAGTAATTTATCTATGCCTTTGACTTCACAAAACCCTCTGTTCTAGAATATACTCTTCCTCCCATATTAAGGAAGTCCTTATACATCTTGGAAAAGCCAATAGGACAGGGTGCTGCAACGGCAAGCGGGCAGCGAGCAACGGGTGCTGTCGGTGCAGCTAAAGGAACATGGACTTCACCTACTTGCTTGAGGTATTGTTAAAACCATTCTGGCATCCCTCGAATAGTGGGGCTTCTTCACGCAGGGTTCCCAAAACTTAGACCTAAATTCTGAAGCAGGCGTAAATTTCGACCCATAAAAGGTCCATCAAAACTTAGACCTATTCCAAAGTCGACTGTTTGTTGGTAAAAAGAACAATACATAGCCATTTATCTATTCATTGAGAATTCACAACGGAGGAATAAAATATAGTAGAATAAATAGTACCCGTTTTATTTCAAATTCCAAATGTCACAAAATTTAACATAATGTCAACAACAACCATTACATAATCATGTTAAAAAAAATACACTTTTAACTTCAAATGGGTACATCAGAAAATAGCACAAACAAATAAATAGACTACTGCCACAAGCTCCTCTCATTGTCATCTCCATCTTGATCATCGTCTTCTTCCCTGACCTGTGTTATAATGAGGAAGGAGTCAGAACAACAATGTCTGGTGAACAGAAAATCTCGAGCCTTTCTATAACAGTACTTGGGCAGTATAGCCTAAATAAGGATACGTCTTTCGCATTTAAACTATATTCAAAACCAGTTAATACTCCATATAAGGGAAAGAGGCAGGCCCGCAACAACCACTTAATACCTTCAATCTCGCAGTAGGTCCTTCGTATTATGACATGTACCCCAACGAAGATATCTCACATTAGCACGACTATTCGTAGGAACTGGTTGCCAGATTAGCTGGGTAGATTTATCCTACAGAATTAGCACTAACCTCACGTCATCCATCGTTACTTATTATAGGTGATGTCTTACATCAGCCCAAAAGTCACACTACTGGTGGCAATATTAGTTAGGCATACTTCTATGTGCTTTTGACTGACCTTGCATCCCTATAACTTAGTCATATTTTATAATACTCTCTAAGTGTATTATCACACATCTCAGTGTATTCATTATTTAGGGCTTATAAGAAATCCTTCTAATTTCGTTTAGTTAGTTACTTTTCTAAGGGGATTTAAATGATACTTATAAACTTAATTAACTATGCAATCAATATGTAACAATTGTACGTAAAGGTGCACACAACCCATACTCGACCTAACCCAACCCACTAACAAGACCCAACTCATAGAAAAACAGCCCAACCCAACTTAGTTCAGGTTGGATATGGATTACAATTTGTAACGCATACTATATATGTGTCGAGTATGATATTTTATTCAACCCAGCCCTATTTTAACCCAACTCAACCTTACATAAAAAACTCATTCAATATCAAGCCATGTAAAATTGGAACAGTCAACATCTAGAATAAAGTATATGTATTCTAGAATAAATATACTTAAAAGTCATATTTGATGTCAGACCAAGTAAAATTAGAACAATCAAAACACATAGGATCGACTAAAAGATTTTGAGAAGCCTTTTAATGTATGGAATGAAATCTTACTCTAATATGTAGTGAGTCAATTCTTCGTTGTATTTTATATTGGAATTTTAATAAAATACCTGTAGTGAATCGCTTATATTTATTATATTATACTAACTAAAATCCACTATTTTGAGTTGAACATTTTATTACTTTATTTTTATTTTTTTTCCTTTAAATTCTCGTTTATCGTATTAGGCTTATGTAACCTCATATAGGGTCGAGTATGGGTTGGGTGAAGTATTTGGTCCAACCCGACTCAACCCATACTTTGTGCAGCCCTAATTATACGTTATTTTTCTAGTATGTGTGTATATGTGTGTGTATGTATATATGTACACACACACATGTTTGGGGATTACGCCCTAAACTACGTTCAAATGTCAAATCTTTCAAAGTTATACAAGTCTTGTTTCCATAATAGCATTTTTACCATAAATCCAATATCCCAAAATCAAATCAATAGACTTTTACTTAGAATCTAACTCCAACTTATTTTGTATTAAAACAATGGAATAAAATAATAATGGAATTTTACAATTTGATTGATTTTATGCTCTATTCAACTCCTTTTTACATGAAATTAGACAAGGGAATTTCTATTCAATTTATAGAAATTAACAATGCAAACTACGAATAAGAATTCATACCTTACACACCATTTCTTAATTAAATCCCCTAATCAGATCCAAAGAAAAAAAAGAAGTGGAATAGAAAGTAACCACATAAATTGCAAAATCTATACAAACTCCATATTTAAATACAAAATTATTAAAATTCCAACCTAAGAATTGACATTTTGCTTTGGAGGAATTTTGAGGATTTTTAATGTAATGTTTTCGTAATCCAAAACTCACCAAAGCATGCATACATCAAATCCAAACTACACTATTTAATTACTAAAATAGAAAAACTAAGATTTTCACTAGATCCTTAGCTTTGCCTTCTCTTGGATTTGACACGTCCTCAATAGACTCTTTCAGATCTCTTCTTTTTGATATATGTATAGCAAGAAATTTTTGTATACATTAGATTCAGAATTAGAGGTTTGGAGGAAAATAGGTTAAGAAAGTAAAAAATAAACAAAGATAAATATATATATGATTTCTTACCCGAAACCCTAATGGAGTTTTCTGAATCTATGAAGAGACGAACTGACAGAGCTTCACTAATGTTCCCAAAATATTTTGTGAATAAAGTGAGGGTACTAAAATCTTATTTATAGTGGTTGGAACGTATCAGAACCGTCAGATGAAGGTCGGTTAAAAATAATAATATCTAGTTTGCTAAAATAACCAAAACCCTAGCTGCCACTTACAGGCAGTGGTCAAGAGGTCGATTGCTCCTCTGTTTTGGGAACGTTAAAATTATTATCATTGTTAATTTATTTTCCTTTTTAATTGCTATTTAATTTTAACGTTAATCTTAACATTTACTTAAACCCCAAGTATAATTACCGTTGACTTTTGAATTTCAAATTTGAAAATTATTTATTTATTTGAATTTAAATTCTATTTAAATTAATTTGAATCTGAAACTTCAAACATCCATAACTTCCTCGTTTGAGCTCCGTTTTCAACATATTATATATTGAAATTGATTGGAAAATTGCAACGAATGCAACAACGTAACTTTCATGGTCAAATTCTAACTTTTATAAAATTTCCATTTTTACCTCTATCTTATTTTATTTAATTTATCCAACCTATTTATTTATGGTTTTATTTTACATGGTGTTACAATTAGCATGTTTCAGTCTTCATATATGAGATGATTTGTATTTTTGTTAAACTAAAGGTTATATTAAGAATAATAAAACAAAATTTATATCATTCAGGTTTTCTCTATACATATGGAACTACAAAATAATAATGAAACCAATATCTTGCTAATGTATCCACAGAACACTTCAATGTTAACTTTTAAGAGATTTATTTTCGACATTAATTTGTCAAGTTAATGTTTAATCAAAAGGAGCATTTCCTTCACTGTGAATATGTGTCTACAGGTGAGTGTGTGGGCAAGGATTGGCTACACCTCAACTTGACTACACCTTTAATCCTCCTGATTTCCACTACAAGTTCTGATTTAAATAATAGTATTTTCTCTCTCTTCTGTAACAACCCGTAAATTTTCGATAATTTAATTTGTTAATTTAATGAATCTTGTTATTTAATATTGGAAGAAATAAAAAGTTGTAATGTAATATTGAAATGAATACTAAAATGAAATGTAACAATGTTAATTAAAGTATATTTTGATAAATTGAATGAAATTCCAATTAATTGAAATAATAAAAATGCTATACTTGGTTATAAATTGAAGATAAGTGAATGAATGAAATATTGGATTAACCAAGGAAATAATAGATAGTTAATGGAAATTTGAATGAAATTAGTATTATGAAAATAAATGGTAACGTTGATTTGTAACTAATAAAAGCTTATTAAGGTGACTAAAGGTTAACTGTGGCAAATTATGGTATATTACCTATTTATTTAGCCTGCTAATTTAAATTGGAAATAAATTTCAATAAATGTAATTAAATATTATGTTAATGTAAATTAAATTAATATTTGGAAATAATGTTAATTTTATTCACATTATGAAAATTAGTTGAATTAAAAGAATGGAAATCAAGATTTATTAATTTATTGAAATTTAAATTATAATAATTGGATTAACTACAATTAAAGGAAATTAAATATTTAAATATTACGTTAATGGAAATTAAGATGCAGTTGAGAATATTAATGTAATAGATTATGAACCAATGTTAGTTATATCCTTATTGAAATAAAAGACTTGAATAACAAGGTTTAAAAATTTAATAAATGGATTTTGGAATTTTAATTTATAATTTTTGAATTTAATGAAATTGAAATTTAACACTGAAATTGATGGATTAATCAACTTTAAATTGACATCTAGATTTGTTTAAATTATTGTAAGTGATTAAGAAATCAAAAATGATAGAAGTTGTAAATTTTTAAATTTAAACTGAAAATGTGATTTAATTAATTTAATATTAATTTATTTAATTAACTGAAATATAGCCATTTTTGCCACTGACTCGGATTTCGACGAAACCAGTTTCATCGGATCCGTAACAGTGAATTATTGTAGGATTTCAAGTTTTGTAATGATGGGACTTGTCGTTTGATCGTACGGACTCGAAACGCCTTGAAATCAATTGAAATCAATTTGAAATAAACTGATTTTAACATAACTTCTTCATACGATGGAACTAGGACTTGAAAACCTATTCCATTGAATTCAAAATATTTGAAAGCATCTATTTTGATATATGGGATGACACATTTTCATTCTGGAGTCGAAACGGGCTTTTCGGGTCATTCATTGTTCAAACCCAAATCAATCGTGTTCATTCATTTTATTTTCTAATCTACCTATAAATACCTCGTTATAAACCCTAGCCACCTCTTATTTGTTCATTTGTCTGTACGTACATATCCTTCTCACCTCCTCATTCCAATGGCTGCAAACCCCAATTCCCAAATTGCAAATTCAAATCAAATATCAAATCGAAAATTCAAACTCCTCCAAATATGTCGAATCATATATCGTTTTGAAGCTCTCGACGAGCGCATCTCAGATCTGTAATTCGTTTTCCAGTTTGAACCACTATTTTTCCGCCAATTGAAGAACAAATCTCGGCCATTCTTTTCGTCGTGATCGACTACAACGGATCGTCGATTCGATGATACCGTTGTGTGGAGAGGACCGTGCGCAGTCCATCGGAGTGGGTTGCTTGACGTGTTGATGGTCGGATTGTCGGGATAAATTTGATTAGGTTTGGAATATTGGCGGCGGCTGGGGTATTGGTTCGCGATGGCGATCGTTGGAGGGGGGTCGCGTGGCCGATGTGGGCTCTAGCGTCGCAAATGGGGGTCGGAGTCGCACCTTGGTAGGGCCGCGAGCGCGATTAAAGGTGACGGCCTTTAGGGTTTCATGCACACGGGGTTCGCCTGGGAGGGGTTCGCGTATTCTAGCTAACGAACGGTGACGTGGAGAAATGTATGTGATTTTATTTTTATTTTATTTATTTTCTATTTAAAAATCATAACATTCTAATTAGCATAACTTCTGCATACAAGGTCCGATTTACGCGCGGTTCAATCGACTAGGATCATATCGAAATTCTGGACACTTTGACGCTGGTTTGGATGAATTCTGAGACCGTTCAAATTTTGGGCTTATTTTGAATTTAAATTCAAAAGTGAGTGTTTTAACCCACTCACAACTTCTAAAATTTCTTATGTTTTATGATGTGATTAGAAATTTATTTATGACTATTTGGTATATTTTAAATCATCATCTTAGTTAATTTGAATTTATTTGAATTAAATCATTATTTAATTTATTATTGAATATAAATTGCCAGTTAAATACCCGTTATCGATTATTAGTTCTATATTGATATTTATTGATTGTTTTAGATGATGATTGTGATGGATGTTGATTGTTGATATTGGTTGAATGGATGTTTTATTTTATATCGTTATAAAATGCAAGTTCGTTATGGATTTTTATTCGGGATTGCGGTTTGAAATGATATATAACCGTAAATTATTAAACTGCGGATTGAAATGATAAATGTCTGTATCACTTGACCCTAGGGTAGAGAATTATATACAAACACCGGGTTGGTTAAACTAAATGATTTTAAAATCCTTAATTTTCCAATTTAATTAAATGATATTTTAAAATAAAATTTAATTTATATAAATCAAAGTATTTTTGGAAAAATCAAGTTTTATGATGAAATGTGAATTGGTTTAAAAAGGAATTTCTTTAAGAATTAAATGTGAAGTTTAAAAATTAAACTTTTTCGTAAATGAAATTCTATCGAAATTGAGTTATTGAATTTGTTTGAAAATAACTTTGAAATATTTTAAAGTGGGAGTAATCTGTATTGATATTTTGAACATGGATTTTAAACGATATGAAATTCGATAGTTTATTGAAATTTGGTTTGTCGATTTGGAAATTTGAAATGGTCCAAATATGTTGAAATGAATAGTTTAAATTGGTATTAATTTCAAGCTCATATTTTGAGTAAACTGTTTTAAAATATATTATTTTAAATTTTCTAATTATTAAGATTTTAAATTATTAAACTACTTAACTAATATTAACTATATAAATTATTTGACTATTTTAAACCAATTTAATTTATTTTAAACTAATTAAACCATTATAATTTATTTTAAATTTAATTAATCTATTTTAAGCTATTTAATCTATTTTAATTATATTTAATCTAAATTAAATCTATTTAACTATCTTAAATCAATTTAAAGGTACTTTACCTAGAATTAAAACTATTTTGGAGTATTTTAACTATTTATAATTATTTAAACCATTTCTAAATTTCCAAACCAAGTAAAGTGAAAGTGTTTAAATTCAATTCATTGTTTTTAAAAAGAAAATAAGGCCAAATGATGTTATAACCTAAGTTGGAATTTTGAATATTATAATGAATTGAATGATGATTTTGAAGTAAGAAATTCAAACTATTTTGGAACTATGATTTTGAAAGAAATTATGATTTTGGAAACGATATGATTTGGAAGCGACATGGTTTTCGAGAACACGATATTTTGATATAAATTGTGAATTTGACTCTAAAAGGAAATATAATTATCGAACTATGATTTCAAATGTGATGTGATTTCAAAGGTGAATATGATTTCGAAAGTAAGTAATGATTTCGAAAGGGATATGGTTTGAATTGAATATAATATTTTGATATCAATTATGAAACGATTTTGGAAATGTAAAAGAACCATCTGGTGTGTAATAAGCGATTGGTTGTTAAAGAGACTGGGATCGGATGTTGTCATACTCTCTGCCAATACCGAAAACCACTTGGACAACTGTGTACGCGGTGGAGATTCCAGAATGAAGTAGGATTGTGGCGACGATCCTATATGAGGTATATACGTGGACTGACTCCCATGAGTTGGCTTAAGGTGGCTAAAGCAGGAGCGATTCTCGGGCCAAGGAGGTAGCGCCTCTAATCGGACACATTCCATCGATACTATATTCTGACCTTGCGATTTATTTGGTGGCTACCCTTCGATTTTTACTCGAGAGTGTGTTTCAAGTTGGGCGGTAGTTGCGGCTATGCGTTACCAACAATCCGGATGCGTAATTGGTTTATCTACCCTGACATTGCCTAGTTGTGCCGTGTCACCTACCCTAGTGCGCCTTCTACGAGTTTGTTTTGTACCATACCTATGGAGTGCCCTTTGACGACGCCCAGTACGGAGGAGATTACGTGTCACGATCCGAAATCCAACGTTCAAAAATCGACACCCATACTTCACTTGTACTCGAGTGCCGCAGATTCAATCGTTGAAATTCGAGTCATGCCGGAGCTTATAACACAGTAAGTATAACAACACAACGGAATAAAGAAATAGATGATATCATATACAACTCCAATGAATACAATATCCTGAATGATATACAACAATGATATCAATATGATACAACAATATCAGAGATAAATAATGATACAGCGGAAAACAGAAGTGATAACTCCAAATGATCAGTCAGAGAGGCTGAGTCCAACCACTCCAATGTCAAGCTCGAACCATCATCACCATCCACAAAGGTAAGCAACGTCAGTCTGGACTCCAGACACTGAACTAGCTCCAGATAATCCACTAAACCTGACTATCTGAAAAAGAAACCCAACTCTAGGCTGCCCATGTGGAAAATTGTGGGCACCCAGAGTTTAGGAAGGGAACAATAAACTCCGAGTCAGTCATGGGACTGGTGTGAGCAACAAAAATAGTTTATCTTTAAACCAAACAACAAAAGAATTTTAAACATTGAAACCCGCAATGCTTTTGGAAAATGAAACTAACATAAGACCTCCCACCACACACACACAATGCAAACGCAGACTTGGAGGAGATTGCTTCTTATGATAGTCAAACATGTTTCCTACGCAAGAAAAACTCTTTGATATTATTACTAGTGCATGGTGTACAAAATCATTTCGAAAATACAATATTAATCTTAGCCAGCATAGGTACCATTATATTATGCCTGCTATAGCTGCCGCTTGAGGAGACAGGTTATACAACTGCAATCGTAAAGGGCTCGTATTGTTTCTTTGGATTTTCCAATAAATGGTCAGGCTAAGGAACTTCCTATGCCACATGGGAACGCCTCTGGAGGGACGCCCCGAGAGACAACCTACTCTCTGCCAACACAAGGCCGGTTACCCCCTTTCCGGGTAGTAAACCTGAGATATTCCACCCCCGGTCCTTTGGGACCTTTATCCGAGAGCTCTCGATCACTAAGCAACAATCACACAGAGTAAATGAGATTGGAGCAACCACACAGGTAAATATCTGGGCTCCATACCATGATATCACCTTTTTCCAGAAGGAATGGACATACCCTAGGGGAGCTACCCCTGAAACCTTGCCGCATCTTTCCTGTTTCGACCATTTCCGGTCTGTGAGGCTCGATGAGGTATCGTCCACAAAGTTACGCTTTACACGAAAGCCATGATTTGATCAACAAATGATCAGCAACACACAGCAGCACTTAGCATGCCACACTACCAAATTGGGAGTATATCACTGATAACCTTCAACTACATAACCTCTGAGCTCGTACGTCTCAGAGAAGGGTGTTAGGCTAAGAGAATAAATCTCCACCACCAACAGAAATGTATTTGAAAGAAATCAGCTTTATATCTCAAAGTGTAGTGTCAGACATGTAACCATACAAGTCTGTTCCGGGTTCGAACAGAACCGAAGGCACTTCCAAAGAAGCCCTTGCAAATCCGGATAATTTTCTAATCACGTCCGAACTTCCCATCACAAAGGGTGATAAAATCTCTATACCGGGGACCAGTCGATGCAGAGACATTCGACGAGTTGTCCTTTCTTTTTCGAAAATATCCGGTCTTCACCACCGGTCTTCAAATGCTATCCATATACGTCGTATCATTATTCGGGATGGGTTATATGACACAAAGGTCCTCTCCTAGCTAAACCGAATAATGAGCGCAATATAAAAAAACATATGGATATTGGGATTTCAATTAAGTCACCATTTATTACCCAAAATCTTTTCTTCAAATGGTTTAAACACATTACCATTTTAATCTTTTACAAAAAGATTTATATCACAAAGTTCACCCAGTTTCACAAAGATCTATTCATAGATTTTCCAAATCAATTTCTCTTTTAATTGGATTAACTCGTTAAATCTTTAAATCAAAGATTTAACTGATAGCTTTCAAAACAATTCCATTTCGATCCTTTTATACGAGAGGTACACCTTTCCAATTTCAAAACAAAGTTCAACAATCTTTCACAAAGGTTTATTCATAATTCGGAAAATCATTTCCAATTCAAACTTGAAATTCCTTTAATTAAATTGGAATTTCATTTCTTATATGAAAGCTTTTATCATTTGAAAACAAATAGTTTTCATTTCAGAAAATCTGATTCATTCATATGAGTTAAAATCTTTGGGTTAAATTCAAATTCTCAAAACCATACTTTTAAAATGGTTTAAATTCATATAAACACATTTATAACATCTTTAACCATAATTTCCAATCATTGAATTCAATTCAAAATTTTGAATTCAAATTCAAACTAAATTATTTAAATTGAAAAACTTTATCTTAAAAAACTCCTTTTCAAAAGCTTTAACATTTAACCCAAATTCATTTCCAAAATCAATTGAAATTAAAATTTCAATTTCAAAATATTACATTTAAATCATCTGTGACTTAACCGATTTCCTCGTGAAATCCATATTTATGTGTGTAAAAGTGTGGTCCAGGGGTTGAACACAATAGTGCAACATCATTCAATCATCACAGATCAGAATACAGAAATATAGTTGATAAGCGGTATAAACTATAACGCTTATCGTTCATTCACAGATTCACAGATAATATACAAATGTAAATAAATAAATGAATAAAATACACACAGCTCGATCCACAGAACAAAATATCACAGAACAGATAGGACAATCAATTCAAGGCATCTCATACAATACAATCATTCATAAGTAAGGTCAAGCATTCAATAATCGTTTATAAGCAGGATTAATTAATTGTTTAATCCTAATTAATTCAATTAATTTCCAATTAAATTAATTACTTATGAATTAATTATCCAATCCTGACTTATTAATTACAAATCATTTGATATAAATTAATTAATCAATCACCTTAATTGATTAATTTATTCTTAATTAATCATATTAATTAAATTAACCTTTAAACCAATTACATAATTAATTAACCCCTTAATTGCTTTCATTAAGTAATTAACAATTTACAATTGATTAACTTAATTAATTAATCTAATTAATTATCAAAATTAATCACATTAATTTAATTACTTAATAATTCCTAGTTAATTATCTTCATTAACTAATAACATTTCTTTAATTACTTTCTTAAGAAATTATCTTAGATTAATTCATTATTAATCATTTCTAATTATAAATTAATCTAAATTATTTATTTATAAATTAAATAAATCATTCTTTAATTACCTTATTAATTTAAATCATTTTATTACCTTAATTATCTCTAAGATAATTAATTTCTTTATTAATGATTTCATTAACATTTAAGTGTATTTTAAACATTACACTTTTAAATTTAAATTCAAATTCCATTTTGAATTTAAGATTCAAAATGATTATATATTTAAACATTTACCAAATTTAAATATCCACTTATAAACCTATATAAGAAAGTTCTAACTAAAATTACTTAAATTTTTATTTAAAATTTAAGCTTTAAAATACATTACATTTTATCTTGAAAATTCAAGTTAAAACAATTTATTTAACTTTTCACTCAAAATTAAGAAAACCTTTATAAAAGAATTTTATCAAAATCAAGTTAAGTATTTGTTTGAAAACAAATATACTTTTAAAAGCTATTTAATTTAAACTTGTTTAAAACACATTCAGATTTAAAACTAATTTAAATTTCCAGATTTGGATTCAAAGAGATTTAAATCCATATTTTAATTTTGATTTAAACTTTGATTTTAAACTTTGTTTTAAAATCTTGATTTAAAACTTTAATTTAAAATCCAAATTTCATTTTAAAACTTTAAGATTTAAAAGTTTATTTGAATCTAAACTCCATACTAGATTTAAACTTGTTTTTAAATCTATCTCACCATTTAATTCTATTTAAATTTTTGCTTTAAATTCAAACTGTCAGGTTTTACAAAAACTTGTAATAGTACAAATGACTCGAGACTAGCAACAACTGCTTCGAGTCCAAACCTAAACCACCCCGATCAAAACACAGAATCACTCGAGAAAAACTCAAGTAAACTATTCCTGCTTCAACCCAAAAATCATCAGAAAAGCACATGCACCGTGGTTCCAGCCTCCTCCGACCAACATCGACCACCTCCCTATATCGACGATCGATACTCGAACCCATTCCGATCATCAAAGTGATGATAAAATCATCAAAACAAAATCGAACATTCAAGCTCGATACAGGTACCAGGAACAAAACCTGGCAACGCCTTGTTCTCGCAGCTCCGACCATCAGATCGACCGAGACTTCAGCCATAATTCCGACTACACCCCATCTTCCATTACCCAGGGTTTAGACGAACTCGATCCATCATAGGCCCCGAGATGATCAAAACACTCGACCTAGTCGAAATTAGGTTTACAGACTAAAAACATCCACCGCCGCTACCACGATGATCTACATACCCATCCAATATTTTTCCTCGATTCCCCGATCATTCCTCCACCATCAGATAAGACCACGAGCACTCCGATCAACTTGATCACCAGAAAAACCAAATATTCCCATTCCAGTTCAAACCCAAATTGCTACCTCAAGACTTAACTAAAAATAGTAAATTTGGTTTCAAAAATCAAGTTTTAGTGTTAGCATTTGATTCACATACCTGAATCCATGAATTATGAAAATTGAGTTTTTTTTTCTTATTTAAGTTTTTCACTATTGTTTTATATTTCCAGAACCAGTACAAGTTGTTCTTCTTTTAAACAAATTTTTAACTTTAATAGATGCTATAACAACAATATTTGTTTTTAATCCTAAGTGTTAATAGTTGTTAGATCAAGAGATGAGGATTTAATTGCACATCTGGAACTGAGGAAACTAAAAACAGAGATGCCTCTAATTTGTACAGGCATACATAAATTACAAATTCATATACATACACAGGAACAACTCAACACACATATTTTTCCAAATATAAACTTGCCACAAATTCAGATACTTAAGTCTAAAAGAAAATGTTACTCACCGTGTTGTTTCCAGAAGAAGACAGAACAGGGCTTCCATTTAAACAGACTGGAGAAATGCAAGTTGAAATTCTTTTCTTTGATCTCTGATTTAAATTGTTGTTTAGATTTGAATTTTGTTTAAGTTTTAAGTAATATTTACTTCAGATTTTTTTTCTTTTTGGAATGGACGAACTGAAATGGAAATGATGAATATATGGAAGATGATATGTTTTGTACAGGTGATGTTGTAATGTATTGTTTAACTGAGATGAAATATGGTACAAGTGATATAATTTGTTGTATAATGGTTTATATTTTGTACAAAAATTTGTACAGGGATATTTTTATTTGGAGGCTGATATGTTAACTTGGGTATGCTAGCATTAATTATCTTGTACCATTTTCATAATTTTTTCTTTAGTTCGGCTGTAACAAATATATGAGATGACATGATGGCTTCCTTTACAAGCTTCTATACTTTATGTATTTGTATTTCTTTTGAATGTATATGTTTGTTTATATATTTTCTTTTCTTATTTGAATGTGTATTTTCTTTTGTTTTGTTTTTATCACTTTGTAATATAAGTGAGATTATATTTTATTTTAAGTTTCTTTTATTATTTTTGAATGTATTTCCATATTTAATACGTTGTTATAATTTATCTAATGTTGTTATTATATCTTTTTATTGTTTTATAATTTAAAATGAATTTCTATATTGAATATATTGTTATAATTTATCTAGTGTGTTTATTATATTTTTAAATTTGTAATATAAATGAATCTCTATATTAAATATATTGTTATATTTAACTAATTTGTTTACTATATATAATTTCTAAAATTTTATCTTATGTATTTTTATATTTATTCCTATTTCTATCGCAATTATTAATTTCTAAATTTAATACTAATTATTTTTATATTTATTTTGTAATATAAGTGAGTTTCTAAATTTTTATTTGTTATTAAATTTTATCCAATGTATTTATCCTATACTTTTATATCATATATATTTTTATTTTTAAACCAATAATTTATAATTTAAATTCAAATCAAATATATATATATATATATATAATTTCAAATTTACTCATATATGCCCAAATATATATATATATATATATTCTCATATATACACATATATACAATATTTAAAGTTTAAATGATTTATACAGAATTGATCTGTATTCGGGGAAACTCGCTTAAATTTCCAATTAACTATACAATTTTAATTCAAAAATTAAATAAATTATCAATTTATATAAAATTCGGGGCCGTTACATTACGGTACTGTATAGACTATGGGAATATATAAAATGTGTTAAGGGGGATATGGGTAACGCCTTAACGCTATTTTAATAGTTTATATTACTATAGACATATTATAATAGCGTATTGTACTACATAGTAGATAGTTTAACGGATCCTTAGGAGATGTGAATCCCGAACATCTCTTAAGTTACTGTACTCACGTTAGACACTGGATAGGAGATGTCAAACCCCGTAAACATCTCCGATGCCGTGTACACTCATATTTATTTACCGTTGATTTAACTCACATAAGACCTTTTAGTTCTGACTCGAGTGTTTTGTCTTTTCAATTCGCATGGGTCAGCCTGAGCATTTTAGGATTTGAAGACCTTATTTCCGGAGGACGAAGACGAAGATTTTATTATTATTATTTACTATATTATTCGACTGCATCATACTGTTTCGCTGCAATGTTATGTATTTATCTCTGATATGTGTAACTCTGATTTTTGTATTGGATAAGTATAATCAAATGTTTTGTATACAACCTCATGAACTGTTATTTGATTATTATATTTTGTCATTCCGCTGCGAGATTCATTTTTGTTTTTATTTCTTTCTATTTTTCTTATTAACCCCAAATAACAATTCGCCCTTCTGTATGGTTTGAGTTGGCATGCGTGTCTGCTTAAAACGTACAAAAAGGCGGGATGTTACATCTTCCCACTACACTATTAAAATAATATTATTTAAATCGGAACTTGTGGTAGAAATCAAGGGGAATTAGAGGTGTAGCCAATTGTTGTCATACATACACACACATATGTATGTATCTATGTATGTATATGTGTGTGTGTGTATGTATATATATATATGAATATATGTATACATACATGTGTGTGTATTTTTGTATATATGTATATATGTGTGTGTGTATACATACATACATACATACATACATACATACATATATATATATATATTTGTGTGTGTGCTTGTATGTATGTATATATATTTGTGTGTGTGTGTGTATATGTATATATGAGAAGCTTTCAACAGCACCCCCAAACAGTGCAGCATCCTAAATGTCCTTTGATTTCCATCATAAGTTCTGAATTAAATAATAGCAGTTTCTCTCTCTTCCACTAATGCTATCATTTAATTCGGAGCTTTTGGTGGAAATAAGAGGGCATTTGGGATGATGCACTGTTTGAAGTGATGTTGAATGCTACTCCAGATATATATTGTATTTTTTTCCTCTAACTATATTTTGTGCTATCAAGTTCCTTCAAAGACTTTAATGAAATGAAAAAAGGGTTGATAGTATAAGAAGGTGCCACTATGATGATGACCTTATGCTTATATATATGATGAGTCCAATGCTTCATCTTATTTTAGGTGTATAACAAATCCAACACCTCATGCTTTAAATAAAACATAACTGACATCTCTATGTTTGCATCGAAAATGGGCAAACACCCAAAGAATGATTGCTCATTGAACATAAGATTCAATAGACGATCTTAGACTTGAGAATTTAATTGTTGTGACGATTGTTGGATTTTTAATTATTCATTTTTTATTATATCAAATCAAAATAACAAGAAATATCGACAAGATATAATACATAATAGCACATGTAAGGAAAAACAAAGATGGAAAAGTAAAGATAACAAGGATTTTTATAGTAATTTGAATATTAACGAGATATACATCCACTTTATAGATTTTAGGATGTCATTCAATGGTCCGTTACAAAATAAATAGCCTAAATTACAATGAGAATAATTGAGTTTCATGTTCACCAAAGTTTCATTATGGTCAATTCGATCCATTTTCAATAAGAGTTGAAATCAAAGCTGCAAATATCTTCAATTACTAGTAAAGTCAAATCTGATCAAATCCATGAAAGGCAAAGTGAGAAAAGACTTCGTTAACTGATTCAACTTCTTTAGGGTGCATTCTTCACCACGAACGGTAACAGGGCAATTTGAGCAGGGTATTCGAACATGGAAGTTAGTTGAAAAGGAAATGCGATTGGCTGCGAATGGAGAAGCCGAGAATCTAAACGGAGTATTTAAAATCTATATTTTAAAATAAAATTAATTTATATTCAATTAATTAATTTTTTCAATAAATAATATGTGTCAATAATTCTGGAAAATAAATAAACAAATTGAAAAATTATAAATGCTCAAATTTAGTCAAACCAACTCCATAATGTAAAGCACATTGATACAGTTGCAACGCAAAAAAACCACATCTCAAACGGATCTCATTTGCATAAGTTATTAGTTTTAGAAATCTAAAAAATTATAAATTTAATAATCAATATGCTAATCGTTCACGGACGGACCTTTCAGCTGCATTCATCCCAACGGGCCATATGTCCCATTACCATTCATGACGCGTCGACGTGCCATGAACGGTAACGAGGTTTTTTTTGCCGAACTCACCCTTAGGCAATGGCTTGAATATATAAACGCACTGGTTTAGAAAGTCAAGTAAACTATCAAGGAAAATGACAAATTTTTGAAGTGGGCTAATTTTGAAATTATTTCGCATTCAGAGCTAGATTGCAAACTAATTACCAAATAGGGCTGGTTTGCGCCTAGTTAGCGGCTGCATCAGCTTTGGTCTAACTGCCAACATTTCAGCGCAACTATGAGTTGTGCCTATGATAAATTAATATCGGCGCAACTCATAGTTGTGCATAAAAAAATTATGTGATAATCGAAAAGGCGCAACAATGAGTTGCACTTATCCATTTTCTTTGCAAATTGATACGGAGAAACTATGATCGGTGCCTGCAAGAATATAACATAAGCGCAACTCATAATTGTGTCATATGTTATAAATATTTAGGCGCAACTCATAGTTGCGCCCATATGACCTGCTGTATATAAAAACAACAACAGCCACACGTTTCACCACACTTTCACTTTACCATTCATTCCTCCTTCCTACTTTCCCAATTCTTAACCCAAAAACCCGCAATCATTAAGTTTAATTTATTCATCAAATCCATTTAAAATTGTCATACTTCTGCATCATTAATCAATTAAAACAAAGCTACAACAATCTTTGCAAGGTAATTGACTAAATCCTATTTTGAATCTAGTGTCATTTTGAAATATATTTTTGTGTTGATTTTTAGTTCATACCTTGAATATTAGGCTAGCCGAATCGATATGGATAATTAGGAGATTGAAGATGATATATTGGTGAATTGTGAGCAATGGAAAGCTGAATGTAAATTTGTTCCTGAAACTTAGTTTGAAATGGTTCCTCAAAATATTAGTGTTGTTGTTGAATCTGGTTTAAGGAATCATGTTTACTTAGATGAACCGAATCAAAGACCGGGAAAACAAATTAGCCGCGAAGGTCGAGTGAGATAACCAACACATCCAATTTGTCATAGTGGAGTTATTTGTGAGGTAGTTGTATGTAAGAGTCGGACAAATGTAGGGTGTCGGTTTTACGGATGTGCACAGTACCAAGATCATTTAACTAACTCGAATGGTGTCGACTGCTATAGATACTTCAAATGGAAAGATCTTCCGTTGACTCCTAGGGGCATTGAATATGCCTTAGAGATGCAAGCCGAAGTGAGGCGAAAAGTAAAGGAAAATAGTATGCTAGGACATCGGATAAACTATTTACAATCCTTAGTTCCAATTAGAAGATTGATGTGATTGAGTTATGTACTCGGTAGTTTTAATAGTTGATGTATTACTTGGTTCTTGTATTTACTTGGTTGTTGTAATGGTTATGTAATGTTTGATGTATTACTTGCTTGTTGTTTGACTTTGCATACAATGGATATTGCGTATAAAAGTTGCATACAAAATAAATCACAATCACAAAACATAGCAACTCACATCAATGTTCGACAAAACATAACTTTTAATACCAAAGTTGCATACAGAATAAAAATGGAAGTTCTACAATACACAAATGACATAAGTAGTAAAAGCAAACAAATTAGCTATTATTTCCCGTACATTCTTCTCTTATGACCCAAGTTACCACATTGTCCACATCTATCCTTTCTTATATCCCTCATTTATTCCATGACCCCCTAATTCTTGTGGACCTTAGTCTTCCTATATTCCTACGTGTAGGAAGCGATTGTATAATAGGGTCTTCATGTACATCCCAATATCTACGGTCGGGCATTGGATGAAAAGTAGGGGAATAACTATGTATATAACTCTCTACTATAAAACACAACAAAATAAAATCATGGTAAGCTCTATTAGCACCTTTTCTGCATCGTGCACATGCAGCCAAAATATGAGAACATGGAAAAGGGGCAAGAATATAAATATTGCACGAACAGTTGCAGTTGTCATTGGTAAGATTTACTATGTAGTTACATGCATTTGTGTATGTTACTTGCCACTCTGTCAAGCTGAACCTATTAATACTCAAAATTCATGTTTTTGCTGCATATTTTTCCATCATTTTTTCATACGTTGGTGTGAGTGGAGATGTGTACTCCAGCCCATCAATACGTCTTCTGTAGAAGTAACTATAAATGCGATGAAAGGTACATGCTACTAACGTCTTCACCAGTAATGGTCTTGCACCTTCCAAAACTCGATTGAAACTCTCTGAAGCATTGGTAGTCATCATACAAAATCTTTCAGCGTTGTCCTTGTAAAGAGCCCATTTTTCATCTTTCTGTCTAAGACTTCTGTCAATCCATCTGTCAGTAGTTGGAAAAAAAATGTAGTTGCTCTCTTAGTTCTTTGTATGTTGCCTCGTATCTTACTTCAGCACAAGCACAAAATAAGTTCTGCAAAATTTTGCTACCAAAACCTGCCATTTTGAAGTTTTCTTTCAAATGGTGAAGGTAGAAACGATGTTGATGATGTCTTCTCCATTTCTCTTAACAAGGCGGTTGGAATTTCTTTCATTCTATCAGAAATGAATATAATGCATCTTGCATTTAAAGATAGAATTAAGTGTCCCATGCATGAAAAAAACTGTCCTCAAGTCTCTACTTATTCGGTTCGTACAACAGCAAATGCCAAAGGAAAAAGTTTGCATCAACTCTTGCAGCCACAAGCAACGTACCTTGATATTTACCATAAAGATGTGTTCCATCAATAGAAAGAACAGGGTGACAATGCTTGAAACTTTCTATGCTCGGTCCAAATACCCAGAAAGCCCCCCAAAATTGAACGTCGTCTGTATGAACATGATAAATGGTGTCTGGATTGATTTTCTGTATTGCATGAAGAAACAGTGATAAGTCATTGTATGATGATTCCCAATCGCCAAATATTTTCGCCACGACTTTGGTTAGTCCTTTCCAAGCTCTCATATAGCTTATTTGAATTTTGTACCTATTTGCCATAAGCTCTTGGATAGATTTTGCAATGTAACTTGGATTCGATCGAACTTGTGGAAGGACTTTGTTGCATATGAACTTCATTGTTGCTTGTTTGTGATTCGAGTTGATGATTGGATTTGAGCATGTGCGATCACCATCGTATTTTTTTATCACCCATCATCCAGCATGATCTCTTTTAGAACCAATAGCATGAAGCCGCCATGGACAATTATCATCAATATCACATATAGCAGTGAACTCTCTAGCACGAAACTTAGTGTTTTTAAATGAAACTGAACACTTTATCGACCATTCACTTATATGTTCAATTAAAGGTTCCTTTGATTTGAAAATCATACCGACTCGAGGGCCTTTCTCAACACATTCTAGTCAATTGTGCCATTGCATTTGTCATCCTCTAATAGTTCTTCCATCTCGATATGCTCATCAATGTCATCAAATTCCTTTGGAATATCATATAACGGAGCATCATTATTAACATTCATAGCATCTATCCATGTATCATCTTCGTCAAGTGAAGCAGCAATTTCCACGCTATCCAAATATGATACATCCTTATCAGCTTTTTCACCCTCCATATCTTCATTTTCTTGTACTTATTCATTTGAATTCTGAGTTGGAATTGACCGTGGAGGATACGACATGAAACCATACCCAGGTGACTGCGATGGATATGGCAGAAACCATATCCGGGTGTTTGTGTATACAACTGTAAACAAACAAATAATTGTTAATCACATAAATATACAGAACAAGAATGAAAAATACATGCATCACATGAAACCATACCCAAGTGTTTGTGTGTAAACGCTCGATGGCTGATACCAATAATATGGGAAATACATTTGACTTGTAGTATTACTCGGTCTAGGTTGGCTTGCATAATCTACGATATGAGCTTGTGGCTCAGTTTTTTATACCACCTCTCCTTCTTCACATACAACTCGATTACTTTTATCTCCACGTAAAACATAAAATCAACATCGTCATCATCGTTTATCTCAATAGCAGTCAGACCATTATCTGTAACCCATTTACTTACTAACGAGGTGTCAAATTCGGTTGAGTTAATCTTTGTAGCTTTGTAAATTTCCATTTTCAGCTTAAGATAATTACAGCCCTTCCTCACTTTAGATCTTTTATGCTTTCCGCCAATATAGGTTGGCCTACTATTCTCGTCGATGATTAAATCACCATCATAGTGACAAATAATCGGTATGGTTGTCATAAATCTAGCAAATTTCAAGAAACTAAATTTCAGTTACATATCCAACAAAATAAGTGGACAAGGGTTTCAAATCTTTACCTAAAATCTAGAAGAAAGTGAAATCTTATGTTGATCTTTGTCAATTTAAATGAATTCGAGTGGATTTTTTATATTTTTAGTTGAGCTGTAGTAAGAGCAATGGAGTTTAGATTTCTGAAATAAGTTGGAAAGAAGACTTACATTGAAGTGGAGAGGGGTATAGGGTATTATAAGCTTCTGTTGGCCAGCAGCAAGCCCATCTACAAGCGCAACTTATAGTTGCGCCTGTTGCTTTATACGGTAGCGCAACTCAAAGTTGCGCTATTGTCTAAGAATAAAGCGCAACTCAAAGTTGAGCTCTGCTGTGAGTTACAAGTGTGACTCATAGTTGCACTTGTAACCTGCTGCTGTTTAAAAACAGCAGCTCATATATGTCTATATAAGCACATCGATATGATTCAAAACCAACTTATTCCAGGCAAATCGAATTCCACTTAAGCACATCATATGCGTTTCATGCAAACCATATATATGAAAACAACAACAACAAGAAGAAGTTTCAAAACCATAAATCAATTAAACAACATAAATACCTTGTTCTTACATCAACAAAGTTCAACTTCAAAATGCCAATACAAGTTAAAAACAAAAACCCAAAATAATAAACTAACATGCAATCTACCGTCTAAGGTTCCTACCATACTACAAAATCTCGAAAGTACACCTACATACCACCTAATCTCTTAAGTTTCTAATTTCGTGTGGTGTTCTTCTTTGTGTTTGGGTCGAAAGCAGTTGAGATGGTGTAGATTCAATTATGTCATGCCTCGTTTAAGTACCTTGTCAAGATCCAGCCATGTCTCTCCTACGTCTTCTTTGGTATGTTCAAGCAAAAGCTTCAGACGAACAAGGCACATAAGTTGATAGTCGTTCGAGCGTATGTCTACCAAGAATCGATTTAATAATTTCTTTGATGTTGAAACACTTAGCTTTAACTCAATCCTCATCTCTAGGATCTACAAGAACATCATCAACCTCATTTGAAATGGGGTACAACCCTTGAACCTAAAATAAAAGAAGTATTGGCGTAAGTACGTAAAGCTACTTGAACCAGTTAAAAGACGAAAACTTATTTAATCATACCAAGTCACCTTGCATGGGTCCTCATGGAGCATATCACATGCAATCTAGTAGATGTTTAACTTGTACATGATCCAACATATAATCCCATCTGGCTACATAAGTGTTATACAAATCTCAATTCCAATCGTTAAGGAACATTTGCTAGGCTGCATTTGGTATATGCTGATCAAGGCCAAATTGCCTCATCACTCTATCTGGGTAGTGCATGGCCACACTTTGCAAGCAAATGATTAGGGTTCTTGAATACCAAGTTTTTTCTCCATCCAAGCAAACTGGCAGCAAATCCTATACAATCTCAGTTGTGTATGGCATCCAATCAACATTATACTGCTCCATAACATCGAGCTCATTGTGATAAAGTGTGGGATGACGGGCAGCATTATCTCTCCAACGTCGACCTCCCGTCCATCTACAATCAATGAACAAAATAATATGTGAATATTGTACTAAAACCTAGAGTTTTCTATAGATTTTAGTAACAGTTTTTACCTAGCCTCGTAAGGTAATCCAACAGTGACATTGGCATGGACATTTAGACGACCAATAGAATTATGCGTTCATAACCAAATCTGCACATTATCAATATTAAACAAGGTCTTTAAAATATTAGTACCATTATAAGTGAAAACTGTTATACCTTCAGAAGGGTTAGGCAACCGGCTAACCTGTTCGACTTCCTCGGTTTCACATTATCCAACTCCTTATACAAATTGCATAAAACCACACTACCCCATGAATAATCAGAAATAGTGGCAAAGTCCTATAGCAGGTATAACCATTTGACACTTACTCACCCTTGGAATGGTTTGGAAAAAGACTGGATGCTAGCAATATGACAGCCCCTGTGAACTGTTCTAGCTCCTCAACTGATGAATTGAGAGTAATTTCCCAGCCAATTATAAGGTCGTTTATCCATTTGACCTTCAATTCTCTCTGTTAACCACCACTTCGAGGCGTGGAATCTCACCAAGCAAACGGTGACAAACATCATTGACGTCCACGTTACCAAAGTAATTCAGAACGTGCCTTCTATACGAAGACCGAGCAAAATAGAAACATCTTGCAGAGTAATTGTCATTTCTCCAACGGAGAAATTAAAGGTGCTAGTCTCGGACCTCCATCTATCGCATAATGTTATGAGTAAAGATCTATCTAACCTAATATGCTTATCTATGTGAAATACCAGAAGCCCGCTTGATGAAGTAATTGTTGAACTCGATGGTCATCAACCATCTCCATAAGGTCTTCGAAACTCTGGGAATGATCCAGACAGTTGACGGGTTTTACACTCTACAAACTAGAGAATTATAACGTATAGATAATTCAAAATGCTAAAATTCGTCAACTATTTACTATACTTAGCAAATAAAAAAAATATTGATGTTAAATCTTCAAATTTGTGAGGTGATTATCCTGCAAATATAAAACGCTACCATAGACAGGTCTGCTCTCCGGTTCTAAAAGTTCATGCAAGAAAAACGCAAATTAATAACATCCTTTACAAGTTACGATTGATTCAATGGTAAGAATTGGATTATGAGCAACTTGAACAAGCTATTTGACAATGTTTATTACAAATATAAACAAATAATACGGAAATTAGAAACTAAAAAAAATCCTAGCATTTAGACAACACCAAAATAATATTGTGTTGATGAAGATCCTATTTCCATTGTTATAGATTTGTTCTACTCAAAGATTGATGAAAATATTTGTAATTTTGAGTGAAATTGAACAAAAAAAGTAAGATTTAAGGTTTGGGGAGATGAGCTCGAGCTGGAACAATGAGAAGCACAGGGGGTTTTGAGAAGTGAAGTGGAAAGTGGGGTTGCTGCTACCTTTATGTGGCAGCAGTAAACCTATGCAGGCACAACTATTAGTTACGACTGTATGTATACATTGTAGGCGCAACTCATAGTTGTGCTAAAACATTGGCAGTTAGACCAAGTTGATGTGGCTGTTGACTGGACGCAAACCATTCTTGTTTGATAGTAAGTTTGCAAACTAGCTCTGACCGCGAAATAGTTTCGAAAATCAGTCCACTTAAAAAATTTGTCAAGAAAAATGGAAGAAAATAGGCTTGGAAAGTGGGAGGAATGGAAGCGTCTGACTATGGGATGGGGAAGAAAGAGGATGGTGACAATGTCGGTGTTATCCGGGTTTTTAACCCAGCTGGATCCAACAGGAGACAGAACAATCTCTTGTTATCAGAATGGTTCAGAACTTAACCAGAAAGGCTAAGACAAGGAATTAACGAGAGCCAAGCTATATTACTAAGGCAACGACTAGGATCGACTAAACCAAGAGACCAGTATTTTTTCAGCCCAATCAGCAGCTGAGTGCAAACAGCTGGTAAATTGTCATCAAAACAAAACGACGACGACACAAAACCATGGAAACCTCCCAAACACCAAAGTCCAGAAAATATCCTAAGTGATTGGATCACCAGCGACCCATACCCTATGCATCGCTAGCGACCCATGCCAATCCTTGAATCTTCAAATAAGTTAGCTAAGTAGGCAATGGAAAAGGAGCCAAGTCACAAGCTCGCGTATGAGCCAAATCTATGGGTCGCTAGCGACCCATGGTTTGGGCTCGGATCGCGAGCTAAACCCCCCAGGTCATTTTACACCTACCTGTGATCAATCGATGAAGGGGCCTGGCCGAGAAGTCCTCCAATCTCTATATATACCATCATGCCTACAACATAAAGGGGATCTTTCTCCGGACTGGTTGCTGAAGCTCTGCTGGGATCATTCTTCACTCCCTGCCTCATTTACAACAATCTCCAAAGGAATTCACTGTGATTCTCCAGTGGATTCTAACCCTGAGGATCCAATCTACTTAAAGATAATCAAAACCTTGTAATCAAAAAACTTCCTATAATAGCAATCAGTCATAATAAAACTATAAAGTGGACGTAGGCTTCATTGACAGCCGAACCACTATAAAAATTCTCTATCTTCTTTCTTTTACTGTTCTTTTTCTACATTTGTGATCTGTGATATTCCTCTGCAAGAACAGGGCTGGTGCTTTCAAACTTAAACCAAGGTGTTGATCCATTTTTGGGTTAACATTTTGGTACTTTCACTGAGAATCCAACTTAGGATCCAGACCTAGCTATCTACTTTGGATCCCATAGGTTCAGAAGTTAGATCCTTAATCTTTGCTTGAAGAATCCACTGTTTGGAATCAATGGCCCCTGGAAGAAGAAGAACTGCCTCTGGAAGATCCATAGGGGCAGTAGTTGCCGGAGAAGATCTTAATCTCCAACAAACTGTAGTAAATGACGCTAACTTAGGGAATCAGGCGTCAGCCTCCTCCAATCGGCATGAAGTTGTCACCAGGGATGAGTTAAATAAAATGGTTGATGAGATCAACCAAAAATGGGAAAATAGCCAAAAGGATCTAATGGTTAAGCTTAACGCTCTCCTAACCCTACAGTCAAATCCTGCTCCAAGGACTATGCCCGAACCTACGACTGCAATGAAACAAGAGAATTCCTCTGTTTTTGGTCTATATAGAAGAAACGGAAAACAGGCACAAAAAAGGGCGACAACAAGACTTAACGTGGATGGAAATGCAAGTACTCCATTCGCCACAAGGCAACCTATTTTTAATTTGAGCCAAGGTGAAAAGACCCCCGTAGAAGACATAGATGTGGATCTTTTCGACTCGGAGGACGGAGGGCAAGACGACAAATTGGAAGAAAATGCCAATGCATTTAATAATGCAAGGAATACCCAAACTGCTCCAGTTAGACCAAACGTAAGCCAACGGGACCCTACAGAAGTGGCTCTCCCGAAGACAGGAGAGTCTAGGTCACAGCCCACTCACCAAGATCGTTTGCAAAGTCAAACACATGGCGCACTGACTGATTCTCGTCCTCAGGACTACCGGACATCTGAGGCATACATAGCGGACATGGTCAAACGATTAATGGAGGAGAGTAACGATAGAAGAGATGATGAATAGGGATCTGAGCCAAGTTGGACTCCCTTCACCGATGAAATCTTGAATGAGAGATATTCAAAAAAATTCATAATGCCAACTATTTCATCCTATGACGGGACAAAGGACCCGAAACCCAACTTGTACAAATACAGTTGGTATATGGACGGAGCAAATGCCTTTGAAGCATTCGATGCAGATGATTTCCTATCTTTCTCGAAGGATTTGCGTCAATGTGGTTCACTAGGCTTCCACCAAGATCTATCTCTACTTTTGACCAACTGGTGGCAAGGTTCCTGATCAGTTCAGACTCAATACTACGCAGCCAAAAGACGTCATGTCCCTATCCGGATTATTCCAAGGGCGTAACGAATCACTAAAATCTTTCATGAATAGGTTTAACACCGCGGTGATGGAAGTAAGCAACCCCAATGAAGACATGATTTTTATGGCATTAGTCCATGCCATTCACCTGAAAACTGAATTCGGAAAGTGGATTAAGATGAAGCAACCTACCACCACGAAAGATTTCAATCATAAAGCAAGTCGGTACCTAAGGTTGGAGGAAGTGCAGGAATTGGAAAGGAAGTCTACTAGTGTGCAACAGGCGAACATCGGGCAAAGCGATGTAGCAATGAATCAAAAAGCGCACACTTCTCGGACTGTTAAAGGAACCCACTGGGAAAGACAAGAATTTAAAGAGAAAAGGTCAAAACTCCAATAAGAAAAATGGTAATGGAAGCAATAAAAAGCTCAAAGGGTTTAGGCCCGAAGGCTACACTCCCGTCAGTGATACACCGAAAAACATTTTTCTCGCAATTCAAGGGACTAAGGAATGCAAAAAGCCACCCAGAAAGGAGGCAACGAAGCAGCAGAAGCCCTTAGGAAAATTCTGTCGCTTCCACGAAATACAGGACCACAATACGAATGAATGTCGTAGTACGTAAGACAACCACAAAACCCCGATCAATCTACGACTCCTTAGCACCCAAGAGAACGAAGGAATCAAGCTGGAACCAGCGAAGAAGGATCGAAACAAACTGACCAAAGGCTTATTATCGGAACAATATCCGGGAGACCACATCCCGCGAAAAAAAGTTAGGGAGAAATGGAGCGATATGCAAGTTCGTTAAAGCATGCTTCGAAGGAATCATGTTTAGTTGTGGAAGACGAAACTCCAGCTAAGATGCAAAGGGTCTTGAATAACGATATTGTGTTCCGAAATTGGGACGCCAAGGGGATCGAAGCTCCAACTCTCGATCTGATGGTGGTGATGGTAGGAATTGGACCTGTTGTAGTTCGACGGGTGTTGGTTGACAGTGGTAGTTCCATTAACATACTCTTCAAACGTATTTTCGATCAAATGAAGATTGGCATGAAAAGTGTATCCGTATACCAAACAAAGATTCAGGGGTTTACCGGTGAACCCAAACAACCGGTGGGAAAAATTGACCTACCTGTGGAGCTTGGAGAGGGTGAGAAAAGGGTCACCCTCATTCAGACTTCTGTGATCGTGGATGAAATGTCAGCATACAACACCTTCTTCGGACGGCCCGCATTAGCCGACTTCAGAATAGCATTTGCCCAATTGTGCCTTACAATAAAGTTCCCTAAAGAGCACGGAGTCAGAATTATGAAAGGAGACCAAAGCGCCGCCCAGGAATGCTACACCGTAGAAGTCAAGAAGAAAGGAAAAAAGGAAAGGATGTGGGGAAAACTCTCCACATCCGTGAACCCTCCGAATAGCAACTACAGAGCCGCTCCTGGCTTGGGAACCATAGCCAATTCCACAAAGGCTTTGGACCCTAGAAAGAAGAGCTCAGGGGAGGATCGGGCAGCACCGGCAGAAGTGACTGTGTCTGTCCCAGTCTATATGGATGACCCAACACGGGTCCTGAAAATTGGGTCGCGGTTTGGAAACAAGATGCGGTCGGAACTAACCAAATTCTTTCGCGCCAATTTGGACATGTTTGCTTGGACACACTCTGATATGTGTAGGGTATCTCCTAAAATTTCCTGTCGCGCGCTCAATATTGACCCTAAATTCACACTGGTAAAGCAAAAAAGGCGCTGCTTGGGCCCCGAACGGTCCAAGGCATTGAGAGAGGAGGTTGATATGTTGATGGCTAATGGCTTCATCCAAGACGCAACTTACACTGAATGGGTATCGAACCCAGTTTTAGCCAAGAAATTTAATGGAAAATGGCGAACTTGTATCGACCTCTCAGATCTAAATAAGGCTTTTCCGAAAGATAGTTTCCCACTCCCCAGAATCGATCAGCTTGTGGATGGAATGGTAGGGCATGAATTGCTGTCATTTATGGATGCATACTCGGGCTACAACCAGATCCTGATGCATGAGCCAGATCAAGAAAACACTAGCTTCATCACCGATTTGGGACTATACTACTACAGAGTAATGCCGTTCGGGTTAAAGAACGCCGAGGCAACATACCAAAGGCTAGTAAATACTATGTTCAAACGTCAGATCGGTCAGGAATAGACACGCAATGGAAGCTCTTCGTCGACAGCGCATCCAACAACTTCTGTTCGAGAGCAGGAGTAGTGCTTGAAACCCCCGAGGGGCAAGCCATTAGCTACGCTTTGCGCTTGGAATTCCCAGCCATAAACAACAAAGCAGAATATGAAGCACTAATCGCTGGACTGAAAGTTGTGAAGGAGCTCAAAATAAAAGCTATTCACATATACAGCGACTCACAACTGGTCGTCTGTCAAGTAAAAGGGGAGTATCAGGCACGTGGTGAGAATCTTGCCCCGTACCTGTCCAAAGTACAGGAACCGCTAAGCGACGTCAAGCACTATACCATCACTCATATCCCACGGCAGCAAAACACTAAGGTAGATTATTTGGCTAAACTAGCAAGTTTAGGAGAAGCTCAGTCATTGGGACAAGACCCAGTCGAAACTCTGGCCAACCCAAGCATATACGAAATGGACGTAGACTGGATTCTCGAAACTACTATCGAACCAGATACGTGGATGACACCAGAAAAGAACTATCTACTCATAGGAACCCTTCCAACTGATCGGAATCAGTAGAAGAAGCTTCTCCGAAAGGTGCCACTGTTCATGATACAGGGTGGAATACTCTATCGAAGGGGATTCCCAACCCCCCTTCTTAGGTGTGTGACCGATGACGAAGCACAATGAATCATAAAGGAGGTACATGAAGGTGAATGCGGAGACCACACTGGGGTGCAGACCCTTGTGAAGAAAATCCTTCAATACGGGTACTTCTGGCCAACAATAAATCGCGATGCTGCAGATCACGCCAGAAGATGCGATCGTTGCCAAAGATTCAGCAAAATTAAGAGAACTCCTTCAACGGAGCCAACACAGATGGTCAGCCAATGGCCGTTTGCAATATGGGGAATCGATTTGATTGGCGCCATGCCAATAGCAAAATGAGGAGCCAAATATGCTATAGTTGTCGTAGATTATTTCACAAAATGGGCCGAAGCGGAACCTCTGGCCACCATAACCAAAAAGAAAGTTATTAACTTTGTTACCAAAAACATCATTTGTAGGTTTGGTGTGCCGCAATAAATCATCACCGACAATGGAACCCAGTTCGAAAGTGTCGAGTTCAAAGACTTATGTAAGCGCTTCCAAATTGAAAAGAGCTTTTCCGCAGTGGCTCATCCGCAAGAAAACGGCCACGTGGAAGCGATAAACAAAATCATCAAGTTCACTATTAAAAAGCGACTAATAAAAGCCAAAGGAAAATGGGTTGATGAACTTCTACTCGCACTATGTGCTTACAGAACTACCCACAAAGCGGCAACTGGCCACAATCCGTTCGCCTTAGCATATGGTTCAGAAGCAATGATTCTTGTTGAATTAGAAGTCCCCTCGCACTGAAGGCAGAATTTCAATCAAAAACAAAACGAACAACTCCTACTCGAATCGCTAGATATGGTTGATGAAAGAAGAGAAGAAGTAGAGCTAAGAACTACCGCCCACCAAAAAGGGGTTGCATGGTACTTTAACTCCAAAGTTCACAGTCAAACCTTCGAAGTGGAAGATCTTGTGCTCAAGCGAGTTTACCCCATTCCGGGGGCCTTCAGGCCAAACTGGGAGGGACCATATGTCATTAATCAAAAGCTAAGGGATGGGATTTTCAAGCTAGGAACTCAAGTTCCCAGGGCGTGGAACAGCGAATCGCTTCGCCGTTGTCTGAATGTTATCTTATGTATTTTTTATTTTTAGCAAATAAGCCATCCCAAGATACCGGGGGCATTGTACATAGGCAAAAACTGCCCTGCTTTCCTTAATAAAGTTTGCTTCTTGAACCAACAAAACCCTGTTCATAATGATTACCCGCCGAGTCGACGGAAGCAAATCAACTCAAACCGTTATATCGGCAGAACTTGGTCTTTGCCTTCCAAAAACCGGTGTTGCTCCGGCAGCATCGAGAAGGCTAAAATCAACACTCCTTGCGTTGCCTGAAGATAGGCAACACCGAGTAGTGCCAAAAGCCGCGCACCTCATAAGCCGCGCACTAAAATAATAACTCCTCACGTTGCCTGAAGATAGGCAATACCGAGGAAAAACAAAAGTTGCGCATCCCATAAGTCGCGCACTAAAACGATAACTCCTCACGTTGCTCGAAGATGGGCACCACCGAGGAAAAACAAAAGCCACGCACCTCATAAGCCGCGCACTAAAATAATAACTCCTTACGTTGCCCGAAGATAGGCAACACCGAGAAAAAACAAAAGCCGCACACCTCATAAGCCGTGCACTAAAATAATAGCTCCTCACGTTGCCCGAAGATGGGAAGCACCGAGGGAAAATAAAAGCCGCGCACCCCATAAGTCGCGCACTAAAATAATAACTCCTCACGTTGTCCGAAGATGGGCAGCACCGAGGAAAAAAAAGCCACGCATCCCATAAGCCGCGCACTAAATTCCAAAACACTAACTCCTCATACTGCCCGAAGATAGGCAAATCCGAGGAGCGGGAAAAATCATGCACTGATTCTTAAAGCTTAAACCACTCACACTGCCCGAAGATAGGCAGCATTGGGGAACACTAAAAAGCACGCTCCTCACGTTGCCCGAAGATAGGCAACGCCGAGGAGCACCAAAAACCGCGCATCTCATAACTAGCGCCAACTGCTCCTATAATCAAGAATAATGAGCACAGCTACAATGAAATTGAAATGCTACAAACCAACATAAAAGTCTCAACTATAGACATTTAATGATTAAAACCGCCCTCAATTGACTCATGCAATGTGCACCTCTCAAACATGCATAAATTGCATACTTACCAGAATATCGCCAGAAGCTGGGATTACATGCTAAATTTGTAAAACTTCCGAAAAAAGGAAAATCAAGCAGCGACTTAGCCAAATTTCAAGTTTGATATAAGAATTATATAAACCTTAAGTTTTCGGTCATCTGAAAATTGTTTGAAGTAAACAGCCCTGTGAACTGGGGTCATACATCGGTACTTAAAAAAACACATGAAATCTCTAAGTTCACAAGTTCTGTCACTCCGAACAAAAAAAATTAAAGAAGTTAACGAAGAATTTTTAAAGTTCTATTAATTCCCAAAGTGCTTTAATTTCTAGGTTCTGTTAATTTCTAAGTTCTGTTAATTTCCAAAGCTTTGTTAATTTCTAGGTTAACAAAAATTCTTATGTTCTGTTAATTTCAAGTTATATTAATTTTCAAAGTGCTATTAATTTCTAAGTTCTGCTACTTCGAACGAAGGGCTTTGTCTGTAATCACAGAACTAGATAAGTACAGAATAAAACAAGCACAAGTGCAAAGAACATATATGAGCATACAGATGAGAATACAGTCAAAATATCAATATATTGCTTATAATTTTCTTTACGCAGGGTCAAGATGTGGGGGTTGTACCACACAATACCTGCCAATAAAAAATAAAATACAGACTCCGTAGTAAAAACGCTAAGTGCAGACTCTGCACTTGTACAAAATGACCCAAAAAAGAACCAAAATCAAAGCAGTCTTCAGGCAAGCCGCTCAATGCTTCTTTCCTCCGCTTCCATTTCCACCCTTTATTGGCAGCTTCTGCCTCGCCTCAGGAGTGTTATCACTGCCAGTGATATCAACGAACACTTCGGTGGCAATGTCCACCTCTTCCTCTGTAGTCTTCTCAGAAGAGCCTCCCTTCCCCTTGCGTTTTCTTGATCTCCAAGAGCCCTTTGAGGCCTTAATCGCCTCCACCTTTTCCTTCTTGACGGCGATCAGATTGAGTTGAGTCTTCTGGGGCTGCTCTGACTGAGTTTCATGCTCCTTGGCCTTTACCGCTGTAATGTCGCCTTCCAAAGACATGGAAAGGTCGTCCAGGCCATGAAGCGCAGCTATCATTTCAGCCTCTGGCCCCGGTTGCAAGCCAGAATCAGACGTGGAAGTTGGAACTGGAACAGAAACAACCACGGAAGATGTGGAAATGGCGACAGGTCCGAGGGCCGAAGAAGCTGGCACGTCAATGGGGAAAGTATATGGACCTATAAGATCAAAAATGAAAGCATTGAATTTCTCTTGCTCTTACGGTATAAGTTGGAAACTCCCAAATTCAGAGGAGGCAAGAACATTACCTACACTGGAGGAACGGTTAAGAATAGCGACCTCAAACTCACCACCTTCGCCCTCTTTTGATGGCTTCACTACCTGAGGGAGAGGTTCAAGTCCCCAACTCGTTGGCAGGTCGTGAGGCTGCTCCGATGATTCGCCCGCGTCGAAAATAAAAGGCTTGGTGAGTGCTTCGGCAGCGGTTGTCAAGGCAGCATCGGTGGCCTCCTGCTCTCTTTCAACTCGAAGAATTTCCCAGCCCTTGAGCAACGCCTTCTTTGATTCATCATTGAGATAGACGTCCTGCAACTCATGCTCGGTGTAGACATGACCACTATCAGAAAAGCGGGACAAGACTTCTTCCTATACCAGAGTAAGAGTGCGCGGGAACTTCGGGCCCAGATAGCTGAGACTTCCTTGATGCAACAAGGAGTTAACATAAAAAATCAGGATGGTTGCATCAAGCTTCTCCATCTTTCTCTCAAAGGCATTTTGGAGCTCCAAGTAATCCGCTCTCATGGCAGCCTTCTCAACTTCAACAGTAGACTTATCGGCACTGAGCTGTGTGACCTGAGCCTGTAACTTGGTAATGATCTCGGCCTGGTCAGAAATAGTTTTGTTGTGCCCTTCAACGATGAGGTCATGATCAGCAATAGTTTTCCATTGAGCCTCAATCGTTGCGCTGCATGCAGTCACTTCTTGCTTTAGTTTCTCCTCCTCTACGTGAACCTTTTTTATTTCATCTCTGTAAACGATTTCTATTCAGGCATGGGCTTCTTTCACCTCTTTCAGCAAGTTAGCATTTCTCCTGCTCTCTTGCAGCGCTGCTGCTTTCTCTTCCTCTAACTGCTTAATCTTGGCGTCACGATCGGTCGGCGCCTTCTCAAAGTCATCCTTCTCCGATTCAAAACAGAGGATCTCCTGATAATTATTGCGATTCATATCCACCAATTGTTTACAGAGTTTCTCCCACCCTTCGGCCTGTTCTAAGTCACTCTGAATAGCCTGGAGGTGCGGCATATACAAATCTTTACGGACTGGGCGCAGATCGCGGTCGAAGTTAACCCCCTTCAAGAACCAACTAGGAAGCGCTGCCTCAAGTTTGAGGGGGCGAAGAAAGGACATAAGCAGGTCTCTGGTGGGGGCGAGAAGCACCGGGGGCAGCAGTAACAATAGAAGATGATGAAATATAAGTCGAAGGCAGAAGCAGGGCAGAAGTAATAGGAATTTATTGACTCACAGAAGAATGTGTTGGAGCAAGCTCTAAAGAATGAGGGCGATGGTCAAACTTCGACCTTTATGATGGTTCATCCCTTTCTTCGAAAGATCTCCACTTCTCATACCTGTCCTTATACAATCGGCTTCGATCTTTTTCTTCCTGGCGATGGGTTTCAGCTTCAAGTTCTTTCCTCCTCCTATATTCCTCCTCCGTTTTTCGAAATTGATGACGGCCGGAGGTGCGCTTGGAATACTGCCGTGAGTCAGTAAACTCCTCATAGTCATCTTAGAAATCTCGTCCTCTCATCGTATCTGGCATAAAACATACATAAAAGATTTCATAAACATAAAATAAACACCACGAGAATGAAAGAATGGATGGAAATGAGTGTAATCCTAGTGCAATGTGTAGTGCACTTCTAACGTAGGCCTAAACGTCATCATGAACTAGGACGGACGGCCGTCGTAGGTGGAATCTGACTAACTTCGGCTGTTATGGGAGAAACCGGGCTAACTTCTAGCGCGATATCACTCGAGCGAGGAGGCGCCATATCAAATTTAAAATCTTCTTTCATGAGCTCATCAAAATCAACATAAACATCGCTGAAATCCCCGAACCCCGCTCCGACGTCTTTACTTGGAGAGTCTCGATACCTTCTAGACTCTGGAACTTTGCCTTTATCGCTTATATCAGGGAGAGGTGAGCTTGGAAGAACGGGGCTCATACTTGGAGTTTCGTCACACGATTCCGAGTGTTCGTCATCAGATTCTACGAAGAGATCATCACTTGCAGTAGATTCGTCGCTACTACTTTCAAACTCTCCTTCTTCCTTTTCTGAGTCCAATGCGGCCTTGCCTTCTCTTTGTTTGAACTCCTCCTCTACTTCCTCCGGAATTGTAGGCATTCTAACTGGGCCACTTAATCCAATCGCAGTGGCATCTCTTCCCTCGCGGGCCTCATCTATTAATCTTCCGGACGGGCTCTCTCTCCCCTGAGAGGCGCCTTCCCCGGAATCGTGGGAGGAAGAAGTAGATCTCGCACAAACCCTGGATCGAGCAGGGAGGGAATTTCAACTTGAACAGCAGATCTAGCCGGAGGCAGCAATCCATATCGACGCAAGTTTTCATCAGTCAATAATAACTTTAACACTTCTCTCCTCGTCGTTAATAGCCTTTAGAGTCTGACAAACTTCATCGAGAGCCGCGTCTCTATTTGGCATTGGAATAACTGCAAGAGACATATGGCTGGTTAGAGACCCCATTGCAATATATCAGAGCTCGATGAATAAAAAAGAAACTTACCCCTGTCATCCACCGATGATTGAACCCCTTGGGGCATCTAACAAAGAAATACCATGTCTTGAATTGCGACGGGTTGCTTTGCAAGCGCAGGACGATTTTCCGATTTCATTGGGCTTCGATTATGATCAAGGAGGAATAGTCATCTCTCCTCTTGAACGCCAAAAAGTATCGCTACTAATCAAAACTTGGAGCGCGGTTGAACACCTGCATGAAAAGAACATGTAGGCAAGTCAAGATGGTATAGCCATTAGGATGAAGCTGAAATGGGGCAATACCCAAGTTCGAAAGAGTCTTACACGGAAAGTCGTTAAAGAGAGGCATGGCTCTGTTCAAACACATGTATCGGTGGCAAGCGGTGTACCCCGCGAGAGGCATATGAGCGAATTTGTCCTTCTCTGGCAGACGCACGTCCTCTTCAGGAATTCCGTGTTGCGCACAGACGTTATGAAGAACCTTGGCGAAAACCACTGATGAAGCTCTCTCAGGCGGATTAAGTAGAACTCTAAGCGTTCGATCCACGAATGGCCCAACCGGGACTAACTGGCCATACTAAGCTTGCGAAGTGGATGATGAATCGGCTTCTGAGAGCGTCGGGCTTCCCCCGCCTGACGACTCATGGACGGCTGCTTCATTCTAAATAACAGAACTCGCGTCCGAAAATGGTCATGTAAATCTATCCTAAACTAATAGCTTCCCCCGCCACACTTGAATTCCAAAGAAACATTAACTTGTAATCGACACGTCGGATTTCAAGTGTGAACTGGGGCAAGTACAGTGTGCTATCTATATGGGATAAACTCAGTGCTCAAAACACTGCAAATGCCCTATTTCGTGTAGATAGTTTGCTCGCAGTGGAAGAAGAAAAGAACTTCCCGTGTCACTTCGTTTTCTGCTTTTGTTTCTACTTCCTTTACACTTACCCGTTATCGATCAATGATCGATAATGGATCCATTGTCCGAAGCGACACGGAAAACTCTTCTCACTATAGGGACACCGAGCGTGCAACAAGCAAGCAGGATAAGCCCAAATTCTCTGGAAGAATCGGGATCAACTAGTGATATGTCGTGCGGTAACATCTACGAAACTGGGCGCAAGTCAATTCTAGTCTAACGGGCGAAGATAGCGTAACACGTCAAGCATTGGGCCAAAGCCGGAACGTTGTTCCAGGAGAAAACTCAAGACTCGATTGGCTATCTGACCCGTTAAACCGCAATCAACTCGAACTTCTCGCGACCAACATTGCAAATGGAAACTCGTCATCAAATCATTACACAAACACATAAATTAGCCAACCAACTAAGCGAACCCACCTCTGATTGAATGCAAGAACACAAGAGTGATCAAAGGTGTAGAATCAGCGAGAAGAAGAGGATCGTTGGCGGGCTAGGAGATGGGTCGACAACGGTCTAAAGGCGAGCTAGGGTTTCGAACCAGGAGATAGATCGGCTGGAGTTTTGATGAGCAAGAGGATCGGATCGCTGGTAGCAACGAGAATTGAATCGCACAAGTATTTGGATCGCATGAAGAGGATGAAGAAAATCGGCTCGAGTAGCTAATCAGGTCAGTTCAAATGAGTGGAGCGGTCGGCTCAAGTCACGTATATAGGCAAACACAAAAGCAAAAAATTTCCCCAGTCATTGGGTCGCCCACGATCCATCATGGATCGCTAGCGACCCATCTTTATCAATAGGCAGGTCGCTAGCAACCCATCCTACATGGATCGCTAGCGACCCATAAGATTGGGGCATATTTTTCTCGAACTCATCCTCTGATGTTTATCTATCGTTTCGAAGCATGCCGAGAAACTATGGGAAGAAATTTGATCCGTTGTGGCAAGCAATAGCAGTCAAGACCAAAGCTAGATGACCAACAGCATAACCTGCCACGTATTCGTAAAACTCTAATGCAACCACTCGAAAGTCGACGGACGGATGTTGAGAGCAATAACTTCCAGAGCACGCCTTGTTTGCAACGAAGACATGCTCTGGGGGGGAAATGTTATCCGGGTTTTTAACCCAGCAGGATCCAACAAGAGACAGAACAATCTCGTGTTATTAGAATGGATCAGAACTTAACCAGAAAGGCTAAGACAAGGAATTAACGAGAGCCAAGCTATACTACTAAGGCAACAACTGGGATCGACTAAACCAAGAGACCGGTATTCTTTCATCCCAATCAGCAGCTGAACGCAAACAGCTAGTAAATTGTCATCAAAACGGAACAACGACGACACAAGACCATGGAAACCTCCCAAACACCAAAGTCCAAAAAATATCCTGAGTGATTGGATCACCAACGAACCATACCCTATGCTAGCGATCCATGTCAATCCTTGAATCTTCAAATAAGTTAGCTAAGCAGGCAAGGGAGAAGGAGCCAAGTCACAAGCTCGCGTACGACCCATAGACCATGGGTCGCCAGTGACCCATGGTTTGGGCTCGGATCATGAGCTAAACCCCCATAGGTCGTTTTATACCTACCTGCGATCAATCGATGAAGGGGCCTGGCCCAAAAATCCTCTGATCTCTATAAATACCGTCTTGTCTGCAACATAAAGGGGATCTTTCTCCGGACTGGTTGCTGAAGCTCTGCTGTGATCATTTTTCACTCTCTACCTCCCTCACAACAATATCCAAATGAATTCACTGTGATTCTCCAGTGGATTCCAACCCTGAAGATCCAATCTACTTAAAGATAATTAAAGCCTTGTAATCAAAAAACTTCCATAATAGCAATCAATCATAATAAAACTATAAAATGAACGAAGACTTCATTAACAGCCGAACCACTATAAAATTCTCCGTCTTCTTTCTTTTGCTGTTCTTTTTCTATATCTGTGATCTGTAATATTGCTCTGTCACAACAGAGTGACGCTTTCAAACTTAAAGCAGGGTGTTGATCTATTTTTTGGGTTAACAGTCAACTACTTTAATGGCATGTCGGCTGGGCCTCAACTAGACTGACCCACATTCTTGTGTCAGCTAGCTGCCGAGTCCATAGCCAAGCCAGCCAGCCGGCCAACCTTTTGTAACTTTTCCAATCATCTCCCCATCATTAATATCTTCACCTCTGTATTCTTATGTTCGCCAAGTGGAATTAACAGGTTCAGCAGTTCAACTTCCCTTAGCTCTCTTTAAATGGCAATATCTCCTTCGTCATAATTCAAAATTCATCAAAACTTTCATCAATGCACTCCAAACATTCTCAGGTATCATCTAGCAAAGATTTGGTGACATCCGAATATCTGAACTCCCTTGGGGATTTGTTCTCCAACATTATTTGAACTCAGTCACCACTAGTAACCGTCGTACAATCTCCATACACAGTTGGATTTGTGATAACTTTTATATCTATAATTTGATAATACTTTTGTAGCAACATAGAAATTTTGGAATGCCAACATTATTATTGCTAACTAGAAAATATTCATAATAAAACACATTCAGAAAAGAGGGGGGGAAACATCTTCCATTCTATAAAATACATCCAGTTTCAAGTTTGTCCTGAACGCTTTCAACTTTTACATTGTAGAAGCTCGAGCTAAACTTGCAAATTGAGACTTGTGGTTTTCTAGAAGAGCCTGAGGCTTCCCTTCTTCAACCTGTAAACGAGGGAGAATAAAGTAACAAGGCACCCAAAAGTTATGCAGTTTACGGAGCATTTTAACACAACATACTCTAAGATAGCAGATTATCTAACCATAAATATGAACAATACGATCATGTATAGAATATTAAATTCAGTTGCAAAATGCTTCCAAAACTTACCAATATACCATGGTCAAGAACAAGAATTTTGTCCATATTCAAAACGACAGATATCCGATGAGTTATTGTTAGAACTGTGATGCCTTTGCATTCATTAGAGATAGTATTCTGTAATATTGATGCTGTCAGGGTGTCAACATTCGCGGTACATTCATCCAAACAAAGTATCTGCTCACATCATTATAAGCTTAATAAATACTAATGCATGTTCCCAATATTAGGACCGACCAAATCAAGACCTATTAAATAAATAAAAAGAAGAAGAGAAGGAAAGAAAAGAGAGAAGAAGAAGAAATAGTCTGTAGATCCAAATGGTATCGTTTTCCTAAAGGTTTGTGTTCATCATGAAAATCATGTCTAGTAGATATCATGAAAGGATCATATTCTTCCCTTTCTAGGAGAAGGTTGCTCCTGATGTTGACTAACCAGTTCACTCAGTTGATGAAAAATAACATTCCTGTGTTGACCTAAAGATAAGATTCTTGATCTTTATTTTTATGTTATTTATTTTATTTATTTATTTATTGTTTTTGCCTGCAGTAAAAATTGCTGAACGCTGACCTCAATGTTAAAAGTATTTAAGTTATTTTACAAATTAAGTGTGAATCGTTATTGATCGGTTCATGATTAGCATTATCAGTATACGACATTAGACATACACATGGATTGGTTACGTGTCTCCAATCCAGTCGAGGAAAAAGGAAAAAAAATCAAAACTAATCCATCTTAAAAATTGATAGGGCGCGATGAAAATTTTAGGAATCCAATTACATAAACTCGATTGGCGAATCAGTACGATTGAAACCAATTTATTAACTGGTTAAACTATTTTTAAACTATAATTATTTTGCAAACTAGTTATCCACCGTTGATTTAACTTTCTCCAAATTTGGTCAACTCTGATGCAATCTTTTTTCAGTTATTGTTTCTCACTTGTTGCTTTGCTGTATTGTCTTAATGTTTTGATTTATACTTTAAAACTTATTATATTGTTTTGTTACTTCATTATTTTTAATTGACTACTTAACATATAAAAATTTAAACACCCAGATTATATTTGTTTTATTTTCAGTGTATATTTTCCAACAGTTTAAGTTAAAAAATAAAATTAGGTCATTAAGGGTTTTTTTTTTTTATTTAAGTACACATTAGACTCTAATTCAATTTACTTAATGGTTGACAAAAAAATGGTTTTCTTTGTTTTGAGACTATGCAGCTAAAGCGGGGCTAAAGTGCTAAGTACCCTTTGAACGCTATGTTTTTCCAGTTTTGTGCTTTTGAATAATTGATCTGCTTAAAGCAGCGTTATTTCCACTAAACTCCTTAGCACCTATTTTAGTAATTTAATACAAAAGATTTTAAAAAAAAATTGTTGCCTTTTAAAGTATAGTAACAGGGCTTAGGTATAGGCTCAAATTTAGGACCCAAGCTCCCAATATAAGTTTGAGCATCATTATCAATTTTAGAGTATGAACAAAATCACTCTAATTATATTTCAGTTATATTCAAGAACAAAACTATTCTAGTTAGAATTTAACTTTGATGAAATTAAATGATAGCTTCATCTTTAATCAGTATGTATATATGTAACAACAATCAAGTACAGTTTTATTTGTTATTTTGAAGTCAACTACTGTGTTCCTGTTATGTCCTCACTATAGCCTTTTGTACTACCACCAGTATGGAACTGTCGAGTGCTTTAGCTGAAAAGTCTTAAAATTATGTTTACCTCCCATTATTCATCATCTATTCTCAAATCTCCCTATTGCTTTTCATATTTTAGAATGAACACTATATTTATCAGTAATATAAAACTAGTTCCTATTTTTATTTCGAGGTCGCAAATTGAAACTTAGAGTTTTCTTCAGATTATATTCAAAATTATATCATTTTATGCCATTTTTGTGAATTTTATTGTGTCTTGCCCTTTTACAGTGCAAATTACCTGAAAATCTTATATTTATTTTTTCGAAAACGTTTTGCATTCCATAATTTTGCTAACATGTTGTATGAAGACAAATGGTATAAACAACTTAATGTTCATAGTCATATCCATTGTGCAATTTTGGTTGATTTTATTTTACCTTACACTTCTACAATGCAAGCCACATGTTAGTGTAACTTTGATATTTTTTTGTGCCTTGCATTATCATGCAAGTGATATGAACTCAAATTATTTATTTTGTCCAAAATAATTTGCACCATACTATAAAAATGGTATGTTTTATACGTATAAATGATATACAATATTAGGCATTCAAATTAATGTAATTTTGTACATTTTTGTTTACTTTATTGTATTTTGCATTTTAAACAATTTAATATAATATGGTCTTCGTTGTCGTGCTTAGTTTGAAGGATTTGAATTTGACTTTATGATTTAGAGTGCTAATTTTTATAGTGATGAATTTGTATTATTATTTTATTACTTGTTAATTTTGATGGACTAAATTTACAATATGAAAAAAGGTCAAATATGTAATAGCAACCTCAAGTTTTTCACAAATACCATAAATAACAAAGAGATAATACAAGAAAAACCTTTTGTTTTTCTATCTAATTTAATTCAGTTAAAGGTTTAAAATAAATAGTTGCAAAATACAATTGTAGTGCACGCTTAATTTTAATTGTTTCTAAATGATAAAAAGATGGTTTTATCCCTCAAATTAATAAAACGAAACTTTTGAAACAAACAATTATTATAATAATGGTTTTTAATTAGATAACGAGAAATAAACATCATATCAATAATCAGTGGAAAAACATAGGCGTTATGAAATTATTAATTGGCATCTCTAATTCATAAAATAAGACATAACATCTAATTTTTTTTATTTTATGCAAATAGTCCCTAAGTCTATCAATTTGACAAATTTTTCTACAGATAATAACCAATACCCAACCTACCCTAATCCAATACTATTTTGATATGATACGATTTAATGATTAGATGGATCGAATAGAGATCAAAAATTTAAAATTCAATTATAAATTAGATAGGATCAAGTTTCACGTAAATCAATTGAATTTGATCTGTATTGCATAGAGGTGCACATGGATTGATTATTCAATGGATCGAATCCAATCAAAAAAAAAAGATCGAAATCAATCCGATTTAAAAATCGTATCGGATTCAAATCATAGAAATTCAATTATGGAGGATTGATTGGCATACATCCTAGAATTTTTTTCATAGATTTTCATGCATACATCATAATACACATTCTGCAAACTTCATAATCTGAAACTGTTCATGCATTTTTATGTAGTTTTAAAAAATCAAAGTGCATAATTCCCGCATTATTGAGAAATGCAAAAATATATCAAAATAAATATGCAAAAATGTTTTTAAAAAAAATGCAAAACTTGGAATATATGTAGATGTCATTTCTTTATGTTAGAAAAAAATATAAAATGTACAAAAGAACATATTTTATGAAAGTGCATAACATTTTTTTTTTTTGAAAAATAGAAGTGCAGAACATGCATGACATATGTAAACGATAACAAAAAAGTGCACATTAAAAGCAGTTGAGAAAATCACCATAACATATCATTTTGCAATAAAATATTTATGAAACAAAAAACTTCTCGACATTTTTTTGTAAAGAGTGTAATCTTTACATACTTTCAAAAATAAAAAATAACATGCAAAATAGCGAATTGTAAGCTGTAAACTGAAATATAACTATAAATTTATATCTTACACTAACATAAAACATAGCAATGAAAAGGCTTTTATTTCTTAAAATGTGAATATTATGCACTTCATCAAAAATACAAAATTAAAAAAATTAAAAAAATTAAAAAAAAAATCTAGAAAATGCAAGTCACCTTATAAAAATATAAAACTAAAATGCCGAATATACGCAATTGCATAAATAAAAATTGGGAAATTTTTGTAAAACGCTCTTTTAAGTTTCAAAATACACCGTTATCCCTCCTAAAAACAAGTTTTAAAATACACTTTAGTTTTTAGTTTCAGTCGAAATGCAAATACTTGCACTTTCTAAAAGTGTAAATATTTGCAGTTTCTTGAACTTGGGTAGAAAAAAACGCATATATTTGTATGTTTTCAAAAAAAAAATCAGAAAATAATGGAAAATTAGTTTTAGTCATAAAAACATGCAGTTAAGTTCAAATTTAATTTTCGAAAAAAACGAAAAAATAATTTTAGACATGTAATTTAAAACATGTCTTTGAGCTAGGTTTTTCGTGTATCAAACCTGAAAATAAGGGGCAGATCTAAATTTCCACTAAAAAAATTAGCTCTGAAAATGAAGAAATAAAATTAAAATAGGAAAGTACGGGTCTTGTGCTTTTTTAGATTTTTAAAATCTGAATAAAACTGAATGAAATTCTCCATATATGTGTGACTCAATTTTATACAGATTTCTTTAGAAAAATTAATCAAAGACATCGGAATTTGGTGATTTGAGAGTGAAAATCAGGTTTTGCTAGGTTTTGAAAGTTGTCGACTACGTTGTTGGAAAAAGAGGTCCTTCCGTTATATTATTAAATTATTAAGGTACTTCCGCTACCCTAACATTGAAAATAGGGGACCGACAATATTTTCCTATTTTCAATATAGCTTCGTTGATAAGAGGGATTACCTTGGATGACTTAAGAAGTGCACGAGCAAGACATAAAAGCTGCCTCTGACCAACTGAAAATGTGGCACCACAGTCTCTCACATGAATATCGAGTCCACCAGCCATTTCCACCTCTAATTTGACATGGCACTTATCAAGAGTTTCCCAGATTTTCTCATTGCTAATTTTCCCAAATGGATCTAGGTTCTCTCTGTGATTTGCAAAATAAATTTAGAATTTATGTTCATTTCATAGTTTGAAGAGGAAAAGAAATTCTTTGTATACATCCAATATACTGACTTAGCAAGTCGCTCTTAAGGATATGAAATTTCATAAAGTAACATGGAGCAAAAGATGGTGGAAAAGACAAGGTATGTATTAACAATAATAATGTTTCCTGCAACTGCAATGAGTGTGTGCCCACATCTGTGCATGCTATTATATGGCAAAAAGTTGGTTTAAATTCTGTGACAAAATGGGGCAGATTGGTTGAGAGGTTAAGGTACCGTTCGGCAATAAAGAATTCCGCGTTTGCGCTCCCCACGCGCCGGACGTGTCTGACGCCGCAATGGACCAAAGTCCCATTGCGGGAAAGGAAGAAAATATTGCGTTGGGATGTTTAATTTAATTAATAATGTTAAACTTAAGTTTTTATAAATTTCTATAATTAATAACTTGTGCAAATGAGATCCGTTTGACACGCGGTTTTTTGCGTTGCGATCGTATCAAAGTGCTCTACATTATGGAGTTGGTTTGAACTGAATCCAAGCAATTTAAAATTTTACAATTTAGATTAATTAATTAATTTTTGCAAATTATTGATACATATTATCCATTGAAAAATAATTAATTAATTAAATATAAATCAATTTTATTTTAAAATATACATTTCAAATACTTCACTCAAATTCTCCGCTCGCAGCACACAAACGCATTCTTCGTTCACCCAACGTTTCCGCTCAAATGCCCGCTTAGATTCTCCGCTCGCTTTGCAAAGAACGGACCCTAAGTTACACGTATGAGAGGCAATCTAACAAAAATCTAGTCTTTGTAAAGGGAATAATGTAAACACTGGGGGCGTCTTTATACGTTATGTTTAATCTTTGAGTGCAAGAAAATTTAGTGCTGAGAGATGTAGACACTGCTGTGAGATTTTCCATTGGGATTTCCTCTATAAAAAGAAGTTAATTGTAGGTAGTTGCATGAATAAAGCGGATACAAGAAAATGTTGTCGTTGTTTGCCTAAATAAAAGGTAGAACCTAGTGCACGAAGCTCCCGCACGATAGCGGGCTCTGGAGAGGTCGATAATGTGCAACATTTCCCTCGCATTATAAAGAAGCCGTTTCCGGACTTGAACCTGAACGTCCAGATCACCATGCGGGTGACCTAACTGTTTCGTCAAGGCTCCACCTCCGTTGTCTGCTTAAATATTCCAATTTTTTTCCTGATATTGGTATCAACATGAGGAAAGAAAGCATTGTGTTATAAAGTCGAAAATCGGTCATATGTGATAAAATTGAATCTAATTTATTATCTCAATCATGGTTTCAAAGTTTGTTGCAAACCTTTCTTTAAGGGTTTGTATGAAGTCCAAAGGAATTTGTACGGTGCAAGTGCTTATTTTAAGGCTGTCAATAGATATCCGAAAAATCCGAAATTCGTCTGCATCCGTATCCGAAAAGCGGATAAATATCTGATATCCAGAAAAGCGAATACGGATGCAGATACAGAGACATCTGCATTCGAAAGATACATATCGAAAGATACATATTTCTTATTGAAAGATACATATTGAAAGATCCGTTTGTCCGGTTTTTGTCACAATTCGATCGCGAACGATCACACTTCGCCACGAACCGCACCCAACCTCGAACGATCACACTCTGCCTCGTACGGCACTCGACCACGAACGGTCACAATTCACCTAATACGACATTCGATCGCGAACGATCACATTTTTGCCTCGTACGGCACACGATCGCGAACGATCACATTCCTCTTTCCACGTCACCCGACCGCGAGTGGTCACAAATCGCAACGAAAGGCAACCGATCGCGAACGATCACAACTCGCCTCGAACGGCACCCCTCACCTCAAATGGCTTGATCGCGAACGGTCGTCATTTGGGGCCATATAGAAATGCTAGATCGCGAACGGTCGAATTCCACCTCAAATGGCTTGATCGCGAACGGTCGTCATTTGAGGTCATATAAAACTATCAATTTCTTTGCAGGGCATCAACAGGATATGAACATCCAGCTTATGGCATTTCAAAACACACCTTCCTATCGCAAGGCATGTTTTGGGGGGCAAATGTTATCCCGCCTTTTGGCAAGGCCGTGACACCAAAAAGTTGACTGGAAAACTAAAGACAGTTCGTCGTAAAAGTTCATTATACACTGTTTCACCATGGATATCAATGATTTTTGTCCAAGTCTGGATCGGGCTACAATTGATAAGACACATCAAGCAAAGTCATGAGAACCAGCGTTCCAAATTTCGAGTCAATCGGGATTCGTATGAATGAGATATGATCGATGCAAGTTAGGGAAGATGCGATGTTCGAATCCATAGGAGAGCCACTGTTCGAATCCATGACGTTCGTATCCATCGGCAGAAGGAGTTAGTTAGCCTCGTGCTTGCATCGTTCGTATCCATCAAGATAAAGTCCTTCGACTCCATCAAGCAAATCCTCGCGTACTCCAGTTCGAATCCATCAAGTGTCCTCTCTTCGAATCCCTCAAGGTCAAGCCACTTCGAATCCATGATACCACCTCACTTCGTTTCCCTCAGGTTGAAGTCTTTTGGATCCATGTACTTCGAATCCACACTGTTTGAGGAACCTTCGAATCGATCAACTTTGTACCCAGATCGATTCGAACAGACCTTCACTCATTCGATTCGAAGAGGGATGTCTTCGAATCCACTGCCACGAACCCCCAGTCAAAACGGCAGCTAGAAACGTGGAGTCGACCCGGGCAACTCGGAGCACAAGACGGATCGACACGAAGGAGGCGCTCCACGTCGTCACAGAAGCGCGCGCTGGATCGATTCGAACGAATCGATTCGAACTAGATCGATTCGAACCAGACTAGTCAACCAGAAATGCAACCTTGAATCGATCATAACTTGAGATCTACACATCCAAATGCTATGAAATTTTCACAGAAGCTTGAGCACATGATGAAGAATGTCCACGCCAAATTTCAGCTCGTTTGGATGATTTCTTGATCGATTCGAACCAAGGGTCGAATCGATCCCAAAGTGGGCCCGGATCTCCAGATTTCGGCCATGTGGGCCCCCTGACGTACCAGAACTGGTCTCCCCTCATTTTAGGCGAAATATCAGCCTCCTACACCTATAAATAGAGCCCCTAGTCATTCAGAAAAGGGGTCGGAGAATTCTAAGTACTGAAGAGCGCCCAGATTCTGCCAGATTTAATCCAGAACATCACTGCTTCCTTAGATTCAGATTGTAATCATATAATCAGTTGTACTATCTCAGAAGAAACTGTAATCATCAAGTAAACATCAATAAAATCATCAACTTCAGAGTGGACGTAGGCAAGATTGCCGAACCACTATAAATCTCGTGTTTATGTTCATTATTTCTGAATTGTGATATTCTGTTTGCTTAGATTTGAGATTTGTGTGTGAATATTGTTGATTTATATTCATACACTGGTGCTTTCACAACATTCGGGGTTTGTGACCAATTTTGGCACAAACACATATTGAAAGATCCGTTTGTCCGGTTTTTGTCTAAATTATAATTTATATTATGTGTATTTTAGTATAGTGAAAGATACATATTTCTTATTTTAATAAGTTAATAATTTATGTTATACGCATTTAATGCATATAAACTGCTCAAAACTATTTATTAGCATCATATTTTTTTATTTTTTTATACTTTTATAAGAGATTAAAAAAAGTTATGTTAAATTTAAAAAAATAGTTATATTTTTTGATTTATCGATCATTAGCGGATAGGATAATTATTCGATAACCGTCCGTATCCACGGATGGGGATATCTCTAATATCAGAAAATGATTTCGGATGTGGATGCGGATATGACATTATCCAAATTCGAATGTATCTGTTTATAAGCCTAGCTTATTTGTATGATGGTACCCAACTAGTTTTGATGATTTTTTGCAAGCCCCTCCCTAGTTAATTTTTATCCAAAATCGGGGATCATTAGGAAAATTTTACTGTCAACAAGTAAGCTGGTAGTATGATATCACAGTTACACATATTAATGCCTAGATAATGATGCTGAACCTAAATCCAGTATATTTACCGCAAGGATCCTCCAAAAAGGAAAGGACTTTGAGGAACCACTCCAAAATGAGCACGAAGATCTCTCACGGCAACATTACCGACGCCAATACCATCTACTATTATATGCCCATCACAAATCGGAGAAAGACGAAAAAGAGCATTTATTATGCTAGACTTCCCAGCACCTGTTCTTCCAACAATTCCAACCTGTACAGTAGAATTGTGCATAATACATCTATAAATTAAAATGCAATCATGAGATGTAGGCTTCTGTAATCGCAAACCTGCATGCCTGCATCAACTTCAAATGACACATTGTTCAGAGCAGGAGGTAATGATGGCTTGTATTTAAGGGTTACGCGTTTGAATTCTATATGTCCTTGGAAAGGCCAATCTGGATGTAGAGATTGGGAACCCTTAAGTTCTTCTTGAGGAATATCCATGTACTAAGGAAAAAGTGTATGGCATATTACCAACTACTGATATAACATCATAAACAATGGAAGGGCATGTTCTTATTATTTCGTACCTGAAGCACTCTCTCAATAGCAACCATTTCCTTCTCTGTCTCTGTGAAACTAGTCAAGAAGTTGCTCAAAGAAGATACAACTGGTGCTGCATAAGACAGACCTAAACCAACCTAGAGCAGAAGATAAGCCAAAATTACATGATAAAATTATTAATTTGATGGTTTTCAATTGGAGGTACTTACCAATCCAGGTGTACCCAAGCTAAACGGGAGATTGCTTCGACAACCAATAACAGACATCAGAGAGATGAAACAAACAACAGATGCGGCAAGCAACTATATAATATATAACCAGTCGTTGTGAAAGCAGAATGATATAACAGGAAAGAATAGGTACTGAATGTAACAGTAAGGTGATTACTTGGAGACGCAGTGATAGCCACAAACTTGCTGTGAGCTCTGAGTAGGAAGTTTGCTGATATAAAGCAATGTGTTCACAGAAATTAGCCATGAATTGTTCCTGTACATATAGCTCAGCTCATTTAGTAGAAATTACCGAGTCGTTAAAACAAAGACTAGCAGGATTAGCTTTCTATGAAGGATTAGAGAAGAATATTATTAGTTTTTATAACATAACATTCAAGAATCAAAGATACCTCAAGTACTAAAAGTAAATGTATGCAATTAATAAAAAGTAAACACTAAATGCACAAAGTAAACACTAAATGCACCCCATGAGACGAGCACGATTCAATAAAGCGCATACGCATACAGTAAATAAACTACAGAATATGTGCTTTGGACTCATGATACCGCCTTTTATTCTGTGGCACGTTATAAAGTCGGTTTATATCACGAAGAAAAAGGATAATCGTACTCATGGCCATTTTTCAAAAGGAAAATGTCATGTGACTTGGTCTTATATGTATTTTGTGTTATTTTAAGAATATCAAGATGAACAAGGGATTTGTTTTGAAAATGATGTGTAAAACCATTATCAAACAGCAGTAGTGAGAAAAAAAAATCCCATAAGTATGCTCACACTGTTAACATATTGGCGTTGTACAAATGTAAGGCAAGTGAATAACCGATGAAACGTCTGATGGAGAGGACAGGTTCCTTATGGAAGCTAATGGAGGACAACTTCATTCACAATTTGAGAATGAATTTTTACTGCATGTGGTTCTTGGAAGGATAACAAATTCTTGAAAATAGACAGATATTAGCGAAACTAAAAATCTCCATGATTAATACAGTGCTACCAGATTGTACTACCTCTGTCATGAATGCCCTTATTGTTGTTGCGCCATCTAAGGTTTCCGTGAAAGAAGAATAAATCGGTGATCGAGATACGCTATCAAGCCTCCTAAGTTCACGAGAAGTGCATCTGTAATAGAACTATGGTATGTTTCAGTGGCACAGATTTTGTTGATTCAAGGAATCAGTGTATCTATATATAATAGGAATACGTCCAAATGAAGCTTTTGAATTTACAAATATACCATTCTTCAGTAACAAAATAAAATAGAAAGCTCAAAGGGTATTCTGGTAACTCCTTCTTACCCACATTCAGTTGCTAACTTATATAACTTAATAACTTAATACTCTGAATATATGGCACATCAATAACTAAAAAGAAGTCAACACATTAATAACTTAATATTTTGTATCTCTCCCCATTCCATGTTCAATTTCTAAATCAACTACCTTATATAATAGAACTTATGGAAGGATAAATTTATTTTTTAAACCAAAGCATTCTAGATCATTTTAATTTTAGTTTTTGTGCACATTTATTTATACTAATTAGCAATAAATAGAAGTTAACCTCTTTCTTTGGACACATCCAACGGACGTGCATTTCGTACTGGTCAAATTAGTAATAATACATTTGTACATGGCTCTCTTGTCTGTTGAAATGAAATTGTATAAAATAACGCCATAATTTTCTTGAAAAAAGATATTATTATTAGTTTCTAAAAAATGGTTGCATCTGAAAGTCACAAAGTGTACAAGGCGACCTATTACTATGAAAGGTGTTAACTTGGTGTCTAACCTTCCTTTGTAATAAATATACCGAGAAACCATGTCCGAGACTCGAACCAACAGTTGGTGTAAGCATATTGATTTGCTTTAACGTGATGCCGAACCCATTTGAATAAATTTAACTGAAAGTTTCTGCCTATCTTGTTTGTATTGTCTTTGTCAATGTTGAAACACATTAGGACAACAATTTTATGCTAAAATCCGTAGAGAACTACAAATGCATGTTGAAACTCGAACAAGACAAAAGGAGTTATGAGAATGCTACATATCACTCCCAAAAACCAATTCTGGTGAATGTTTTTCTATTTTCTATTTGGACAAAAATTTGGGCTTATGTTACTTTTAACATAAATACACATGGGCTTATGTTACTTTTAACATAAATACACATGCGCATAAAATTGAAGTGGATTTTTTTTAAGCATTATTGTACATAAATATGAGGCAATAGAGCACACAGTACCTGTAATTTTCTGTAGATAAACCACAAAGGAAACAGTAGAAGTAAGAACGCTATCTACAATACATAGATAACAATCAGGAATTTCTTCAGACATTGCATTAAAAACTTGAAATAAAGCCACAGTCACCTGGCTATAAGATAAAACAATGGCAATTCCCAGTAGCATCAAGAAATTACTCAAGAGGATGTTGAGAATAAACGGAAGGGAATCATCGATCATGTATAAATCTGATGACAATCTGCATGTAAATCAATTTCGTGTCAAATAAGTATATAAAACATTGAAGTACCTGAACTGTAAAAAGCGTATAATACTAATTTATAAATAGTCCTGACCTGTTGAGAATTCTTCCACTGGGATTTTGGTCAAAAAACTGTATAGGTGCATTGACAAGCTTTTTTAGAAGTTCACCATGAACATGCACAGCTGCACGTAGACCCCCATATGCAAATGAGAAAGCCCTTACTAGGGTTAAAAAAGAATTTGCAGCACCAAGGATGGCAAGGATAGCCTGCATTTTATTTAACAACTAACCATTATCCCTGAAGGCTCTTCCATCGTATTCAAGTTTGGAAATAACCCATGGATAGAACTGATGGAAATTTTATCATTCTTACAAGCATACCACAGTAACAGCTCAGGCATGTATATATCAAACTTTTTTTTTTGTAAAATCTCAGTCATGTCATTTGGAATAGGGAAATTTCTTGATTTAACCCTTTTTCACAAAACAATAACACAAATAGACTCATTTCAAAACTATTACACAAACATAGGCATCCGCTGGCGCTTAGTCAGTAAATTTGCGCTGATGCGATTTCAAATTGCACCAGTGCAAATTTGTTGAAAACAAAACTTACATTGGCTCTATCATAGATAGCCACAATGTAAATTTGAATACACACACACATTGACTCTATCTTAGATAGCACCAATGTAATTTGGGAAACAAAAAGTCAATGGCGTGATTTCAAATCGCACCAGATTCCAGTGTAAAATGCTGACTTGGCACAAGCATTGCAGTAACAGACCTACATTTGTAATAAGTTAAAAGTGGGCTATTTATGCCATATTTTGTTGAAAGTGGCTTAAATGGAGTAGCCTAAATGGAGAATTAATCCTTCAAAATATGTTACTAGATACTATCATTTAAAAAGAACAAAATAACAGAACTTAATACCAAATAATACAGCGTGTTTTTAGTCCCGGTGGTGGCATCAACCCAATGAGATAACCAGATATCATTTGCATTTCGAGATGCTTGCATAAGAACAGCTGATGAGCAAATGATAATCACAACCGGAAAACTTGTGAATATAGCATATTTTCTGGAATCGGTAAATGATAAAACACATTTAGTGAAACTGAACAACGAATGATTGATCGCTGAAACAATTCATGAAAATTGCTTACTTATAGACACCCAACTCTACTGTACCCTCCTTTCTTGCCTCTGCATCTGTAGTAGCTTGAGATTCCTTCAATGCATATATACTATCAATTTTTTCATCTGTTTCTTCAGAAATAATGGCATTGTTCTCTGTGTTTGATAACACTGATGCTGGATTCTTTGAAGCATCTGACGAAGATAATGTTGAATGTGGAGAATTTAAGAAGGATATGAAATTCCCAGCCCACTTCACACTACCTCTGTCCATGACAATAATCAAATCTGCAACAGAAATGGCCTGACCGAAAGAATGAACTTAATAACGGTAATAGATCAAAAAAGCAGTGCAAAGTTTGAGTAATGCAGAAACTTGTATTATGGTGTCCTACAGATTAATAAAGGCTTTTAACAATGACATAGCAGCAACACGCTTTGCAATTACAATTTTTTTGGCGTCATAAAAACATGCTCCACCTACAATGTGTAAATACTGTTTCAGAATTCAGATAATGTTTTTGAATGGCAACCTGAATGTTATGAGTGCAAAGTACTCGTGTCTTCTGGTCCAATAAAGGACCCATTATTGCTTTCTGTAATATCCACATGGCAACCTGTGAATCAACTGCACTGAGTACATCATCAAGTAGGTATATGTCAGACTCGTGATAGATAGCCCTGCACATTACGCCAGAAAGATAAGCATGTAAATTAGTTTATCAATAACCAGCTAGTTTCGAAAGGGGGAAAATAAACCTTGCCAGAGCAAGGCGTGCCCTTTGTCCACCAGACAAGTTAACTCCTTTTTCTCCAATATAGGTAATGTCCTTTTCAATCATTCGGGAGATATCACTATCAAGTGCACATGCCTGTAAGACTTCTTCATATCTGCAGTAAATAGGAATCTACAAATTAACCGTAATAGTTTTAAAAAATCATTCATGATGGATATCCAAATACAACATGTTATCTTTTATCAAAGTACAAAATATGAGCAAAAGGGTATGGTATTTCTACGGTATAAGGCTAAATTGCAGTATACATACACAAATAGACCAATATTGCTATTCAGTACTCCAGGTTCAAAGAAACTACTAGTTTCCTTCAAAAATCAACACTAAAAGTTCTTATACAAGGGCTTTACCACATTGGTGCCATACACACACACACACACACACACACACACACATACATATATCCTTATCACATATTACACCTAATAGCCACGAAGAGATCCATGGACATGAAACTTATTTGTGTAAATAATTTGGAGAAAATTAACTTATAGCTTCTAAATAGTTAAGGCAGTTTCTTTTGGTTAAGAACGGTAAATTACAACTTACCGAGAGAGATAAAAAAACATACCAGACATGCTAAATTGAATTCCAAATATTATATTAGGGTTGGCATACTTATAAAATAGAGGCATTTTTGAATCTTGGGTTTGTACATATGATCTCTCAAAAGTCAGAACTCAAACCCCCTGGTGCAATGTTTATGAACTATCAAGCATAGTGTAATGTGATTATACCTTCTAGCATTGAATATCTCCCCAAAAAGAATGTTACTCCGTAGTGATCCGGACTGAATCCAAGGTACCTATTATTGACATTTGACAGTAGGAAACTGATCAGAAGCTTTTTTAAGAAGTTGAAAGAAGACATCAGTTCAAAAAAAAGAATAACCTGTGGTACATAGGCTATTGATCCTCGAGAATATATGAATCCATGAACAGTTTGCATCTCCCCCAAGACAGAATTCAACAAGGATGACTTACCAGACCCAATCTGAAGAAGAAAAATGCAACTTTTTTAGACAAAAAGATGGGTTAGGAATATGCTATTTAACATGGTCAATGCTTAGGGTTGTGCACTTGTAAATACATGTTTGCATAGTTAAGTTGCATTTTTTAGCATGGGTTGCTAGTTTAAAAAAGAAATAACAACCTGCTTAACCATAGTTCTACTAATATATTTCTATACTGATATTTTACTTGTATATAACATGCTCAAATGATTGCCTAGCTGAGTGGGCTTGCCCTTAGGCAAGGCCTCTGTTACAGAAAGAACATTGGAAAATGCAATTTATCTGAATCCTGCACGCATCAAGTTTTTGTGATTCTATGACTGTTATTTGGAAACAACCTCCCCAACAATTGCAACAAGCAAGCCTTTTGGTATGTTTACTGTAATCCCATTCAGCACTGTACGTTGTTCGTCCTCACTGCAGCTTGACCAAACACAGCTTGCTTCTTGAAATGCGATGGATGTAGAATCAGAATCGCTGATAAGCAGCCTATTCTCAGATTTATGTTCAGGGCATGACAAGAACTTGCTCAACCGTCTAGTAGAAATCACTGCCTGGAATCAGCATAATTTCATTTAAAAACACGGGAGTAGCAAAAATATACCACTGCACAGTTGCGGAAACTAAATATGGGTAACTTACGTCAATCAATCCATTAATAGCCCATGGTATAGAATTTAAGGGGGTGATCAATGTATTAAATAGGGCAATACAAGTGAAAACCTGCAACAGGTAATGGATGGGTATTCAATTCATGAATGTATATTGAAACTAAATATCATGAGTGGCATATAAGAGTCGAGAATTTACTGTAGAAGCAGTTAAAGGATAGCCCATCAATGCGAAAGCACTGAATGTGAAAAGAGAGAAAAGGGTAGGTGTTGTTGCCCAGAAGAATACACACCATGCATCCAGATATTTCCTTGTCTAAATGAATTCTTTAGTATATCAGAACTTCGTAGTTGAAACAGATAAAATAGCTCAAGAAGTTCCATTGCATACCGAGAGGTGTTTAACTTCCATTTTTCTTCTTTCCTTTAATTTGTCAGTAAATAGAGATTCCCAGTCATACATCTTTATAGTTCGAATATATGTTAAGAGTTCTCCAGCACCTCTGATTCTGGACATTGAGTTTGACAGTGTTAAAGTAAAATTTAGTGCTGCTTACCATTTGCAATATGATTGACCAAGTATATGATGATTTCAAATCAACTTATATTCCAATAAAATGCATTTAAAAGCAAGAAAGTGCAAAGTATTTTCCATTCAGAAAACTTGGCAGCCTGCAGCATATAATAGCCTTCCTGTGAAAAAATGGCTATCAAGTATTCTTTACAGAACACTATTTTTTTAACTTAAGTTGTGATTATGATGTTTAACAGCTTGAAATCCATTAAGTTTAATCTCGGCAATTAATATAAATTGTTCAATCACTTTGGGATGGTATAAAGAGCTACCATGATTCGAGTTGAAGCATTTATAATTTGTAGAAAAGCAGATTGGATAGTATGTAGGACATAATTGTCATATAGATGATTTGACCCAAAACAAATGTAGGAGCCCAGTATAAGCTGATAGGATAGCTTCAAAAGATGATTTCTTAATTTAACATCTTGGATCATTTAGGTTTGAGAGCATGAAAAAAGCGACCTTGAATTTCTAATAGCTATTATTTAGTTCATTCATAATAATACTGATAAAGGTAAATTGCTAATTAAACAGTCACAGAGTTACCTCTCATCCTTTTCTTTCATCATTTTCTCTGTTGCTTTCGCGATTAATGTACATATCCATTTGTTTGCTGAAAAGTAAGGTAGTAGTGATCACTAAGCACTTATCCAGATTAATCAATATTATCAAGAGGCAATATTATATATATTCAAGTAAATGATATATTATTAGCGTGGTTAAATTAGGTAGTAGATTCTTATACAGAAAAGGTAGAGAGTAGGACGAATACCTGGTATGAGCAATATGGTTATCACAAGTCCAGAAACAAAAGCAAAACGGACTTGTGTGTATAGGAGATACAGTGCCACACAAATTTGAAGAGGCATGCTGAAAAATGAAGAAGAAATTTTAGCAAGAACTGATTTCCATAGAAAACTAGTTGCAGTAGAAACGACAGCCATAAACCTTCCGATATTAGGTGTATTATAACTTATAAGCTAATTTTACTCTGAATGACAGACATTGCTAGATGACATGCAATGCGTAAAAATATTAAAATTATGACATGTGAAAACCTTCATATGAACGCATAAACTTTAATTTCTTGTAGTATAGGGCTGCTGTGAACTGCACTAGTTAGTACAGTTTACCGGACTACTGTAGAGAAAAGGCACCAAAAAAAGAACATGTTCCACATTGGAATTTCAGCTATATTTACTGAATCACGGTCTAGAAAGGAAAAAAAACACTTGTAGAAAAATCTATAGGAAGAAAATGACCAAATATCAATAAGGTCATAGTAGGATCATTTTTAAAAAGATAAATTACCTCCACATGTCATGAAAACTGTTGCACAAATTAACGGTTCGATCCGCATCAATTGACATGAAAGTCTGAACTTCTCCTTCTGAAAACTTAGAACGCTCAGCAAGGCTAACACGTAGGCACTGTAATTTGGAAATTATAAGTGTGAGAGCTTTTAAATATGAAGTGAATTTATTAATTATAATAAAGTACATAATAATGGAATAAGATAAAATGGCCATCTAACCTTGTGATAAATGATTGTCATAATGCTGGACCTTAACTGCAGTTTTAATTTCATAATATGAAAACTGTACTGAGTATCCAAGAAGGCCCTGTACCATTAAGAAATCACAAACAACAATCATGCCTATAATAACGCAAATCTGAAATTTTAAATCTTTTAACATCCAATATTACAAGCGGCATTCTGCAGATTAAGTTCTCATTAGAAAAGAAATACTTTCTTAAAGCGGTTTAATACAAGTTTCATTGTTTTAGTAGCATGCACAGTAAAATTCACTTATTTTTAGTACTTAATGAATATAAGTTGGCGCAATTTAGTGTCTACAAATTATCCCAATATGACTGTTTACCCTCCTATCATAAATTGAAATCGTTATCGTATTGTTCCAACAAGAACACACCGTAGATCAATATTATAACCAGGTATGTTTATTTTTAGTAGAAATCAGCAAAATTATTCATAATTTCATTTTGTTAGTTACATGTTTATGAAAGCAGTTAGATGGCCATAACTCCAAGATTAGGACATAAAGTGGGTTTCCTGCATAATTATGAAACACAAGTGGGACTCATGCAAGAAAGTCAAATATTGAAATAGGAATTTGCCTTCTAACATTATGATGTATAGCCAGATATTGGTAGTAAATAGTCGATGGGTATTGACCAGCTTAAAGGAAGGCCAAGAATACTGCTCAAATGTTATCAGTACAGTTAGGAGATGGTATGGATTATGGACCCCGGGCTCTTATATCACAAGATATATTACAAGTGCATTTACATGTATTATTACTAAATACCATGAAGATATATAGTAAACAGTCTTTATCCATGAATAAAAAATGGTTGCTATAGATCAAAGATCAAAATTCCCAAATTTTCAGAAGGGTATGTTTTTGATTTAGTTATAAGTTGCAAAGTTGGAGTGACAAGGACTAAGAATTGGAGACATTATAATACTGAAGTATCAATGATGTACCATGTTTCCATGTATATACAATCTATTAGACCAACCCAACAAGACATCATCTAATTAATAGCGTCGTATTAATCAAGCCTAAGGAGGTTGTTTACTGTTTTTTAAACAACATTTTGAGAAAATACTCGCTGATCCTTTTACTGAGATCGTGAGTGATTTAATCAGTAAAGCTGAGAGTACAAGCACCAAGTTCACAAATTATAGTCTGCTTTTATATGATCATAAACATGCATGATGATTTTATCCCAACAGAAGTGGCAAACATGATGCTCATTATGAACCATTAGACAAGTAGAAAATCATCGAGATTTAGTATATACAAATTATTATTTGTATCTTCGATCCTCATTCTCTACCCAGTGCACAAAGCTCTCACTTGAGCAGAATCTGGATGAGCAAGATGTATGCATTCTTACCCCATCATCGGAGAGACCGTTTTCGAAACTTTGACAATTAAACTTATGAATCCAACGATGTGTGAATAAAGCTCACAATAGGTTTACATATTCATCAACCATCCATAACAAAGAATTGATTCAGGTAGAAGAAAGTGTTCAAATATAAAATGGTGAAGTTCTCTGCAAAAATGATATTAAGGGAAACGAATATACTTAATGATTGATGTAAGACCAAGAGAAAGAGCAAGAATATATCCATCCACTTGACCAGAACCTGAAATCAAAGGTCAAGTAATAAGCACTAAAAAAATCAAGATTCTTCCTTATTTAGCATATTTAATAAGCTACAAGTATAAAAAAATTGTAAATTTAACGTAGAAAAAGACGTAATCCCATCAGCTTATACTCATGCATGTTATACCAGCAAACCAACTTGAAATCTTTGAACTGTCAATTGGTTACGACCTGATAGGTTCAGGTGATGTAAAATAAATGAACATACCTTCTTCAAGAAACTGTATCAGTTTGTTAAGAAGCACAGGCCCCAAAAAACTAGCAGCATCATTCACTCCCTACAAGATTAAGTAGTATTGATCACATTTATATGGAATTACACATACAAACAATTGTACTATTAATAAACATTCCTTTCCAATGTCAACCATCAATGGAAACTTCAATTATCATCAGAAATTATGGTATTACCCTTTCTCAAACTCCACCATTTTTTATTGTCGATGAAATTTGCTGAAACAAATTTAACGTTTTGATGTTTCTTGTATGTAAAAAAACAAGTATACAAATAATCGATCAAGATAATGAAAAATTGTAAATTAGCCCTACTGGATTATAAAAAGTAGCACGAGTCAAATTTGGATCTTATATGGTTACTTTGCACCGATATCATTTTCTTTTTTCCTGAAAAGTGATCATATTTTAGTCATGATGTAAGAAATATTACAACATTTACCATACAAATTATTAAATCTACTATATCCACCATGTCAATTGAGACAAAAGACGGTCATCATCAGTCTGGGAAAGCAAACTTTTTCCTACTCCATCCTCTGCACCGATATCATTTGTTTCCTATAATTTTATATTTAGATGCTAACAGAGTTGGTATAGACATTAGTTGCGAAGATATAAAAGTAATGTGTATGTACACGTTGTAAGTACCGATATGCTAGTATAGACCAAATTGCTACCATCATATCTATTAGGAAACTGTACAAAGTTGACCAAATTGCTACCATCATATCTATTATATAAACAAAACGCCAATCCGCCCTTGCTAACATAACACTTCAAAAAAGTTGCGCTTTGATTTTTTTTTTTTTTCCCTCTCCTTATTTTAACTTTTAACCACAAATTTTGTGTTTAAATCAAGGTTTGAGATCTTAGTTTCGGTCTCGTTTTTGGTCTTTTGTAGATTTAAGATTTTGGACATAATTCATAAATTTCGGTTCAAGTTTCAATTTCAGATTTCATTATTTATTTTTCATATAATTACACATATTTATTTAACTAATTGAAACAAGATGCGTAATTTATCTTTAATTGAAAAATAAGATATAAACGAATAATATTGATTAATTATAAATGTTTATAACACTACCATATATTTTGCAATTTCATAAAATAAAATAATATCACAAATAGAATTATATTAATACATCAGAATCTAACAGAAAATAAAAGAATCAATCTCTCATTAGAACTTATTTTTTAAATTCATTCCTTTAATATTAAGAAATTTAGCATTTACATACCTATATTTTTTTTCTCTTCTATTTTTAAGCATAGTTTTTACATTAAGTGCCTTTTTGTAACATATTTTTTACATTTGTGTATCTTATTTTAAGCATGATTTTTACATTTTCATACCTATATTAAAAAAAAATCTTTTATCTTTAAGCATATATATATAAATATAACAAATATAAGTAGAATCACTTGATTCGTTAAAAAACATTATTTTTTGAAAAACCTATCCTTGTTTCAAACACAAAACTACATTTTCATATCTATTTCTTCCTCTTCATTTTTATTCATAGTATTTACATGTTTATGCTTTTAACTTTTATATTCTCAAACATAATTTCACATTGTCGTGCAGAACTAAGAAGAAAATAGGCACAAGAATAAACAATGAATGAAATTTTACCATTTTTTTTAGTCTTGATACCAAATTTTTACCCTAAATTCGTAAGAGAACCATTTTTGTCTCAAATCCAATGCACTATTAACTATGATTTTGCATGTTCACGGTTGGCGGAGGAGGAGGCAAGGGCTGGTGGAAGCAGCGCAACTGCCGGTGGAGGTGGATGATGGCTAGTGATGGTGTTGACTATGGTGGTGGTGGTTGGATTAGGCTTAGTTTTTTTGTAGTTGAAGAGGTTCGATAGAGGAGTGGTGGAGGTATGGCGAGGATGATGGGTGGGGTGTGAGTCGTGCGACAGAGATAGGGTTTTAAATCTTGAATTTCGATCTCATTTTATCTTGGAAATGTTGGAGACTTGATCTCATATCGGATGAGATCTCGAATGAGATGAGTCCATCTTGGACGACCATCTCGGATTTATATCTCAGATCATAAAGTTGATTTTGGGAACATCTCAGAATATACATTATCTCTAAAATTGATTCGCATGCACAATAATATCTATAAATACTATACCGAAAATAATAATTTTCATTTGATTTGGTTTTCCGTTGTTTCTAATGCAAATCATCCAATTTCATTTCTAATTGATTTAAACCATCTCATGATCAAAAATAAAACCAAACACACAAAACAGAGAAATTTCATAAATCGAACCTCTCTTACCAAATTCAACCAAAGTTTCACATTTTTCAAACAAATCAAATCAACATGAAATAACAATCAAATCTCTTTCTAATTGAATGTAATCATCAATATCGAATCTATCCATCTCTTACTTTCAAAATCAATCGGGCACTAACAATATTTATCATATTAAAGTATGATAGGAAATTACATTTATAAATGAGAGGGATTGAATAAGGAATTTACTCACTAGTTTCTCTTAATTGATATTAGATTTGAATTCCTTTTTACTTCTCCCTTTTTAGATGATTTTCCATCCTACTATGTAGTTCTCTTGTCAAATGACAAATAAGTTAGAAATACAGGAAATAAGGTACTTATGGTTCGTGAAATTTTGATTTCAAAGTTGAATTTTCAAATCACATCGAAACAAAAGTTAATTGCTGTCAAAATATCTCTAGTGACCCTCCTTATGCTGAGACGCAGCTAGACAAATTTGTGTAAATCCCAAAATTTTAATTTTTTTGCAACCGATCATGTCTTAGTTCTGTACATCCAAAGGTGATTTGGCTTGCGCTATTGCTTTTATTAATGTCAAAACCCTCTTCGACTGGTCACATATAGGTATTTGTTATGCCATTTATCACACGATTTTAATTTCATCAAAAATTCAAAAAGTCACAAAAAATCTTAATATTGGCAGAGATACTGTAATTTGATCTTGGCTGAGAAACTGAAATTTCAGTTGATCTATGGAAAACGAGATTTTCGTTATAACTTTGTGTTTTGTTTTGCTAAAACTTCTCCCCGAGATCTCGACCCAGATGGTCGAGATTTGAAACAGTGACAGAGATTATCGGTGAAGATTCGATAATGATGGCAATGGAGAAGGAAGCAGTGATGGTTGATGGAGGTAGCGCTCAATCTGATGAAGTATTAGCCAGTAGTGCTCGTTACATATAGCATTCTTTGAACTAAAATTTTCCATAATATTATTTTCACGTATAATGCAATTTTAATATAGCATTACATAGTTGGTGTATTATAATCCTATCTTCATAGGGCATTCGGTCGCTACTAAGATCGTTGAAGACGAAGATTTACGAGGAAGAAGAATTGAAGGTGAAAGTGGAACGATGAGGTGGCAGCAGGAGAAGGCGATGGTGGCTACGAGGAGAATAAAAGGAGGGGAGAAAGATGATTTTGGAAGGGGGAAGGGGGATGGATTTGTCTTAAGACTAATATTTGAAAGTAGAGTCCTTGTGACTAAATTTTATTTTAAGTTTATCCTTTTAAACTAATTACCTCTATCATTTAATTAAAGCACTTATAAAGCAAAGAAATAAAGTAAGCGTTGATAACTAAAGTAATGATTGTGAAAGTTTAACATCATAATTAATGAATTTCAACTACTTTACACACACATCAACGTTAATTGGTTACATACAAAATTTATCACTATATTGCTAACTTTCTTTCTTTAAAAAAAACTAAAGTTTATCATGTTATTTTTTATAATGGTATCTTTGTATGAAATGCAGAATATGTGCTAAAAAGATGAAAACAAAAGGATTTATAAAATATAAATATATAAAAATATAAAAATCAAAAATATGAAAAAGTATTCTTAAAATAAAATAGAAATTTTAGAGATAAAGCCTTCTTAACGACAAGGGAAAATCTGCTTTATATATATTATTATATTATAATTTTATTGCTATTTTCAATTTTTGTTTGGAAATAGTGAAGTTTTAAAATTAAATTTTGTATTCCTAAGCATAAATTGAAAAACCAAATAAGCAATATAATGATAAATAACATTAAATATAAAGTAAATTTTCATTCAACTGGCTAAAAGGTCTTTAATCCTAAAATTCTCTCACTTCATTTTAAGAAAATGATATATTTTCATATGTTTGAGAGAAAAAAATCCAAAGCATGATTTTTACATTTTTGTACCCTTATTTTATACTCTTTTATTTTCTTTGTTAAGCACATGGTTTTAAATCTCTTATATCCCGTCAGAGATCTTCTTTTCGCAATTAGATGCGACGAGACATCAAATCTCAGTCATATCTTAGCGACACTCATCTCGTCCAAAATTATTTAAATCTCACCCGAAACATAAATCAAAACCTCAATCTGAGATCTCATTCGAAATTTTATTGTTATCTTCATTTACATAATATATTTTCATTTTCATATGAGTTCAAAAGCAATTGTTCAATACAATCACTATTTACCAACTCTACGAACATAATTTTCTGCTTTTATCTTGATGAGTCATAACAAAAGACGTGATTTCTTTTTTATGTTCAAATAAGATGATGTTATTCAATCATCACCAAATCAATTAAGCTTATTAAGCTATATTTGTCTCCAAAACATTAATTTCAACTCTTTTTTCTATGCAAATCAAGTACGTTACAGTTTTTATGTTTACTCTGAGTTATATTTGTTAAATAAATCATTAAAACGTCAATTTCAAACGCATAAGCTACTCTGGGATTTTTCCAAGATGTACTTTAAGATCCGAAATGTCAATTCAAGATGTACATCTAAAATACATAGGTCTCGTCTGAGATCTTCTCGGGTACGAGATAACTTATGTGAAATTCCGAGACAAAACATGATCAAAATTTAAACCTTGGTTAAGCATGTTTTGCGCTCATACAAAAATAATAATGCCTTGAATAACACGGTAAACTTAATAATTTCAAAAAAAATAGAAAATTAGCAATATGATGATACATTTTTGTATATAACTGATTACTATATATATATAGTGTGTGTGTGTGAGCGTGTGTGTGTGTTGATGTGTGTGTGTTGAATAGTACAAATCCATTCATTATGATATTGAACTCTAAAAGTAATTACTTCGCTTGTCAATGTATACTTTATTTCTTTGCTTTACATGCAATATAATTAAATGCTATAAACTATAAAAAAAATTAAAGTTGAGGTGAATTCTAGAATGTTTGAATCTTGAATTTCTGCTCTTTCTCCTTAAGTAGCATATAATCTTTTGCTTAATTCCTTAATTTCCAAATTTCTCATTCACTCCCACTTTGTACTTCAAAAAATAGAATCGATTATCATAAGTATTAGAAATATGATTACGTTAAACATTATTAATATTTTCTTCTTCTTTTTTGCCTAGGAACATTATTAATATTTTCAAGTTTAGCAATCATTTCTATACTATAAATTTCATTCGGTTCAAAATATATTTATTTTATTTTTTAACACGGTGTGCAAAAGCCACATATAAATAATATTTTAATATTATTGTTCAAACTTCGATTATCACACACACGTACTATATGGTTTTTCAAGAAAACATATGTGTGCGCACATGCCATGCTATTAAATATAAAAAAAAGAATCCCAGCCTCCAATGATGTGTCATTCTAGAAAGTTTCTTTTTTGAATTGTGTTCTTCTAAATTTTCCAATTATTTTTTATACTTTCGAATAATCTGATTTGATTTTTTTCTTTTTACTATATTTATTAGTGGTTTGCTTAATTTGTAAATGTAATATTTACACAAAGCATTTGTATCATTTCATTTTCTTTTTTACTATGATTTTAGTACATAATTTCGCATTTTTTAAGAAATAATGTTTTATTTCCTCTTTATATCTATCTAAATAAATCCTTTGACCATTTTTTTGTATTTGAAATTAAAAACTATTTTAAGAATAATATTTTAATCATATAATTTATTTACTAAAATGTGAAGTATAATCCATATCGATTATGATGTGACTCTAATATTTCGTTTCAAGCTTTATTTAATTCTCCATAATTTTGTGTATAGAGTTCCTTAACAACATTCATTTTCACTTGTTTGTTTATCATGTTTTTTAGTACAAATTTTGCAATTTTAATAATCTTATATTTTATTTTTATGCCCTAGGAAAAATATTTTCTATTAGCTTTTAATATCGGATCAACATTTATCTACTTCTAAAATATAAGAAATCCCTATGCACATCAATGATGAAATGGCATTTTGAATTACTTTTATTTTAAATTTCTCGTGTTCTTGATTTTATATTTGTTTATTTGGATATCCTTAGGCTATGTCCCTGAGTTTGGAGGTTATAAAAGGTTAAAAGTATCGATTTTGACCGTAAATGAGAGTAACAGTTTTAACATGTTTTTATGAGGCATATACATAGCTAATCATATATGTTCCTGAGTTTATTATGCACCGATTTTAGAAGTTTAGTTACAAAAGGCTTTTTTTTAAAACAAGAGCGATACTTTATTCAAGCAGAGCATTAATTATGATGTCTCAATGGCTCGAATCCATAACCTCTACAATCTTTGTCTAAAGCATCATACCTCTAACAATTAGAGCTTGAGGCCCTTGACTTCAATTCTTCAATAACTTGTTAAAACGAAAAGAATTATTACTCTAAAATAATCAAATTCTTAATCACAAAAAATATGTTTTTTTTATTTACTTTATGAATCATCTTATGCTTTTATTTTGAAATGGTAGATACTACTCAATAAAAAAAAGTTAAAAATTACTTTCTAACAAAGAAGAATTAAGGAATGGAATACAAAAAGTATATAGAAGAATTATTACTCTAAAATAATCAAATTCTTAATCACAAAAAATCTGTTTTTTTTATTCACTTTCTGAATCATCTTATGCTTTTATTTTGAAATGGTAGATACTACTCAATAAAAAAAGTTAAAAATTACTTTCTAACATAGAAGAATTAAGGAATGGAATACAAAAAGTATATAGAAAATCATACATGTTGAAAGTGTATGTTGTAGATTGGAATTATAGAAGTTTTTTTTTTAAAGACTTTGGGTATGAATGATTGTGAGATCTACTAGGAGAAATGAAATATATGCTTACTAAAGTAAGATGTTTTAATCTTAAAAAAATCATGGAAATTTCTTTAAAAAACGAACAAAATGTTAGTTAGAGCAATAAAAACAACTAAAATGAAATATATTTATAAGGGTAAAATAAAAAAAATTGAGAAACTCTGAAAAACCACTGAATTTAACGAAATGAGAAGAATAGCTAAAATTACACTACATTGGTTTAGGTTGATTCTATAACTAGTGGTTAAAAAACTTAGAAGTAGTGTTTCCTCAACACCTCAAATTCAAAACAGCCAAATACGATCATAATTATTTTTATGTTTTCTTTTTATTATGTTTTTCACCAAGGTTTTCAACATGGGATTCAAATCGTAAAATTCAAACTTTAAATTGAAACGAGGTTTAAATCGTAAATCATAGATTCACAAGATCCATATTTTAAGCTTTGTACACACTTTGAAATTGATTTTGATAAGTTCTACATCTAAATTTAAAACTCAGTTTTATCTCTTGCTCTTTTTTTATTTTGTTTAGAAAACATTAGAATTGGAATTGTGGATCCAAATAAATATGTTAAATACATTAGTATGGATCAAATGATTTTCTCAATTGTGGTTAAAAAACTTAGATTGAATCAAAATATAAATCGAATCGTAAAGGGAGAAATTCAATTTAAAACGGGATGTAGATTGTAAGATTTCAAGATTTCTGACAACAACGTTTTCTACACAATATATTGCATTTTTCAAGAATTAAAATTTTATTTACATTGTTTCTTTATAATATTGATTGATTAATCTCAATGGGATTCATCTCGACACCTACAGATCTAGAATCTAGAGACTTGACAACGTCTCATAGGGAGCATCTGTATTTATTTTGTTTTTTATTAAGTAAGGTTTTTTTAATCAATTCTTGATATTGAACTGAAACATAATACTCTATTACTAAAATAAAAAGAACATATCATAACAGTGGTTATGTTGCACTCTGAAGGTTGTTGCTATAAATTTCTTGTGCTTCCCTTAATTCTCCATGCTTTCTACAAACAAAAATTATTTATCGTTTTCCCTTTATTTTCTCGTTATATTTTTAGTTGCAACTTTTAAGAATTTTATTTTAAATGTTAATTTACTTTAGCTTTTATTTTGAAAAAAAAAGTTAAATTACCGATTTCGATGTCAAACTAAAACTAAAAATTATTTTGATACCAATATTAATCATCATACATACTGGCTTGAAATAAACTTAGATAAAACCTGCTATTCTTTTAATAAAAAAATAATGTCATTTTACTATTATAATATAAAACTAGATGCGATCTAAAACTCTTTCCATTTTTCAGTTTCTCCACCTAAAAACAGAATTATATTGTTGACACAAACATGCAAAGTTTTGTATTATTATATAACTTTCAACTGACAAGTCAGATACCAAATTACACATAAACATCAAAATACTATTTTCAAAAATTGAATCTTGTTATTGTATATTATAACAATCCAATTTGTTTGGGAATAATAGCTTAGTTGTTGTAGTATTGTATATTATAACAATCAAATGCAAAGCACGGTGTATGCAATAGTTATGTCATCAATCATTAATAACTATGAAAATATGAATAAATTATTACATAGATGTATGTTCCTCACCACTCAAAAAAAAAGTATATGCTATTCTTAGGCATTTCTAAAAGTTTAAGTTTGTCACAAAAAGACAATCATGCAAGTTATGTGTTTTTAGAAAATTAAATTGCATTTAATTTTTTAGGAGTCTGGCCTTTTTGACATTTTCTCAGTTGAAACAATATGATTATCATCATTTGCATCAACGAGAATCCTAAAGAGTAAAGACGAAACCTAGATACTTCTTCTCAACAAACATTTAATGCAAAATATTTAATAAGCTGAATTTGAGTATTGTACCAAGTGGCATACACTAGCATTTGATGGATAACTTATAGTTATTTTCAAAAATTGGGGTACATCAACATTTGTTGAAAAAATAAAGGTTTATATGCAAAATAAACGTCAACATGATCACGGCCAAATATCAAAGAAAAAATCCATAAGTTTTTTTAGTAACATGTACAATTGCATTTGATGAAATGAGTGCAATGCATGTTCAAAAGGTTGGTGTTATATAGAAAAATGTTGCACTGAATAAAATAAGTAGTTTGTGGGTGATCAAGAGTCAAGACACACCTTTTGTTTTGATTTATTATGGATTACCGTGTCAGCTATGAAATAATACAAAAGCTTAGATCAGTGATTACTTTATTGTGATCCTTCAACAAGACTAGAATACTTGCACTAAGTGTATCAGAATGAATTATGAAAGGTGTACCTTCAATAATCCTAGACATAAATATGGGCACCCATAAGCATGTAAAAGGGCTCTAAATAATGACGCTTGAGAATAATGTGCATTTTGTTCAGCTGACCAGCATCTTAATATTGTATCATGGCAAGGAGATGGCATGAGCTCACAAGGCAACTGAACCAAATCTTCAAAACCAAGTTGCTTTATAGCACCACGATCCATCATTATGTTGACAAACTTGAAAGTCAAAATGTCCCAGTGACTGAAAATATTCAGGCCCTGAAAGATTTTTAGATTATCAGTAATCAAGAATAACTTTAACTAAAAAGCGTAATATTGTACTAAACAGTTGAATCTGTAAGCCTGTTAAAACATATAAGACAACGAACTGGAAACGAATGGAGAAAAAGGCCAGAAGTTTAGAAATCACTAGGCTACAACTATTTTATTATATACAACATGAATAAGGTTTATATCAAGTTGTAAACAAATAACCATGGACCTCAAAATGTGTCACACCTAGATAACAATGGAGAAAAGAATGAGCTGAAGTAACCAACACAGCAAAATGTGATTACCGATTTAGGAACAAGATCATCCTCATTACTTTCATCGTCAGGGAGTAGTGGATCTTCAATGGAATCAAAATTCCTAAAAGAAGATGAATAACAATTTTGGAGTATACATTAAGGTGAATTAAGATGCAAAAGGATATGAAGTTGTTTTTCTTTTTTTCTTTTTTTGGAACTTTTGTAAGACACGCAAATTTAAGTTCCAAAATACACAGCTGTCCCAATTCAAAACAAGTTTAAAAAAAGATCCTCTGTTTTTAAGTTTCAGCATATTTGCAGAAAAAACTACAAATATTTGAAGTTTCTTCACTGCAAATATTTGCACAACACACTTTTCAAAAAAAAATCAAAAAATTTAGTTTTGATCATAGAAACATAAGATTAAAGTTCAAATTTAATTTCCAAAAAAAATCACTGAAAATAAAAATAGAAGTGTAATTTATAACATGTTTTTTTAGAAGGGTTGTTCATGTACAAAACTTGAAAAGTGAGGGCAGGTCCTTTTTTCCACTATTTTTTAAAAGGAAATATGTGCTATAAAAACTGGAAAATATCTGTACATGCTTTAATTGCAATCAACCATAATTAGTTTTGATCATAGAAACATAGATTAAAGTTCATATTTAATCTCCAAATAAATCACTGAAAATAAAAAGTAGAAGTGCAATTTATAACATGTTTTTTAGAAGGGGTTTTCGTGTACGAAACTTGAAAAAAGAGGACAGATCCTTTTTTTCCGCTATTTTTTTGAGAAAAAAAGTGCTATAAAAACTGGAAAATATCTGTACATGCTTTAATTGCAGTCAACCATAAGGGCACGGCTTACTGAAAGTGATGAATAATATCCTACTACTGGAAACCAAATGATGATTTACGGCTAGAAATGGTTTTAACTAACATGATAAGGCACTTTGTAGTTGAAAGATTCCCATGTTTAGAGTCCTGTATAGGTGATATTTATAAACTATACTTTACAAACCATACTTATATAAAGTCACTTCCTTATTTAAGTCATTTCACAAATATATATCTCTATTTAGATTATAATAAACAAATTTTATTAAAAATACATTTTAACCCAACATTATCACCGAACGCCTTATCGTTAAAATGTAAAACTTAATTCACAGGCTGTTCGTTTCAATGTTCCCATAAGTTACTATCTACCCAACCCATGCAAAACTGCTCATAAACTGGCCGAGGATAACTAATCAAACAATAAATGATAATAATTGAATATTATCATTTTCTAACAAATAAACAAATCATAAATAACTATATCAAAATTTGAAATTATTCTTTTATATATAAAATAAAATACTGGGTAAAATTATTTCATATATCAATTTCAACGTAATAATGTGTCGGTTTGTCTTGTTCAAGTGTTTAGAGATCTCTATCAATAATGTTAGCAGCACATATTGATCAAAATCTATAAACTACTCAACAGACCAATCAAACATAATACAAAGCATTTTTTTAATAATAATAACAAATACATTCTCATATATATAATACACACAACTTATAATAAGACATTCCATTACTCCATATCTTAATGAGTTATACCGCACCAAGGCTAAGGTTCTCGCTTAACCTTCAGCTTCGATACCAAATGTAACGAATGGCCTTTTAACCTCCAAATGTCTTAACCTCCAAATGTCGACACTAATACATCCACAGTATTTACGTGTCAAACATTCAAGTGCTAGAAAGACATAACAATAAGGTAAAAAACGAAAAGAACAAACAAAACAAGAAAGAATAACACAATATCAGAATCTCACACGCAGAATGATAATATATAATCTCTCAAAAGGTTTTTACCAAAAAGAAAACCTTAATATACATACAACAATCAGAATAAACTAATATATCATCAGCCTAGACAATTATAATGGTCTATCCTTACAAATGATGATGGTTACAAACAAGTAATGCAGCGAAAAGTAAATATGCGAATAGGTTCTGGAGGCATCTAGATCGTCTCATGAAGCTCTAATGTGTCCATATGGATTTTTATATTTCTAAAATCCAAGCATTATAAGGAAATAACATCTGGATCGGTCTGGTAAACCAACAGAAACTCAAATCATATGAATTTTTATATTTCTAAAACTCTTCAAAAATAAAGGTATCTCGCAAGACCATACCGCAAATAAACACGGATGGATTTTTACCTTACGATAACCAAACTATTTCTTTTAGAAAATCCAGTGATATTATAATAATATATAGGATGTGAAATATAAATAATTAAGTAGTTGTGATGCATGTAAGTGTACATCACAATAATAATAGATATACAATCAAAACTGCTAAGGCACATTAACTAATTGTGTAGGATTCTATGAAGGTGCTCTCGGTACTGTGAGAACGATTCTCATGCACAAGGATCAGAGATATCCTCTCGAAGCATCATACATCCTTAGTTGATGTACATAGGAAATACATAGATGGCCGTAACATGAGACCGAGTGCACCACTCATGCATGCATAACTGTAGGAATCTCTAGGATAGAGTCACCTGCAATCTTGGGTTAGCTAAACCCCTGGTCTATGCATTTTATCTCTGGTTTTAGTCATATCCGCTGGTGAGACTATGTCCGACATTCCAGCAAAAAACTTATTGCAAGTTTAGGCCTCATACAAAACTAATTGCAAAAGCAAGTCTTCTTTTATATAACTTGCGCATTTATGAAATGGGCATGCTATATTTAAAAATATAATAAAAAATTAGCTTGCGCATTTTTTGAATGCGCAAGCTATATAAATTTTTATTTCATTTTTTAATATAGCATGCACATTGCATAAATACGCAAGTTATATATTTGTGCTTGCACATTTTTGAAATGCACAAATACATTTTCAAGGCTGAAATAAATAGACAACCCCTTTTCTTCCTCATTCCCCTCTTTCCTCCTCCATTTCACTAAATCTCTAACTCATTCCCTACCATAACCCATTGTATCTTCCCAATTTCAATTCAATTCAAATTAATCCTTAAATCGGCTTCAAATAAGTTGTTTAATCTCAAAATGGAAGGCTCTTCTTCATCTTCTCATATTAGAGCAAAAAAAAATTGAATCGTGATTGATTGATTTTTTTATCATGTTTAACTTATTTCAGTTATCATTTTTATAGTTAATTGATTTACCATTGAAATGTTAGTAGCTAGCTAATTGATATTGAAAATCCTATTTTTAATTTTGATAGTGAATGACTGGGTATTAATGGTTATGTATTGGATGATTATATTTCGTAGAATTGTCATCCGGACCATTTGATAAAAGTGTCGTTTATCTTCAACATAAACATAGGAGTGAAAATCAATCACTTATCGATGTATTTTTTTATATACATGGGTTTTTTAATGAAATTGTAATATAAAATATTGATTTTTATTTATTTTTATAAATCAAAGCATTCAAACAGTTCTACTTTAGACTATTCTAGTAAGCTTAAAGAAATAGATTATAAGGATCCTTGATTGGAACAAAATTTAAGAATAGCTAGTTTTTGAAAAGCAATACAAGTTGAATACATTAGACTAGGTTATCATCTTATTATGGCATTGTGTAATCGTTGGAGGCCTGAAACAAATACTTTTCATTTTTGAGTAAAAGAAATGACTGTCACTTTATTTGACATTTACTATTTGTTTGGCTTATCCACGGATAGTTCCTAGATATATATTGATAATATGGAGTTTGATTGTTTTACATTGTGTCATGAGTTACTTGGTATTCTGAGAATGCAATAAAATCTAAAAGTGAGATTACTATGGTTGGTTTAAAAAAGAATTTCAACAACCACTTGGAGTTGATGCGATAGATATTGATACACTTTGTCGTAGTCGTGCTGTAATTTTGTGCTTCTTAAACTGTCGGCTTTTTTCGGATCATTTGAAAGGTCGATGTAACTTGAAATATTTGTCATTTTTGGACGGTTTAACACTTTGTAGTCAGCATTCATAGGCTAATGCGGTACTTTATTATTTGTATAGTGAATTGACAAATGTTGCCTTACACGAACAAAATTATTAGATGGTTGTGCAACCAAACCTAGCTTTCATGAAATTTGCTTTAATATGTCGAATACAATAGTGATGATGGTGTTCAATGGCCAAGCTTCTTTGAGCGCACGTAGAATTCTTCTCATACGGTCTGAGATAAATGTAATACATCGGTTACGTAAGAAAGGAATATAATTCCACATACAACGAATAAACCAACTCAATGTCTGCCAAGACTGTCTACACAATAGCAAAGGCTAACGGAAAAGGACCTTGATTTGCGTCTACGCCGGTAGCTACAAATAACGTACCTAAATACTTTTCATATAAATGAGTGTCATCAATACAATGAACATGACGGCAATGTGAAACCATCAATTGACGGTCCAAAAGTCCGAAAAGAACCATGAAAAACAGCACGGGTGTGAATAACATCATATACGACTATTTTAAGATATTTTGACAGTTCTACATATGATGATTTCCAATCTCCATAATTACTCCAACCGTCTTTTATAGTCATTGCCAAGCTCGAGAATAACTTACTTTTATATGAAACATATTCGACATTGTCTTCTGAATTGTTCTTACAGTCATATTTGTCTCAGATTTAATTAAAAGAAGTATTTTTTGCTACATATAAACTTTGATGTTGCTTATCAATGATTTGAGTTGATTCTTGCATTTAAACAAATGTAATCCCCGCCATATGTTTTTATTTTCCGCCAAGTTTGAGATTTTCTCGTCGGTAGGCTAGCTTGCACTCTTTAAGGACATTCTTCATCTACATCACATCGAACTGTATATTGATTTGCATGCGACTTCACTGCTTGAAAAGAAACTGAACATTCAATTGTCCGTTCACATAATTGTTCAATGAGTTTCTCTTTAGTTTCAACGAGTAATGAATGCTTCTTCCACTTGATTTATTTGGAAACTACAAGTACCAAAAATAATGCTAAAAGTAAAGTGTATAAAGGTAATTCAAAATAAAAATACTAAAGTTAAATTAATACTCACTTGGCGGTTGTTTGAGACTGATTTGGAATATTACAAGTTGGATATACAAATTTATTATCCACATATTGTACTTGACTAGACGATCATCTAACCATTATGTTATATCTATTTAATAAATTTGTAAACTCTCCGCCACGATAAGTTGTCATATAAGAAGAAAATGTCGAACATTATGTTTCTTGATAATGTGTAATAAGTAAAGACTCTTTCATTGATAGTGTGAAATGATGTGTTTCTACAACATTAACATGTTTTGTTTTCATAACAAAACTTTTTATCACTCTCATTCCAACCAAAAACATAGAATTCATATCATCGTCGTCTTTCACATCAATAGCGGATGAACTATCATCTCTAACTATTTCACCACTATTTTTAAATCATATTTGAGATGATTGATTTTTGTCACTTCAAATACACGTTATTTAAGCTCTTTAAAACTACAATATTTTTTCATTTTCGATCTTTTTTGTTTACCACCAATATACATAGGTTTATCGTCTTCATCAACCAACAATTCTCCATCGTAGTAAAATATAATTTAAACCATTGACATTATCTATAAAAAAATAGAAACATAAAATTCAAAATCTTCATTTGTGAAAAACCTTAAATTCAAAATTTAAAATTAATACCTAAATTTGAGAAGATGGTGTTTCCTTAGAGAATCTTCAACCACAAGCACTTATTTCAATGAAATCTTTGTTTTTGATAACAAATTTTGAAGAGTGGAAGAAATTGGAAAGAAAATAAATTGGGTTTTGTGAAATGAAAGAGGATAGGATGAGAATGAAAGATAGTTTGTGCTGACTGTTTATTTCAGCCCCGAATATGTATTTGTATATTTCAAAAATGCGCAAATACAAATATACAACTTGCGCGTTTATGGAATGCATAAGCTATATTTAAAAAAAAATATACAGCTTGCACATTCCATAAATGCACAGGCTATATAAAATGAGATCTATTTTTGCAATTAGTTTTGGATGAAGCCTAAATTTGCAATAACTTTTTATTGAGGTCCATTCCAAAAATTTATGCTATAAAAAATCAGTACTTCGGTATCTTAGTCCAAGTTGACCTACTTCCTAAAATTTTGGAAGTGCTCCAAACCCATGTCCATGTTGTGCTTAGTGAGTGTCTTAATCAATGTTTTAAGATATTAGTTTGCACAAAATGTTGCATCATTGTTTTAACCTGCAAACAAGTAGTGTTACCTCTTCAGAGTAGATCCTCGAACTGCTCTGGTCATGTTGGCAAAGACACCAAACATGACTCCACATACAAACATAAAACACTCAATCACAATTGTCAACACCTAGGCAATAAACTATGTTAGTGATCATTACAAAGATGAAGCAGAGAATCGATATAACATAGCTAATATGACAAAAACAATAACACTCTTGAAGTAATACATTTGATGAAGAAAACACCATCAGCAGCCGAGGGATTCCTAACAATGGTTTTGCAATCCACCAGAAACATAAGATAGGATTGCAAAGCACAGCAAACCATATGTCAAAATTAGAAACAAGTAAAATAAGTACCTGCAAGGATGCATGGATAACAAACTGTCATGATTTAATAATTTTGGGCTACGTCAAACTTCTTTTCTTTTCTTGTTCAACTGACTCACCCAAGTAAAGAGTTGAGAAAACCTATAGAACCATTCGTAATTCTCAGCATAGCGGCCTTGAACATTGTTGTATAGAAGCAGCAAAAATTCATAGAAAGAAAGGCATGCTCCTAGAGCAGGTAGTGCGTGTAAGAACAACTTCCCGAAATGATGGACCCTAATACTCTGATAAGAGGCAAATGCAAATATTCAATGGCTCAAATGTAAAAAGCTAGTGATATTTTGTTGCTAAGAAAGATTACACTACGAAGTAGATGACAAGGGACAACCATATAGACACGGTATTTATCCCTGGTGCAAAGGGATCAAAATGGACAGGCATATCTTTGATTTACTTGTACAAAATTGGACCAGTATCAGGATTACCCTTACTGATGACTTCATTCTAGTCACAAAAAATAATGCAATTCATGTGCATGTACTTTAAATGTTAAAAACCAGAAGAATTTGAAAATATGTCATCCAAATCATACAGCTGAAGATGTATTGATGAATCATAATAACAAAATTTGGCCACATCTTTCTAACATAACCATTGTTTTCTTTTAAAATGCCATATACACTCACCACAGTCCTTTCAATGTTTCTCTTCGTAATCCCAAGAGTTACAATTGCCGTCACAGTAATCACATTTGCGCCAAATCCTAATACCGTATCATAAAAATTAAGTATAACAATTTATCATTGATGCACAGTTCGAATCGCTATAAATAAAATTTAGTGTAATAAGGATATATGTCATCAAAACACGGCGCAACTCCATTTTTATCCCAAATCTGAAGCATAAAGATTAGTATTTAGGAATCGGTCACATTTAAATTGATTAAAAATTTAAGAAGAATGATAGAAAAAACTCACTTTAGGGTTATTCGGGCATATTAAATCCATGTGTACGTAAATGAAATAAAAGCAATTTTGGCGAATCGATGAGGTTTTAGAGAGGTAGAAGAATGGCAGTAATTGTCGTTTTCTTATTGTCGATGGGCATTTTTAGTAAAATGGAGAGCTAGCTGACAAGGAATATTACATACAGAACATTTGTTTATAATTAACGGAGAAGAGGTACAAATTCTTTTGCTTATTTTTAGTCGGGAGGAATTGTTTACATTGTGACGTACTGTTGTTAAGATTAGATCATTGGTCGACATTGGTGCGGGTAATTTAAACTCGTATTGGAGCCCGTTCACTAAAATTTTAATCCGAGCTCATCCATCAAAGACTGTTGGGTGCTTCAAACTGGTTACCCAAGTCTAGGCCATCGGACATTTTAAGTTCGATGGTAAAATCTGTATGCTCGATTTGAAATATTGATCATAGCCATCATTTTACTTCGTGATTTTTTGACATGGCCCATAAACAAAATTTACAAACAAATTGGACGGTGATGAAATTGATTTCTCGAATAAAAGTACTAGAATATTATACATGTAGACAAACAAGAAGTACACGAACAATACATGCATTCATATTTTAGGTACAATGTATAAATAATTGTGTCAGGGCCAAATCGCGTCGGATAATGATAAGACTGTACATGATCCTAATAACAATCGATGTGGGTAATGCTCTAGTTTTGGACAGTCAAAGTTGAATTGTACCCATGTTAACAAGTTGGGTTCGGTAGAGCTTGGAACAACACCCGTACCATAAACCAAAATCTCATGTACTATTGCTTACAAAAGCTTTTTGACAAGCATTTGGTGTAATTGGTCATGTGAACTATATACCTACTAATAGATATGAACATATTCCTACATGTTCCAAAAAAAAAAAAGAATTGTATTATATTAAAACCAGTAACTAATTCCAGCATGGAAGTATTGAAAATCTCATACAAACCAAAAATCTCAAATATTCTCGATCATGAGACATAATTATCATTATAAATAAGAATCACGATTACAACAATAGTAATTAATATCGACACTGTTCTTGAGGAATGATCGAGCTTGGCTCATTCCACGAAAGACATTTCTGTAGAATCCCTGCCTACAACAATATTTAATTCGAGTTTCAAGCAAACAACTAATCATTAATTCATACTTTTTCCAGATAACTAATACATAAAGAACCACCAACAGCCAAGTTCTTAGTGAACCTATGAAAGATGAATATAATTTTTTATATGATAATAATTAGTTTCCTTCTTTTCTTATCTCCAATTCAACTATTGATTTTAGTTATTCACTTGAGAGTTTATGATACTGAAGTCGATCCAGAACAAGTGTTTGAATTTGTTACAGAATGATTAGGTGCCTAACGGGCCCTTTTGATAGATCTAATTAAGATACATCTTTTAGTTAGATGACGAAGAATATTACATGGTGAATGTTTTGACAACTAGTATTATTCAGCAACAAGGAAAACCGACAAATGATTCTTTTTCATTTTTCCGCCAGTTGCACTAATAGTGTAAAAATATAATTTTCCAACATTTACTAAAATAATTTGATTTTTCTTAAAAAAATATTTCCTTACATTTTTAGAAAAATCATTTTAAATGTTTGGTTTATTTTCCCTTTGTTATTATTAGAAAATCAAACTTTTTTAGTAAATTTTAATCTATGATTTGTTACTTCATCTTTCTGTTTTCTTTTTTTTTTAATTGTAATGAGTAGTCTTCTTTATGGAAAAATGAAAAAATCATGAAGTTTCTGAGTAGCTCCAAACATTTTCCTAAATAATTTGAAGTTTTCGAAAATATTTTCCTTTTAATTTTCGAGAAATTCCAAACTATTTTTAAATAAGATTGATTTGATGGTTTTTTATTCGGTTTACTACATTTATACGTGAATATTGTGTTTAATATAAGTTTGAATCAAAATTTTCAAAAATATTCTAACTTTATATATAATTTTGATGATGAATTTTGTTTCCACTAAAGGTTAGTGTCTACACATGCAACAAACAGATGACATGTTTTACTAAAAATATCATTCACCTACAAAGAAAATACAGAAAACGATAATTAATATCCAAACTAAACTTTAAGAGCTTTTTCTTCCCATTGGTAGGTAGAGCGAGTAATACGAAAATTCAAATGAAAATTCCAGTAGATTTCGATTTAAGAAAACCCGTTGCGTGCCACTGTTGATAGTAAAACGAAAAAGATAATTCTAAGAATTGAAGTCATATTAAAATGGGATCTATCAACCAAGAGACAAAACGCCAAATATATGAACTCGGCATATTGCAACCTGATTGTCGGCTTAATTTTCCAGCACATAGTTGTAACACCCCAGATAACATTATTTAGGATATTTAATTAGCTAAATTAAATAAAATAATATGTTGATGAGGGGATTGAGATTTGATTTTAATTAAGGGGTAGCCGTGCCATTTAACCAATGAATTAAAAGAAGAGTTAAAATGAAATAGGGGGGGTAAAATAGGAAAGAAGCCATTCCTATATCCCTAAACTCTTGGCCGTGTATCTTCATACACGTTCATTTCATTTTGAAAATTTTATTTTGAGGTCGGTCACCATTAACAAGAGAAAGAGGAAGAAAGATTAAGATAAGCTAAGGAAGAAGCTAAATCAAATCAAATCCATTCAAATCTCAAGCTCTTTAATCTCTAAAGCTAAGGTGAATAATGTTTACATCTCATATTTCTTGTGTTTTCGGTTTTAAGATGAAATCTGAAATGTTTTGCAATTTGCCATGTTTTTGAATGATGGAATGATTATGTATACTTGTTGATGATTTATACATGTTCATATTGATTTTACGATATGTTTTAAAGTGAAAACCGTACTAAATGACATCCAAATGCCTTGCGAATTTTTAAATAGACCAAAAATGATATTTTAGTGATGGGTTACAATTTTCTGAATTTTTGTGGATTTTATATAAATTTTCTAGTGAAAAAAATGTTATTTTGGGTTAAAAATTATTTACGGTTAAATAATTAATGGTTTGGGTCTGAAATTTATATATGTTAGAAAACATATAAAAAATGATTTTTTGGAATTTTTGTAGAATTTTCCTAAGTGTTTTAATGGTATATAAAATTATTTAAGGTATGGGACTTAAATGTTATATATATATATATATACAAAGAAGAAGGGGTATTTTGTAAAATAATTCAATTTGTTATTTCTGGAAAGTCAGCGGTACTTTTAGAAAAGAGAAACTTGCAACCAATCACAATTTGACAAACAAAGCATGTTAGGTACAAAGAAATAGTTTAAAAGGACAAACATACATGCTTTTTACCGTTTCTATGCTTTCGGCACCAGGCTTTCGCCTCCTTACCTTCGCCTCTGACTCCATCGAAACTAATGCACATGGTATCAGGTAACTGATACATAGTGAATTGGATATAAGCGGAAGGCATTAAGTCGAAACCAGGGGTTCCAAAGGGGTCAAAGCGTTTCTTTGCTTTTAAATGAAAATAGGCCTGCTTTTGTTTTAAAAGAATGGTTTCGACTAGGTTGGCTTTCGACCAGGTCAATTAGTTTTAAAAGAATGGTTTCGATTGGGTTACGCCTTTGTTTTTAAATAAATGCTTTCGACTAGGTCAAAACTTCTGACTGCCGCTTTTTACCTTTCGATCCAGATTGGTTTCGAAAGGGTTGTTTTGCTTTTTAAAACTTGGCCACTTCTCCAATGTTTTCGAACGAATGGTTTCGACACCATCACTTCTTTACTTAGGAAATGCTTTCGAAAGAGATGTTTTCGACTTAAATAATTTAATGACCCTTTTTCTATGAATTGAAGTATAACCCAAATGGTTTCGAAAGAGATCGTTTTAATGGCTTCGGAAGGTGTTTCCACATGTTTTAAATTGAACCCAAGTGCTTTCGAAAGGGTTGAGTTTTGATGCTTTCGAAAGGTTTTAATGGAAGGTTTCGAAGAGGTCGTTTCCCCGGGGTTTCGAAAGGTTTAAAAGGAAAGGTTTTTCCTATGTTTTCGAAAGGCAATATTTAAAGGTTTTAAAGAAGGATGTCTAATGTTTTAAAGCTTTCGAAAAGAAGGTTTTTCAATGCATTCGAAAAGAAGAATTTGATGGTTTCGAAAGGAAGGATTTGGCCTTTCGGCCTAGGTTAAGTAAAGGGTTTTACTTGGTTTTGAAAGAGTTACTTTCAATGGTTTTGAAAGGGGACTTTCAATGGTTTCGAAAGGGTTGTTTAAAGGTTTTAAACAAAGGTTTCGAATGTATTAGCTAGGCAATATAGCTTAAATGTTTTCAAGTTAAAAAGGGTTTTAACTTGTTTCGGGAGGATAGGTAATCTCCATTAATTTTCATCAACATTATTTTGAGTAAAGTATATATAACATGGCAAAATAGCTTAGAGTAAAGCTAAATATATATTTTCCTTATATAAGTATGATTTAAAAGGGTTAAATCATTCTAAAAAGGTTTTTCAAGGAAAACGATGAAGGGTAGTTAACCCTAAGAAAATGACTCAGATTAGAAGACTAGATAGGACTTGTGTAGGGTCGCACCATATACTCATTAGTTATTAGCCCCTAACTGATTTTGTCCAGAATTCTAGTGTGTAGGGCTTAGTCACAGGTAAGACTAAAATGATGATTACACATAGAAAGGAATATTTATGTGCAGAGATAGGTTATTGGTTAGCCCACAAAACCATTAGGATCAGTTGACCCTTGGAGAAGTAAGTTAAGGTCAGACCATCCAAAAGTTTTGTCTAACAGATGTTTAGACCATTTGATATTTTATCTAGTAGACCCGAGTTAGCCAAAGGGACAATTAGTCCAGTTTGTGGGCAATTAGCCCAGCTTTCGGACAGATAATCAATTTATTACCTATTTTTAGCATAATAGATATTACTATTATCATTATTATAATCAGTTTGATTAACCAGTTTGGTTGCAGGAAAAGATTTGCCAGCTATGTGTTTTGAAAAGGATATTAGTGAGGGGAAACCGGTTCCGCTAAGCAGCATGGTCTCACTTAATATTAGTAAACCAAGATGTAACTGTATTATTCATACCAGGCTTTATGTCTGACTCGAAGTTTTTGTTTCCCCTTAAACTCTCAGGTGCTCAAAATTGATTTGAGTAGGCTGAGGGTTGAGGTTTTCACGTTCTAGTAATTTTAGCGAATAAAGCTTCCGGAGACGAGCAGGTGGCTGACGGGTAGCTAATTAGGAGTTATAGTTTATTTTGCTTTGATTCCGCTATGTATATTAAGTCAGATATGACTATATTGACTTTGATCAACTAAGGGGGCATCGTTATATGTCGCTCTTGGCGTATTTTGTAATAGATATATTTGATCGTTACCTAGGACATGTTAAGGGATTATGTAACATGGATATGAATTATTGTTTTGAAATGTAATCAATAAAATGTTGTTTTGAAATTTGTGATTTTGTTCATATTCATGTGCTTCTGATATTATGGATACCATTAGCATTGCCGTATTTTATCACCAGAAGTCAATACTATAGATGACTGCAGCATCTGTAACGCTTAGCTTTTGGCCTCCAAATATGGGATATTACAACTTGGTATCAGAGCATGGGTTTATGAAAAGCTTTAAACTAAAAATGATTTTGAAAACATAATCCTAAGGAATTAGAGTAAGATTAGGGTATGGGATAATGTTATGGTAACGTACTTGTATTTATTATATATAAGTATACGCTTTATCTCTAGTCTCCTATCTTTGTTAGGTTATTCTTCTGTATTTCATGAGGTTTGAATACAGATATGGATGGTAGAAAAGGAAGAGTTAACCCAGGAGGGGAAGGCACTAATGGGAATGCCAGACCTAATATGAGGAGAACCCAAGGTCAGGCACAAGCAGAGAATGTGGGTGCTGGAGTCCCGCAAGTTGGAATGGAAGCTATGTATCAGTTTTTCATGAATATAATGCAAGCGAGTGTTGCTGCTGGAGTAATGGGAGGAGGAGTTCGAGAAGCTCCAGTTTTCATTGATTATGCTAAGCTGAGTGGAGATTATACTAAGCTTAGAGGGAAAATGTTTATTGGAATGGAGGATGCTATAGAAGTGGAGAACTAGTTGTTGCACTGCGAAAGGATATTTGCAGACTTGGGGCTCAATGATGAGCAGAAGAGGAGGCTTGCTTCGAGACAGCTTCAGGGAGCAGCTTTATTCTGGTGGAATAGTGTGACGGCTGGGGTAAATGAGGAAACCTTGACATGGGAAGATTTCAAGAGGAGGTTCCAGGAGAGGTTCATGTCTATGATGGCACGGTCTACTCTGACCAGAAAGTTTGCTGAGTTAGAGCAGGGAGAGATGTCTGTTTTGGAGTATGCCATAAGGTTTGAGGAGTTTACCAGATATGGGTATTCTTTGGTGGATACAATGATGAAGAGGAATGAGAAGTTTATTAGGAGGTTGAAGCTTGAGTTGGCCAGGACTACATTGCCACATATTAGAGATCCTTATGATTTTGTAGTGGAGATGGCTTTAAGGCATGAGGAGATGCTTGATTCTCTAGAGAAGAGTAAGGCTAAGGAGGTCCAGGTTGGGCAGGGTCAGAAGAGGAAGTTCTTTCCTAAGAAAGGTGCTCAGAAGGGTGGAGCAGCTAAGAAAGGGAAGTCTGAGATTGTTTGCTTCAAGTGTGACAAGAAGGGGCATTTTGTTAATAAGTGTCGTGTTGGAAAATGTCAGGTGCTTCAATTGCGACTAGATTGGTCATTATAAGAATCAATGCAAGGAGCCCACTAAGGATGGAAAGGGCAAGGTGTATGCATTGGAGCCTGCTACTTCGAAGCCTACAGCTCAGGAGAAAGGAAAGGCAGTTTTTGGAGGTACGCTTCAAATCCATGGCATGTATGTTAGCGTTCTATTTGATACTGGTGCATCGCATTCTTTTATATCTAGATGTTTGATAGATAAGCTTAACCTAGAACCCACATATTTAGTTACTTTCTTACGGTTTGCGAATCCAATAGGAGGGTATGTAACTCTAGGGTGGAGATGTGACCAGTTAGAGTTTGACTTGTTAGGTCATACTTTTGTCTGTAGTTTGCATGTGTTTGATTTTGTGGGATTCGGAATTATTCTTAGGATGGATTGGTTAAGTGAATACGATGCTAGGATATTTTGTCATGATAGGAAAATATCTCTTAGACACCCTGATTATAGCGATTGGATAGTTTATACCGTAGAAGGATCAAGCGGTGAGGTGAATGCTTTGTTGGGTGTTGTAGAGTTGGAAGATGGGCTGAGTCGAGTTTTCGTGGTTAGAGAATTCACAGATGTTTTTGAGCCCGTAGTAGGATTGCCACCGAAACGAGCCATTGAGTTTCAGATAGATTTGGTTTCTGGAGCAGAACTAGTGAGTAGGCCGCCAAGCAGGATGACTCCTATAGAGATGAGGAAGTTAAAGGTGCAGTTGGTGGATTTTGAAGATAAGAATTTTATCAGGCCAAGTAGTTCGCCTTGGGGAGCAACCGTAGTGTTTGCTAAGAAGCCGGATGGATCGTTAAGGCTATGTATCGATTATCGTAAGTTGAATGAGAGGACAATAAAGAATCGATATCCATTGTCGAGGATTGACGATTTGTTCGATCAGTTGAGTGGAGCCAAGGTATTTTCCCAGTTGGATTTGGCAACAGGGTTCCATCGGCCAGAGTAGCAGAGGATAATATACCTTTGACGACATTTAGGACCAGATATGGATCGTATGAATGGTTAGTTATGTCGTTCGGACTAACTAATGCGCCAACAATCTTTGTGGATTTGATGAACCGGGTTTTCTGAGAGCACTTGGATAGGTTCGTATTAGTTTTCATAGATGATATCTTGATATACTCTAAGGATGAAAGAGAGCATGAAGTTCATCTTAGAGTGGTGCTTGAGACGCTGAGGCAGCATCAACTGAAGGCAAAGTTTTTGAAATGTCATTTCTAGAAGAAGGAAGTGAAGTTTCTTGGTCATGTAGTCTCAGAGAAAGGGTTGTCAGTAGATCGGACTAAGATTGAAGCAGTGAATAGTTGGAAGAGACTCGAGACAGCGACTGAGATAAAGAGTTTCCTTGGGTTGGTTGGTTATTATCAGAGATTCATTAAGGATTTTTCACAGATAACGGCACTGATGACCAAGCTAATGAGAAAGGATGTGAAGTTTGTGTGGACCGATAAGTGTGAGGAAGCATTCCAGAGTTTGAAACACTTATTGGCCCATGCACCCGTGTTGGTTGTTCCAGAAGGAAATCGGGATTTGGTGGTTAGATAGCTTAGACCGCATGAGGTTAGATATCCAAAGCATGATTTGAAACTGGCTGCAGTGATTTTTGCATTAAAGGTGCGGAGGCTTTACCTTTTGGGAGAGAGGTTTGAGTTATATGCAGATCATAAATCGCTGAAGTATTTGTTCTCTCAGAAGGAGCCGAACATTAGACAGCAGAGGTGGTTAGAGTTTATTGTCGCTTATGATTTTGGAATTGAGTCACACCAGGGAAAGGCAACAAAGTTGCGGATGCACTTAGCAGGAAACATCAGAATGCAGTGTTAGCAATGATTTTTGAGTGGAAAGATTTGGAAACATTAGTAGATTGCAGAGTGCAGTGGAGATTTGGGGTTGGATCTAGCGGAGAAACCGTAATATTATCATGTTTGGATGTTCGACCAGTGATGATCGAAAAGATTGCTTCTAAATAGGAGGAGGATCCGGTATTAGCTGAATGGATCAGGAAGTTGAAAGATGGAATCAAGAGCAATGACTTGAAAGATTCCAGTCTTGGCCAGAATAGGTGGTTGAGAAAGAAAGGAAGATTACGTGTTTCGAGTGTAGGAAACATAAGGAAAGAAGTCTTGGAGGAATGTCATTGTTCGAAGTTCACTATCCATCCAGGAGGAACTAAGATGTATCAGGATATGAAGAGAAGTTTCTTCTGGGAAGGTATGAAACGGGATATTGGCTTATGGGTAAAGCAGTGCTTGAATTGCCAACATGCAAGGCTGAACACCAGAAGCCAAGTGGATTGCTTCAGCCATTGGATGTTCCGGTATGGAAGTGGGATTCTATTTCTATGGATTTTATTGACGAGTTGCCAAGGTCGAATAGAGGAAATGAAAGTATATGGGTCATAGTGGACAGATTGACCAAGAGTGTCCATTTCATTCCAGTTAAGTCAACCAGAACGGCACCTATTTTGGCGAATTGTTCATGAAGAATGTGGTTAGACTGCACGGAATTCCTCGTAATATAGTAAGTGATAGAGGTACCTTATTTACTAGCGAGTTCTGGAAGAGTCTATAGGAAGTTTTAGGAACCAAGCTCAAGATGAGTACCGCTTACCATCCGTAGACAGATGGGCAAACAGAAAGAGTTAACAGAGTCTTGGAGGACTTGTTAAGAGCTTGTGTACTAGATTTCGAGGGATCATGGGAAGACCATCTGCATTTAGTCGAGTTTTCGAATAACAACAGTTATCAGACTAGTATTGGGATGGCACCGTTTGAAGCTTTGTATGGAAGGTCATGCAAATCTCCTGTTTATTGGTTGGAGACCGGGGATAGGTTGGTTTTTGGTCCAGATTTAGTTAGAGAAGCTACAAAAAATATTGAGGTCATGTGGGCTAGAATGAAGGAGACTCGGTCAAGGTAGAAGAGTTATGCAAATAGCAGAAGGAAAGACTTAGAGTTCTCCATTGGAGATCTGGTATTTATTAAGGTGCCACGGATGAAGGGTGTGATCAGATTCGGAAGATCGGAAAGTTGGCACCGAGGTTCGTTGGACCTTTTCCTATTGTTGAGAGGATTGAGAAACTCACGTATAGGGTTGAGTTACCGAGTAGTTTGACATGAGTCCTTTATTAAGGTGTCACCAATGAAGGGTGTGATCAGATTCGGAAGATCGGGGAAGTTGGCACTGAGGTTCGTTGGACCTTTTCCTATTGTTGAGAGGATCGGGAAACTCGCGTATAGGGTTGAGATACCGAGCAGTTTGGGAGGAGTCCACGATGTTTTCCATGTTTCACATCTCGGTAAGTGCGTTAGAGATCCGGAGACTACTATTGCACCGACTGTACTAGATGACTTAGTAGTAGAACCCGACTTGACTATAGTGAGAAAGCCGATTCGTATTGTTGCGAGAGATGAGAAGATGCTTAGAACCAAGATAGTCATGTTAGTTAAAGTCTAGTAGAGCGACGATGACAGGGACTGTACTTGGGAGGTTGAGAGCAGGATTAGAGATACTTATCCTGACTTGTTTGATGGTATGTTTTACCTTTCATATTGATTTGTTGTGTACCTTATCGTAATTTTGAGGACGAAATTCTTTAAGGAGGGGAGTCTGTAACACCCCATATTTGTGATAACATTATTTAGGATATTTAATTAGCTAAATAAAAGAAAATAATGTGTTGATTAGGGTATTGAGATTTGATTTTAATTAAGGGGTAGCCGTGCCATTTAACCAATGAATTATAAGAAGAGTTAAAATGAAATAGGGGAGGGGCAAAATAGGAAAGAGGTCATTCCTATATCCCTAAAGCCTTGACCGTGTATCTCTATACACGTTCATTTCATTTTGAAAATTTTATTTTGAGGCCGATCTGTGAGAAATGTGGATTACGGATCTTAAGGCTAGTATAAACACTAAAGGGGGGTGAATAGTGTTTCAAGGAATTACTAATTCTTTTTGAGTTTATATTAATTTGAACACAAATGTATGCAATATTCAGACACAGATATGATCACAGATTCAAACACAGATGCAAATATAAAGTAAAAGCAGTAAAGAAAAGAACACACCGGATTTTATACTGATTCGGAGTTACCTTACATCCAGTCCCGCACATAAGTACGGATTTCCTTTCAAAAACAATCTTTACAATTACAACCCTCGATTTCAAGGCCACAAGGTACACCACTCCAAATTCACAATCCTCTGGGTAGAGATACTTGATTTCCCGGGCAACAAGTTCACCCAATTAATTTCCTAGGCTACAATCACACCTTTTCTCACTTGATTGATTTCCAAGGCTACAGTCACACCTTTTCTCACTTGATTGATTACAAAGAAGCCTATAACTCTGAATAGCACTGGGATCTTGTTGAGATAGTGATAGAGAATCAAAGTAGAAATGATCTAGTTAAATTCAATGGTGATTTCGGCAGAGTAATGGTAAGAATATATATAAAGAAATGTGGAAGAAGAAGAGGAGTGAAAACCAGAAAAATATTGTTGAAAATTCGTTGAAAACATCCCTTATTTATAGAAGAACAACAGCCATGTCTATTCTGAAAGGTTATGGCTAATAGACACTTCTTTTGAAATTCAAATTTTTGAAACCAACTGCCACTATGTCGACATGGGTATCTTGGGTATGTCGACATCCCAAAGGAAATTTTGGTGATTTATTTTTCTTTGAAAATTACTTCTATCTTATATTAAAACTATTTTAAACTTTATAAATATACTTAACTATAGTTAAAATACATAAGTAAATATAGAGAATAATATATATAAAATTTTACTATAATTTTATATTTAAATCTAAGTATAAATATTAAATTTATTATTAAAGATAGTTTAAAACAAACAAAGTTTAAAACAAGAGTTTATTTAAAAACAAAATCAAAGAATAGTTTAAGGCTAAAACATCTTTTTGAAAATCATTTGAAAAGATAATTTTTAAGGCTAAAACATTTTGAAAAGCAGTTTTGAAAATCATTTTGAAGTAGTTTTGTAAGCTTCTTCCTGTAGAATATCTCATCACATCAGGACTCGAGAACTTGTACAAAACCAGGATGTTCGTGGGTTTGTAAGCCACTTGTCGTAGGTTTGTAAGCTACTTTTCGTGGGTTTGTAAGCCACTAAAAAGGTAGAAATGGGTTCCATCCCAAATAAAATATGGAGTGAAGATTTCAGTGCTATTATGAAGTTTTAACATAATTTTAGACTCAATACGTATCTTGTACTATTTGATAATCTTGTTATTCTTGATACTCATGAGTCTTCAATCTTGATATCTTGAATCTCTATACTGTACAGTCTTCATTCTTGATACCTGTATGGTTAAATCCTGCATATACATATATATCTAAACTATAATGTTAGTATTTATATTTTATAATCTTATTCTAAGGTTGTTGTCATCAAAACCATCATCTCAAGGACTAACAATCTCCCCTTTTTTGATGATGACAACCTTTGTTTATAAAATATTATTTCTATCCTATTGACTCCCCCTAAAACTAATAACTCCCCCTTGATCTATGCCTAACTATCCTATATTTTATACTTCTCCCTCTTTGTCATCAACAAAAACTAACTCCAAACTATATAACTCCCCCTTAGTCTAATACTATGTGATTATAATGATAGTGTTATCATAAATAATCAATACTTAATTCTAAAACTAAAACTTTAATCCTAAATTACAAACTCTCCTAACTGAGAATCTATATATGATAATATTTGTAATATAAGAACACAAATCATTTATATTGTTATATTTACATGAGCGTAGAGACCGTAAGTAAAAACATACAACAATAGGAAAGAGGAAAGAGAAACTAATGCGTGTCCTTAAAAATGGGAGATCTATGAACCGAACAATTTGGATAGTGGAAACAGAAATTTCCACGTTGTTCGACAAGATTTCCATCTTTGTCAAAGCACACTTCGCCAACGCAAACGACTTTGTCGTTATCTTCAGCGTGCTCTTTTTCCATGGGGGCTTCTTCTTCTTCTTCCTCGCTGTCCTCTTGCTCTTGATCTCCTGAAGACTCTTCATCAATCAAGATCGAATTAGCATGATTGTCCATTAGAAATTTTTGCAAATTTCTAAGAATTTTGCCTTGCCATTCTTGTTCTTTGGCCATTCTAAGTTGCACCACTTGAATTTCGGTCATTAGTTGCAGTGCATCCTTCAAAGAATCCTCCATTTTCGTCACTCGTGCAAGTGTAGTTTGTTGAAACGGTCCAGAAGTAGGACGAGGGAACGAAAAGATTGAATTTTTGTTTGATTTGGAAGAGGAGGCCATTGTTTAAATGATTTCAGAAGATAGAACAAAAAGAATGATCCAATTTTCGAAATAAGAAGAATATATAACCACTTATTTGAATTTTGGTGGGAAAATTTCAAAAATAAAAAATCGTTATATGTCGACATGGTTAGGAGGGGGATGTCGACATGGTGCTTGATATTTTTACTATTTGATTTATTTTTAATTTAATTTTTAATTATACTTTGTTATTTATATTTTATATTTCAGTTATTGAACAAATACCTAATTCTCTTCTTAATTTAGTAAATATAGATTCATTTAAGGGTTTTGTTAATATATCAGCAATTTGATTCTCAGAATTGATATAATCGAGAGTAATTACTTCCTTACTTATATTATCTCTGAGAAAATGATGTCTGGTATCAATATGTTTAGTTCGAGCATGATGAGTAGTATTCTTGGATACATTTATTGCACTAGTATTATCACAATAAATTGGTTATCTTGAGATATTTAAACCAAAATCTTTTAAAGTCTGTTGCATATATATTACTTGAGAACAAGCTAAAGCAGCAGAAATATACTCTGCTTCAGTTGTTGATAGAGAAACTGTGTTTTGCTTTTTACTAAACCAGAAAATCAGAGAATGCCCCAAAAAGTGACAAGTTCCACTTGTACTTTTTCGGTCTGACTTACAACCAGCATAGTCAGCATCACAATAAGATATTAATTCAAAAGAATCATTTTTAGGATAAAATAAGCCATAGTCAATGGTGTGTTTAATATATCTTATGATACGTTTTACAGCTTTTAAGTGGGTCTCTTTAGGTTGGGATTGATATCTTGCACAGAGGCAAACACTATGCATGATATTAGGTCTACTAGCAGTGATATAGAGTAGTGATCCAATCATTCCTCTATATAATTTTTGATCTACATCTTTCAAGAGATCTTCTTTACTTAGGTACTCATTGGTTGCCATGGGAGTGGGTTTTCCACTTGCAGTAGTCAAACCAAATTTACTAACTAGGTCTTTAGCATATTTTTCTTGACTAATAAAGATACCATTATCTAATTGTTTTATTTGTAATCCTAGAAAGAAGTTTAATTCACACATATGACTCATCTCAAACTCTTTTTTCATTATTTCAGAAAATTCTTTATTCATTTCAAAATTAGTTGATCCGAAAATAATATCATCTACGTAAACTTGTACTAGTTGAATATCATTTTTATTTCTTTTAATAAAAAGATTATTATCTACTTTACCAATTTCAAAGTTTGATTGAAGTAAGTAAGATCTTAGTCTATCATATCAGGTTCTATGAGCTTGTTTTAGACCATAGAGAGCTTTCTTAAGTTTGTAAACATGATTTGGAAATTTTTCATTTTCAAAAAGTGGTGGTTTTTCAACATATACTTCTTCTTTTACAAATCCATTTAAAAAGGCACTTTTAACATCCATTTGAAATAATTTGAAATTATTATAATTTGTGAAAGCAAGTAGAATCCTAATGGCTTCTAATCTTGCTACGGGAGCAAAGGTTTCATCAAAATTTATTCCTTCTTCTTGACAATAACCTTGAGCGACTAACCGGGCTTTATTTATAATGACCTCACTTTATTCATTCATTTTATTTTTATAAACCCATTTTGTTTCAATTATAGTTTTATTTTCAGGTCTAGGAACAAGTTCCCAAACATCATTTCTAGTGCATTGATTTAATTCTTCTTGCATAGCCAAAATCCATGAATCATCAGTTGATGCTTCTTTTGGATTTTTGGGTTCAATAGTTGATATAAAAGCTATATTGCTCATTTTACTTAGTTGATTTCTAGTTGTAACAACATATTGCATATCTCCTAGAATATTTTCTATGGGATGATCTTTTAAAAGTTTAATCCTTTTATTAGGATGATTAAATTAATTATTAGTTTCAATTGACTCTTGATTTTGAGTAATTAAATCCTCTTCATCATTTGTCTCTACAAAACTTTTGGGATTTTCATCGAATGAAACATGCACTGTTTCTTCAATGGTGTTAGTTCTTAAATTAAACACTCTGTATGCTTTGCTTCTATTAGAATATCCGATAAAGATACCTTTGTCGGATTTAGGATCAAAATTATCTAAGTTATCTTTTGTATTTAAAATAAAACATTTACTTTCAAAAATTCTAAAATAAGATACCTTAGGTTTCTTTCCGTGAAGAAGTTCATAAGATGTCTTATCAGTTAAAGGTTTTATTAAGATTCTATTTAAAATATAACAGGCGGTAGCAACTGCTTCTGCCCAAAAATGTTTTGGTAAATTACTATCTGAAAGCATAGTTCTTGAACACTCTTGAATCGTCTTATTTTTACGTTCTACTACTCCGTTTTGTTGTGGAGTTCTTGGAAATGAAAATTGTGAGGTATCCCCTTTTTATTGCAGAATTCCTCAAACTTTTCATTTTCAAATTCACCACCGTGATCACTACGGATGGTTATAATTTTTACAGAAAGTTGATTTTGAATCCTTTTTGTAAAGTTCTTAAAACATTCAAAAGTATCACTTTTATGTTTCAAAAATACTGTCCATGCAAATCTAGAATAATCATCTACAATTACAAAAACATATTTACTGTGATTTATAGACTGAATTTGAGATGGACCAAATAAATCAAGATGAAGTAATTCAAGAGGTTTTGAAGTTGAAATCATATCTTTTAATTTAAAGGAACTTTTTCTAAGTTTTCCTAATTGACATGCATCACATAAACTATCTACTTTAAAATTCATTTTAGGGAGACCTCTTACTAGATCATGTTTTGACAGTCTAGATTAGAGTTTGAAATTCAAATGCCCAAATCTCTTATGCCAAATCCAAGGGTCACTTGTATTTGCCAAAAGACACAAGTTATCATTTGAAACTTTCATGCTAAGAATATAAATATTCTTTTTCCTAATTCCGTCAAATATTATGGTTGAATTATTATCTTCAATGTGACACTTATCTTTTTCAAATTTAAATTTATATCCTTTATCGCAAAGTTGACTAATGCTTAGCAAATTATGTTTCAGATTCTTAACTAGCAAAACGTTAGTAATAATAGGAGTTTTAGAGTTACCGACATTGCCGATGCCAATCACATATCCTTTTGAGTTGTCTCCAAAGTTAACCAATCCTCCGTCTTATATTATATCATTCAGCATATCCGGATTACCAGTCATGTGTCTAGAAATCCACTATCGAGTATCCATTTATTCTTTTTGATTTGCACAATTTGTCCATTGTGGATTGATTCCTCAACACCCATAAAACATGCTTCCTGCACATCATAAAAACCTTGTGAACGATTTGACTTAGAATGTAGATTATATGCAGACTTATGATATAATGATGATTTGAATATTTTTAAACAAGTATTAACAAACTTTTCAAATATAGCCATTAAATTTTTTTCAAAATTCATATTATGAAACTTTGAAAACCCGACTCCGATACCAAATGCGAGAAATGCGGATTACGGATCTTAAGGCTAGTATAAACACTAGAGGGGGTGAATAGTGTTTTAAGGGATTACTAATTCTTTTCGAGTTTATATTAATTTGAATACAAATGTATGCAATATTCAGACACAGATATGATCACAGATTCAAACACAGATGCAAATATATAGTAAAAGCAGTAAAGAAAAGAACACACCAGATTTTATACTGGTTCGGGGTTACCCTACATCCAGTCCCGCACACAAGTACGGATTTCCTTTCAAAAACAATCTTTACAATTACAACCCTTGATTTCAAGGCCATGAGGTACACCACTCCAGATTTACAATCCTTTGGGTAGAGATACTTGATTTCCCGGGCAACAAGTTCACCCAATTGATTCCCTAGGCTACAATCATACCTTTTCTCACTTGATTGATTTCCAAGGCTACAATCACACCTTTTCTCACTTGATTGGTTACAAAGAAGCCTATAACTCTGAATAACACTGGGATCTTGTTGAGATAGTGATAGAGAATCAAACCAGAAATGATCTAGTTAAATTCAATGGTGATTTCGGCAGAGTAATGGTAAGAATATATATAAAGAAATGTGGAAGAAGAAGAGGAGTGAAAACCAGAAAAATATTGTTGAAAATTCGTTGAAAACATCCCCTATTTATAGAAGAACAACAGCCATGTCTATTCGTGAAAGGTTATGGCGAATAGACACTTCTTTTGAAATTCAAATTTTTGAAACCAACTGCCACTATGTCGACATGGGTATCTTGGGTATGTCGACATCCCAAAGGAAATTTTGGTGATTTGTTTTTCTTTGAAAATTACTTCTATCTTATATTAAAACTATTTTAAACTTTATAAATATACTTAACTATAGTTAAAATAGATAAGTAAATATGGAGAATAATATATATAAAATTTTACTATAATTTTATATTTAAGTCTAAGTATAAATATTAAATTTATTATTAAAGATAGTTTAAAACAAACGAAGTTTAAAACAAGAGTTTATTTAAAAACAAAATCAAAGAATATTTTAAGGCTAAAACATCCTTTTGAAAATCATTTGAAAATATAATTTTTAAGGCTAAAACATTTTTGAAAAGCAGTTTTGAAAATCATTTTGAAGTAGTTTTGCAAGCTTCTTCCTACAGAATATCTCATCACATCAGGACTCGAGAACTTGTACAAAACCAGGATGTTCGTGGGTTTGTAAGCCACTTGTCGTAGGTTTGTAAGCTACTTGTCGTGGGTTTGTAAGCCACTAAAAAGGTAGAAATGGGTTCCATCCCAAATGAAATATGGAGTGAAGATTTCGGTGCTATTATGAAGTTTTAACATAATTCTAGACTCAATACTTATCTTGTACTATTTGATAATCTTGCTATTCTTGATACTTATGAGTCTTCAATCTTGATATCTTGAATCTCTATACTGTACAGTCTTCATTCTTGATACCTGCATGGTTAAATCCTGCATATACATATATATCTAAACTATAATGTTAGTATTTATATTTTATAATCTTATTCTAAGGTTGTTGTCATTAAAACCATCATCTCAAGGACTAACATGGTCACCATTAACAAGAGAAAGAGAAAGAAGATTAAGATAAGCTAAGGAAGAAGCTAAATCAAGTCAAATCCATTCAAATCTCAAGCTCCTTAATCTCTAAAGCTAAGGTGAATAATGTTTACATCTCTTATTTCTTGTTTTTTTTTGTTTTAAGATGTAATCTGAAATGTTTTGCAATGATTTGCCATGTTTTTTTAATGATGGAATGATTATATATATTTGTTGATGATTTATGCATGTTCACATTGATTTTACGATATATGTTAAGGTGAAAGCCCTATTAAATGACATCCAAATGCCTTGTGAATTTTTATATAGACCAGAAATGATATTTTAGAGATGGGTTTCAATTTTCTGAATTTTCATGGATTTTATATAAATTTTCTAGTGAAAAAATGTTATTTTGGGTTAAAAATTATTTACGGTTAAATAATTAATGGTTTGGGTCTGAAATTTATATATGTTAGAAAACATATAAAAAGTGATTTTTTGGAATTTTTATAGAATTTTCCTAAGTATTTTAGTAGGTATATAAAATTATTTAAGGTATGTGACTTAAATGCTTTATATATTTATAAAAAGGAGAAGGGGTATTTTATAAAATAATTCAATTTGTTATTTCTAGAAAGTCGGTAGTACTTTTAGAAAAGAGAAACTTGCAACCAATCATAATTTGACAAACAAGGCAGGTTAGGTACAAAGAAATAGTTTAAAAGGACAAATATACATGCTTTTTACCATTTCGATGCTTTCGGCACTAGGCTTTTGCCTCCTTACCTTCGCCTCCTGCTCCATCGAAACCAATGCACATGGTATTAGGTAACTGGTACGTAGTGAATTGGATATAGGCGGAAGGCATTGAGTCAAAACCAGGGGTTCCGAAGGGGGTCAAAGCATTTCTTTGCTTTTAAATGAAAATGCGCCTACTTGCTTTCGACTGAATAGCTTTCGACTAGGTTGGCTTTCGATTAGGTCAATTGGTTTTAAAAGAATGGTTTCGATTGGGTTGCGCCTTTGTTTTTAAATAAATGCTTTTGACTAGATCGAAACCCCTGACTGCTGCTTTTTATCTTTCGTCCCAATTGGTTTCGAAAGGGTTGTTTTTCTTTTTAAAACTTGGCCAATTCTCCATTGTTTTCGAATGGATGGTTGCAACACCATCACTTCTTTACTTAGGAAATGCTTTCGAAAGAGATGCTTTCGACTTAAATGATTTAATGACCTTTTTCTCCGAATTGAAGTATAACCCAAATGGTTTCGAAAGAGGCGGTTTTAATGGTTTCATAAAGTGTTTCCACGTGTTTTAAATTAAACTCAAGTGCTTCCGAAAGGGTTGAGTTCTGATGCTTTCGGAAGGGTTGAGTTTTGATGATTTTGAAAGGTTTTAATGGAAGGTTTTGAAGGGGTGGTTTCCGCAAGGTTTCGAAAGGTTTAAAAAGAAAGGTTTTTCCTATGTTTTCGAAAGGCGGTATTTAAAGGTTTTAAAGAAGGATGTCTAATGTTTTAAAGCTTTCGAAAATAAGGTTTTTCAATGCTTTCGAAAAGAAGAATTTGAATGGTTTCGAAAGAAAGGATTTGGCCTTTCGGCCTAGGTTAAGTAAAGGGTTTTACTTGGTTTCGAAAGAGTTACTTTCAATGGTTTCGAAAGCGGTACTTACAATGGTTTCGAAATGGTTGTTTAAAGGTTTTAAATAAAGGTTTCAAATGTATTAACTAGGCAATATAGCCTAAATGTTTTCAAGTTAAAAAGGGTTTTAACTTGTTTTGAGAGGATAGGTAATCTCCATTAATTTTCGTCAACATTATTTTAAGTAAAGTGTATATAACATGGCAATATAGCTTAGAGTAAAGATAAAGATATATTTTCCTTGTATAAGTATGATTTAAAAGGGTTAAATCATTCTGAAAAGGTTTTTCAAGGAAAAAGATGAAGGGTAGTTAACCCTAAGAAAATGACTCAGATTAGAAGACCAAATAGGACTTGTGTAGGATCGCACCCTATACTCATTAGCTATTGACCCCTAGCTAATTTAGTCCAGAATTCCAGTGTGTAAGGCTTAGTCACAGGTAAGACTAAAATGATGGTTACACACAGAAAGGAATATTTATGTACAGAGATAGGTTATTGGTTAGTCCACAAAACCATTAGGATCAATTGACCCTTAGAGAAGTAAGTTAAGTACAGACCATCCAAAAGTTTTGTCTAACAGATGTTTAGACCATTTGATATTTTATCTGGTAGGCCCGAGTCAGCCAAAGGGACAGTTAGTCCAGTTTGCGGGCAGTTAGCCCAGTTTTCGGACAGATAGTCCATTTATTACCTGTTTTTAGCATAACAGATATTACTATTATCATTATTAAAATCAGTTTGATTAACCAGTTTGGTTGCAGGAAAAGATTTGCCAACTATGTGTTTTGAAAAGGATATTAGTAAGGGAAAACCCGTTCCACTAAGCGGGGTGGTCTCGCTTAATCTCAGTAAACCGAGATGTAAAGTATTATTCACACCAGGCTTTATGTCTGACTCGAAGTTATTGTTTCCCCTTAAACTCTCGGGTGCTCAAAATTGATTTGAGTAGGTTGAGGTTTGAGGTTTTCAGGTTCTAATAATTTTGGCGAATAAAGCTTCCGGAGACGAGTAGGTGGCTGACAGATAGCTAATTAGGAGTTATAGTTTATTTTGCTTTGATTCCGCTGTGTATATTAAGTCAGATATGACTATATTGACTCTGATCAACCAAGGGGGCATCGTCATATGTCGCTCTTGGTGTATTTTGTAATAGATATATTTGATCATTGCCTGGGAGACGTTAAGAGATTATGTAACATGGATATGAATTATTGTTTTGAAATGTAATCAGTAAAATGTTGTTTTGAAATATGTGATTTTGTTCATATTCATGTGCTTCTGATATTATGGGTACCATTAGCATTACCGTATTTTGTCGTCAGAAGTTAATACTATAGATGACTGCAGCATCTGTAGCACTTAGCTTTTGGCTTATAGAAATGGGATGTTACAATAGTCAAATAACAGTTTGTGGCGATCGTTAAAGCTCGTTGACATACCACCTAGGTAGCTTGCATGAACTTAAAGTCGATAAACTCCTACTCCATATATGCAGCGTCATGAAGATCACTATTGATGTGGATCATCCAGTAACTCCATCGGTTCTCATGCCTACAAAGCTCGACCATGATATCTACTATAGTTTCATGCATGTTATTTGCATCAAAAATGAGTAAAGGAGCTGCCTTAGGGGCAATCATGTAATTTATTATATAGTTTTGACTATTGGAAAAATATTGTTCGAAATAAAAGTATGTTTTTGATTTTGTTTTCTATTGACTATGACGTTATATGTGACATAAGCAATGTTTTAAAACTTTAAATATATGCAAGTAGAACCATATGATAAGTATTCCATCGATCGCAGTTGCAAACATGTTCGTAACATTGAGTATTAGGTCGTACAAATAAATACTTGCCCTTAAATATTCCTAGTAATAATGTATCGAGAACTGAGTATGTTGAGACTAGTGTCTTTAATGCTCTTCTTATGATGGATGGTAATTTACTTTGAACATTGGAGGCAGCAAGGGGTTATTATTGGATCCAGTGCATTAGCAGCAGGATAAAAAGGGCGAATTTAAAAAAAAAATCATTTTATTAGTTAAAGAACTTATTTTATATTTATGTGAATAAATTTTTTTTCTACTAAATCAAATTTAGTATTTAATTAATGAATTTGAATAGTATTTTAATTTATTTAATTTGTTAATAATGTTTGTTTATTTATTGATATTAACAACAATGTTTTATTTTTTAGTTTTATTTAAATCTAAATTTATTAATTTTATTGTATTTTAATTATATATATATGTGTGTGTGTGTGTGTTAAAATGTTCATGTTTAAAATACAAACATCATACAATATAAAACATATAGACGGGCCTCGAGGCTTATGGTGACCATTGTTTTCTACAGTCAACAAAATGTTATGTGCCAAAAATGTCAAAAGGAAAAAATATGGATATTAGAATATTAACTAATATTATATATATATATATGTATGTATGTATGTATTTTCAACTGTTATAAAATTTTAAATAATTTATAATGCATATGTATTTATGTATGCATGCATGTATGTAAGTATATGTGCATATAATATATCTCTGTAAAATAATCTAAAGTAAATTCATACACATATGTATGTGTGTAATAAATGTAATGTAAGAAAATAATGTTTTAATTATGGGCACATCTATTGGACGTAGGTAGAGAAAAACTTATATTAACTTCTTTTTAGTGCAAAATAATATGTACACGCATATACAAAACTCAATGTATTCATTATATGTATAAATTTGGTTATTATGTAAATACCGAAGAAAAATATGTTGTGCACAAAATTCATTAATCAGAATTTTGTGTACGTTCGTGCATACTATTTTACACTAAAAAGAAGTTAATGCACGTTTTTTGTCCACCCGCCCAATAGCTGTGCTATAAGCACTGGTAGTAGCAATAGCTAAAAGTTGCTCGTAATATACATCTTTAGTTTGTATTTCTAATGGAAAATGACTAAGATAAAATAGCAACTACTAATGGTAGTAAATAAATTAACCTCATCCCTTTTGCATCCAACAAACGAAGATGCATATCAAAATCATTCATCCACCCATAGTAAAGAAACATAAAAGTTCTCATATTTATTTTAACTCAAAATTTAGAGTTTTTGATAAATCTATTTCATCATCATCTATAACATCAAATGATCTTAATATCTATAGTTTCGCAATTTATGTGCCTAGAGTGGGAGTTTTCCCCTCTTGTACAATTTTTGTAATATCTTCGACTACATAAGCTGGTTTTTTCTTTCTTTCATTTTATGATATAGTTAATTCATCACTCCTCTCTTTAGGAGAATTTCTAAGAAATAACAAATGCTTCTTTATCACTTGCAATTTTAATCCAATGGGATGGATTTACATCAAATATAACTGAAAGTTATTCTGTGCATTTTTTGGATACATGTCAAAAAATATGGATAGCTCACTAAATAATGCCATTAATTTTCTTGTGCTTATTTATAGCTCAAACTAGTTTAGATATTCACTAACGTACCTAAGTATATTCGATACCTATCATATATGGAATTACATAAACTTCATTACGAAGTTCTAATTAGGTGGTCGACTTCAAAATTTAACCACTAGCAATCATTGCTTAACTTGGTTGATAAACTTCTACTTTTTGATATGATAAATTTTGCCATACATACACACACACACGTACACACACATATATGGTGTCAACAATTTGTCTACTTAAAATGTTCGATTCGTCGTCATTTATACTTACTATACCATCTTGTGTGAATAAGCAATCAAATTTAAACACTATAATACATGAAGCTCTTTTAATAATTAATATGTTGTATGCCCGATTTCCAACATACTCATGTTTTGAAAGGCAGTTGGAATTGAATCCCGAAGTATACATTATTTGTTAGTAATGACATGGTAGCTTTATTTTTCGTGTACTAATGAAGATTGTTAAGTCTGTTCTCAGGTTTTTGGTGTCATATGCATACTATGGCGATGTGCTTGTATATGTACACCTCATTCGTAAATTTAATAGAAATTGGTTAAATTGTTCCAAAAAGGTTATAATTTATCATCATCATTCATCACACATATAACCAAAAAATATGGTGTGTAATTAAATGATTAAACAATAGTTAGAAAGACGGACAACGGTTTGTTGGACATGAAGAAGGTAGAAAAATAAGCTAATCCATACATTCAATGACTCAAACATGTTAACATATGCATGAATACTATATTAGCCCAAAACAGAAACAAAAAATTATCCATGAAACTACGAAATCAAGAATAAAATTCCAAAACCATTTAAAGTATGCCAAATTTAGTTATCAAATCCAAACTTTCCTCGCTTGTATTTGACCATCAGTTGTCCATTTACTTCACCGATCATGGCATATTCTAATCTGCTTGTGGAAAAGGTGAAACAAATTTAGATTAATGTTTGTCTAACAAAAGTCTAGATTAATTTGCATATACAAATAAAGCTCACTAAGTCATCCATGCTTACTGGCACCAAATTATAAAAAGCTATATGTACATGAATCTAAAAAATTCAACTAAAGCTAGTCTTTAATGAAGCCATTACTACCAAAAGTAGCAATATATTGAGCTTTAGTGGGAATTAATTAGAAGTTATATTTCTTCTAATATTTAACTTAACCAAAATCCAATAGGAAATCTTTGTATTGTATGTGTTCTTTATGTTAGAGTACTTATGTATATCCAAAAAAATACTTACTAAAATTGTATATCTCTTGCACATAATTTATTTTGAATCCATCAAATTCAATAATAATGATGAACAGTGATATCTCCATAATATCATTAAGGTATAGTTTTGGATATTTCTACAATAGTAACTTGAAATGATTGAGCAACTATTGTTTTACATGGAAAATCCCTAACTTAATCTCATCTTGTAACTTAAGAAGATGGTGGTTCAATCTAAAATACTAAAAAGCATCATTGGATGTCCAATGGCATAAACATGAATGAAATTATTGATATTTTGAGCAAATTTAGTTATGTTCTATGTGTTCAAACAATAATATTATATGAACAATTGAAACAGTTAGTTTATATTATCCAACATACCCGAAATGGAAAGAATTCTTACGCGACAACAATTTTTCAAAGAGACATTTCAATTTTTTTAGGTTTGTAGATGCATAATTGAGTAATCAGTGAACTTTTGAAATTCACACCTATGTAGAATTTTTTTGGCACAAATGGTTACATAATTTGGTACATTTGTGAAGCTTGATATGTTCATATTATGATTATAAATTATTACCGACTGTTATTTGTTGCTGATATGACGTTCTAGAATTTTAGTTTTGCTAATTATCAAGCCTTTTGGACTATAGTAGGAAAAACATAAATGATATGCATAGATACTAGACATGATGAAGCTGCAAAAGCTGTAATTTACGTTTATATCAAAGAACCATAACTTAAGGTAAGCAGCAAACACCGATAAGTAGTAAATTAAATTGCAGATAAACCAAATTTTTAATAAAATATAGTTGAAAAATTTACTTGCCGTTCACTTTAGAGGAAGTAATGGTGGCAACTTGGTGCACTTCATATGCTATATGGAGCAAATATTGTTGTTGTTTAGCACAAATAACAACATGCATTAGTAGAATGTACTTTTATACACGTCATCAAATAACGTTCCATGGTATTTTGAAGTGCCTAAAGGAATAGTAAAAGAAAAATATGACAACCTTGCTAGGAAGACCCTAGAAATGAGCACCTTTGGAAGTATAAACTCAATGGTCAACACATTAGCAGGATTGTTCATATCGTTGTCCATTTACATGACTTCATCATCAAAAAATCCCAACTAAATCATGTTCAAAAAATAAATCCCAACTCAATTACCGATAGGATCTCATATACCTGCAAGGTCACGATTTTCATTAAAAAAATATAAACAACAACTCCATCACAGTAAACAAGTAATCAATCATGCCATTACAGAATACAATAACAAATCAGAACATGATTTAAAAGATCAAATTATAAATATAATGCTCAAATAGAACAATCTTGCATTTGAATCAGAAAAACTTAAATTAGTGCCGCATCATTAATTCAAAGATTGATATGTTGTATTCCAAAAGAAGCTCAATCAAACCATAGAAAATTGAGACAGAAACTAAATTAGCTACACGCATAAAGAAGGCACCCACATGAATTATTTTGCAAAAATGAGGAGAAGCAGAGGATATTAAGTCATTCACCTTTTAGAATAGATAGACCAAAAATCGTGCAAACTTACTTTGCGCTAGGCATGGTAGAGACAAAAAGTGAATAGTTTAAATGACAACAATGTCTCCCACCTACTTAAACAATTTACAGGGTACATGTGTAATTTCCAAAGCTTCAAGCTGAGGTATTTCCATTAAATATATATAATTTAATTTAAAATTTATAATTCAAACTAAAACCGACTTTTTCAAATTTTAAAAAATGTTGAATTATTCGAAATAAATATCTTAATATAACACACACACACACATATATATATAAATGGTCGCGACAAATAACATATACACAAATAATTTTTTTATTAAATAATTCAACCAAAATGTATTAGTTTGAAAATTCAAAAATTTTAATTTGAACTTTATGACTTGGTTTAAAAGGATGTATTTTTATTCATATTCGAACAATAAATATTTTTTAATTAACATTTCCGCATGGAAATATAAAATTGTGTGTGTGTGTATAATATTTTTATTTTAAACTGAAACATACGAGGGAATTTTTTTATTATTATTATAAATATAACCCAAAAATTTTAAGATAGAATTGATTTTGATACACACACACACGTGTACGCGAATCTGGAATTTTTTATTGAAAACATTTAATGATATATATATATATATAATGGTTAATGTAATATTAATTTAAAATACACACATATATGAAAATATTTTTTAAATTACCTATGACCGAAATAATATTAAAGGGTGCAACGTAATTTGCATAAGTTTATATATACATATTTGTATCTAGAATATCATATTAGAAATTACACCGTTCACCGACGATGTCTTGCTGAGAGTCTAAGGTGATGTTTGCTAAAATACCCTCTTATAGCTTCAGGTTCTCCTCCTTAACTTTAGTTTGTAAAGCTGAAAGCAATGCTTCACTAATGGTAGTAATGGAGGCTAAAGAGTCAATGGAAAAAAATATATAGAAAATTGGCGTGGAGGCTGGACTATGTATATCCAAAGATATGCACATTTTCCTCCCTCTTTTCCTATAGCCTTAGAAGACCTTACTCAGTCTCCCCATTTAAACAAATATGGATGGCCCCTATAGATGACCAAGCATGGTCAACATGCCTTTGACTCCCATTTGAATCAATGTTTAATTATTTAATTTCAGCTCCTTAACTGATCGAACCGACGTACAACTTTAATACATCGTTTAGATCTTTAAATAAATAACTAAAATACCATAAAATATTGATACACATTTGTATTAATTTATAACATTTATAAATTAATTTTTCCATTTGTCGAATTTGGAACTAATTAAAAACGAGGTTGTATTGATTCTTTGGTGTGAACTCGATCCTCAATCAATATTGTGAACAATTTAAATACTGAAGCATGTAGACATTGTTAAACCATAGTATCGGCCAAGTTCAACACTAACGAACCATTTTGGCAAAGTCTAGTTTCTAATATATAACAAGATCACCTAGTAATGATATTTTGTAACGTATTGTTTTTGTCATCAATATATCACTTAGACATCTAACATTCGATCTACGACCAATAGTTCTATTAATATCTGTATTAATTGCGTTAACAACTTTTAAAGTCCTTGGTTTCAATCCAATAACATTTATAGATTAACTAATTTACTCTGGCCAGATATTTTGTCTTTTAAGTCATATACCAATTATGATGATAGTAAACTTTTATAATGAAGGAGACAAATTCTCTCTTGGGTATTATCTCACTTTAAATGGTCAACGGTGAAGGAACCTAGTCCATTTCGCAACGGGTGAAATGCATAAATTTCGAAGAAAAAAAACCTCTATTTGAATCTTAACGGGCATATAAAAATTTATTAATCAGCATTAGATCCTATCTAAATATTAAATAAAATCATAATTTATTTAAAATTATTTCTTATTTGTTAATTAACCATATTAATTAATTAGGTCGAATAGTTATTTGAATATGTCATATACATATTCGTAACATCACATGATAACATAATATATATAAGCATGTGTATAATTACACACACACATGGACATTGGGATTTATATCTATTGTGTATACACACACACACGGATGTATATATATATATTGTACTTACATGTGCATGTGACAAATTCTCATGCATATCGGGAATATAAATGACTAAGTCTATGCATATGTTTAATTATAGCACAACATATGTATACTGATTGTATACACATATTAATAGTACTACGTATTTATAGTTTAGACACACATACACATCACACCCATATGTTGTTTGCGTGCATGCGCACGCGCCTGTGTGTTTGAAATAAAATTATAGAGTTAAAAAAAGATATATAAAAACATAGATGAGAGCTTGGTGTTAAAGAGAAAAGGTTATTGACTAGGGATTTAGCCAACCTAAAAAATGTGGTTAAGTAGCGATAATAGCAAAGATTACTTGCTAATACCTTGGTTTTAAAATGTAAAATAAGTGATGAAACTTGTAAAAGTAAAGAGATAATTTTAGAATGGTTCAATCTAAGGTGATCTACATCCACTATGAGAAATGAGCATTACGGCACGCGCTTCGCGCGTGAATTATTTTTCTACAAATTGTATTGTAACAACCCACACCCAATGAGCCTGAATTTTCTCTAAATCAAAAGCCCAACTCCGCCAAAGTATGGATTGTTGGTTGGTATTCTACAAATAAACAAATAAATGCATATCAAAGCATTATTGATATAATTCACGACGGAATAGTAAAGTATAATAAATCAAATAGTACTGACCAAGATTGACACTTCCAATAGCGAGTGTCCTTGTCAATGCCGAGCATGCATAAGGAAACTTATCATTCCACTATTCCCGTCTTTCACCAGGACCTGTCCCTTTAAAGTTATCCTGTGGGTTATAATGAGGAGGGGGGGGGGTCAAAACAACGTTCTAGTGACTGGTAAATTACACATTTTACACATAACACTAGTTCATGTCGATTGCCTTCCATCACATGTTGTATCCTTTTATTTTTACTTAGTCATCTCGACTCCACGTACGTGTACGATATGCCCCATCTACCCGAAGTAGATCATACCTACATACATAAGTACCATAGTCCCCCATTGGACCAAGATACTATCTCCACTAGTATCCATAAACCAACACCTCATCAGGATCCATCATCATCGTAGTATCACCTCCTCCTCGTCGTGCATACCAAGTAACTCCTCATAGTGCCTAATAATAGCGTCGCAATAGTTTAGCTGTATTCTATCTCACCTTTTGCATTTTCTACTTGTTTGCTTCCTATTGTGGACCTAGCTCCACGAACTATAGAGAACTCGGCTCCTCAGACTATAGTGGACTCAGCTCTATGGACTATAGAGGACTTAGCTCCACGGATTATCGTGGACTCAGCTCCACGGACTATTGTGGACTTAGTTTCATGGACTACCCCATTTGTTTTGAAAGACCTCTCTTAACGGTTATCTAGCCTTGCCTCATAACAAACAAATTAGAAAACAATTGTGTTGGTGCATGACCTAACATGACCTATACTAGTAAGAGGTGTAGCCCATTAGGTGTAACCCTCGTCTTTCCACTAATCGCTCAGAACTGATGATGTTTCCGACCTATGTACCGCTCCTACTACCTAATATGGTACCAACACACTGATATAGCATCAATCTTTGCTCAACGTCCTATTTAAATTGTCTAACGCAATCAAGGAAATATCCCCCTAAATGATTGAAGCAAACAATGCTGGGATACTCCTTCACCTATACGCAAGCGTATATAATTCCACAGGTCCTACAATTGGATATGTCCCACATCAATATAATGTATACACAAATGCTGGCAGCCCCTTGCGGTCGGTAGACTTCTATTATGTAACGGTACCGACCTCGCATTACAACCCATTCTAATGACTATGTCATTCTAATCCACTTAAGTTTTTACTAACTTTAATAGAACACACCCATCATAAAACACATACTTGAGACTATGTATATGTGTGTGTGTGTATTCATTCATACTTGTTTAATTATTGCACTTCCGCCATTTGATTGTTAATAACATTTCTTTACTTCCTTATGTGTTTACATCTTATTTAGTTTAAGCTAATTTATCACTTACATTTAAAAGATCTAAATATCTTTTCCCATTTTATTCCCTTTTTTCTATATTTAATTTTCTCTCTATTTCTTTTTTAACATTTATTTCCCTCCCTTGTTTATAGGGCTTCCCGTACCCTTTTATTATTACTTTCCTACTTTTTCATCATTTTTATTTAGTTTCATCTTGCTTATACTGCATATTTATTAATTTTTCTCTTAGACCGTTATTATTATCACATTTATACTTCTTCGGTTGATCCTTAGGGATTTCTACATTTTAATACATTGGACTTACATTTCTCCCCAAATGGAAAGGTTAACCCTGTAAATTTCTATTACTTATCCAAAAGGAGAATTTGTATTACGCTTGGAATTACAAGGAATTATCTTTTTCATAGTTATTGAAATAGACGATAGAAAATATGGTAAATATCCATATTTTATGCATCTATTTCCTTTAGGTGTATTCCTTGTTATTTCAAATGATACACTTTTATTTATAAACCAAACTTGATAATCTATAGAAATTCACATTGCAACGTCCTATATTCCAATGAAATAAAATACTACTTAAACCCCCATAATTTATTGTGATAACTTAATTTACATTCTTACTTGCAATAGCTAGGGCTGTATATAGGACAGGACAGTCCGTTGTCCGACTCGGTCCGAGGCTGTAAGACGTCCGGTCCGTGTCCGTACGATTCTCATTTAGGACACGAATTAGGATAAGAAAAAATGTACGAAAAAACGTCCGTCCGAAAATGTTCGATGTTTTTCTATTGTCCGAACATCGTCCGTCCGTTGTCCGACTCGTACGAACAATGTTCGAAGTTAAAGTTTGTCCGGTCCGTGTCCGTTCGAATCTCTTATAGGACAGGACTAGGACATACCTCTGTCCGGTCCGGTCCGACCCGTTTACACCCCTAGCAATAGCTATTCAAATCTACAAATATGGAATTATCACATAATTTATAAGTTTTAGGGACTACTATTACCCAATACTAAATTCAGAGATTGCTAACACCCAACATTTTCCCGATTTACATACATGCAATATATAATTTAAGTTATCAATTAAGAATATGTAGGCAAGGTTTATAATTTCATTACAAGTATACAAATTTTATCCTACAACTCCAATTTATATTTCAGGCATACATGAATAGGTTACAACGATATAAATATAATATTATATAAAAATATATAATTTCTCAATCACCTTTTTAGCTTTTTAGGTCTCCAGATCTAATCCTTGTTATTTAATTTGACTCCCTTTTATCCCTATTTGAGTATGCACACCGCAAGCAACATATACTTATCAGAAATCTAGATCAGATGAGAGATTTGGATTTAATTTAAATTCTAGATCCAGCTTTATAATTTACCCTAGCTTGATGGTTTGATTCGACCCTATTTTTCTTCTCAATTATCCTTTGCTATTCTCCACTTGTACAAATTTATAAACTATAACTATTTTTTAAGAATTATAATTTTGTAGAGAAGAGAAAATGGTAGAGCTTCGCTGTGCTTTAGAAAATACGAGAAGAATAGTAAGAGGTTAGGCCCGTATTTATAGGGATTTGAATCAGTGCCAGCCGTTAGATTAAATTATTTTAACTTTGCGTCATTTAGCCATGTCGAAATTCTCCAATTGACAGCTCGATCGATCGAGCGCTACCCGTTATCGGTCGACCGCTAGCGGTTGACCAACATGACTTAGGGGTCCACTAGTCATATATGTTAACGGCAATTAATTTGCAATATTAATTTGGTTAATTTCTTTCTGTTTTCTTTGGCCTGAGATAATTTCTTTCCACGTTAACTTTTGTTTAACCCTAAGCAACTGTTTGCGTTAATTAATTCCCGTTAATTACTTTTTGTTTTTTAATTACATATATATCTATTTCCTACTCAAACTATTCAAACGTTAATAACTTTTTCATTTGAACTCTGATCGAAAAACTTTATATATGAAAATTGATCAGAAAATTGCCACGAAGCCAATGGTACATGTTTCATAGCCAAACTCTGACATTGTGAAAATTTTATTTTTCAACGTTATTATCTATTAATTAATTTCTTTTTAATTAATTACCATTAAAATTACGTGGTGTTATATTCTCCCTCTAAAAGAATTTTATTCCCAAAATTCCATAAGGACAAAATCACATCACATAATGCGCAAGCATTCTAAACTAGCCAATCTGCTAGTGTGCAACCAATAGAGTACAAATGTACGGTGTGCCACAACATATATGCATATATGTAGAATAATTCTAATTGGCACCTCCTGTATGAATGCATCTTTTAAAACATTTTTGAAAGCATGATGCAAACAATCTATATATACTGGGAATTCTATATGTATACAAATTTTGAAAATCAAAATTTTTGTTTTCGCATCTAAATTTTCGCATCTAATTTTCCCACACTTCTATGAATAAAAGTATAGTTCAACCAATGTTGCATCAAATCCCTACCATTCAAAATCTGAGCACACCATTTCTAACATCTAATTGCAGTAAAATCCCGTTTTTTAAACATATATTCTTATGTTGAAAAAGGGTTTAGATGGAGAATTCCATATTTCCATCCTTCCTTTGTGTACCCTTTTCCACTGTATCTTAGAACTTCACTGTTGCCCCAATCCTTTACAACTTTTCCAAGTAAAGTCCACATAAGAAAGTTACAGTAAATCTTTAAAACATAAGTATTTTAAAACTAGCTTTGTTCAGCTATCGAAAGGATTTGGAAAAAAAGATTTCATAGCTAAAACAGCTTTTTACCTCGTCACTAACTATATTTTATTTTACTGTCACTTCTACTGTACAGTAAAATTCATAATTGTCAACCCGTCAACTTTTTCCCTATGCTAAGCATATGGCATTTCAAAAAATAGACAATTTCTTCTTTTCTGCTCAAAATTCCTTTTATATATAACTTTTGAAATATTTGGAAAAAAATTCAAATTTAAAACCGTCGTCACGAAAAAAATTTCAAAACTTTTCACAGAAGCATTTTATTGTCCAAAACCAAGAGAGTTTTAAACAAAAAATTTCAAAGGTATATATTTTTATTCATGACAAATTATGCTACATCACATGCAGTTAGGGTTTAGTTAATAGATTAACGTCCATAATGGACTCTGTCCTACCACGTTGTAAATTTTCAATTTAAATTTTTTTTTCCTTTATCTTAAATTAGCAACCAACATACAAGTTCATTTATAAATTTTGGCTTTTAAGGCACATGGATACTGACCCATGGCTTCGCAACAAACTTTCTCTGTCCTTCGCTAGCCAAATTTTGTCTTTTCAAAACTTTAAGGCTTTTGGGACTTAACATTACTTTACTTTTAATAGCTAATAAAATTTCTAATTTATTTTATAAATTTCAGCTTTTATTTATTTATTTTGCATTTGTTAAGTGTCTATATGAGATTTTCTTATTTCCACGGTTTTTATATTAATATATAGGTCCATCCAGAAAACCAATTTTTAAAAGGAATATTTTTTATGATATCGCACGCGTTTTTTACAGCAGAAACAACTAATGCTTACAACCCAAACCTCAAAGAAACAATTGCTGGAAGCTACACTTCAACATCAACTGACATTTATGATGTTGTGACCTTATCATATTACTAAAATTAAACAGACTTTTCTAACATGTTGTTCCACTTCAACCCATATATCTTAACTTTCCTTTTTGGCATCCAATCATTAAGGTCCATCCATTTCTTGCATTATCACAACCAATTATGGGACAAATTATGCTCCTCACACTGTAATGGGTAAGAAATATAAACTATGCATATTTAAAATAACTCATTGGCAAATTGACTTGGTAGAAGAACTTTTCCACCCTCTATCTTATCTTCCTTAACCCCGAGTCTACCAATGTCCTATATTTGTGTTTGTCATTTTATTACCATCTGTTACTATCTTCACTTAATCCAAATCTCTTGATAGTATTCTAAAATCTTGGTATTTACTTTCTTTGTCCTTGATCTTTTCTATGGGCATACTCTGGAACTCCTAGAAGTGTACTTTGATACCATTCATCTTTCCTTTGTGGGTTCTTCCTATGGCTTGTACACATGTCCAATAAAACATTCCTAGGTTCTCACCAATATTTCTGACACTCTTCGGGGATTCCTTATTGCTACTTTAAGAGCAGCCATCGTCATCTTCTTTATAACCTTACATTTTACCCTGTCTTACCTAAGCAGTCATCCCTATCTATTCCACATAAAAAAATTGGTTTAGTTTTTGCCACTTTTTTTAGAAAAAAAATTAAAACTTCGAAATTATGAAGTAATTAATCCTAAAACTTTTAACTTTAAAAGTACAACTTAGAAACATTATATTGAATTTAAAAATAACTTGGTGTCTTACTTTTAAAACTTTAATTAGGGTTTATGAATTTAGCATATTCATCAAGTCAAAAAGAAAATGTTAACAATTTAATTCTAAAAAGTTTCTTTCCTTTTTCTCAAATCTACATTTCCTTTTAAAGCCCTTATCAACAACAAGGATTTTACTTCTTAAAAATTGTGATTTTTAATTCAAATAATTTATTAAGTTTTTCTTTTAAAAACTCAATTCTTATACCAAACCATTGTAGTGCATTCCCCTATAGATTTTATTTATCGGTTTTAGTCATCTTTCCCCATTCTATTTACCCGATTTAAAACTAGTACCACTTCTTATTGTCCATCCCTAAAAAGAATTTTATAACTTAAATTTTTTCATTTTAGAAAAATCAACGAGCTATATATACGCTTTATACGTTTTGGTTCCAAAAAAATAGTTTTTTTTATTAAAACCCCATTTACTAAAATTTCCAATTTAACTAATTTTAATTCCAACTTAACTTTTTATTTAAATAAAATATAGATATTTTATTTTTTTTCGAAAATTTATATTTAATTTTCAAAAATAGAGTTTTTCAACCTTTAATTAATTCCTTTGAAAATCATTTCAAATACTGTTTCTTTTTTCATACTTTTAAATAAGTCCCTATATTAAAATCATTTCAACTTTTATACTAAATTCTTTCATATGGGGTCAGAATCAAAGTGAATTTTTACTTGTCACTTCTTTTGGACCTTTTCTCTTTTCTACTTACTTAATGGCTTATCTTCTTTTAAAATATTAGAAATTCGGCTATCATCATGGAGTGGCTGCTATACACATTCCTTTGGGAACTTAATTAATTCTTGCTTTCGGATATCTACAACATATTGACTCTTACTTTCCCATTATCTGGATGTACCGTACATCATCAATTATCAATCCTATTGGGATCTATAACCATTGGGCTATCGTGGGCCCAATGAGGGAGTCACGTACTACCTAGCTTCATGGATCTTCCATATGTTACACTCGTGCTCCTTTTAAGTCATCACCTTTTCTATACGACCTATTTCCCATGGGGTAATTGGGGTAGGTGTACATCTTCAACTTCATCCATTGTTCTGACTTATAATTGGCTTATCCATCTTTCAATGTATGGTTGCAATTACTCTATAGTCAGAATTTATAGGATTTGGCGTATAATATATTTATATTTATAGACAAAATAAAAATATGTTCACTCAACATTTCCTAATTTTAAGATCGATAAACCTATGCTATAATACCAAATGTAACAATTCGCACCCCTAATGGGTTTTAATTTTCGTTAAATCGAAAATCCAAGTCCACTAAAGTACAGATCGTTGGTTTGGTATCCTACTAATAAAAAAATAAATGCATACCAAAGCACCATTGATATAACTCACAACAAAATAGTATAGTATAATAAATCAAATGGTATTAACCAAGATCGACACTTCCAATAACTAGTATCCTTGTAAGTGCCGAGCATGGATAGGGAAACCTGTCATTCCACCGTTCCTGCCTGGCACTAGCACCTGTCCCTCTAAGCTATCATGTAGGTTGTAATGAAGAAGAGGGTCCGAACAACGTTCTGGTGACTGGTAATTATACATTTTGCACATTACTCTAGTTCATACCAATTGCATTCCATCACATGTTATGTCTTTGTATTTTTACTTAGTCGTCTCGACTCCACGTATGTGTATGATACGCCTTGTTTACCCAAAGTAGGTCATAACTACATACGTATATATTTATAAACATATAAGTACCACAGTCCTCATCTTGACCAAGATGTTATCCCTACTAGTATCCATAACTCAGCACCTCATCGGGATCCATCATCATCGCAGTATCACGTCCTCGTTGTTGTGCATACCAACGAACTCCTCGTGGCGCCTAATAACATTGTCATAATAGTTTAGCTGTATTCTATCTTGCCTTGGGAATTTTCTACTTTGATGCTTCCTATTGTGGACTCGTCTAGTAGGTACTAGTATCCATAACTCAACACCTCATCAGGATCCATCATCATCGCAGTATCACATCCTCGTTGTTATGCATACCAACGAACTCCTCGTGGCGCCTAATAACATTGTCACAATAGTTTAGCTATATTCTATCTTGCCTTGGGGATTTTCTACTTTGTTGCTTCCTATTGTGGACTCGTCTCCACAGACTATAGAGGACTCAGTTCCTTGGAATATAGTGGACTATGCTCCACGGACTATAGAGAAGTTAGCTTCTTGGACTGTGGACTCAACTCCATGGACTATTGTGGACTCGGCTCCATGGACTACCCCATTCATTTCGAAGGTCCTCTTTTAAGGGTATCTAGCCTTGCCTCCTAACAAACAAACTAACAAACAATGGTGGCGGTGCGTGATCTAACGTGACCTACACTAGTAGGAGGTGTAACCCATTAGGTGTAACCCTCATCTTTCCGCTGACCGCTCAGGATCGATGGCATTCCCGTCCTATGTACAGCTTCTACTCCCTAATAAGTACCAACACACTGTCATAGTGCCGATCTTTGCTCACCATCTTATTTAAATTGCCTAACTTAATCAACGAAATACCCCCTAAATGATTGAAGCAGACCCTACTGGGATATTACTTCACCTATACGTAAGCACATATAATTCCATGGGTCCTACATTTGGATATGCCCCACATCAATATAATGTAAATACAACTACTAGTAGCCCCTTGTGGTGGACAAACTTCTATTGTGTAACACTACTAACCTCTCATTCCAACCCTTTCTAATGACTATGTCATTCTTATCCACTTAAGTTATTTACTAAGTTTAATAATTCACACCGTCATAAATGCATACTTGAGGCTACGTATGTGTATGTGTATATATATGTATATATATTCATTCATACTTGTTTAATTATTATGCCTCTATTGTTTTACTATTAATAACATTTTTTTCTTCCTTATGCATTTACATCTTACTTAATTTAAGGTAATTTACTGCTTTCATTTAAAAGATCTAATATCTTTTCCAATTTACTTCCCATTTCTCTATATTTAATTTTCTATCCATATTTCCTTTATAACATTTATTTCCCTCCCTTGTTTACAGGACTTCATGTACCCTTTTATTTTAAATTATTACTTGCTTACCTTTTCATCATTTTTATTTGATTTCTATCTTGCTTATATTGCATATTTATTAATTCTTCTCTCAGACCGTTATTATTATCACATTTATAATTCTTCAATTAATCCTTAAGGATTTCTGCATTTTAATAAACTAGAATTACATTTCTTCCCAAATGGAAAGGTTAATCCTGTAAATTTCTATATCTTATCCAAAAAGAGAATTTGTATTACATTTGGAATTATAAGGAATTATCTTTTTCATAGTTATTGAAATAGATGGTATAAAATACGATAAATATCCATATTTTATGCATCTCTTTCCTTTTGGGCATATTCCTTGTTATTTCAAACGATACACTTTTATTTATAAATCAAACTTGATGTTTGTAGAAATTTACATTGCAACACCCTATATTCCAATGAATTAAAATACTACTTAATCCCTCATAACTTATTGTGATAACTTAATTTACATTCTTACTTGCAATAGCCATTCAAATCTTCAAATCCGGAATTACTACATAATTTGTAAGTTTAGGGGCTTCTACTACCCAATGCAAAATTTAGGGACCGTACATGCATGCAATATATAATTCAAGTTATCGATCAGAAATATGTAGGCAAGGTTTATAATTTCATTACACGTATATGTTTGCAACCTGATGTGCAATCAAAAGTGCATATTTTTACTTCCATATTTAATCTACTTTTATTTAATAAATGAGCATATTAGGGTATTTTACATGTTTAAACCAAAATTTAAATTATTTTCAAATCATCATTTATTCGTCTTCATATGAGGGCAAAATGGTCATTTTTGTGTGTGAATTAATTTGAGAAAATTCATTTGCACATTTTATTTTTATTTGTAGGAATTTGGATGGAAAATGGAAGAGGCTTCATGTATGTATGCATACACAAAGGTTGGAAGACAAAGATATAAAGAAATAAAAGAACTCATGAAATCATGAAGGACCCCACTTACCCACTTACCATGATCTACAATTAAGAGCTAATGCACATGTTAGTGGGGATTAAAAGCATATGCACATTTAATTGAGGATTAATTCATGCTAATGATAACTTGGAGGCCACACTTCCTAAGGGGCATTTTGGGTAGCACCTTAAAATATGGATTAGGGTTTTAGGCATGTATAATACCCCTTATGTTTCATGTAATGAGCTCTTACCACCTTCTCTTTAGTTTAGTTGTAGCCATGTAAACATAAACTCTCCTTCCCTCTTTAATAGCTTCTTAGCCTTTTACTCTTATGTTATTTTATTTATGCAATTTAATTTCATGCTCTTTTAATTATTGTTCTTTACTTTATGCAACTAGAGTAGTTTTATTTTATGCAATTAGATTAGATTTTTTTACATGCAATTTAGTTAGCTCTCTTTTTCCTCTTGTTTATGTTTATGTTGCATTCTACATGTGTTGAAATGATAACAAATACGAGAATCTAAACCTCTTCAATTTAGGGTGATGAAGCTCTCTTAATCATGTAGATTCAACATATTTGCTAATTTATGATCGCTTTTTGTGCTTAATAATTTTTTTTGATGTGGTAAATTTTTTATTGTTTAACTTTGAATTTGATAGCCTATGTTGTTGACACCAAATAGGCTATGCTTAAACAAACATAAACACAAATTACCTTTTCATATACATATGATTTTGGTAATGAAGTTGATTTTAGAATCAAAATTTAATGGTCTATATTACTAATAAATAGTAAATAGATCATGCTTAGAATAAATTTTATTTTTAATTTTATTATCATTTTCATGAGAGTTGACCAGTGGGTTGGATGGTGTATTAAAGTTTGATGGTTTATGTTAGGCTGATTAATAGCACAAATAGACCATACTTAGGATAAACACATCAACTAATTTCACAAATGACCAAAAATAAGATATCATAATTCCATTATGTTGATTTGTGTGATCATGAGAAGGGATTTGCCTCTAAACTGCCTTCTACTCTTATATTTCTATTCACTTTCTTTTTGTTAGTTTTTAGCAATTTTAGTTAAAACATCTTTAAACACTTGGGTTATTTTGATTGAGTAGAATTTTAAAATTAATTCAATTCTCTACGGATTGACCCGTACTCGCCACGTACTAAAATTGTACGTCGTGCACTTGTGGTTATTTTATTACATTTTTGGACGATTTTCTAACCGATAGAAAATTCGTCGTCTAACAAGTTTTTGGCACCGCTGTTAGTGAATAGATTTGATTTTTAGTTTTACTCTTCGAATTATTTTTATTTGATTTTATTGTGTGTTTTTATTTTGTGTGTTGAGTGCATTTAAAAAAAAAATTGTGTTGAGTGTTTGTTATGTGATTTGTGCTTGCATTTGATTTATGTGGTTTTTTTGTTTTTTTTGTTTGCATTTGCATTTCTATTAAAAAATACACAATTTCATTTCAAAACATATATATATATATACCATTTCATTTTACAATACATTTACAACTTTTCTTTTTACAATTTTTTTAAAAGCACTATACGTTGCACTATTGCCTCTACATACATTGCATTGTTGCATTGTTACTTCTTTGTGCATCAACTAAAACGTATCTCTGTTCATTTCTCTATATTTTTTGCCTGCACTTCACTACTCTTTGCAACTGCCAAAGCAAAACACGATAGACCAACCACCAACTGCACATATAAACCATCACACTGCCTTCCACATCCCTTCAACTCCACTGCCCTCTACAACTTCTGCCTACCCACCTTACTCCTTCATTACTGCAATTGTACTTGTCAACTGCTAACTCCAGCTTCCACAAACCTACATACTCCTTCATTACTGCCTTTGTACTTGCCTCTGCATCTTACTTACCCCCTTCAGACCAACACATTCATCAGACCAAATATCAACACTTAACTTCTTACATTGTCACAAACTCCCCATATACAACTGTTTCACCCTGTCTTCATACCCACCCACCACCAACTTCTGCTCTGCATCACCAGTGACAAACCTTCCACAACATTCACTACTTCAACTTCTTCCTGTCAACTGCCATTCACTTCACTTCACCCATATTACACATTCACTTCACCCTCATCAAACTTAAACTATAAAACTGCTACTACATCCTCCCTGTACCACTGCCTGCATATCCAACCACTGCATGACCTGTCACTATCCTTCTTCATCAACCATCACCCATCTCCATGCCACACCCCATTGCCTACTGATAAACCATCATCGCTGCCAAATCAAAGCACATCTTCCCCTGAACATCACAAACAACTCCAAACATACATACACCTATCACTTCTACCTTCTCCTTCAACCACACTTCTACCCTCTAACCACTTGCATTTCAAACTCCCTACAACATTGCAAGCTGCCCAGTCATCACCACTGCCACCAGTGCTCTTCACCATCCCATTTGCATACATACATCCCCTTCAAACATACACACTGCAACATCCATAGTTCTACAACCATCACTTCCCTACCAAACTTCTCACCACAAACCATCCTTATTCTCCAATATCCCCAAACTCCTCCTACTCAATCAAACCACACATATCTTCCTCAAAACACCCTGCATCAATACCATTCACATTGCTTACTTCAACAACAACTACTGCCTATGCTACAACATACTGTCAGCAATCAAACACCACATTTAACTCCCACCAGTGCATCCCATGAACTCACCCACAACACAACACTGCCATAAACCCACTGTCATAAACTACTTACCACCAATCAACCATCCTCATCCACTACAAGCGCAACCTGCATCGATCGCTGCAAACCCTACACCACAATTGTGACGTTTGAACCACCACGAAATTCCTAATCGCCAGAAATCTCCAATTGCCGAAACCCGAAACCCAAACCTCTTGACGAACTCCTCCAACCTCAAGCAATCGCCATCATCCAATCCAGATTGACCACCCACCTTAAATCGCCAAATCACATCACCCTTCACCTCTGCAATCTCATCGAGACAAAAACCCAAATCAAAACCTAATCACTTCACCGCCTTCGATTCTAATCTGCAATTTCATTTCCAGCAGTTTCAATATTACCTAATATCGCCTAAATCATTCGATCACCACCGCCATTTTTTTTAATTCTGTTTTCATGTTCTTCATTTTTTTTCTATTTTGATAACTGAGAAGAAAACAATTGCGTTTTGGAGACGCAATTAGATAAGTGGGGTACTAGACCTTGAGTTGTAGTGTGGGCTTAGTTAAATTATTTTTTTGGTTTTGTTTTGCTTCTTTTTGTGCGTTTTGTGGAGTGTAAATTGGTGCTACATATTAAAAAAAACAAAACAAAAGCAGTTTTACTTTACAAAAAATTTCTTTTTCTTATATTTTAAATTTTTTAAGATTTCTTTTATGTTGTTTTGTTTTGATTTGTAAATATTTTCTTTTAATTTCCTTTTATTAAAAAAACATATAAAAAAGATTGTTTTCGTTTTATTCTTATAAATATTATGGTTCAACACTTTTGCAGGTTGCAAATTGCAGGAAATAAAAGGAATTGCTGCTATAAATTGTTCTGCTTGCTAAAAACTGCTTTGCTTCCTTATAAAAAATCGTTGCTTTTAAATAAATTGCTAATAATTCTGCACGCTCCGGTATCGTGCTTTTATCACTGTTTTTATTTGTTTTGCATTGTTAGTTGCCTACATTTAAAAAAACTCAAAAAAAACAAATCTCATTTGTAGTTGCATCGTTAAATCACGTTTAATTTTTGTTTTGCATTCATTTCATCTTATTTTCTTTTCTAAGGACAATACCCAAATCCACATAAGGTGGGGGATTTCATCACCCCTTCCTTGGCCCACAAATTGCAATCATCCTAGAACTTGACTAATAATAACGATTCGACATTTGACTTAAGGGTGTCACGAGCTCATTTAGTGCTTAATTGTATCTTGACAAGTTTTCCTCTTTCGACAATTTATATTCTTGGCGTCTAGGCTACAATAGAGCAATAATCAGTTATAAATATTACGGTGGTTCGTAAATATTATGGTGATTGTTTCTCTGAAGGTACTTAAACCTTCGGTTGCATTGCTACGGTGATTCATGATGCACCGATAACTCCTGTCCGTTACCTGGATCAGAACTATTTTGTTGAATTAAGACAAAGTGTGATTATACAATTTTGGGTTAGGAGCTACTAATGATAGGAAATTTGTAATTAAGTCCTTGCATTCATTTAGTCCCATTAGTTCATGCATATATAAAAAAACAAAGTCCAAAACTAAAAAAAATTGTACATTCTCCTTAACTTGGTTTGTTTTAATCCAAAAAAGAGATCATTTTAATCTTTTCATTTTAAAAAAATGAAAAGGAAAAATATATTTCAAACAAAATCAAAAATCCAAAAACAATTTTTGTTCTTAGAAAAACAAAATTCCAAAAATAAAATAAACTAATAATAATCTTTTCAAAAACAAAAACTAAAAAATTTGAGCAAAAGCATTTTCCATTTGTAAAATAAATTTCTTTTTAAAAAAAACAAACAAAAAAAAGAATTCAAAAATCCAAAACATATATATATATATGTATATGTATATATATATATATATATTTTGAAATGTATGAATTTCCCTGCTTGCAAGAATTTTACAATAGTTGTGAAAATCGATATAACCTATATAATTTCACATCAGACTCTTATGGATATTTTAATAACAACTATTATACACACAATTCGAATTTTGCACCACAAAGTTTTCAAATGATGACCAACCTTCAACTCTTGAAAATAGTATTGAAGCGATTTGGCCTTTACTTGAACAACGAAATCAAATGATAAATAATTTGAGTAATCTGTGCAATAACTCAAGTCAAGGATTTCAAAATAATCAAAACATGAATACACTTCAAAATTCAAATGATTTTGATTATAGCCCATGCCAATTCAATTTCGAACTCCCAAATGAAGTTCAATATCAAAATGAAAATGGTAACAACCGTTTAAATGATTTTAGCAATGGGCATAGTTTCAATGATGGTGAAAATTTTTACTCTCGACAATTTCAAATTGAAAATTCTCAAATTAATATTTATAAATTTGATTTTGTTGAGCAAATGGAAGAAATTTAAAAAATCACACGGATTTGTTGTTTGAAACATACAAGAAACAACGTGAGAAACAAAATCAAATCCCAACGTGTGACGAGTCAAATAATAATCCATCTATTGCCAAAAATGATGATTTTCAAATAACAATTTTTAAAATTGAAAACAACAATCTTAATGAAGTTGTTGAAAGTGCGGTAATTGATTTGAATTTCAATTCTTTTGAGGGTAAGAAACTCGATTTTAGATTCGATCTTCCTTTTTTCGACCAAAACGAATTTCAAACAACTTCACACCTTGAAAATGATGAAGTTGTGAATAATTCAACAAAGGAAGATGAATTTAATGAACACAAATTTTTTGGAATTTTCGAAGATAAGTTGTTGAATTTTGAAGGGATAGATTTAAATCACCATTCTGATTTTAAAATCAATATTTTGAAGAATTTGTCAATGATGAGTTTGAATTTAAATTTAGTGAAAATAAACTTGAACCTCAACCAATTGTTCTATCTACCCCAAAAATCATTGAAAATAAAACAACTCATACGACTTTTAATAAAACGACATTCATTTTTCCAAATCAACATTCAACTTTGAAATCTTTTATGGTTTGGTTTTCCGTGCTTAAGCTATGTCTCTCATACTTGACGAGACAAATGAATTAGTCTTTGAAAGACCGTTTCATTTACTCTTTAATGGTGTATTTTTCGATGTCGTGTAAATAATAATCGTTTCATTTTCATGTAAATATAGGTCATATTTTTATTTTTATTTTATTTTTTTCCTTTCACTTGGGTTGACTATGGGGACACGGTCAAAATTAAGTGTGGGGGAAGTCTCATCTTCATTTTTGATATTTCATGGTTTATTTTTTGCATTTTCTTTCCAAAACTCAAAACTTAAAAAAAAACAAGAAACAAAAAAAATCTCAAAACAAAATTTTTTTTTTTAACATATTGATTTACTTTTGAAAAAACACCATGGGATAAATATATGTTTTTGGTTATTAAATTTAAATTTTTGAAAATTTATTTGTTTCAACAAAAATAAAAATAAAGTTTGATTACAAGTAACTATGGTTTAACTAGTATATAGGAAGATTCATGGGTGATAATCATGAAGTATATCCTAATTGAAATCTTTGTTTAAAAGAGTGGTTGATTTAAAGTAAAAGCGATAACATTTTTGATCTTCTAAGTTAATTTGGTGCTAAGATGATTTTTCAAAACTCTCTCTTTAATATATATATATATATATATATATATATAAACAAAAAATGGTTTTATAAAAATAAGAAACACCTAGAGTCAGGTGTTCACAAGCAAGTGTGTAGACTCACCATGCTCTGTACCCTTCTCACGTAAGATCGAAAGGAAGTGCGGGATTGGTATATCTAGCCTCAGTTTATCTGATTTAGGTGTATGTAAATAGATTTAATAAAAATAACCACCTAGAGTCATGTGTTCATACGCAAATGTGTACACTTGCCATGCTCTGTACTCTTCTCACGTAAGCCCGAAAGGCAGTGCATGATCTGTATATCTGGCCTCAGTTTATCTGAGCTAGGTGTGTAAATAATAATAATGTTAATATTTTTCAAAATAGAGAGAGCAAGCAATTGAAATCCAAGCACTATTTTCACTTATTTGATTCGATTTGTTATTCAAAAGAAATAAAAATACCACTTTGCAAAACTTAGATAATCAACTAAAGGATCCATTTCATAGTTGCACTATATAATTAACCGAAACAACTAACCAAACTAGAGTCTAAATGTGATGTTAACTTAATTTTTGTTGGATGTTTTGATGAGTAAAATGACTAAAATTTCATGATGATGACCGAAACTTATATTTAACTTATTAGTGTCAATTTAAAAGTAAATTCGTCATTTGTAAATATTTTCAAAACTTGCATTCATATCTTTGTAAATAAATCTTGCTTTTAGGAATTGTTCATGTTGCATTTGGATTTTGTGGGTAGTATCCGCTGAAAACCCTCACGACACAACACTCATCCTACTAGGGACACCTTGAGGTTTAACGGCTTGTTGTATACGCTCAATGCAATCGTGCTCCCTATGAAAGTGGATTTATCTTAGTTTTTCTTTATTCGAGGACGAATAAAGAGATAAGTGTGAGGGTATTTGATGTGCACGTAAATGTACATATTTTTAATTCCATTTTTAATCTACATTTATTTAATAAATGAGCATATTTGTAACATCCCAGAATTTTGAGCACGGAATTTGTGAACATTTAATTCATTTTAAATGTTCAATGTGGATTTTGAATTGGTTTGAAATATAAAGAATTGGTTTAAACTAAAATAACAAGTGATAATTTCTAATGTGGAGGTTTAATTTGAGATTGGATAATAATAATTAAATATTCGAAATTGGGATAAAAGGTGAATTTGGGATAAATGATTATAAAAATGGTGTTTAAATGTATTTTTAAGCTCAATTGGGTATAAATAATATTATTGGATTTTTAGATGAATTTTAAAGTTGATAAATTAATATTTGGGATTTTATATTAATTTAAAAATGAATTTAATATTATTAAAAATGCAATTTAATCAGATTTTGGTCTGGAATGAGCCAGAATGATTTCTAATGTGTTTATAAATTTTATATGATTTATTATTGAGTTATTAAATTTGTAAAAGTAAAATTTTAAGCGTTTCTGATAATTTCAGAAAATCGCTAGATTTAAATAGACGAGTTAAAATAGCCTTCCGGGGCGCAGTCTCGGAATTCGACGAAACCAGTTCCGTTGGATCCGTAATAGTTAGTTATTATCGGATTTCAATTTTCGTAGCCATCGGAGTTGTCGTTTGATCGTGGCAGCTCGAAACGCATCGAAATCGATTAAACCGATTTGATTTTAAATTGATCGTTTAATTCCGTATCTCACGCATACGATCGAATTAGCTTACGGAACTTGTTCCATTGTGTCCGGAACGTGGAAAAACCTCAGGATAGCCTGTCGAAACGTGAGAATTTGAGATCGTTTGCTTAACGGTTAAGTTGAGAATTTATATTAATTAAATAATACTAAAGTATATTATATAACGTTATATTTTCTTAACCCTAGACCATTTTGATCGGCCGCCACTTCTTTAATTCCAATGGCCGAAATTCATTCGCCTTCCACCTCAAATCTACCGCAATCCATCGAGTTTTAGATGATTCTTCCTTCTGGAATATCATAGATCTCGTCGAGCACATCGAAGTGAACGGTGGAGATGGAGTTCTGTGAAGCGGAGATGGAGTTTTCGAGAGCCGTTCATGGCCAGTTCGTGCTCGATTTTTGAGCAATGGGGAGGGCCGAGCTTGGCTAGCCTTTGGCCGAAGGTAGGTGGCGAGATGGGCTATCGATTGGCAGGTACTGATTGTCGTCCAGACGAGTGTGGTAGCGGCGACTTTGAACCCTAGTTCAACGTGATGGGTTCGGCCTCATACTGGGAGCGTGCGTAGAGAAGAAGAAGTAGGGGACGGCCTTGATCTCATGTTGCACGTGTGGCCAGATTTGTTTGGTAATTAATTTAATAAATAAAGGGATAAAATTTGTTATAAATTAAAATCAAAAGTTTAAAATGCCATAACTTCCACAAACGTTATCAGATTTCGACAAATTTGATAGCGCCGGAATCGCAAAGACGGACACTACGCGATGGTACAGATCCGGAGTCATTCCGAGCAAGTAGAATTTGAGTTAAATCGGACGTCGTCCGGTTTAATTTAAAATTTCGAACGCTCGCCGAAACTCAAAGTGAGTTTTTCTCACTCACATCTGGATGCTAGGCATTTTAAATAGTTAATATTTAAATATCTGTGTGGATGGCTGAATATAATTGTTATTATCAGTCTGGATTGATATTTATATTGTGATGTGCTAATATTTGTGGATGCAGGGAGAAACAGGTTGGAGGGATCCAACTGGATTCCTCACAATTGTAGCAATTATTTTATAATTGATAGTGATACCTGTTTATATGATGTGATTGATAAATCTGGAAATTTAGTTGTTCTGTGACATTGTTGTATAAAGTATAATCACAGAATTTAATTATAAATGGATAAATTGTGTTTTTACGAAATAAAATGAATTGTTAAATTTAGAATTTCAAAGAGTAAAATTTGAAATCGGATTTGAAAAGAAAAATGTAAATTGGGTCAAATTGGGATTTTGAATATAATGGGAAGTTTATGAAATGAGTAAATGGAAAGTATAGTTTTCTGGAAATTAAATTTATGAAATTATAAATTGTTTAAAATAACGATGTTTATTTTAATAATGGCTAATGTTATCCGGAAATTAAAAATATGTTAAATGGAGTTTCCAACTATAAATTAACAAGTTCAAATAAAAAAATAGAATGTTTTGAAATGCCGTATTTCATTGGAATTTAATTAAGTGAATTGGAAATTTGGCTTCCATTGGAAATTCACCAAAAATGTTTAATTTAAAATGTTTTAAACTATGATTTAAAAATGAATTTCCGAATATGGGAAATTGGGTATGAACTTCGGATGAAGTCATAGTTAAATATGGGATTTGGGATTTATGTTGAAATCATAAATTGACTTGAAATAAATCAGTGGATTTATATGAAAGAGTACTTTGGAATGTTTAGAAACGGGAAAGTGTTTCCCTGGGAAAACCAAGTAAATGTTTATAAAAAGATTTTATTTAACTAAGGTTAAGTTTTAAATCGTTTTAAAAGTATTTTTAAGAAATCGTTATTTTTAAAGAAATAAATTAATAATTTTAATACCGTAATAATTTGGGAGTATATTAGCAATTATTTTTACAAATGGATTTATTTAAAAGTTGGTTTTAACTTTAGTTGTTAAAATTAGTATTTTTCTTCTTATAACGCTATTTTGAATTTAGTTAAACTAAAACCCTTATTTTTAAAATCACAGTTTATGTGTTAATAACTAGTTTTCTTCACATATTTTAAATTTATATTTTGAGTAAATAAATAGAAGTAATTTTCATATTTTAAAGTATATTTCAGTATAAAGTATTTTAACTGTTTTAAATGCAAATTGTTTTATACTTGGTTATTCCCGATGGGAATAAAGGGTAAAAGATTTACCTTGTAAAGGAAGAGTGGAAATTGTTTCAAATGAGTTTTGAAAATGTGAAAAATATATCTTTGAAAGATATTAGAAGAAAATAAATAATATGGAGATTATTTATTGTGTGATGGATGTGTATGGATGTTTGTGAACATTAATTGATAGTTAAATCACCGACTATCAATATTGGCCAAATGCGCGATCGTTTCGAAGAGACCGGGATCGGGTTTCCGTATACCGGGATTCTAGGTCTGGAGACTCGAATACCACTTCGATCCGGTTTGTACGTTTCGTGTAACGTGTTCGGAGTCGAAGATGGAGCAGTGAAGTGCAAGGGCTAGTCGCTACTAATCCTGAGGATATTTCCAAAATGGATGTAGTAGGAGTAGTGCCTTCGGTTCCGTTCGGACCCGGGACAGACTTGTATGGACGAATGCTTTCGTGACATCGTCAGGTGGACGATGGGCATTCAAAGTGAATTGTTCTGTAAAGGTATCGTTTAGCCTCAAGCCTCATCAACCGGGAATGACTGAAAATCAGGGGTTATGCAGCAAGGCTTCGTGGGTAGCCCCCACTTGAGAGTAAGGTCATCCCTGTCTAGATGTCCCTTTTATTTCGGCTTAGTGGTGCGGTTGCTGATCACAACCGTGGGGTGATTTTACTTGGAATTATCCAGTAAGGGATGATTCCGGCCTTGTGTTGCAGGGGAGCGGGCGTACTCCTCGGTACTGTGATCTAGGCCACGTACTGTGACAGGTGGTACCCCAGTGCCTAGTCATTCGTTGGAAATCCATTCTCCCTACGTGCCTTGTACGAGTTTTGTTTGTATTACCCACGTTGTGGCTAGTATGCCGAAATTTAATAGATGTAACAATTTCGGCTATTTTATAAGTATTTGTAAATAGACACTATTATAATATCAGAGGATTTCTATAAAAAGTGTTTTAGCTATCGTAAGGTAAAAACCCGACATGTTTATTTGTGGCGTGGTCTTACGAGATGCTTTTGTTTCAAAGGATTTTTCAAACTTTAATAATCAATTGGGTGTATTTATGATGCGCTGGTATTCCAGACTGACTCGGGTGTTATTTTATTATAATGCTCGGGTCAGACCGAGTATTTTTCAGGATAGGTTGCTATGGAGCTCAGGAGAGGAGCTGGAGTCCGAGACGTATTTCTCGTACTTGTATTATTCCGCTGCTGTGATTGTTGAGATTGTTTGACTGGTTATGGTTGGTTGTATTGATATACTCTGATGATGATGTATTGTATATAAACAGATATAGTTTTCATTTTGTGTAAAGATCTGTTCTATATATTATATTTTGTCCGCTGCGACTGTGAGGTTTTGATGTTGTTCAGTTCATTCTTCTTCTTCTTCTACCTTCCTTCTTTTCCTACAATCTGTCTTTTCCGGCGTTCGATCGTCGGCATATTATACTGTTGAGTATTTTGTGTCGATTTTCGAGGGTCGAGAAGGGCGGGTCGTCACACTTGGTATCAGAGCTTAGATTGGCGACAACCTAGGCTTTGGTGGGAAATTTCTCATTAAATAGAGTCAATAGTACTCTATAATGAGTTGAGTGTAATAATAGCTATGAGAGCGTACTTGTTAGTGGATATAAAATTGTTTTTGTACTGTGTTGACTTATTGGTTGAGTGTTTATGAATTCTGGTCGGTACGGGAAGTACAACCGTATCGATAGGGGTTTCTAAACTCTTAAACAAGATAAACCGACATAGTATTGTTTTTAAAGCGGGTAAATGAAATAATTTTACCCAAAATTATATTTTGATATAAAGAAATAGTTTTCTAAATTATATATATTGGATGTTTGTTTGGTTGTTTCTTCCATAATCAAATAAGAAATCAAAATATGATCTAAAATTTGAAATGATATATAAGAAAATAAGAAGTTAAAATATTAAAATGGTTTATAACCAAATGGAATTGACTGGATATGTTTTAAATAAGAAAAGTAAAAATTAAAATTTGATTTAAACTAGAATTTTGACCCCGGAAATTTTGAAAGGGATTTCAAATGGAATTAAACAAAGTTTTGGGAATTTGACTTTGTGGAAATGTTAGAAATGTTTTCAAAAGCATTTGTAAGAATGGAGTATATTTTGGGGAAATATTTTTGAATAGAAATTGATTTGAGGTGAATTTTGGAAGTGGAAAGCATTGAACTCACTTCAGTCGCTGGAAAATAATCCTGATGATGCTGGCCACATCATTAGAATTCATTTTCGAGTTTCTAAAGTGATGGATTGCTACCAAAATAGTTGGTTATGACATTGTTTGGACTTGTTTGGTAAACAAGTGATTTTGGAATTTTCAAAGGAAAATTGTTTGGTAAAAGCAGTTTGTTTTGGAATTTGGTATTTGATTTGAATATCAAAGAGAAATGTGTTGATTTTTATTTCAAATTGGTTTTGAAATAAATCTGGGTAAATTGAATTCTGGAAATTCTATTTTAAAATAAAAATGTGAAAGTTGAAATGATTCAACTATATAACTTATAAAGGAAAGTTGACTTAAAGAAGAATTGAGTATATATGGAATGTAAATTTACTTTGAATAAATGAAGGTGAATGGAATATATCTGGATTTAACTTATGATAAGTTAAATAAAATTAAGAATTTGAAAATTGAATTAAATCTAAATGAATTGGAATTAAATGGAAGTTGAGATAACGGTGAGATGTAAATGCTTATGATTGTGCAAATGAATTCATATTCTTAAGCTATTAAGTGTTAAAAATTTGACATTGTGATTATAAAAATGTGGATTGGTTTGAAATGAGCAATATAAACTTACAAGTAAATAAGTTGGAGAACTTGAGAATGGAAGATTTGATTTTAACTCAAGTAAAATGGGATTATAATCACAAATGGAAATAATAAATCGAATGGTGAATTCGAACTTAATTTTAAATGGAATGCAAAGTAAGGTGAAACAATTATAAAATATAAAGGAGGTAAGTGAACTGAAGTTAGTAAATAAGTTTGAACTTGGATATGGAGAATTAAAATTAAATTGAATTTGGTCTAACTTCGACTAAGATAGAATTAAGCTGAATATTAAAATTCAGTTGTGTTATGAATAAAAATAGATATAATTAAATTCTTATTTAAGGTAGTAAAGGAAATGGTTTAAATTCAGGTGGGCTAAATAAAATTTAGATGAACTTGAATTAATTCTGGAAAGGAATTAAATTGAAAATGCATATATAATTTAGTTAACCTTGAATTAAAATGGGATAAGAATTGAGTTTAATGGAAATTTAATTCAGTTGAGATGATGTTGAATGGAGTAAATGCTTACTCAATTAAATCCAAAATGATTGTTTGGAAATAAATCTTGTGTAAGCTAAATTAAATGGAATTTGTATTGCAATAAATAGAATTTTGATAGTTGATTAAAATGTGAAGGTAAATAAAACGCCTGATTTGGATTGGGGTTTAATTTTGGTAATAAATGTTGAGAGTGTGAATGAATAATGGAATTAACTTATAATAGTGATGGTTTGAATTGTAAGTAAATTCAAATGACAGAAATAATTTAAATGGTCTCTTTGTTGATAAAATAAATCTAAAATGGATTGGATAAATAAACGAAGAGCATTAAACTTTGTAAATGAATTGGAAATTGATTTAATGGGAATCAAATAAAATTGATATAAGAAGATAATAAAACTATTGTGAAAGAACTTAAGCGAATTGAATTAAAATTGTGGTCGAGCTTTATAATGTAATCTTGAATGGAATTTGTTAGCAAATGAAATGGAAATGTTTGGGTAATTGTATTAATTAATTATTGAGATGAAATAAGGATGTATGGGTTGTAAACAATCCAGAATGAAATGATATTAATATAAACTTGAGTTGGTTAATGAAATAAAGATGTAAGGAAAATGTAATTTAACAATTACATTGGAAAGAGAAAATATTTGGTTTGTGAACCTTGTAATGGAATAAAATTTATATGAATCCAAGATGGAAATAATTTTAAATGGTTATAAGTTTAAGTGGCAATTATTTTTGCTTGAATCACATGGAATTCACATGTATTCGGAATTAAGTTGTTTAACAAGCAATTGAAATTTATTTTTGAATAAATTGATATGGGTTGGAATCTAATACAAAAGTTTGTATATGAGTGCAAGTGGATTGATTTAAAGAAGCAAATGGAAATGTGTTTTGAATCAATTAGAATGGATTACGATTTTATTAAGTGATTTTGCTTATGAATGAAAATGGATCATAAAAGGATTGCAAATGTTTCAAGTTTGAAATAAAATGTGATTGTAAGTCAAATTGGGAATGTAAGTTAAAGTAAAGAAATGTAAGAAAGGCATATGTTAATCATATTGAGATAGAAATGAATTGGTTATAATTAATATGAATTGTATATAATGAACTTGAATGTAAATCATTCAAGCGCAGTAAAATGAAGTTGGACTTGAATAAGAAACTAAAAGATGATTGAAATCTTTGAATTGTAAATAAAATATGGAAACATGGTTAAACTATGAAGTTTGAGTTTGTAAAGAGGATTTGAAATGTTGTCGAAATTTGTGAAATTGTTTATAAAGATGGTTAACATAGTTAAATTATGAACTATGCTTGGTTTGGTTATGAAATGGATATGTTTGGCTTGCATTTATATTGGAAAGGTTATGAAAATGCTTATATCTTTGGAAACTGATGAGTTTGTTGAGTTTAGTATAGGTACGGAAGGCATTCGAGAGAGTTGGAGCGCGTATATGCGTTATATTAGCTGCTTACTTTTAAAATTTTGCTAAAAGGTACGCCTACGCAAATATAATTGGGAAAATGATATATATATTGTGATATATTTTGGTTTCCGGCCATGTGAGCCGATGTATATATATTTGTGTATCCTGCGATATCGCAGAAGCTCCTCCGTGCAAAGGAGATTCCGCCAAAATTTTCCAGAAATTTTGGGAGTTAGAAATTTTTTGGGGTTTTGGGAAATTTTTTAATAACTAGTAAAGTTATTTTGGAAGCGAATGTTAAAATGAAGGCTTTAGAGTAAAGAAAGCAAAGGGTTTTGAAATGGAGCTGAAACTTTTTGGGAAAGTGAATATAAGCTTTTAACTAAGCAAATGGGATAAGTGAGTTGAGTTGGAGTATATTTTTACCTTAGCAAATTTCGAGGACGAAATTTTTATAAGGGGGAAGGAATGTAACATCCCAGAATTTTGAGCACGGAATTTGTGAACATTTAATTCATTTTAAATGTTCAATGTGGATTTTGAATTGGTTTGAAATATAAAGAATTGGTTTAAACTAAAATAACAAGTGATAATTTCTAATGTGGAGGTTTAATTTGAGATTGGATAATAATAATTAAATATTCGAAATTGGGATAAAAGGTGAATTTGGGATAAATGATTATAAAAATGGTGTTTAAATGTATTTTTAAGCTCAATTGGGTATAAATAATATTATTGGATTTTTAGATGAATTTTAAAGTTGATAAATTAATATTTGGGATTTTATATTAATTTAAAAATGAATTTAATATTACTAAAAATGCAATTTAATCAGATTTTGGTCTGGAATGAGCCAGAATGATTTCTAATGTGTTTATAAATTTTATATGATTTATTATTGAGTTATTAAATTTGTAAAAGTAAAATTTTAAGCGTTTCTGATAATTTCAGAAAATCGCTAGATTTAAATAGACGAGTTAAAATAGCCTTCCGGGGCGCAGTCTCGGAATTCGACGAAACCAGTTCCGTTGGATCCGTAATAGTTAGTTATTATCGGATTTCAATTTTCGTAGCCATCGGAGTTGTCGTTTGATCGTGGCAGCTCGAAACGCATCGAAATCGATTAAACCGATTTGATTTTAAATTGATCGTTTAATTCCGTATCTCACGCATACGATCGAATTAGCTTACGGAACTTGTTCCATTGTGTCCGGAACGTGGAAAAACCTCAGGATAGCCTGTCGAAACGTGAGAATTTGAGATCGTTTGCTTAACGGTTAAGTTGAGAATTTATATTAATTAAATAATACTAAAGTATATTATATAACGTTATATTTTCTTAACCCTAGACCATTTTGATCGGCCGCCACTTCTTTAATTCCAATGGCCGAAATTCATTCGCCTTCCACCTCAAATCTACCGCAATCCATCGAGTTTTAGATGATTCTTCCTTCTGGAATATCATAGATCTCGTCGAGCACATCGAAGTGAACGGTGGAGATGGAGTTCTGTGAAGCGGAGATGGAGTTTTCGAGAGCCGTTCGTGGCCAGTTCGTGCTCGATTTTTGAGCAATGGGGAGGGCCGAGCTTGGCTAGCCTTTGGCCGAAGGTAGGTGGCGAGATGGGCTATCGATTGGCAGGTACTGATTGTCGTCCAGACGAGTGTGGTAGCGGCGACTTTGAACCCTAGTTCAACGTGATGGGTTCGGCCTCATACTGGGAGCGTGCGTAGAGAAGAAGAAGTAGGGGACGGCCTTGATCTCATGTTGCACGTGTGGCCAGATTTGTTTGGTAATTAATTTAATAAATAAAGGGATAAAATTTGTTATAAATTAAAATCAAAAGTTTAAAATGCCATAACTTCCACAAACGTTATCAGATTTCGACAAATTTGATAGCGCCGGAATCGCAAAGACGGACACTACGCGATGGTACAGATCCGGAGTCATTCCGAGCAAGTAGAATTTGAGTTAAATCGGACGTCGTCCGGTTTAATTTAAAATTTCGAACGCTCGCCGAAACTCAAAGTGAGTTTTTCTCACTCACATCTGGATGCTAGGCATTTTAAATAGTTAATATTTAAATATCTGTGTGGATGGCTGAATATAATTGTTATTATCAGTCTGGATTGATATTTATATTGTGATGTGCTAATATTTGTGGATGCAGGGAGAAACAGGTTGGAGGGATCCAACTGGATTCCTCACAATTGTAGCAATTATTTTATAATTGATAGTGATACCTGTTTATATGATGTGATTGATAAATCTGGAAATTTAGTTGTTCTGTGACATTGTTGTATAAAGTATAATCACAGAATTTAATTATAAATGGATAAATTGTGTTTTTACGAAATAAAATGAATTGTTAAATTTAGAATTTCAAAGAGTAAAATTTGAAATCGGATTTGAAAAGAAAAATGTAAATTGGGTCAAATTGGGATTTTGAATATAATGGGAAGTTTATGAAATGAGTAAATGGAAAGTATAGTTTTCTGGAAATTAAATTTATGAAATTATAAATTGTTTAAAATAACGATGTTTATTTTAATAATGGCTAATGTTATCCGGAAATTAAAAATATGTTAAATGGAGTTTCCAACTATAAATTAACAAGTTCAAATAAAAAAATAGAATGTTTTGAAATGTCGTATTTCATTGGAATTTAATTAAGTGAATTGGAAATTTGGCTTCCATTGGAAATTCACCAAAAATGTTTAATTTAAAATGTTTTAAACTATGATTTAAAAATGAATTTCCGAATATGGGAAATTGGGTATGAACTTCGGATGAAGTCATAGTTAAATATGGGATTTGGGATTTATGTTGAAATCATAAATTGACTTGAAATAAATCAGTGGATTTATATGAAAGAGTACTTTGAAATGTTTAGAAACGGGAAAGTGTTTCCCTGGGAAAACCAAGTAAATGTTTATAAAAAGATTTTATTTAACTAAGGTTAAGTTTTAAATCGTTTTAAAAGTATTTTTAAGAAATCGTTATTTTTAAAGAAATAAATTAATAATTTTAATACCGTAATAATTTGGGAGTATATTAGCAATTATTTTTACAAATGGATTTATTTAAAAGTTGGTTTTAACTTTAGTTGTTAAAATTAGTATTTTTCTTCTTATAACGCTATTTTGAATTTAGTTAAACTAAAACCCTTATTTTTAAAATCACAGTTTATGTGTTAATAACTAGTTTTCTTCACATATTTTAAATTTATATTTTGAGTAAATAAATAGAAGTAATTTTCATATTTTAAAGTATATTTCAGTATAAAGTATTTTAACTGTTTTAAATGCAAATTGTTTTATACTTGGTTATTCCCGATGGGAATAAAGGGTAAAAGATTTACCTTGTAAAGGAAGAGTGGAAATTGTTTCAAATGAGTTTTGAAAATGTGAAAAATATATCTTTGAAAGATATTAGAAGAAAATAAATAATATGGAGATTATTTATTGTGTGATGGATGTGTATGGATGTTTGTGAACATTAATTGATAGTTAAATCACCGACTATCAATATTGGCCAAATGCGCGATCGTTTCGAAGAGACCGGGATCGGGTTTCCGTATACCGGGATTCTAGGTCTGGAGACTCGAATACCACTTCGATCCGGTTTGTACGTTTCGTGTAACGTGTTCGGAGTCGAAGATGGAGCAGTGAAGTGCAAGGGCTAGTCGCTACTAATCCTGAGGATATTTCCAAAATGGATGTAGTAGGAGTAGTGCCTTCGGTTCCGTTCGGACCCGAGACGGACTTGTATGGACGAATGCTTTCGTGACATCGTCAGGTGGACGATGGGCATTCAAAGTGAATTGTTCTGTAAAGGTATCGTTTAGCCTCAAGCCTCATCAACCGGGAATGACTGAAAATCAGGGGTTATGCAGCAAGGCTTCGTGGGTAGCCCCCACTTGAGAGTAAGATCATCCCTGTCTAGATGTCCCTTTTATTTCGGCTTAGTGGTGCGGTTGCTGATCACAACCGTGGGGTGATTTTACTTGGAATTATCCAGTAAGGGATGATTCCGGCCTTGTGTTGCAGGGGAGCGGGCGTACTCCTCGGTACTGTGATCTAGGCCACGTACTGTGACAGGTGGTACCCCAGTGCCTAGTCATTCGTTGGAAATCCATTCTCCCTACGTGCCTTGTACGAGTTTTGTTTGTATTACCCACGTTGTGGCTAGTATGCCGAAATTTAATAGATGTAACAATTTCGGCTATTTTATAAGTATTTGTAAATAGACACTATTATAATATCAGAAGATTTCTATAAAAAGTGTTTTAGCTATCGTAAGGTAAAAACCCGACATGTTTATTTGTGGCGTGGTCTTACGAGATGCTTTTGTTTCAAAGGATTTTTCAAACTTTAATAATCAATTGGGTGTATTTATGATGCGCTGGTATTCCAGACTGACTCGGGTGTTATTTTATTATAATGCTCGGGTCAGACCGAGTATTTTTCAGGATAGGTTGCTATGGAGCTCAGGAGAGGAGCTGGAGTCCGAGACGTATTTCTCGTACTTGTATTATTCCGCTGCTGTGATTGTTGAGATTGTTTGACTGGTTATGGTTGGTTGTATTGATATACTCTGATGATGATGTATTGTATATAAACAGATATAGTTTTCATTTTGTGTAAAGATCTGTTCTATATATTATATTTTGTCCGCTGCGACTGTGAGGTTTTGATGTTGTTCAGTTCATTCTTCTTCTTCTTCTACCTTCCTTCTTTTCCTACAATCTGTCTTTTCCGGTGTTCGATCGTCGGCATATTATACTGTTGAGTATTTTGTGTCGATTTTCGAGGGTCGAGAAGGGCGGGTCGTCACAATATTAAGGTATTTTACATGTTTCAACCAAAATTTAAATTATTTTCAAATCATCATTTATTCGTCTTCATATGGGGGCAAAATGGTCATTTTTGTGTGTGAATTAATTTGAGAAAATTCACTTGCACATTTTATTTTTATTTGTAGGAATTTGGATAGAAAATAGAAGAGGCTTCATTTATGTATGCATGCGCAAAGGTTGGAAGTCAAAGGAATGAAGAAATAAAAGAATTCATGAAATCATGGAGGACCCCACTTACCCACTTATCGTGATCTACAATTAAGAGCTAATGCACATGGTAGTGGTGATTAAAAGCACATGCACATTTAATGGAGGATTAATTCATGCTAATGATAACTTGGAGGCCACACTTTCTAAGGAGCATTTTGGGTAGCACTCTAAAATATGGATTTGGGTTTTAGGCATGTATAAATACCCCTTATGTTTCTTGTAATGAGCTCTTACCACTTTCTCTTTAGTTTAGTTGTAGCCATGTAAACATAGACTCTCCTTCTCTCTTTAATGGCTTCTTAGCCTTTTAAACTTATGTAATTTTATTTATCCAATTTAATTTCATGCTCTCTTTATTATTGTTTTTTACTTTATGCAATTAGAGTAGTTTTATTTTATGCAATTAGATTAGATTTTTTTACATGCAATTTAGTTAGCTCTCTTTTTCCTCTTGTTTATGTTTATATTGCATTCTACATGCGTTGAAATAATAACAAATATGAGAAGCTAAACCCCTTCAATTTAGGGTTAATGAAGCTCTCTTAATCATGTAGATTCAACATATTTGCTAATTTATGATCTCTTTTTGTGCTTAATGAAAATTTTTGATGTGGTAAATTTTTTATTGTTTAACTTTGAATTTGATAGCCTATGTTGTTGACACCAAATAGGCTATGCTTAAACAAACATAAACAGAAATTACTTCTTCGTCTACATATGAGTTTGGTAATGAAGTGGATTTTAGAATCAAAATTTGATGGTCTATATTACTAATAAATAGTAAATAGATCATTCTTAGAATAGATTTTATTTTTAATTTTATTATCATTTTCATGAGATTTGATAAGTGGTTTGGATGGTGTATTAAAGTTTGATGGTTTATGTTAGGCTGATTAATAGCACAAATAGATCATGCTTAGGATAAACACATCAACTAAATTCACAAATGGCCAAAAAGAGGGATCATAATTTTATTGTGTTGATTTGTGTGATCATGAGAAGGGATTTGCCTCTAAGTTGCCTTCTACTCTCATATTTCTATTCACTTTCTTTTTGTTAGTTTTTAGCAATTTTAGTTAAAACATCTTTAAACAGTTGGGTTAATTTGATTGAGTAAAATTTGAAAATCAATTCAATTCCCTATGGATCGACCGTACTCGCCACATACTAAAATTGTACGCCGTGTGCTTGTGGTTATTTTATTACATTTTTCGGTGATTTTCTAACCGATAGAAAGTTTGTCATCTAACACAACCAAATTGTCACAAACACCCAAGAATAGATTTGTGTAGAGAAGTAAATGAAGAAAGTAAAATTGAAACTGAGGAGTAGAATTAACTAACAGACTAATAAAAGCAATAATCAAGAATACCGAAATTTATAGTGGTTCGACGTTGTATGCCTACGTCCACTTTGAAGATTATCTTTGTTGATCCACTAATAATCTGATTATAGCAGCAAGAAATAGAAAAAACTTGATTACAATAACGACTAAAGTAACCAGCAGCGTAAAAGTCCCTCAAAGTGAACCATGGGCATGTATTTATAGGGAGAGACGATGAGATATTTTGCTAAGATTTCGGGAGAAGGCTCTCTAGGTTCATAAGGGCCCACCATAACGATTGACATATCTAACTCGACCATCAGGAACGATCGGCCTAAGTTTAGCCGATCCTTTTTGTTATCCCCAATTTTAGTGCGATCTTTTTTGGAAGGTCCCACATGTCTCTTAATATTGCTTCTGAAATATGGAATCATTCTAACTTGTAACTTAGAAGATATGAATCAACCTTGGTTGAAATTGGATTATGCACTGGAACATACCGATCATTTTTAGGACTTGGCCAAAACGATCGGCCAATAATGATCGGCTAATTCCTAAATGCAACTTTAGGACTCGCGATCGTTTTTGTAAGCCTCAATCTTCATTTTGTTGATGCCCTGGAAGTTTCAAATGGATTGGCTTGTGGATCTTGAGATATTGAGTGTTCTCCGATGACTTGAACTATCTTATGGATCGTTCTTGATCGATCCATGCAAATCCTTGCTTCGTCTGTAACTCGAGCATTTGAACTCCGATCGACTCCAAATTTGAAATATAACTTCGTGGAGCTATGCCTGTTACTCCACGCTGACTGCACCTTGATTGGGTTTTGGTCTAAATATGCCCGACCATCGTCTATACTACTATACGTAATCGATTCTTAAGGCTATTGACCATTCGTTCCTAGCTAAGTCAATGATATCACGGCCTTGACAAAAGGCAGGATAACATTTCCCCCCCGAAGTACGTCTTGTATCATACATGACGTTCTTTGAATCGTCGTAAGTTAGAACCGTCTGAAAACCATATGGTTCGTCAAATAGTCACTATCCTTCCGTCGGGTTGTTTTCTTGTTGAAGGTTGTATTCTCCTTATTTTTCATGACGATTGCTCGATTTCCAATAGTATAAACATGGGATCACAACTTGTTAACAATCATATTGTTTTTACCCTAGCAATTTCCAAGCTTCAGCAACTTAGCTTTAGTTTTCCTCTGGTCGGCTCCAGGTTACTATTCAGTTTTTTTTATATTGATTTCTAAAAATTAAATTTTGAAACATATACTTGTATGTATACGTGTTTGCACCTGACTCCCGATCATGATTACACGTTCACGAGTCGTTGTCAAGTTAATGGAGATAACTTTCTATAAACAGTTTCCACCAATCGTCGTTTTTTCAAGCATGTTCTCTTCCCCCTATTTTTTAATCCATATATTTTTATATAGCCACAATCCTCCTTGGCTTAGAAAAAAATTTCAAACTACTCATGATTATGAAAACGATCGGCATACGCTAGGTTATGGAATGATCGGCATAAGGCTTGGAAGTGGATCGATCGACATAAGGCTTGGAAGTAGATCGATCAGCATAAGGCTTGGAAGTGGATCGATCAACATAAGGCTTGGAAGTTGATCGATCGACATAAGGCTTGGAAGTGGATCGATCCTCATAAGGCTGGAAGTGGATCGATCGACATAATGCTTGGATAGGGGACGATCGGCTAAATCTTCAGGCGTAGGACGATCGGCTAAATTTTTTAGACCGAAAACGATCGGCTAAATCCCTTTCCTATATAAGCCTCCACACTTAGTCATTTTCTTTCACTATCTTCTCATCGTTCCTTTCTGAAGCAAAAGAGACGAGCCTCTTCGCCTTCTTCCTATCGCTCCAAACAACAATCACCACAAAGTCATCACCCTTCGAATCGATTTCAAATCCTCCTTCTTCAGATTTCAAACTTAGGTAGCACGAATCCTATACTTGCTCCATAATTTTGAGAACGAAGTGGCTAGGGATGAGTGAATCCCTACTCTCTTTTTTTCATGTTTACAATCGTATGCAATGGAGATGAACTGGTTAGGGATGAGTGAATTATGACTTTAGTCGATTGCTCGTTGATAGAGATGGTGCTTTGGACGTGAAGAAGTTGTACGATCGATCATCCATGATCGTTCTTGGATGATCGACGAAGCCCTAGGATGTTGAGGCTCAAGGATCGGCTATGAACGACCGACCTAGTTTACAAATGAACCTTTCTTTTTATAAAATGGAATTTAGATAGGTAAACTTGAACTAAATGACGAGCTTTAACCTCCATACTTGGACAAACATTAAAACTTGTATACGAGTTGCATATGATTTGAACTGCATACTTGGTAGCAAACTGCCTTAGAACCGTGACATGAACCAATGCCTTTAATAATCATCTTGAAGCTCACCGGTAACTTAGATAAAAATCAAACTTTTGTTGGTTGATGATCAATCGTGAAAGTCAAGCTGCATCGTTTCCCGATGACACACAGAAATAATTGAGACGGTCGTGAATGACGGTCTCTCTAGTTAAACTTCAAAGTCTCGTTGTCTTTTATGTCTTCAGTTTTGCACAACTTATTACTATAATGAATAGCATTTTATCGCACCACACTAGCACTCACTATGCACTGCGGGGTACAGGTTACTTTATCTAGTTAAGATTTTTACTAAGTTTAATAGCAATGGGATCTAGACATTTCGGGCGTCTTGCGACTATGCCGGCTGGATCATCTTTCCAAAGGGATGACTCTGACGTAAAATCAAGTTCAGCAACTGGGTCCGATAGTCCACCGTTCTGTCATCATTCGGAACAACCGGAAAGTCCGGGTCCTTAATTTTATCTCTCTGAAGTTGTCCATGTCTTTCTATCGGAGATTATCGATCCTTCTCCCGACACTCTAGAGGATGCAGTCATTCTTGAGATCCTTCTGATTCGGTAGCTTCAAAAATTAAAGAAGACGCTCTCTAAAGAATTTGCGTAAGACATGGAATTCCCTTTGACGATGTGTTGGTTCCGTCGCGAGATGATAGGGCTCATAGACCCCTTGAAGGGTATACAACGTGCAACAAGTTTATGTGCTGGGCGGGATGCATCTAGCCTTTCAACTCATGCATTCGGGAGATTCTTCATTATTTAAGGATAGCTCCAGCGCAACTTCACCCAAATGGCTATGCTCTCCTTAATTGTACTTATATGGTATCTATGGGGTTCTTGCACCGTCCTCCCACCAAGACATTCATTTATTTTCACTTTCAAGCGACGGATCGGGAGTCTCTCATTTACATTTCTTGAATCTGCAAAGAGGTTCCAGATTCTGACTGGCGCATGGAACAAGCTAAGTGCCTTTAAAAGTGAATGGTTTTTTGTTCGCTGTCCGCCCGGCTTTGCTCGACAGTGGCTGGAAAGACGTAGGTGTTACCCACCATTTTCATGATAGCATAGAAAAATGATATCCAGGTTCCTGACTATGTTAATCCTTTGCAGGTGTCGTTACCCGGCCTAGTAGCGACATTTATGAAGAAGCGGTCTCAATTATGAAGAATGCTCCACCTGAGGATAGGAATATCGAATATTTGCTTAGGGATGAATGCCTCGTCACTTTTTGTTTGATAGAGGAGGGCCTCAACGTCGGGCTAACCAAAATTTCCTTGATGGCAGGGATAAGACCATGGGCTGCAATCGATCAAAGGGAAAATCGAGCTGATCCCATGGTGCCCCCAGTTACGAGTGCTCAAGAATTTGCTGATATTGACGTCGTATGGCATAGAGACGATGTACTTGGTCATAATGGCGACAAGTCCGGTCCTGGAGTTGATACCAGATCTTCGAAAGCCTCACAACCCTTGGTTGCTGATAGGAAAAAGAATAAAACATTTGTACATAAACTTCCAAGAAGTCGCCTCTCTAACCAATCCAAATCGTCAATGGCTCCTAAAGTTGTTCAATATGAATCTTTCTTCCAACCGTCAATGCGTTTGAGTTTACCACTTGACTCTTTATTTGGTCTACCAATTCCACCTGATCTCGACGCTTTCTATTTTACTGATGTGAGCATCGAAGGGTCATAATCTCTCGTCAGAATTAGCACTAAGATTCCTACTTCTGGAGGGGAAGTTACACCAATAAGCAAGGCTCCTGCACCTGGTCTGTTGGGGGGTTACACTAGGACACTTGCACACACTTGCACCCCTCAACACTACATTGTACTTGACTCGTGCTTTTTAATGCTTAGAGTCGACTGACTTTTGTTTTTTTTGCAGAAACGATGGTAAGGAAGAGGAACATGTTTGATTCTCTCCGGGACATACATCACCAGTCATCGGGTTCGCTCTGGCTCTTACCGCTGTAGTCGAGATTACTACGATTCCAGCTATCGCCTCAGCCGTGACCAAGGTCATCAAGATAGAGATGATAAGGTTAAGTCACCTTAGGGTAAACATAGATCGAGATCGAGATCGAGATCTCCTCCTCCAAAGGGTCTTGAAAGACCAGCTAATCGTAGGGACTTGCCTATTGATCCCTCTCGCGGCCCTTCTACTATTCCAATGCCTCCACATCCTTTGGTTCTATCTCATTCTCAACGGCCGAGCGATCGTCGCCACCATAGCAAATATGCTATTACTCACAAGTCCAACAAAGAAGGCACCGAATTCAGAGCTACTACTGAAGATTCTACAATCGATCCAACTGCTCGCATGGCATAGCTTCGTGAAGAATTTCTGAATTTATGCTTTGAAGGGTTTTATTTTCCTCCTAACTTGAAGTGGGTTCCGGATCATGTTCAGAAGAGGACCATTGATTGCATCACTGACATCCACATGTAGTATCAGGAATGGATGAAGGCAGCAGAAAAGATGTCAAAAGTTTCCTTCAAGAGCGCGACGAAGATTGAAAAACTAAAATGCCAAGAAACTCAAGTTAAAAGAATCATTGACACTTTGACAAATAAGCTTAAAGCCTCTAGAACCTCCTTAGCAGAAGTCGAAGGAAACGCTAACGCTGCTATGAAATCCTTGGAAGAGATGAAATCCAGCCATCTCGATGTGATCTAAGTTTTGCATCATCAGAATCAAGAGATAGCACTTGAGCGGGATACGGCTCGGAATAATGAATCTGCAGCCTTGAAGGAAATAGCTGACCTTAAGGTCAAGCTTGAGTATGCAAATAAAGAAAAAGATGATGCTTAAAAGATTGCTTGCGATGAGCTGGTAAAAATCAGATTTGAGAGAGACACGGCTATTGAGAGGGCCAAAAATGTCGATGCACTCATTCAGCATGAAACGGAAGCTACCAAGGACAAAGTCAGGGAAGTGATAATGAATGAGCTTGACCCACTTCTCATTCTTTACAATGCTAATGTTCTCAAGCATAGGAATTTGACGTGGCTCAGTGAAGACTATCCCTACCAGCTCTGTCGTGCTTGGGAATTTCTTGTTGCGGAAGAGGGAAAACTTCTTAACTCAGAGGATATCAATCTATCTAAACTTGAAAACGAAATACTATTGGGCGACAAACCCAAAACATTGCATGATATCCATCTCTCACTCTAGAAAGAGTCTGTTGTTGTTTCTTCCTGTGAAGTGGGAGAAGGATCCTGGTCGGCGCAACCCTATACTACAGCTGGATTGCCCCCGGTTCCCCAGGTCATCTCTAGCTCTATAGCAAACTCTTCGACCATACCGGGGGATGATCCAGACCAGCCACAACTTTCCCCAATTCCCGAGCGCAGTTCTAAGGATGCTCCGGCTCAACCTGGAAGTCATACCGAGGAAGGTATTCCATCAACTTTTCCCATCTTTCGCAAAGTTGGGGTGTTATCAGTTGATATTTCTAATCTTTTCGGCTATTTTTTCTCAGCTTCAAACCTATCAGGTGTTGCTCCTTTTCCTTCCCAAGAGCCTCAGTTGGAGTCACAAGCGGCCGCTCCAGAATCTGTTAAAGTTGCAACTTTGGCCGCTACTCAAGATGCTCAAGAATAAGCCTTCGTTATTGATGATCAATTCATGGAGGCATTATTCAAGGAGGGAAGCGATCCACACCATGAAATTCCTTTTGACGAAGATGTGGTGATCACAGGTTCTTTCGACCCACTGGGGAGCTCAGCATGAAAGAGTGTATTGAAAAAGAAGAACTGTTGAAAAGGAAGGTGAAAAACGAGTCTGTTGATTCTGGTTCCCATGAACTGATTCCCGTCCCGCTCCATATGATCCCTCATGGCAGGACAATTCCCCAGGATGAAATTCCCCTTTGCTTCTGGTGCTGAGAGCGCCTCCATCCCTCCTACTTTCAAAGATGATACTGCCTCGATTCACACAACAGAGGATACTTCTTTGAAGAAAAGCCGAGGCGGTAAAGGGTCAAAGGGAGGGTTGAGCGGTAGTTCAGAAGGAGCCACTCCAAAGAAGAAAAAGAAAGATAGAAAATCCAAGAAATAATCTTCGGATTGGAACGACATGTAAATAGCTTAGATGATCACTTCTCTTTTTCGTTGGTTGTATTTGCTTAGGCATGGTCTTCCCCTTTTGTCTTGCATTTTGGATAGACTTGTATGATGTACAACCAGTTTAGTGTAAATAAGAATTCTTTTATTCTTGTGTATGTTTCTTGTATTTACTTGTTCAAATGTCCGAACTATCACATTTTTCATTTTATGCACTTATGATTCATTGCTCGTTGTATTAGACGTCGATTTAATTCGTCCATCCCAAGGCCTCCCCGAGGTCGTGGCCTCGAGCCATATTAAACACTAGGCTCGAGCTTTAGAGTTATGCCGTCGAATTTCAATGGTTTTTTGAGTAACTATACTTCTGCCTCTGGCTTTGGTTTAGCGGGGTCAGATGTAGGACGGTCGATCTCCATCCTTAATGAGTTTATACTCCTCCCATCGGTTTTGGGTTAGAGTTTGTGGAATAGTGAACGGTCAAACTCCACTCAACTACTCACTCATCCTAAGACCTCCCTGAGGTCGTGACCTCGAGTCATATCAAACACTAGGCTCGGGCCTTAGTGTTACACCATCGAATTTCGGTTGTTTTTTTAGTAACTATACGTTTACCCCTGGCTTTGGTTTAGCGGGGTCAGATTTAGAACGGTCGATCTCCATCCTTAACGAGTTTATACTCCTCCCGTCGGTTTCAGGCCAGAGTTTGTGGAATAGTGAACGGTCGAAATCCACTCAACTATTCATTCATGTTCGTATCCACACTGTGGGGATATGATTTAGTTAATGGGTGGTCTGATCGCACCCAATTTACGTTTATACTCTAGTCCACACTCTGGGGACTTTGAGTTATTTCGTGAGCGGTCGGTTCACGCCTGATTTATGTTTATACTCCAGTCCGCACTCCGAGAACTTAGAGTTATTTGGCGGGTAGTCGGTTCACACCTAATTTATGTTTATACTCCAGTCCATACTTCGTGGACTTAGAGTTGTTTCAAAGAGCAGCCATATCACACTCCCCTTGGTTGATTGATTTTCCTCCCTAGGGTCTAGGGTTTGGTTCAGCAAGTGACTGGTCGTATCACGGTCGCCCTGATTGTATCTCAGTTCCACAGTTGGGCAGGAGTTATTCGATCATCAGATCATCGGCCACATTTGTTCCTTATTATGTATCCCGTCCTTTGGATTGTGAATGAGAGTTGTTAAGTGAACAGGTAGATTGAGCTCATCTTGTTTAATATCATTGGGAGTTAGCATGATTGATTAATTTCAAACTCTGGGAGCTTGTTCATACATATTGACTTCAATTAGTTTCGCTATGTAATTAGCATACAATGCAATAGCAAACACAAATATTAAGGAAGCCTGAAACTTTATTCATTTAATAGAAAGGAATAACATAAACTGTTTTATTTCACATTCAGAAAATCAAATGCTAAAGCAAATTCTGAAAATAATTGCAATTGAAATGTAAAGGAAACACATCAAGTGAAATAGCGTCGAAGATGTTCGCTATTCCACACCCTTGAAAGTGTAATCCCATCGATAGTCGCTAGCTTTAAAGCTTCTTCTCCAAGCCTCTGTTCTATGACATATGGTCCTTCCTAGGTTGGATTCATGTGCGATGGGGTAGGAAAAAATCCGTTTCAGGGCGAGATCGCCAATTTCGAAGGTTCTAGATCGAACTTTAGTGTTGTAATACCGAGCAACTCGATGTCGATGTGAAGCTACCCTCAAATTGGCTTCTTCGTGCTTCTCATCTATCAAGTCAAGAGATTCCAAGAGGAGATCTTTATTCGTTTTAGGATCGTCGTAAGTCACTCGATGAGAAGGGACTTCAAGTTCAACAGGAATAACGGCTTCGGAACCGTAGGCAAGGGCGAATGAAGTATGGCCAGTCGCGGACTTGTGGGTGGTTCTGTAAGCCCATAATGCTGTAGGGAGTTCATCTACCCACTTGCCTCTAGCCTTCTCCAAACGTTTCTTCAGAATATACTTTATTATTTTATTTACAGCTTCAACCTGTCCATTTGCCTAAAGGTGAGCGACCGCTACAAATCTCTTTTCAATATGGTATCTTTGAAAAAAGTCTTTGAATTCAACACTGTCAAATTAAGTCCCATTATCTATCACAATAGTTTGTGGGAGACCGAAGCAGCATATGATGTTTTGAACAATAAAGTTGATTACTTTCTTAGTTGTGATTGTGGCTAAAGGTTCCGCTTTGGCCCATTTAGAGAAGTAATCAACTGCAACGATAGCATGCTTCGTGCTACCTTTAGAGATCGGTAAAGAACTGATAATGTCTATACCCCACACAGCGAACGACCATGGGCTTACCATTTGCACGATTTTTGTTGGTAGAGCTCTTGGGACTTTTGCATACATCTGGCATTTATCACATCGTCTTACATAATCAGCGGCATCCCAATTCATGGTTGGCCAATAATACCCGTAACGGAGTATTTTCTTTGCCAGAGTTTGCCCCCCAGTGTGATCGTCGCATTCTCCTTCATGTACTTCCTTTAGAACATGGTTTATTTCATCATAAGCGATACACCGAAGTAGAGGGACTATGAATCCTAATCCATACACAATTCCTTCTTGCATAATATATCGTAAAACTTTACGAAGGACTTGTTGCTTTTCATTTCTTTGTCAGGTAAGGCTCCACGCAGTAGATAGTCTTTGATTGGAGTCATCCACAATTCCCTTTCAGATTCTGCTTCCAACTCTTGATCGATTTCCAACATGTTTATACATGGGGTATTTAATACTTCGACCAGAACCAAGCGCATCTACTGTGCATCACCGGTACTAGCAAACTTTTCCAACGAATCAGCCTATCTGTTTTGATTGCGTGGAATATGTGAAATGTCATAATATTCAAATTTTGTCAACAACTCCTAAACTCGGGTAAGGTATGGGGCAAGCTGTTGTCCCTTAGCCTGATAGTCTCCCCTAACTTGATACACCAGCAACTGCGAATCACAAAAGATTTCAAGAGATTTAACTCCAAGTTCTCTAGCGAGTTTAAGTCCAGCAATCAAAGCTTCATACTCATCTTCGTTGTTTGTTGCTGGAAAATCAAGCTTCAAAGCATAACAAATTAACCGATTTTCAGGGGTTACAAGCACAATCCCATCTCCAGAACAATGATCATTAAACGCTCCATCCATATACAATTTCCATCGTACAGTAGAGATTTTTCTACCTTCTGAAAGACCATCTTGCATAGTAAACTTTGCTATAAAGTCTGCCAATGCCTGACCCTGGATAACCCTTCGAGGGAGATAAGTAATATCGAATTGGTTGAGCTTAATATTCCACTTGAGTAACCTCCCAAACGTCTCAGGTCGCTGTAGGACCTATCGTAACAGCTGGTCAGTGTAAACATTGATCGGATGTGCTTGGAAGTACGGACGAAGTTTTCGTGATGCAATTAGTAAACAGTATGCCAATTTTTCTATTTTTGGATAGTTTCTTTCTTCTCCCGTTAATCATTTACTGACGTATACACCGGCCTCTATATCCGATTCTCCTCACGAATCAAGGCGGTCCATTCAAAGTTTCTTTTCCCTTTCCTAATCAAATCGAAGAAAGAATACACTTATCAGTAGCTCTGGAGATAAATCGACTCAAGGCAGCAACCTTCCCATTTAGGCTCTGCACTTGTTTAATGGTTCTTTGTGCTTGGATATCAGGGATACCCTGAATCTTCTCGAGATTAGCTTCTATTCCACGTGTATCGACGATAAAGCCCAAGAATTTTCCTGACGCGACACCAAAAAAAAATTGATTGATCTTCATCTTATAATGTCGGAGGATGTCAAACATTTCTACCATGTCTCGAATATGGTCGCTTGATCGTCGTGACTTCAGGAGCATATCATCCATATGCACTTCCATTGTTTTTCCAATCTGGTCTTTAAACATCCTATTAACTAAGCATTGGTAGGTTGCTTTGGCATTCTTCAATCCAAACGGCATTACCACGTAATAGTACAATCCAACATCGGTAATGAAACTGGTGCGCTCTTAATCGAGGATATGCATCGGGATTTGGTTATATCCCGAGTATGCATCCATGAAAGATAGCAATTCGTGTCCTGTGGTTGAATCCACTAGCTGGTCAATCTTCGGAAAGGGAAAACTATCTTTAGGACACGCCTTGTTCAAATCTGAATAATCAATGCATGTTCTCCATTTCCCATTCGCCTTCTTCACAAGCATAGGATTTGATACCCATTCTGGGTAGGGGGCGTCGCGGATAAACCCATTGACTTTTAGTTTATCCACCTCCTCCTTGAGAGTGACAGATCTCTCTGGATCCATGCCGCGTCTTTTTTGCTTCACCAGAAGATAGTTTGGGTCGATATTCAATGCATGGCTCGCAATGGCAGGCAAGATTCCACACATGTCAGAGTGAGTCCAAGTGAATACATCTAGGTTTGATCGGAGAAAACCATCAAGTTCCTTCATCATCATAGGGCTGAGTTGTGACCTAATCTTTAGGACTCGCGATGGGTCGTCATGGGTGACCGTAATATCAATCGTCAGCTCAGCCTGTGCAGCCTTGGTGTCTTTGGGCTCATCTTCATCATCCCTCAGATCTATATCTCTATAGAACTGACTGTAGCGCCCGAGCCAAGGCTCTGGCGCCAATTGTCTATCGTCGGCAGCATGGATGCAGACAGCTTTGTCCACACCCTTACCCTTCTCCTAGAGCTGAGCTTCCCTCAACTAAGCCACATAATAGGCACATCCAGTCACCTGATCGCCATGATCAACTCCTACACCATTGTCTGTCGAAAATTTTAAAGTCAAACACCATGGGGCAAGAGCTGCCTGGAATTCTGCCAGGGCTGGTCGGCCTAGAAAAACATTGTATGGAGAGTCAACATCCAAAACAATAAACGTCAAGATTCACACTCTCCTTCGCTCACCTTCCGCCAATTCAACAGGCAATTCCACATAACCAACAGCTTCGGTTGCAACGCCATTAAAATCATGTATACGAGCTTTAGACGGTTTTAAATCTTTAGCTTCCATTCTGATCTGATCATATGCCTTTTCGAAAATTATATTCATCGAACTTCCACAATCAATCAAAATCCTTCTCACCAATGCAGGACCAATCATAGCTGAAATGACCATCGGGTCGATTGTTGGAGCCTCTACTTTGTCTGCATCCCTTGTTGAATATGCTAGTATATGATTTTTGTTTGATGATAATAAACATATATATATATATATATATATATATTCATTTAAATGTATTTGTTATTGTGCTATTTTATTTTCACATAATTAAATAAATATTTGCTGAATAAAATAATTAACACAGAATTTAAATTCAAACAGATATTTTATTCAAACAAATATTTTATTACAATTTTGAATAGTACAAATTTAAGCTCTTACTATATATACACAATTTCAATTACAATACAATTTCGATTACATCACAATTTTTTCACTATATAATGGATACATACATTTGCACCTCACTACATATCACTCATTCACTCGTATTTATCTTCAACTCTATTCCAGATTGAATCCAGCATCTGAGCTATCTAAAAAAAACCGAAGCAGTAAAATAAAAAATGAAACATTTTTGCAGTGTAAAATAAAATGTGTTTTTGAAAATATTACATGCCTCAGTTATTTGGGTTGTTCTTCATTGTTTAATTTTGAATTAATCTACACGAACAATTTGTGACATGCACAGTGTATCACTGTACCTGCCACAAGGCCGTGCACACCGATATACACTTGATAAAATTGCAGGGACAGGTGAGCACAAGGTCAAACCCAAGCCGAGGTTGGATTCAACTCAGGTGCAATACAAATACATCACTAAATTGTTGAGTACAACAAGATCAGTTTCCAAAATCAGTACGGTAAAGACCAGACCCAAATCAACAATGAAGATAACAGCTTGAATGAGCAAATGTAGACTCAAATATAAATGGCATCAGGGCAGTGCAATAGTGGTAAACATCACATAAAGGAGGCAAACAAGTAAAGATATCAAGTGAAGGTCACACAAGCTCAACTGTATACAAGTTCATTTGCACTGGTTGAAAACATGTGCAACATGCAAACAAAGTTCAGTGGCATGGCACAAAGGTGCACAACACAGTCTCGACCGAAATAACAAATCAGTCCATGAACATGACCAGACTCCATGAACACCACCAGAGAAGCTCAAAGGCAACTAGACTATATGCAAGCAAGGCTACAACTTCAAGCAAAACCATAAGCATACATATATACATGAGTAAACAACTTGTATACATATACAATGACAATATGGTTGCAGTGAAGCAGGAAATAAATACATATGCATATGGAACAAAACTGAGGTGACATCAATATACAGAGAATCAAGTGCGGATTCTACATATATAAGCAGTGACAGTGATCAAGAGACCATCAAAAAAGTGCAACAAAGCAACATAATCAATTGGATGCAATAACCAGCAGCCTCAACAGTAGATGATTCACATGACATCATACATGAAATAAATACATATGCATAAGCACATGAACTCAACAAAGCTTCAAGCTCACCCAAACCAGAATGGAGTCAACCACAACACAGTTGTGGATCATGGAAGCAGTTTAATATGCAAGCAAACTACTGCACATACCAACTTAATGTACATATGAACCCAGATTGGTTAGAGAAACCATAATGCAACATGTAGACCAAACTTATATGCATTCATACAACTCAACAGTTCAGTACAACAAGATATATATGCAAAGTTAACATGTATGCAACAGAGTGCATAAGCAGACCACGTGATACTGCAACTACCAAAGACCATCAAGCAACAACAAAGTGTACAGGTAAACCAGAGAATTCAACACAAAGGAGTCAAGGCCGAAATCAATCAGATTTTATCAAGTCTAGTATATACATGATGCAACAAACATACACACACACACACATATACATTCACACGTGTATAGATATATCCAGACAGTTTTCTAAAGAAAATTAAGTTGCAGTAGTAAAAAGAGGAATAAAATTCGAATGTAGTCAAGGTCACATTCAAATACATTCATGAAGTTGAAGTCAATTATCAAAAATTCAAAGTGGCCGAAGTCAAACCAGAAAAGAACGGAACCAAATCTAGAGAAAATGCAAGCCGTGGTGACCAAGCAAAAATATCAATGAAAATATACGAATTGAAAAAGTCAAAAAACATCACAAGCAACCAAACAAAAATCTGTGGCCAAGCATAGCACATGAAGAATTCAAATAAAATATATACGAACAAGATCATAGGATTTCGAATCCTATTTAACCATTAACATCATCGGCATGAAAATGCATTCGAGTTCAAGCAAAACAGAGAAGTAATAAATCATTAAAACTCGAATTAAGTCGAGCATAAGCAAATTAAAAAAGCATAAAGGAAATCACATACCAATTCATATCAAACTCGACAAATTGAAGCAGCCATGTGCAAATTGAAGAGACGATCAATCGACAAAGCAAGCAACGCAAGATTATCTATTTGATCGATCAACTGAATCGATGTGCTCAATTTACAGAAACCCTAATTGTTATAAGAGCAAACGAGGCAGCCATTTTCAACGCAAAGGAGAAGATACGGCCGAAGAAATAAAAAGAAAAAGGGAAATCGTTTCTGTGTTTATCACTTTGGGCTGGCATTTTTTTAGTGATAATTTTATTTTGGGCCGGCTTATAATCTTATTTTGGGCTTTAGTTTTTAAAATTAGGGTTTTATTGTTTTTAGTTGTCTTATTTTGTATTTCTCTTTTAAATGTTTTTAATTTCTAGTCGTGTGGCTAGGGGACGAACTACGGTGGTGTAGTTCGAGAATTCGCAACTCAGTGGCTAAGTTGTGGTAGAGTTTTGAGCGTAGAGTTAGGTTAGTCGATAGCGGGTGTCGCAAGTTTATGTGTGTAAACGTATGACTACTTAATTTCTAGTAGAAACCTTGGGGGTAGCACGTAGGCAGGGTTTTGCCGAAGCTGGGTAAATCTGTGTTGTTCTATTTCTGCTTTTATTATTTTGCTATTATCTATGCTGCTATTATTCTGCTATATCTGTGTTGCAATTATTTTATATATTTCCGCATTAAATTTTTATAATTATTAGTATCACCCTATTCACCCCCCTCTAGGGTGAAATCGATCCTACATCCCTATTCCTAAGCACAATATCATCTGCCATTGTATGTTGCTGTTTTACCGAAGTCCCATCTCCCATATTCGAACAACATTCAAAATCTACATGCCTAATCGCGCTAACATAGCGCTCCATTTCTTGCCAACTCCTATCCGCCGGGTGCGGTCCTCTAACTATCATATTTATCACCAGTCTTCCACCGGTCCGTGCAGGCTCCTCATCCCTACGTGGAGCTTATCCTCGATTGGGGTCAGAAGTTCCCTACCCGCCAACTTGTGGGGCTTTCACAAACTGTTGTAACTTCCTTTCCTAAATCATTTTTTCTATAACATCCTGGAGATGCCTGCATTCATTTTATTGTGCCCATAACACTCGTGAAACCGACAATATTTCCCGGTCTGCTTCTGTCTCTCTGACGACTCTTTTGGAGGTGGCTTCCTGTATTGCATGGTATTGCAAGTAGACAAATAGATATTTTACAGGGACGTATTTAGCGGCGTGTAATTATCATATATTGGAATCCTCGACTTCAACCTTCCAGAATCCCTTTTTCGTTCTCGATTCCTATCTCCGCCTCTCTTTTGTTGATTTGGCTTATTCTGAACGTTCACTTGGACTTTTCCAAAACTGTCATCAGACTTTTTTTTTGCAATGTTACTCTGCACTGCTTCTTCACTCGATCCCACGGCATTATTTTTTCTGGAGGACCTGGCTTCCTTCTTTCTTAGAAACTGAGCCGCCTTTGAATAAATGCGCTCCAACATGGCAGGCGGTTTACCAGCCATCCAGTCGCCAAACTCTAACTCCAGATCAATCCCTCTTGTCACGGGCATGAGTATTGCATGATCATTCGGATTACCGACCTCCGTGGAAGCTATATGAAATCTCTCCAAATAATCTTTCAATAACTCCCTTGGTGCCTGGATCACACTGGAAAGGGACATCACGTCTTTGGGACGAGTCACGTGCATTCAGAATTGCTCCACAAACTTGGTTGCCAACTTATCGAATCTGGAAATTGATCGTGGGGGTAGTCTTGTGAATCACATTGTCGCTATTCCGGAAAGGTTATAAGAAAGCATATGCATTTGGTTGCATCATTGGCTCATGTAGAATCCATCAGCCATTTATACCTCATAATATGCTACCTGGGGTTGGTTTTTCCCTCTTAGGCAGGCATTGACGACATGTTGAATCTCCTCGGGTATTCTGTGTGTAAAACATTATCCGAGAAAGTGGTATTGCTTCTCGAGATTCCCCAGTCATCATTAGTCAAGCCTTGGTTCTCCCTCACCAACTGTCTGACCATTCCTAATAAGTCTGGTGTTTGGATGGGTGGCGCCAAGCGGTGTTCGTGTTCCACCACACATGTATGGTCTGATCGATGTCTGTGGGCCGTTTCATGCCTTCTCGGGCCACCATCCTCACGATGCGCATATTGTACGTCGATTTCACCATCATCCTGGGGAAGAACCCGATCAACATTCATTCGGACTCCATCATCCAAATTAACCATAGCAGCTTCAGTTTGAATCCCAGCGTGCACATGTAAATTTCCTTCTCTAACGGAGGGACCAACACAAATCATTCTTGGCAAACCACGATGGTTTACCTGTTGACACCCTGAAGTTTCTGCATGGTATCCATCAGTTCTGTGATGCCTATGTCTATGGTATCCATCTGATGAGCTAGAGCTTTCCGACGTCGAGTAAGGAGTGGGATCCCTCCTAGATTTGCCCCACTGCTACTAATTGATTTGATTCATCAAGTCGATCTTGGTCTGAATCTGCTGATTTAGCTGTCGACGGCTCTCTATCAGCTCTCTCTTTAAATTATGAAATTTAGCTATGGTAACAGAATCGGTGGGATTTTGAATTTCAACCGGATCAGCATTCACATTTGCTGGTTGATTGCTTAGGTCTCCTTGTTGAATGCTACTAGTCTTATTTCCATCCACGTTCTGAGTAGTAGATCTGGTATGTCTCACCATCATCAATCTCCTTATTTGGATTTCAGCAAATTTGAGTAGTGTAAGCAACTTTATGAAGATAACAACGGATCTCCTTGGGGTATCTATTCAATCCAATAGCAACAAAGGGGATCCTTGCAGGCTGAGAATCAAGGTTCTCAGTGAAAGCACCAAAATGTTTGCAACCAAATTGGTCACAAACACCCAAGAATAGATTTGTGTAGAGAAGTAAATGAAGAAAGTGAAATTGAAATCGAGGAGTAGAATTAACTAACAGACTAATAAAAGCAATAATCAAGAACACAAAAATTTATAGTGGTTCGGCGTTGTATGCCTACATCCACTTTGAAGATTATCTTTATTGATCCACTTATAATCAGATTACAGCAGCAAGAAATAGAAAAAACTTGATTACAATAAAGACTAAAGTAACCAGCAGCATAAAAGTCCCCCATAGTGAACCATGCGGCCTGTATTTATAGGAAGAGATAATGAGATATTTCACTAAGATTTCGGAAAAAGGCTTTCTAGGTCCATAGGGGCCCACCATAACAATCGGCATATCTAACTCGACCATCAGGAACAATCGGCCTAAGTTTAGCCGATCCTTTTTCTTGTCTCCAATTTTAGTACGATCGTTTTGGGAGGTTCCACATGTCTCTTGATATTGCTTCTAAAATATAGAATCATTCTGACTTGTAACTTATGAGATATGAATCGATCTTGGTTGAAATTGGATTATGCACTGGAACATACCGATCATTTTTAGGACTAGGCCAAAACGATCGGCCAATAACGGTCGGCTAAATCCTAAATGCAACTTTAGGACCCGCGGTCGTTTTTGTAAGCCTCGGTCTTCATTTTGTTGATGTCCTGGAAGTTTCAAATAGATTGGCCATGTGGATCTTGAGGTTCTAAGCGTTCTTCGATGACTTGAACAATCTTCTGGATCGTTCTTGATCGATCCATACAAATCCTTGCTTCGTCTATAACTCAAGCATATGAACTCCGATCGACTCCAAATTTGAAATATAACTTCACGGGGCCATGCTTGTTACTCCATGCTGACTGCACCTCGATTGGCTTTTTAACCAAGTCTGCTCGACCATCGTCTATACTACCGCACGTAATCGATTCCTAAGGCTGTTGACCATTCGTACCTAGCCAAGTCGATGATATCACGGCATTGCCAAAAGGCGGGATAACAGTATACAAATTTTAGCCTACAACTCCAATTTACATTCCAAGCATACATAAATAGATTTACAACGATATAAATCCAATATTATATAAAAAATATATAATTTCCCACTCACCTTTTTAGCTTTTCAAATCTGTAGATCTAATCCCTATTATTCAATTTGACTTCCTTTTATCCCTATTTTAATACATACACCGCAAGCTTACATATACTTATCAGAAATCTAGATCAGAGGAGAGATTTGGATTTAATTTAAATTCTAGATTCGGATTTATAATTTACCTTGGCTTGATGGTTTGATTCGACCCCATTCTTCTACTCAATTATCATTTATTGTTCTCCGCTTGTATATACATATAAACTATAACTATTTTTTAAGAAATTAGAAGTTTGTGGAGAAGAGAAAATGGCAGAGCTTCGCCGTGCTTTAGAAAATATGAGAAGGAAGTAAGGGGTTAGGCCCATATTTATAGGGGTTCGAATCAATGCCAGTTGTTAGATTCAACTATTTTAAATCTAGGCCGTTTGACCACGTCAAAATTCTCCACTTGACAGCTCGATCGATCGACCGCCGCCTCTACTAGTCGACCACTAGCGATCAACCAGTGTGACTTAAGGGTCGACCGGTCGTATATATCAATGACAATTAATTTGCCATGTTAATTTGGTTAATTTCTATCTGTTTTCTTCGATATGAGATAATTTCTTTCCACGTTTACTTTCTTGAACCCTAAGCAATTGTTGATGTTAATTAATTTCCGTTTATTACTTTTTGTTTCCTTAAATACATGCATATTTATTTCCTACTCAAACGTTAATAATTTTTTCGTTTGAACTTTGATCAGAAAACTTTATATATGAAAATTGATCAAAAAATCGCCATGAACTTGTAACACCCCTAATTTTAGTTTAACATTATTCGAGGAATTTAATTAGATAGATGAAATAGAGTAAAGTAGTGGAACATGAGGATGAGAGTTGATAATTAATAAGGTCGGGCCTAAACTAATTAAGTAATAAGATTGTTTCAAACTTAACATAGGAAAGAATTAATGAGAAGGGAAAAATAGAAATATATCTCTCTTTTTCCCTTAAACCCTCACTCTTCCATTCATATTCTCATTTTTATAATTACAAACAATCAAAAGAAAATGTTAGCTGACCACTATCAAGGTAGGGAAGGGAAAATCAAAGGGTAAACCAAAGAATTCAAAGGGCAAAGCTTAGAGAAATTAACTCCATCAAATCTCAACTCTATCATCCAATTTAAGGTAAATAATAGTTGACCTTCTCTATTATTTGTGCTTGATTTTGGTTATAGATAAATTTATAACTGATTATGATGATATTATCATGTTATGATTGTTTATTACATTATTTGGATAGAATAATGATATATGGAATTTTTATGGAATTACTTAGACGGGTTTTAAGGGTAAATCCTAAGTTTTTGATCTCCAATTGATTTGATTTTCTGGCATATTGTATAAAACATTATTTTGAAGATGATTTTTTAATTTCATAATTTTTCAATTTAAAACGAATTTTTTATGAATTTCCTAAGGAGAAAATAGTGTTATTTCGGGTTTTAATTATTAAAAATAATTAAATAATTATTTTGGCCCTAAAATTTTTATATATGAAGAATATGTTGGCTTAGATTTATTGCGACTTTTAGGGATTTTTTCTAAGTGATTATGAATTTCTATGAATTTATTATGCTAGAGAAACTTTTAAATTAATATTAATTAAGGGTATTAATTAATTAAATTTATTAATTTTTTGGAAGTACAAAATTGATTTGCGATAGTTTTCTAAAAAGATTTTCAACCAATAGAAATTCGATAAGGAATAAGAGTTGGTAAAAAAGTGCTTTTAATAGAAATAAAACAGTTTTTGTAATAATTACGACAATGCCACTGATATGCGGCATTCCCACGATGTTCGACATTAGCAATAGGTGGTACCACTTTATAGTTTTAAGCAATATCAGAAATAAGCAGATTGATATGAAGCAATGCATGTGATACTATACCGTAAATATATGATGCATTGAGTCATGCATCCAACATTAACGTTTTGGGAATACCATATCTCGTGGGTATATGAGATATTGATGTCATGATTTATCAATGCCGACAGTTTTCAGCATTCTTAAATTAATGCCACAAGTCATCGATTTTGGTATCAATCTATTTTGGGGCAGTGACACCACTAATCATTCTATGTTTGCGGCATAATAGCCGAAGTATAATAATGATGGCATACTTATAATGATGTCGTACGTAATTGATCTTGGCTTAAGGTATTGATGCCGTCGTATATCATTGTCGACATTCTTTGTTTAATTATTTTAGCAACTATGTCGTGCGGCATTGATGCCGCAACTCTTTATTTCAATGCCGATAAGGCTTTGTTTAATGCAACCAAAAGCATGTTTTATAACGGGCGAAAGAACCTTGTTTTAAGAAAGTCGATGACAATATGATTTCAGCAGTTAGCCTAATGAGTAATAAAATCAGAATTTTGTTTTCGAATCCTGGATAGAGGTTCATTATTGTTTTAACGTCAAGAATGTCGTAAATATTCTATTTTGCTATATTAATGGCGGTAAGCCATATGCTTCATGATTTCGACATTATTCATTGGGGATACCAATGTTTTATATTTCTAAATGCCATAAGTTTATGATTTGATCTTATTCATTGGGGACACGAATGTATATTATATCTAACTTGCCATTTATTTTATCATTTCGGCATCACACATATTGGGGATACCAATGTATATTATTATGACATGTTATAAGTTTAAGGGGTTGTTAACCTAATTGGGGATATCAATAGACATAGGTTGGGCACTTGGGTGAATGAGATTAACTATGAATTAAATTGATAAGTGATAGGTTCATAGTTATACTAGAAAAAATATTGAATATGTGATGGATAGTCTCTATAAGTTATTTAAGGGTTAATAGTCATCGTAGGAAAACTATGATATGTGCGATAGATAGTCCACATAGTTTAAAATGAATAAAGTATGTGTGATGGATAGTCCACATAATTTTAGATAGTTAAACCATGTGTGATGGGTAGTCCATATGGTAAGGGATAGATAATCAATATATTTTACACATGTGAGATGAGTAGCCCACGTAAATATAAGACAGATAGTCGTTTAAAAATTGGACAGATAGTGAGATGAAACTGAGATGGATAGTCAAATAAATTGGGTGAGTAGCCCATTGTATGTTGCATGAATGTGAATGTTTATTTATTATGTTCTAACTATTATGGATGCATGAGCATAGTATATGGTTGATATGTATTGGTTAAGATACCAGTGAGTGGCTCAATGGCGTGGTCTCACTGGATATCTATTTCGGTTCGAGATGGTTGGTTATTATTCAAACCAGACTATTTGTCTGATCTGAAGTTTTTGTTTTTCTCCTTAAACTCTCGGGTACTCATTTGAGTAGGTCAGGAGTAAGGGATTTTAGGTTTCTAGTTAGTCGAATAAGCTTCCGGAGACGTACAAGAGGCAAGATAGCTATACTAGGAGTTTTATTTAATCCGTTGTGCAGTTCATTTTGTTTGAATGGATGTAATGACAGAAATTATAATTGTCAAGTAGTAATAGACTCTAATCAATTAAGGGGGCAACTTCGTATGTGCTCTTGAAGTATTTTGTAATTATTATATTTTCTCTGAACATGGGATCGAATGAGATTATGTAATGAGTATAAAATCTTATTTGTGAAATGAAATGTGAAAATTTGTTATTAAATTGTGTTTGAAAATTTTCATATTCATGTGCTTCTGATTGTTGATATGATTAACATAGCTGCATTTTGCCATTTGAAATTAATACTATGGATGATTGCAGCATCCGTAGCGATTAGTTTCAGGCCTCAAAATGAGTGATGTTATAGTTTGGTATCGAAGCATAGGTTTATGTAAAATTTAAAAGATTAAAAGAGTTTTGAAAACACAATCCAATCAATCAGAGAATAAGACTAGGGTATGGGATAATGCTATAATAACGTACTTATATTTGCTATATATAAGTATATATTCTCCCCACTCTTTTTTTAGCAAAGCTAGTTGACTTTAAAGTGGGCCATGCCACTGTATATAAATAAAAAACAGGTATTTTGCATATGCATAGAATGGCTAAAATGGTTTTAAAGCGGCCATACCACTATACATACAAAACACTAGACGTCCTCCCGAGAGGAGGTACAACTATCGTCATCAACTGGACAAAGCCTCATAACATGGATAAAACCTAAGAAATGAGCCGCAATATCTGGATCAAAAACCGCAGATTCACAGGAGTAAATAAATTTTCTACCCCAAGTGTCATCCTCCAAAATAAGTCTATTGTCATCCCCATCGTCTCCATCATAGGAAAGAACAAGACCATCACCAACAACATGATAAAATAACTGCCTCATCTCTCCATCTCCACCTCATGCTTACCATTTTATTCTGTATTTACATTGTTTATTGAGTTTGCAGGAATAACTAGCGCTGTCACTCACATCAGAGTTGTTCAATGGTAGATTTATATTAATTGAGTTTGGTATGTATTAAAGCACGCCTTGTAGAATAAATGATTACTTTAATAAGTTGTATTATTAAAATTGTATCCTATACATTTAATAGTGTCGTATATTTATCAAATGATTGTGTGTATTAAATTGGTAGTTGTCATTGTTTATATTAGAACGGATGGTTTTTCAGCGATTTTGGCTGGTCCGAAAGTCTGGGTCATCACAGATGGCATCGGAGCTTAGGTCAGGCGCCTAAGTAAAATTTCACATGGGATTTGTAAATTAACCAAGGTATTTTAAGTGAAACTACCTTAATTTAGTAAATAAATAAAAGGATAGGATAAGGCACCATACTTCTGACTGGGATTACGGGTGATATTATTTTTGGTGTGCTTAACTTTTGCTGATTGTTTGGCTTTCGTTATATTTTTCCATCCAAGGAATTTCGGGGACGAAATTCTTTTGAGGGGAAAGAATGTAATGACACGTAATTTTTGAGTCTTTAAATTTGAATATTTAATTTATTTAAATATTTGAATTTAAATTTAAATATAATAAATTCTATGTTTCAAATAACTACCCGATTTTTAGTGATGTATTTTTAATTTAATTTATAGGATTTTTCCATAATTTTTAATTTAAAAAATAATTAAAATTTCGTTGGACGCATTTTGCGGCAAACTTCGGTATTTTTGAAACTTCACAGAATAAGTTTTCTTGTGTATTTTATTATTGTTTTGTGATCATGTTGCATTGTTTTGCACGATCGTATTTTTATTTCTATCGTTCATGGTGCGTACGCGAATGCGTTATTATGTGGCGGTGTACCGCAAAATTTTTAAATCAAAATTTTAAAAAACAACACAAGACACACATAATACAACATACGCAAGCAACACAACTTACACACGCAAGCAACTTTGCTTGTCCTTGCTGTTGACTTTGGTTCCTTTGCTATGAAGTAAATTGTGATTATATATATGTGTGTGTGTGTATGTATATGTTTACATTCACACAAAGGGGGACATGCATGAGATAAAATATGGACACATTTTTTTCACTTACACGTTCTTTCCATTTTTATTTCCTATATGAAAAACGAAAACACACAGCCACTTTTCCACTTCCAGTCTCATTTTTCAAATAACTTCTCAAACACCAAGCATTAGCCAAAGTCAGCGACACAGAAGTTGTAGAGGACGAAGCAAACCATGTCATGGTAGTGTTCATCGGAGTTTAAACGAAGTGATGTGGTGGTGGTAGAGCATTGACTATCGATGGTTAATGGTGGTGGATGGAGTTGGAAGTGTCGGGTGATGCATCTCTTGACATTGAGTTGCATCTCTCGACGTTGAGTTTAATGGCGAAGATGGAACATCATTTCATGGCCAGAGGATGAAGAACGAGGTAGAGGAAGTTGAGTTATTGCATGCATGGGGGTGTTCCAGGCATTCATGATAAAATAAAGGAGGAAGCGTGTATGCGCATGTGTGCCGGTTGCATGTGTAGGCCGTGCGTGTATTGGCTTTAGCTGATGTGTGTAAGTGAGATTGCATGCAAGTGTGTGTGTTTCTTGAGTGTGTGAATGGTAGTGAACGTGTATAGGCAAGAAGAGTTGGGTGATGGAGTTTGTGGGCTTTGAGTTTTGTTGTGTAGTGTGTTAAGCTTGCGTGATATATGTCGTTGAAGTGTAGATTGCGGCCTTGGTTTGGTGCACTGGTGATACATGGTGTGCACGAGAAGGGGAAGGAGAGGCTTGCGAGTTTGATTTTGGAAGTAGAGTGTGGGCCGTTGGGCTTGCACATTTGGGTTGGGTAAAGGTTTACTGATAATATCAGATAATAAGTTTAGTTAACTAAAAAGGCTTAACTTTAAAAGTTAATACCTCACTCATACGAAGTCCGCTTAACCTGCGGTCTTCGACATTAGATTCATATCAACATTTAGAACATGATAGTACAACTTATTGATAGTTTTAATGATGTATAAAATATTGATAAATTAATAGTGGTAGAATATAACTACGTTGGTTTAAATAACAACATAGTTAAATTAATTATACTTCATTTGTGAGATCAATTTGGCAGAATAAAACATCATTCTGTTATAATTAAATAGAATAGAATATTTTGGACATCTGTTTAGCAGAATAAATCACCGTTCTTCTATTATATAAATTTGGATGTTTATTTATATGCTAGTTAATTTCGATTGATGTGTTATTGTCCATTTACAATTGTTGATAATACCGTGTTTGTTATTATTGTTTGTTTGGTTGTTTGAGTTGTGCGTGACCAGTTTATGAGCAGTTAATTTCCATATGCATGGATTGGGTAGAAAACAATTGTGGGCTAACACCTTGTGATTTAGTTCACAATTTGACTATAAGGTGTTTAGCAATACTATTGGATTATTAAATTATTATAATTAGTTATAATAATTTAATATTTAAATTTTGAACTTCAATTTAAATAAGTTGCTTTGAAAGTGATTTATATTTGTGAAAGTATTTTCCCTAATTAGAATATTTTTAAAAATAAATATTTTCAGGAATAAATATTGATCGAAATGTTTTGTTAAAAAGATATTTATAAAAGTACCTTTCGTTTAAACTTAAATCCCAGTGGTTTTGAAATCGTTTTGAAAAGAGTTTTTGAAATGATTTTGGAAAGAAATAATAATAGTATGATTTGAAGTATTTGAGAAATATTATTATTTCGATAAGAGTTTGGAATTTGTTCCAATAAATATTTGCAAAGTGTTTTACAAATATTCTTATTTATTGCGGTGAATGACTAAACCCAAAGGCGATTGGGAGTTTCTCCATTTTAGGACTCACCGGGTATATTTGTTTACTATATTGTGTTTAGGACGTACCAAAATACCACTAGAGGCTTCATATTTTGTATAGAGTTATGCCATGTTCGGAAAGGGGCGCACCTTCCTAGTCATTGTTGGCAATAGTTGTGATATATTCCTTTTTGGAAAGATTTTATACACATATATTTTGAATAGAAAAACCCGGGTATTTAGTTCTAAATTATCTTTTGAAAATAATTGAACAATTAAGCCTAAGTGGGTAGATTTGAAAGCTACATTTGCATGCTATATGCTATGTAGTTTGGGAATTGCATCTTTGTTTGTCCATCCTAGGCTCCTAGAGTCTTATTTGTGGTAGGCGCACTACGTTGGCTCGATCCTGTATCTAATTGGGTACCCAATTAGATAGGGGTATGTAGGTAGTCACAAGTAATAGTGGTGCAGCCCTAACAATAATATAACTTTTTCCAGTTTATTATTTGCTATAATTATCATGTCTTAGTGTATCTTTCCTGCTTACCATTTTATTCCGCATTTACATTGTTTATTGAGTTTGCAGGAATGACTAATGCTGTCTCTCACATCAGAGTTGTGCACGTAATTGAGTTTGGTATGTATTAAAGCACGCCCTGTAGAATAAATGATTACTCTAATAAGTTGTATTATTGAAATATCCTATACATTTAATAGTGTTGTATATTTATCAAATGATGATGTGTATTAAGTTGGTAGTTGTCATTATTTATATTAGAATGGATGGGTTTTCAGTGATTTTGACTGGTCCAAAAATTCGGGTTGTCACACCAACGATGGCCATCCTAAGAGAAATGAGGGAGATGGTTATGAAGGAGTTACCTAGCGCATAACAGATTTTCAGCATATATAGCAGTTATATACATTGAGGTGGAAGTGGGGAGGTGAAGCATGTGAGAATGTATAAAATGCTTGTTGGATAAGATAGGATTTAAATGAAAATTAATGGATCATATAATATCAAGATTCTACCATAAGGAGCTTCATTAAGATTATGTACGTAGGACCAGAGAGGATTGATAAATTTAGCTGCTTTGAGAGAGAGAGAGATGTTTGTTGAGTTTGGTTTCAAGAATGACAATGAAGAAAAGTTTATAGGAGTATATAAGGTTTTTGATATGATTGAGCTTTATTTCTTTGTGGGCACCTCTGATATTCCAAGCTACTATGTTGTGTAACATAAAACTAAACTGGGGTTTGAAGATAAAGACTTTACCTACTCCTTGTTGAAGGAGATTTTATGCTGCTACTCTTAGGACCTATGCTATTATAAGGAAGAATATTTGCTTCATTTAAGTCTGCTAATCCTAGATTTCTATTTTTCTTGTTTTTGGATTGATATGCTTGAGAGTTTGGAGGCAGGTGGATACTTGCTTGCTGATTTAGGATTATGAGTGGATTGCTTATTGTTTGAAGGATTGTTGCAGGTAGCATTTGGATCAACCCAACAAGGAGAGGCTTCAATATATTTGTAATGTTCAAATGGGAATGAATTTAAAGCATTAAGAACAATGTCATCATATAGAAGAGGGATAGGAGGAATTGAGGTAGGAATGAGTCTGAGAGAGTTGTTGTTTCTGTGCATGCATGCACAAGTGGGTTTGTACTTTCTTCAATTTACTCACGCTCTTTATTTGCATTAGAATTCAAATTTGCTTCAGCAGTGGTACTTGTGTCCCTTTCATTTTCATAACACTCAGCTAAGCAGTGAAATTTATTGCTTACTAATGTAACATTTTCCTTGTTTAATCTTATCTCTTTGTCTGGTAATGCATTTGAGGGGTTTATGATGCTCACTTCAAATTCATTTGTTACAATATTACCCATTTCAATATTGGAGGAAGGAGGATCATTCAATTGAAAGCTTGTTTAACTTCCCTTTCCTTATTCAATTGTTTCCTTCTTACAACATTCTGCCAATTTTGTTTTCTAACTCTTAACAGTTTTACCTTTGCTCCTTGAACTTTTTCTACTTTTTGCTTCACTGCATCCTCTCTACCTTTAACATTTTCATCATACTTTTTAGCATTATCAAACTTGCAATCAGAGGTCTTGTGCCCAAATGTTTTACGACATATGAAAATATTAGGTTTCCACATGTAACTTACTTGAATCATTTGCACTTTTCCATCCATCAACCAAATAAGAAAATGGTTCACTAATTCATGGTAAAGATTCACTTCAGACATGTACTTTGCATATGAAATTCTTTCTAGTTTCTCTATATATTCATCCTTACATAGGAGTTTCCTAATTCTACTTGCCAACCAATTAATCCCCAAATATGACCAAGCATAAATCAGAATATTCGAAAGTTGTACCCATATTTTAATAGAGCTTATGCTGCCACACACATTGCCTACCTCCAAATTTCATTTTTGAATGACAAACATCATATTTTCCATTATTATGGGATTACCCTCAAGAATTTTCAATTTATCCTCATTACAAGTAAGAAGAAACACGAAGATAAAACCATCGAATTTCACATTGACAGAGCCCTTTAGTATCCAGATTCTCTTCAAATGTTCAATAATAGCAGTATAGGATAGGGGTTTGTCTAGAAAGAACTCAACAATGTATTCGTTCCAAAATTCTTTCCCAGCAGCAATAACATATGTAAAAGGAATTAGTGTTTCATTTTGAAAGGAGAGGTCCACAGAGATAGGGACATATGTACCAGCAATGTAAGGTTTGTGTTTAAATAGCTGGGACTGAGAAGGCACAGATAGAGCTACAACAGGACAAGAAGGAGAAACATGAACCAGAGGAGAAAAAGAAGGTGGAGTAGAAACAGAGCATTCGAAAGGATATAAGGGAGGTTAATAGAAGCTAAGGGGCGAGCAGAAGCAGTGGGTGGTGAAGGAAGAGGTAGAGGAGGGGAGGGGAAGGCATAGGAGGAGAGCAGGAGGAAAGGTTTGAAAATTAGGGCAAGATGGGAGAGGCGGGAAAAAGAGGGAAGACACCATTAAAATTAAGGCATGATTTCTAGACTATATATATATTATAAATTTCATATACATACATTTATGTATATTTTTATAATTAATTTCAAATATATATATATATATATATTTTCAATATTTTAAATACATAAATAAAATATATAAACATACATTTGGACGATACATTTACATACTATATGAGTTAACATGTCCGTTGTAGTGCAAATCTCAGCACTTATAAAGGCATGTTATAACTTGCACGGATTGCTATGTGACACATGCACACACATATAAACATGTATATGATACAGATATATATATATATATATTATAATATTAATTACTAAATATAAAACCATATTATAGATATGAATAAAATAATGATTTTATTTAAAAGGATATTTTGAAATGTTCTAAATAAATTAGACTTCATGGGCTCAACAAATATCCAAAATCGTTAAAAAAATTGAAATTCATCCATTACTTCCGCTGCAGGCTGGCCAAGTTCCAACAATAGTATCAAAGCCTAATAGCCTATGTGTAACAACCTACCTTTTCTACCCTTAGAATTCGACCTTAATACCCCCACGGTATTCACTTGCCGATCAACTAAGTGCCGGAAAGATAGATTGCTAGGGGAAAAGGAAGAAAGAAGACAAAAAGAAACTAAACAACATAGAATCTCACAATGCAACGGATAATCTATAATATAACAATAATCTTTACAAAAGAAAAACTTTTATATACATACATACATCCATCAAAGTACTAGCCTATTATTTACCAAGATAGTTATAATAATATGTCCTTACAATTACTGATACATACAACAAACCATGAAGCAGAACACAAAGAAATACATAGATAAGTCTTGGGCTAATTGTTTGTCTCCTGAGCTCTAATACATCCAAAGCTAATCTAGAAAATATGCTCGGTTTGGCCCGAGCATTATAATAAAATAACATCCGGATCAGTCTGGTAAACCAGCATGGGAAACACACCTCAATTGAATTTTAATATTATATAAATCTTTTGAAAATAAAGGTATCTCGTAAGACCACATCGCATATAAACACGGACGGGTTTTACCTTACGATAACCAAAACATTTCTATAAGAAATCTTCTGATATTATAATAATGCCTGTGGTTTAAAATAAATATCGAATATAGCTGAAATTGTTACATTAATCAAATTCTAGCATAATAGATATACAATCAAGTCCAAAGGCTCATATTGGCAAATGAATTCCAACTATGACTAGATAAGGGACTACCTTTCGATGGTACACCTCTAGAAAATGCACCTAAGGGCTATAGACATATCTGCCCCTCTGCTACATAGAGTCGGCTGCCCCTTTAACATAACAAGCCAGATTACCTTATCCCTTGACATCGAGGCTGCAAACATTGCCCCTTGATGCCTGTGTGCAAAACAACTCTAAGGGGACAATGTAGATTGGGATGACGACTCCTAATGGTAGCTAACCACATAGCTATGCTGCATACCCTGTTTTAGTCATTTTTTTGAGTTGTGAGGCTTGAGGCTACACTTTTACCTTTTCTACTAGCAGACCATCTTGGAATGCTAACGCTGCTCTCCACGCATTAGATGCAATGTTAGCATTCATCCACACAAGTTGTTCTAGGATCGAACAAACATTCAAAATTTACTATCTTCCATTTTGGAATACCTTTCAGGAAGAATAGTACAGCTCCATAGGATATTTCATCACGAATGTCATTAGTTTCAAGCGGTTCAGATAAATTCGGAAGACCAATGTCTCCGAACTAAGCGATAATTTCTGGCTAACTCAATTTTGGTTCTTGGGAAGTATGCAACAAGTATTCGAGTTCTCAATGGGGGGCTCAAATATACAATCATACTTATTGAGTCAAAATAGGTCGAAATTTGACAGTCGGTTCTTTAACTATCAAATAAAAACAACACTCAAATCAAGGATTTAATTCCATGGGGAAAACCAACATTGGTTAAGCATATAAGCAACCACTAACCTCTATAGTAAATCCTTTCATGAATTAAAATCGCTTTGTAAATACTTGTATCAAAATACTTTTACAAAGATATATTCGCAAACACTTCATACTCCTTTTTATACCTGGAAAAATATCCATATACTTATCTTAACGGTATACGTATATATTCACAAAAACACCATACTTTCACTACTTAGAGAATGTATTTATACACTTAGCTCAATGGCATAAGTATATTCACAAACATTGTGAAAGATTTCTTATTCCAAAATCATATTAAAAGGATCACATCAAATGTTATTTAAATTGGAGATAAAGATAACCTAAAACACTATTCCTTCGATGTTAAGCATGCAATGAATGTTCCACACCACCATAACTAAGAAGCTCAATTAAAGGAAATTCAATCTCAAATTCTTTTATAGTTTACTTCTATAAACCCTTTTAATAAATCTCTTTCATTTATGAAATCTCCTTTACTTAAATTCTAAATCACAAATCCATTTATAAAACTCTTTAAAAATCTCCATGTTTATTTATAAAATTGTTTTATAATTTTTTTTATTAAATAAAACCTTTTATGTAAACCTTTCCATTTAAAATGATTCATTTTAAATAAATAATTTATTATATTTTTAACTCCTTTTATAAAACAATTTATTATTTAAAAGCTCTTTTAATAAACTAATCAGTTATCTTTAAATAGCACTAGTAAAATAATAACTTTAAACAATCATTAATAAAATAATGATAAACTTTAAAGCAAACTTAACTTTTTATTACAAAATAATAATATAATAATAAAAACTTTAATAATTATAAAAATATGACTACATAACTTTAAAACATTATTAATACTTATATATATAATAATAATAAACTTTAACGTTAAAAAAATAAAACTTTAAACATTATTAATAATATAATAATTATACTCGGTAATAATATAGTTAATTGCTTTAAACATTTGATATAATAGTAAATTAACTTTAAAACCATATTAATATAATAAATTATCTTTAAAACGATGTCATTATAATGATAACTTAACTTTAAAACAATATTATAATAATAATAAATTAACTTTAAAACAATGTGAATATGGTAATTAATTAACCTTTAAATAATATTAATAAGATAATTAATTAATTAAATACACATAGCCATGCTTAAACCCAGACTTCCTTACTCCTCTTCCTGGTCGTGCACAATCTGCTACTACCCAGCACATCTCCTCTTGGTAACACTTCATCACCAACACAGACAAGCAAACACAAGTAAACACAACTTCATCACTTGAAAACCCACACGTACACAAAGCCATATATATATACACATACTCACACACATACACTGTGACGCCCCACCTCTATGGTCATAATAACAAAGAGTATTAAAAGAAATACTGTCTATTATTACGAAGAATAAGGCTGGATAGGAGCGACCATCCGTAGTTGGCCTTACACTAACATTGGCTATCTCGATAGGAGTGGTATATACTTTTTATTTTTATATTCTATTATTTATTTACTCCCATCGACATACCCAATTCTAGTACAAAACAAACTATGACGGTTCATAATAGTTTAGGACAATATATATAAAAACAACACAGATACAAAAAGAATGTGGAACAAAAATAACAGAATCTCATATATATATATATATAACTGATGTCAGTTACAATATAGTTGACACAATACATATGATACAACTCTGACTGTCGACTCTGGAATTTATATATACACGTACATCATCAACTAATATACATGAATATATATCATCCTATACAACGACACGACTACTACAAAACGACGAAGACCGCTTCAAAAGATGTAAAAAAGTCTTCATATCCCGAACAGCAACTCAAAGCAGGAAATCTACAACCTGAAATAACTCGGGTCTGACCCGAGTATTACATTCAAAAGAAAATAACACGGGTCAGTCTAATTCAAACTCAGTTATTAATGCACGGAAGCAATAATAATCAATATCAAATAGACGACAGTCACAGAAATCTCGTATATCCGACTCCTCGATAAAAGAATCGGATAACGGCAGATATAACACTAAATAGTGTTAAACAACAAATCAGCAATCCAAATCAATTTAAACAATTGAAATGTCAATTTAAAAACAACAATGCTGATTGGCTGCAGTACACGCTAACGTGTACTGCCTCGCCAATACAGTCTATGAAATACTCAGAAGATCAATGAATCCAAAAGCCAACAGATCCAACTCAAATCAAAATGAACCATTTCAAAATACAACTTCAAAATATTGGATTGGACCAACAAAACAATTTAACAATCGAAATATCAACTAATTCTGCCAATCCTGCTAGGGCTGCAGTACACGCACGCGTGTACTGCCTCGCCACTTCAAAACAATACTAAACAAGATCAGAGACAACAAGGGATGAACCAACAAATGCTCAGAAACTACACTTCAAATAACTCAAAGGCAATCAAGCCAAATCAACACCGTATACAACTGAGTGTAGTAAAATCAAGACAGTGAACCGAAGGCAATGCAACAGTAAAGAGAAACAACATCAGCAGATGCAAGGCCAAAGAACTGCACAAGTGTAGCCTCGAACCAAAACAAAGTAAGACTGCTCATTTTCACGAACCAGTGCCAACAGACTCGAGAACTACTAGATAATAATGAAGCAAGAATGCTACTGGTGTGAGGTAGATTAAGGTGTGTAAGCTAATCTATAATTACAAGATATGGCAATACACCTCCAAATCACAAAGGCCCGAATGATTGGGTGCATGCAGACAGTGTTGCAAACTACATGAAGGCAGTAGAATGAAGGTGAGGGCGTCAAAAGCATGGCGCCACAGCATGCCCACAATGAATACTAGTGACCAAATGCAATAGAATACACTGCATCAATACAGTGTATCAGATTCGAGCTCAACAAAGGAGACAGGCATCAACTACATTAATGAATCAGAGTAATGTACAAATGACTGCAACCGTGAATTAAAGTGGACAGGGAAGGCAACTGGAAAATCAAGTCAACACTATTGGGATAAACCCACTTGACTGCAAGGAGACGTATAACCAGTGATACTACGGGGAACTGAAAATCAAAACAGCAGATTTGAACAAAGATAGTTAATTGCCGAAGTCACCTAAATTCAAGTTCAGCTACTACACAAAACAGACAAATGTACCTGAATGCACAGGGAAATCAAAAACAGTGCATCAATGTAAAACAACTAGATCAACCAATGAATGACCAAGTGCAACAAAACATGCAATATGTCATTGATACACTATATCACAAACCAAACCAAGTTCAACATCAGAGTCAAAGCCAATGTCTACAGACGAGTTCCAAATTCACAAATCAAAGTTAATCCCGAAGACACCAGAAATCCACAAAACCAAATGCATCAGGCTACACTAGTGATCAAACAAAATGAAAGGCTTGCCAACACCCATATATAATGCAGATAATCGGGGTGAAGCATCAGGTCGAAAAGTGCAACTGTCGACAATGAAAACATCATAATATGCTACAGAGATACACCAAAAATGGTCAGGGTCGAACAGAAAAATGGAACGAAGTCCAAAATATAAATTAACTTCAAATGGCCCCAACTCGATCAAAATCAATCTCAACAACAAAAACCCCAAACTAAGTTCGAATAGCAGGCGGAGGCCGAAGCCTAAATACATTCCCATAATTCAAAGTTATAGCCGACGTTCATCATAAAATGCAACTCGAATCAACAAAACCCAAATACTCCAAACAACTCAAAATCATCACGGCATCGTCAAAACACTAGAAACAACCAAAACATAGAACATCAACTCCAACACATTCTAATGGTAAACAAATCAAGTGACGATATTAACAATCGAATACGAACGAAAATCATAGAATTCGAACGCTAATAAGCTAGAGATAAGAATTAGATGTGAGTGTAATACTCACCATTTTGACGACCCAGCAAAACGCGATCCCTCTCGATCGGGCAAGCAGAAATCACGGCACAAGAATTTGAACGAAGCCCTTCGATTCGAAGTTGAACGCCATCAAATCGAAGTAGCTGAAGTGAGCAACGAGAACGATCGATCAAGCTTCCCATGATTTTTCTCGCGATCGAACAGGTCGGCGCTTCGCAAAACCCTGATTGTCAAAGGGGAAGAAAAGGAATGGCCACCATTTATTTTCTTTTCGTTCATTTTCTTGTTTGATTTTAGGGTTTCAATTCAACTGAAAGAGGGAGTCGGGTTATACCCTTATTACGGTATCAAAAGAAAAAGGTATGGGCCTATATTCTAAAGCCCATAATTTCTTAAACAAATTTTTAAAAAGAATTTACCCTATTAAAACTCTAAATAGCAATTTGCCCACCAAATTAAACGTCTAATGACGATAATAAAAAAAATCGCGGAATCTCGGGTTGCTACATACACCAAATCCATGCACATGCACAGCCCAACCACCCATATTCTTCACGCCTCCCTACTGCTCACACACTTAAAGAGAAAGGAAAAGAAAAGCAAGAGGAAGTGGGAAATATCTTTGTTGCTGAGAAGAAGAAAAATTGAAAGAAAAATGTCTCTGTTTTCATTTTCATTAGTAAGAAAAGTGAAAGCAAAGAATGTCCATGCTAACTTGTTTTATGCGCGCCTCCTCCCGGTGAGTGTAAGTGCAAGCATATACATAAGCCAATGTTTACTTAATGGCTAAAGAAAACATAGTACAAAACATTAAATGTAAGCCATCAAAGTGTCAGGTAAAAGACAGGAAAAATACGTGCAAAGATATTGTGCTGATTTGGTGAGATTTTTTTAATAATTTGTTTAGGGTACTTTGTTACACAATATCCCATTCGCGTACGAGCCGCGAACGACAAAATAAAAATATGATCATGCACAACTATGTGAGACGATCATAAAACAATAATAAAACACACCGGTTATCTAATTCTATGAAATTTCTAAAAGGCCAATGTTTGCCCTAAAATATGTCAAACGGAAATTCAATTATTTTCTAAATTAAAAATTATGAAAAAAAATTCTATAAATTAAATTAAAAATACATCATAAAAAATCTAACAATAATTTGAAACGTATATTTTATTATATTTTAAAACCCTAAATCGAATATTTAAAATTAATTAAATATTTCTAAATCAAATGACCAAAATTCTGGATCGTTACACTATGCGGTCTAAATTGGTCATATTAGAGTAACTAATTAAGCTCGCGACCTAGATGGTAGGGTGTCTAGAAAGGTAGTGTTGGAGGATTAGGTTTGGTTAATCAAGTACTCTGCCTTATCTAACCACCGGCCAGGCCCAAACAGATATGTGAGCCCAAAAGTTGCCCCTAATAGAAAAGACTCAATTTGAATTGAGCTTTGGGCTAATTTTTAAAATTATTTGAATATTAAAAATATAAGATTTTAGATAGTTAAATTTAAAATAAAATATATACATATTATAAATGATATAATATAATAAATTATTTCAAAGTATTTGAAAATTAATATAAATTAATTTCAAAATTTATGTTATATGCTAAGTTTTGCCTAGAGCTACCAAAGCTCTGATACCAACTATAACGACCCGATATTTTGGACCATTCGCATCCGCACATGTCAGACTTGAATAATTCAAAATACCGCGTTGTTAATTTAAATTTGGCAAAACTGAACATATACAGTAAATAAATAATCACAGATTACAGACACAGAGTAATAAATGCAGCGGAAGCAAAAGATAGTAGTTCATGAAGCTACTATATACATATCAGAGTTAAATAAAGTACAGCGGAAGTCTCAAATACAATAGTCAAATACAATATCAGAATACATCACTGGAATCAACTGAATATCTGAAAGCTGGATAGATAGCTGGATCTCCAAGCGAAGCTCCAACTCCAAAGGTGAGTCTCGAATACTGGTACACTCAGTCTGACCCGAGTGTAAAGAAAACACAAAACACTCGAGTCAGGATTAACATTCTTATATTTATAAATCCAACTCAAGTGAAATAGCAACTGAAACACAAGTAACTCAAAGGATGTTTGGAATAACCATCCTTTAAGGATCCATTAAACTATCTACTATGTAATAGTGTACGATAAGTAGATAATGTCTATCAGTAATATAAGATATCAAAATAGTGTTAAGGCATTACCATTATCCCCCTTAACACATTTTATATAAGCGTTATAGTCTATACAGCACTGTAAACTCCACCGTAAACTGGTGGGCTATCAGGGAGTACTCCATAGGTATAACACAAAACAAATCGTAGTGGTCGCGTATATAGGGATCCAAGTATGACAAGGCACATGAGGCAATACCCAAGGTAGTGAAACTACCGTTTGCCTGATCCGGACTGGTGAGAACGCATCGCCGCAGCGATCGCAACACCGCGAAACAACACTCCCAAAATCAAGGGCGCACCAATCGACAACAAGTAATTAGTAGTTTTCGAAGAAGTGTGTTCGCTCGAGGTAGCTAGCCCCCATTTGGCCCGGCACGGCTCCTGTTTTAGTCATTTCCAATTTGACACAAGTGTCAAGGCTATCCATTATCGTTCTCTTTCTTCAGTCATCACGTACATCATTCCAACCACTTCATTCTGGATCACACTCCGCGTATAGTTATTAAAGTGGTTTTCGGTTTAGACAGTGAGTATGTCCCTAACCGATTCCGGTCTCTTTAATAACTTTCGTAATTATTACACCGATTGGTCGTTTAATAAATTTCAAAATCAAATCAATTACAATTTCAATTAGGATTTGTAAATCAACATTTCATTTGTCTTTCTGAAACAATTTCCATAATTTACGTTTTGAAAACTTCCACATTCATAATTTCAAAATCTTATAATTCAATTTCAATTTCTATTGAAAACAACTCAACTATTGATTCAAGTTCGTATATAAGTTTCATTCCGAAATCATTTAAATTTATTTAATTTAACATTCAAATCAATTTAACTTCATTAATCGATTTCATTCAATATTCGTTAAGTAAATTTGTCATTCAAAACAATTTCTATTTAATTTCCAATTCATTAAATCAATTACTTAAGTTCAACTTCATTATATCAAAACTTCAAATTTAATTAAATTAGCTTCGACAAATCAACCCTTTAAATTACAAGTCTTACATTAATTTCAATAAATCACATTTTTATTTCTTGTTAAAGAAAATTCAATTTCACTTATTTATTTACTTCGTTACAATTTCAAAGCTCAATTAATAAAGAAACTAAATTTCACTTATTCAAGAAGTTCAATTTCACTTAACAAAGAATTCAATTTTATTTAATTATTAAATAATTCAATCTTATTTAATTATTAAATAATTTCAAAACTTAATTATTAAATAATTTCAACTTAATTATTAAATAATTTCAAACTTAATTATTAATAATTCCAAATTTAAAACAACATTCTTTCATCAACTACTATGTTAATATTTTGATTCAGATTATTAAATATTAACATTTTCCTTTTATCAAAGTTCAAATTTCAACTTCATTTCAAAACCTTATCATTTATTCAAATAAAATCTTTATTTTATTTTAAATCAAATTATTGACCAATCGGGTTTTATTTAATTCTCTATCCTAGGTCAAAGTTTTTATTTTGGGTATTTATCATTTCAACCCGATTCCATTTCAATTCAAAAATCAAAGCATAACAAAGGGAACATGCAGTGTGATAACTGGGATGGTGTCAAAGTAAATAAACAAGCAATAACAACAATCAATAACAGTCCAATAGTTAATTCAAATAATCCCGAAATAATCGTATTAATTCACATTGTTGTTTGTGCAAATTAATATAATTATTTCTAGAATCTACACTATCATTTCATGTAGATTAAAGATTATTACATTAATATTTAAACGGTTCTTCACTTGATATCAATTTACAATTTCATGCATCATCAGTTTAAACAACATACAATTGATGGTTCAAGGTGTAGTTAACACTATTTTCTACGTGTCAAATGATTAAACATTTAAAGGGTCATATTAAACAAATTTAACTAACCAAATTCAACACATATGTCGATTCAAATTTTTAACTATTCTACGTCAAATTCAATTGCATAATATTTATCACTTTATACATTACAATTTAACATCCAATATAACAACAATCAATCAATCAATTATCGACCAAACTGTATTATCATCGCATAAATGACAGATAATGGTGTCAGATGTCATAGGTGAACAGATACAGGTAATAGCATATATAACAGTGTAAATAACTAATAGCAGCATATTTCAATTTGTCATTTCAATTGAAATCAAATTTAATAAATAAAAGAACGTTAATCGTGAGTGATTGCTCACCTTTCAAGGCTAGAGAATACAGAAGATGATACGGATATGCACACTGATACACACACTGAAATTTGAATGATGAATCGAAGCAAAGCAACATCGTCCCGAATTCAACGATGAAAGCTGATAAAAGAATTAGATGGAACAAATCAGAACGGGATCGGTGAAGGCAATTGGTATAAGTGAACTTGTATAACTATATATAACTATTTATATAAATTATGTTCTAAATTCACATATATATTAAATTAAGTATATATACACATATTTCAAAATCCATTGTTTAAATCAAACACATATGTGAAAATTAAATCTATATATATATACATAACTCAACAGCCCACAAATATCTTAGGTAACTTATATATAACTGACATGGACTTAATTTCCATAACTAATACATATTATTGTAACATATCGACACATACATTTATAAAATCAAACACATGCCTTGATACCCAATAATATGTACTTTGAAACCCATATTTATTATAAAGCCAATATTTAAATATATATATATACTTTAAATAGTCAGATTCTCATATCTTTTATACATATATTGTAAACTCCTATGTTGCACACGAAATCTACATATACACAAGTATATATATTATCATTATAATAAAATGCACAGCAAAACTTTTAACAAAATATACTTAATGTAAAACAGCATATTACATTAATACAAATCTTTGTAACACGTTCTTTCAAAGATAGCCCAAAATGCAAAATATCTACCCATACATTCATGCTATAAAATAATATACTTCAGCCATACCATAAATATAAACTCACACATTAAGTCAAATATCAATATTATAATATAAACAACTTATAATATAGATTATATGATACTTATATACTACTGAAGTATGCTTGCTGTAATACAATTTTTACTGTAAAACTTATTTACACAAATAAGCAAAATATAAAACAATGTATATCTAAGCCCTCTTTTAAAAAAAAAATAAGTATGCTGCAAACAAATATGGAACATTGCAATATAAAGAAAAGCTTCTATAGCCTAGAATCTATAACAACTTAACAAACAGAAAAATATATGTATTAGAAATCCGACTTATATCAATGTACATTGGGAACACTATATATAATAAAATATATACCCGTAAAAATAACTATATATTAATTTCATAAACTGGAGTATAACATTGATTCCATATAACTAATTATGCAAAATAACTTTACGACTGTAAATTATATTTACACGTAAATAAACAAATATACATACTTAAACAAGACTTGTATGGATACAAGTACCTTCTCATATATAAACAGTAGCTTCCCAATGCTAATTTGCTTTACGTATAGACTGACATAACATATAAAAATATCGTACGATATTAATAACTCATATTCAAAATCCATATTCCTTCAAAATATCATGTATACAGTACATACATCATAATATACCTAGATCTAAACTATATATATCTTTATATATATAACATACAGAATTATACGAACATATTTTTCAACTAATTAACTTTTATAAAACATAGCAAGTAAAATATAATAATATAAATATACCTTAAACTATCATCAGAGAAGTGTGGCCATGGCAGGAGTGGGTAGCCGGGGTTGCTGGCTGCAAATCTCGGAGGCGGAGCACTGATGAGGAGAGCAGGCAGATCGGTGACAGGATGGCATAGTGTAGTTGGGCTTGGCATGGGAAATGAACGGCACGGAGGAGTGATGGGGTGGCTTCGGGCGGAGGTTGTGGGCTTCAAGGTGGCCGGTGGCTAGGCAAGTGAGGTGCTGGCCGTACTTTGGTGGGAGGAAGGAGATAGTGGGGCTGGAGAGCATGGTGGTGGATCGGCCATGCGAATGAAATAAAGGAGGGAAGAGGAAACACGAACGAAGAGGAAAGGCTCGGCTGATATTAAAACATGAAAGGTAAGAGAGGAGGAAGCATGCGGTGAGACTCGGTTGGGTTAAAGGCCAGAGCAATGAGGAGTTACGTGAGAAAATATAAAGGTCAAAGGAACAAAATAAAGGAGCAGGTAAGGAGAGGTGGGGAGAATAGGCAACTGCAGGAAGAAGAAACAATAAAAGCCTCTACAACAGACTCACGTTTCTTGAATAATGTATTCGATTTAATTTTTTTTATGGACCGTTGGATATCTTGGAACAAGGAAAATCAAAGATTAAATATAGGGAGAGTGAAAGGCAAAGACGAAATGAATCAACAACCAGACTATAAATTAGCTAGGAAAACAAGAGTCAAACGTTGAAATTTGGGAACAATAAAGGCTAGAGGCTATAATGTTTAACCGGGTGTAGAATGAATGGTCACCGGAAATGCAAAAGACACAAAATACGGAACCGATACGGCAACCGTATCACGGTTTTCACCGGGCAACGGACTTCGAAATACAGAATTTAATATATCATGGTGATCAGCGCGATGAGACGATCAAAACGGTATACATATATCAGTTGTATGATTGAATTATAAAATTCGAATTTTCTTCTAGCGGAAAATGCAGCAAATACGCAGAAAAATAAGATCGACGGAGCTAAAGAAATCCGAATTTTGAAAAACGAAAAATGACGTTTTGCTCAGAAGACGGTTTAGAATTTTTGTATGTAAAAATATTACAGTTTCGAAAACGTTTTATTTCCATTGCTTTTCAACTGATTAAATTGAAGTAAATTTACGCACGAAATAAACTTTCATAATTTCGGACGAAAATTTACAGTTTGCTATGTTTAATTAGACACATTCCAAATATCAAATTTATATTTCAAAATTTTATCGTTTAAAATTTCACAAAATTTCAACTAATTACGTTATTAAAACTAGTTAAATTTACGGGTCGTTACAAATTAAGATTAATTAAATAAGATTTAATTAATACAATATTATTCATAAGACTATATATAAGTAATATGAAATATAAAAGTTATATAATAATAAAACTTATATAATATGAATGTATAAATTAAAGGTGGATCATGTTTCTATACCTGAAGTGGATGTTTCTTTTGATATTTCAGATACTGATGATAAGGATGCCGCTCCTCTCGAGGAGGTGGTTATTGTTTAGTACTCTAACAAGCATGCTTGGATTCAACTGAGTCAGAAATGAGGTACAATCCATCGTCTAATAGCTATCATATGTTTGTTGGTGAAGAAGGGGAATCCAGGTGACTCATACCATGTGGAGGGGGATGGTTTGGCACTGTCGATTGAAGGTGATGAAGAACTTCGCAATATGAATTTATTGTAGTATGATTCATGGGATAAGATCATTTTATATTCCAAAGACTTGGAGTATTTTGTTCTTAACCTTGCAACTCTCTTTTCTGAGTTTTTGCATGATATTAGTCCTAGCATCGGCGTTGTTGTCAGTGATGTAAAGGGGGACTAGTGGTACTTCTTCGGATAGTAGTTTAGACCTTTCCGTCTAACTCCTGTATTTTTATTTTTGTACTATTAGTTGTTCCGTAGCCTGTTCCGAACAGCTGTTTCATAATTATTTGAGTAATAAAAGTGGACGACACACTTTAAATGCTGGCTAGCCTTGTTAAAAAAAGGTGGAACATTAGAAAACTTTAAATGGACTTAAGGAATAAATACATACATAAATATACATACACCATGATTTTCAATGTGTCCGACACTTAAATCACGAGAGTATTTCATAAGAAAAACATTATTCCATAAGTCGACATCACTCAATACAATCGATTGAAGATTATGAATCTTTAATATAATGTTGTCCTCTACCATATATATATGTGTTAATAAATTACTTGCATACTCCTTAGTTGTTGAGCAAACTTGAGCTAGGGATATTATGTGTAGTATTATTAATATATTGAATAGACGAGGTAAGGTAACTATATGTATTTGTTAAGCAAACTCAAGGTATATATACTATACTTCGGCCATAGCAATATGGTAGGTATGAGTAATAATTTCATTTCGGTTTGTTCAGCAAACTCAAGATTGAAGTGAATTAAGACAAGATACCAAGGGTTAGGAGTTGTATACGATACAACTGATAAGGAGTTATCCATCGTATGTGGAGTTATGAATTACTGAGCAAACTTAATGTCAAGACGGACGAGTCCTAACTCAGACTAGTGAAGTCAAAAGACTTCTATGTTTTGACTTTGGGTTTGGAAAAACATAAAAAAACTAGTGAAAGCCTTATTAGAAAAATGAAATGATAACATTTAACATTTCTAATATTGTAAGAACATATGCCATATAATGTTATAATAATCTACATTGATAAATTAGTGCATTTAATACGATTGATAAAATATTTATCAATTAAAATATACAAATTGAAATGAATTGAAGATTGACAAATAGAAATATAATATATATACTTATTATTAAATGTTTATTGCATGTTAAAGTTTCAACACTCGTGCAAGCACCTAATTTTACAACTACTAAATACATTCGTAATTTGGTCGCTTACGTGTTTATTTTGGTTAAGACCGTGTATTGCATTCTATGAGTTCCAAAGTCAAAGCAATACAAGACTATGTATATTTGATCCATATACAGTCACATATAAATGTTATATGGTGAACAGTCACACTTCCTAATGTATGATATTTTAGTGAAATTAGTTTATCCGAAATAAGCAAATAAACAATAATGCAAGATCGAGTATTCAATTTGATTGATTACAATGAGAATCATATTGTGTTAAATGTAATACAAGACCAAAACTACAATATAGATCTATGAACTCGATCATTTTAGTGTTAGTTTGATCAATTTACGTAAGGTACATCATATTTGATGTCCTTAAATGTTAAGGACGATCAAGTGCAATTTTATAAAGAGTTTGTTATGATATTGCAATAAGGGATTTCTTTTGAATGGTTGGACCATTTTGAAAAGAAAACGAATGTACAAGAGTAGCTATGATTTGAGGTACAATTGGGATGAAGAGTGTGAATAGTCACTTTTGCTTCATAAAGAAAATATGGAAACAAAAATTGTAATACTAATAATTAATACTTAACATTAGAATAAGAAATACAATTTCTATTCCTAAATGTATTTTCATATAGGAAATTATTTTCTATGAGATGTATTTCTTTAAATTCAAGATATTTGGTCAAATAACTCACTATTATAACCGGTTGTAGTATATGAAATAAATAATCTATGGACCTCTGAATTTAGTACGCTATTATAACAATAGCGGAAATAATGGGAGAGTGCCATGTAACACTTATTAATTACATCAAGTTATGAAAATTGATTTCGTAAACGTACCATACATTATTTATGAAATAATATATGTTCTTTGGTGATGACTAAAGAACATACATAGTTTTATTTCAACGAGAATATTATGAATATTTGTTGTGAACTAAAACTGTAGTAGAGTTATTTAATGCATTGGAAAATACAGAAATATCTGAAATTATGTACAATTATTTTGGAATTATAGACTAAGCTGTTATTTAGAGAAATAATTTTTATATGATTATAAATCGTACAATGCTAGTTAATTATATTTAAAACAATTAAGGGTTGTGTACCCATTTTAGTGGGTGCATCATAAGAGTTGGTGAACTCTTCGAATTGATAAATATAAATGCATTCAATCGTAGGTCTATTAATACCAAAACGGTTCCCTGTAGTTCATCATATTCACCAATGAGTTATCAACGACATGGATATGTGTATTTGATATGCATGTATAAGTTTACAATAAGCTCATATAATGTAAAATAGAAATAAATAAAATAACATGTGATAGAAAATGGTTCGATTTGATCAAATGGGTGAGTATATTGGAAAGACTTCTGTATGGACCGAAAATGACTAAAGATTCAATCTCAAAGGTAACTCCTCCCTATAATACATAATGATATATTGATAAGGAGTAATCAAACTTTGTTGGAGAAAACAGATCAATGACGAGTGAAGTTGAGTTAAATTCTTTCTATAAGGAGTGTACTTAAGAGTAGTGCACAAGGTTCAAATTAATATCATATAAAGAATAGTTTATACAAGATAAAGTTTTATAAGATACCCCTATATATCCCAGGTGTAGGAGTTGGCATGTTATGTGAGTCGAAAGACCGCACATAATAGTTGTATGTAAGGGATATTTTATGAATCATCCCAAGGGAATTTTGGGAACGATAGTCATTAGATGACTAATTTATGTTGTGGACATAAATATATTGTAAACTAATGCAAAATCAGTTTTGTATCAGACAATTCATAAAATGCTTATGAATGCCCGTTCCGTTGCACTAGGAAACAACTGTTCTTTCAAGAAATACCAACTTCACGGCGAAGGAATTTGTTTAAGAAATTATTGGTATAAAATGTTTAGATACGATCCAATTATATAACTGATTAAAAGGGATGAAATGAAATTGACTGAAGCTAAATGAACACAAATACATTAGAAAGTCCGATGAGTATTCTTGTACATTAAAAATAAAGTGTGAGTTTCTTGTCAATGTCAAGAATAAATAATTCTTGGCTGTTTAATTAAATCATTATGAGTATTGACTCTATGACATAGTGTGATGCGCAAATCCGAAATAAATTCTAAATACATTATCAAAATATGATTTTGATAGTTGTATCCGAAGGGATATGATCTATTGGCTGCAAATATTTATTTAAGAGAAAGACAAATGCAGTTGGAATATAGTGAGCCACATTGATAAGAATAATACTATGAATTTCAATTGTTGAAATTAACACAACAGATTCACCATTCGATGTGCTCAAATAGGTTCAGATTTTACTCACAGAATTACCGCATGATGTGACTTTTTGTTTTGGTACGTATGTGTTGAAACAGAAAATTCTAATAATGATTTAGAGTAAACTATTTACACATGATAACTGAAGTATCTCGAAGTCAGTGGGAGCGATATTGAATTTGTGAGTTTTTGGATATGATTCAAGAATAGATACGAAAGTGTCGCTCGACAAGCATCAAAATTGAACAAATTTTTTGATAGAAATATCAAACAGTTTGATTTGTCAATCAAAATGCAAAGGAAGCATGTTCTCATAAGAAAGAAAGTTAAAAGGTACATAAATATTTCTAAACCATAAGTAAACAACACATTATTGATTGTTAATGATGTACTTGTATTAAAATCAGCTTTAGTTGTTTTGATAATCGACATTGGATTTGCAAATGATGTCTTTAATAGATGGTATAAAGGACATTGGGAATGTCCTAGACGATATGTAGAAACACCTTGGTAAAATAGTTAACAAGGAACATGTGAAATGGATTCTTTATGCATTGGCAATAGGAACCAACATACATATTATGTTCTCTACAAGATCATGATTTGTTAATGTATCAAATACATGAAACAAATATCAAATCTAAATTAAAGGTTACTAAATGGTAGTTTGGAGTGTTCTCATGTATTTATGAATACTGTAGAACTATTTACATAAACAACAAACTAATTATAAAGGAGTATTCAGACTCAAACTTCATAAGTGATATTGAGTATGACATGTCAATATCAAATTCATATTCAAAACTTGGTTAATAAGCTTTAAGTTGGAAATTTTCCAAACAGAAGATTATGGCTGCTTCAATACAAAAGTTTAAGTATGTCATCTTGAATAGCTTCATGGTAAAAGCAATGTATATATAACAAATGCATAAATTAATAAATGAGCTGAAAATGATACCAAATGTTGAGAGTCTCATAACATTGTTGTTGATAACAATGCCGCGATATAGTTCGTAATAAAACTTAGAGGTCACTAGAAGTTGAAATACATACTTCGAATTGTTCAAAATGACAAAAATAGTTTATCAATGTCGAGGAGAGTTGATTGACAGAGTAGATAATTAAAACATAATAATATACTCATCCACTGAAGGACCGATCCAATTGGTTTTGAGGAAACCGATTCAAGAAGTTGGAATAAGATTCTATAATTGATCCTAGGTGCAAGTGGTAAGTTGATTGAGTTAGGGGCATGTCCAAAGGGCAATTATGTAATTTGTTACATATATTTAACTCGATAATCAATCTTGTTCGAAATAAAATGCGTTTTCTTTCTATTATATAATTGATATAATATGTTAAATTAATTAATTTAATTAAAGGTATATTTAATAGAAAATCCATAAATTGTTTGTTTTGTGATAGTAGTAGTTACAATGCATTGTAACCATGAGTGATTTATCACAATAAAATAAAAATATCGTTTTAAATATTTCCAGTCAAGATGTATCGAGACTTGATATCAATACATCCATTGACACTCTCCAAATATTGGGCGGTGTATTACTCATGACTATTGACGGGCACCAAAGGGTTACGTATTGATAGTTTCTAGATAACTATGGAATGACTCACTCGATAGTTTTTTATTGGTTATTTAACTAAGGGTAAACAAAAATATCGATGTGACAAAATTACATAGTTCTCTTGACTTGAGAATATTGTTGATCTTCAATGTGGGAGCTCTGCTTTGATTATAGTTAAATCGTGGCACGACATCCATCGAACGACTATAGTTGGGTCGAGTGGAAGCATCAGAAGTGAAGTACTATTCAAGAGTAGATTGGTCTCCTAAGTTATAATGAGGTTAGTATCACGGTCAACTGAAGTCAACTAAAAGTCAAAGTCTTTGGCCAGAGTATTTTAATTAATAATAATTGTTATTATTGACCAAGGACTTTGTTTTTGGACTATATAGTTAAATATAGATGATATCAGAATTTTGACCATTATCAAATTTCATAAGTCCAAAGTGATATATAGTTTTGACAAAGAGAATTGGCGTAAAATAATAGTCACTACTGGGTAACGTTTAACAAAGTAAAATTGGATTTTACCTAAACTAAGTAAGAGATAAATTTGGCCAAAATGTCACATGACCTGCTAAGTGACGTGTGAACGTTAATATTCGTATAGTTCGATGTTAATTGCTGAACAAATTAACACCTAACGGGTCATACAATCAAAATTTTGAATACTCCTTTAACCAAATGATTTAACTAATTTGTAATAATTATAAATTAATCAAAATTAATTAATATTTATGAAATATTAGTTATATAATTTTATTTTGATTGATGCAAGTACTATTATATATGTTTATAATAATTATAAATATATTAATCGATATAGGATATCGATACGCGTTCAAATTAGATTAAAATGCAATATAATTTATTTGGACTTTAAATTGGTTTGAAGTCCATATGGTGCTGGTGTGTTCGGCCATGATAGTGCATGATGGGTGTGGTTATATGATGGAAAATAAGAGGCTTGATTTGATGAGATAAAGGTAGAGAACGGGTAAGAGAGAAAAGTGGATATGGATCCTAACTTATCTCTCCATTTTCTCCTCTATATAAGCATCATTATCATCACTCATTCAATACTTTAGAAAGTCTCCATCATCATTTATTTCTGGCTGAAATTATACTCCATCTCCCCTTTCATTTCTAAATCTCAAATCAAATAAAATAGTTATATTCGATAGTCGGTGGTCATTAGTTCAGAAGCTAGCACCTTGCTGGATTGGTAATTTGTTCAAGAAGTTGATCCCATCATTTCAAGGTGTACTAATATGCTTTGAAGATAGGGTAATTTTTTGATTTATAATTGTATAATAAAAGAAAACCCTACTCTGGAGAGTAGAGCTAGAGGATTCAGATGGCCTGCCATAACCGATCCTCCTTTTTAGCCAGCCGAACACAGAGCATCAATCCCCCAAGCATTCTCACTTTTTCAAGTGATAACCGCTCCACGTCTTAATGGTTACATAGTGTAGCTAGTTAGGACTCGAACCTGCGACCTCAAGGAACTTCGTTCTATGATCACTAGGCAGCCCTGACCTGCAATTGTATAATAATATTTAGATAATTTATGCATCATACATTATTTTGTTAGTTAGGTGACGATTCTATTATATTGATATATCATCACATTCAGAATGGTTGTTTGTTTATATACTTGTATATAATTAATTTTTTTTATGTATATGCCTTTGATAGTCATGGCTCACAATTAAAAAAATGATTTTTTTATTTAAATTAATTAATATACATTATCAAATTATACTAGCTTTATAAATCAAATATTAATTCTTATATTATACAAAATATAGTTTTAAGATTTTATACAAATAATTTTATACGTAATGGACTTTCGACATAATTAAATTGATTTTAAAAATATATACATTTATTATTTAAACCATTTAATTCTATAAATAATATATATACATATATACATATACTATAAAATATGTCTTAAATTTTATAAAATTAAATATACATCTAATAACACTTTCAACAAATAAAATTATATATATTTATATAATTTAAATATTTGAATCATAGCCAAAATTAATAATTAATTTTAAAATCTATTAATTATAAATATATAAATAAAATATCTAAATATTTAAATATCTTCAAAAAATTTCTGAAATATTTAAATTAGAAATTTTCTTTCAAAATTTTTATACGGAAATTAATATATATGTAAATATTTAAAATTAAAAAAAAACCAACTTTTACCGTGAGCATTGTAATAAGCATATATTTAATCTATATACTTTATATATATATATTATTTAACTATGCTTATATATATTTATTATTAAATTATTTATAAGATATATATATATATATGTTATATATGTTTATTTAAAAAAATTGATTTTGATTTTGAACTTTTTGTAAAATAAATAAATACATTTTATTATAATTTCAAATATATACATATACATATTTATATATATTATAAATTTCATATACATCATTTATTTATATATTTATAAATAATTTTAAAATAATATATACATATATATGTATATTTAATATTTTGAATACAAAAATAAATTATATAAACATATATTTGGACTATATATATACTTGATGAGCTAATATGTTTGTTGCGGTGTAAATCCCAACACTTATATATGGGCATGTTATACCCTGCACGGATTGCTATGTGACATGTGCATATACATAGACACGTGTATGTGATACGTGTGTGTGTGTGTGTATTATGGTATTAATTATTTAATATGAAATTATATCATAGAAATGTATAAAATAATGATTTTATTTAAAAGGATATTTAGAAATGTTCGAAACAAATTAGAATTCATATGCCTAATAAAGATCTAAATTGGTTAAAAAAAATTGAAATTCACCCATTACTTCCGCCGCGGGATGACCAAATTCCAACTTTTTTTTCACGGCCTCAACCTGCCTATTTGCTTATGGGTGAACGACTTAAGAAGCATTTTATATCCCATACCACTTACAGAACTTAGAACAACCCACTCTCAAACTATGTGTCATGGTCTGTTATGATTTTTTTAGGAGTTCAAATCTACAAACAATGTTCTTTATCACAAAATGCAGGATCTTTGGCGCGATGACCCCAGAGAGAGGAACAATCTCAACCCATTTTGTAAAGTAGTTGATTAAGATTATGACATGGTTGTATCCATTTTGGCATTCAGAAGCTTGCCGATCAGATCAATCCCCTAAGTATTAAACGACCAAGGAGACGTTATTAGGTTTAGGAGACTTGGGGAAGCTCTTAGGATTTTAGTGAACCATTGACACTGATCGCACTTCCTAACGTAGTTCATTACGTCCTTGATCATGGTGGGCTATTAATAGCCTTAGCAGCCAACCTTCTTTACTGGACTTTGTCCCCACATGGTCTACGTAGAAGCCTTCATGCAATTCCTTCAATATGTAGATGGCTTCCTTGTTTGTCACACGCCATTGGAGGGGAGTTGAGTACCTATCTGGTACCCCTCCGGTAGAGTTTTCCATTGGTGATGGTATAGTAAGGTGCCTAGTACAGAATCTTCCGGACCTCTTTTCTCTCTATGGGCAGTCTGTCGCTTGCGAGGTACTTCAATAACAAGGTCATCCAGGAGTCAATGCGGGCTTCATCAATTTCCATAATGGTTGCCCCTAATTCAAAGTAAGGGGCAACCTACACCTCCATTGGGACCCAAGGGATGCTTTCCATGGGATTGCTCGTCGCCTTAGCCAGCTAGTCGGCATTGGCGTTCTTCTCATGGGGGATCGGTTCTAGCTTGAAGTTTGTGAAGGTGCCGATGAGTTTCCTGGCTTTTACAACATAAAGGGCCAATGTTTTTCCTTTAACATAGAAGCATTCTCCAATATGATTAACAACCAATGAGGAGTCACTGAACACATGCAAAAATTCTATTCACAACCCTCTAGCCATCTTGAGATTGGTTGGGATGGCTTCATACTCAACTTTATTATTTATAGCCTTGAAGCTTAGGTGGATGGCGAAACAAAACTCTTGACCGTCGGCTATGATTAGGATATGCCTACCCCGTACCTTTCCCATCTGATGCACCATCAACATGAAGCTGCCATGTTGGTGGGTTGGTTGTTGACTCCTTACGTCGTTGTTCGAATTAGAATATTCCACTATGAAATCGGTCATAGATTAGTCCTTGATCGAGGGACGAGGGTGGAAAGTGATATGAAGTCGTTCGAGCTCTATGGACCACATTAGGAGTCGGTCTGCTGTATCCGACCTGCTCAGCACTTGCTTCAATGCTTGGTTTTTAAGGATTTTAATGGGTAAGCTTGGAAATACAGTCGTAGATGTCACCGCTATCAGAAGAAGTAGGCTAGCTTTTCCAACCGAGAGTATCTTGTTTCTGGGCTTATTCCTTTTGCTTGCATACTAGACGGGTTATTGAACTTTTTCTTCATCGTGAATCAAGGTAGCATTGATCGCATAGTTAGTTACTACAAGGTATAAGTACAAGTGTTCCCCATCGAACGGGCTTGGAAAGCATAGGGGCTGTGGCCAGATGTCTTTTAAAGTCTTCATAGGCATTTCTACAACCTTCATTCCATATAAATGACTTGCTCTTTTTGATTAGATCGAAGAGGCGAACCCAATGGTCCATAGCTTTTGACATAAAGCAGCTAAGCACCGCGATCATTCCATTCAGGCTCTGCACTTATTTGATCGTGCGGGGTATTTGCATCTCTTAAAACGCCTGAATCTTATTGGGATTGGCTTCAATGCCCTTAGCGCTTATAACAAAACCAATGAACTTCCTAGATCGAATAGTGAAAGAACACTTCTTGGGGTTGAGCTTCATATTCTATCTATGGAGGATGTCGAATGCCTTGGCTAGGTTCTATAAATGCTCCCTAGTCTTTTCAGACTAACCAACATGTCATCTACATAGACCTCTATCGAATGGCTGATCTGCTAGGCAAACATACGATGAGGAGTAGTCGATATGTGGCACCTTTATTGTGAAGGCCCAACGACATGGCTCAGTAGTAGTAGAGTCCGATGTTGGTAATGAAGGAGGTGTGCACTTGATCTGGGTCGTGCATAGCAATTTAGTTATATCCGGAGCTCATGTCCGCTGGTCGCATCCACAAGTTAGTCGATGCAGGCAGTGAGAAACTAACTTTAGTACATGCCTTATTAAGATCTAAGAAATCAACACAAGTTCTCTAGGCTCTACTAGGCTTCTGAACCAGTGCTGGGTTAAAGGTATATGGCTTCACGAATGAATCCATTCGCCAGTAGTTTCTCTACTTCCTCCTTGAGCTACTTGTACCGTTTGGGGTAGAGAGGCTGTCTCTTTTGCCGGACCGGATAAGGCATCAACCAATGTTGAGAGCATGGCATATGATTGAAGGATCCATTCCGATCATGTTAGGGTGCCCTAAGTGAACACATCTTTCCTCATTCTAAGGGAACAAATTAGCTCGTCCCTTACCTCTGAATTCAGCTTTATGCCTAGTTGAATGACCTTGTCGGGATCTTCGTCGTTAATTAATACCGCTTCAAGCGGAGTTGCCGATCCATCATCACGGCTAGATTCTCCTATATGGGGTTAGAGCGGATCATCATCACTATTCCCTATGCTCCTTCTAGGTCACTGGTCCAATGCATGTATCATGCGTTCAATAACATCCTCGGTCGGGACGGACGTTTATGCTTGAGCCGATGGGCTATGGCCTCTCGACTCTCACAAATAAGTCCTCTGGCACTGAGAGGGAATGGATGGTAGTACTTCTCCTCCCACATACCAACCAGGGTAAACTTGCTCCATGTAGCTTTTAGTTCTCTTGTCTTGCTTGGGCAGGCTAGGGAATGGTTATTCTCGTCAACCGTGCTGCTTGGACCAGGGATGGTGATCAATGTGGATGCTTCATCTTCAAGGCTTTGGGTGACCCTAATGTGAACGGGAGAACTCAGAAGCTCATGCATTCTCTTGGGGAGTGTCACTACTAAGCGTTGCAAGTTCTTATTGCAGTATAAGTACTCCCTTCTTTGCTTGCTACAGGGAGAGGTTATAACAATCCCTGGAGGCCTACTAGTTACTATGGACGCATTATATTCCTTCCTTAATTGGGAATCTCATTGCCAGCCATCTATAAACCGTGATTGCATCCATGTCCGCCAAAGCCAGTCTTTCTATTAAGATGTTATATGTGGATGGACAGTCCACCATAACAAACTGTACCTGAATCTTGGCCACCAAAGATTCTTGGTCAAAATTAACTATGTGAGAGGTAGTCCCTAGACGTACTATGTGAATGCCCCTGAACCCATAGATGGGTAGTGCACGGGGTGTGAGGATGGTGGTAAGAAGCTTTATTTTGTCAAAAACTTATTTAAACATCACATTAACGAAGCTAACCCCATCGATGAAGACATGATGGACTCTGGTGCTGGCCAAACTAAATAAGATGACCATAGGGTCATGATAAGGGAAACCAACTCCTCTCTTGTCTTCCACAATAAAAGCAATGCATGTCGTATCTTCCTCAATCCGAGGGACCTTTGGAGCCTGGAGAACTACAGAATAAATTTGATTGTCGGAGGTGAGCTCTCTTTTATAGCCGATCTGAGCCCTTCGACTACTCCCGGTTATGTGCAGGCCACCACAAATTAATATAATCTCGGTGTTGACTATGGCCATATTGTTGTCGTTTGACTGTCAGTGAAAGGTAATGGATTTTGTTAGGCGTTGCACTACTCTACATGTTGTCTTGAATACTGACCAATGCTCCTTCATGGATCAACCACTCTATTTTATCCTTGTGATGCCGACACTCGTTGGTAGACTGCTTGCTGTGCAGGTGGAATTCACATTACTTTCCATCTCCCTTAGTCTCCTCCCTCCGCATAAACCAGGATAAAGTGTGCTATTGAAAGGGTTCTCGATCACGTGTTGCAATATAGACAGTCTTCATGTCACAGTTTAAGGTTACATAGTTAATATACCTAGGTTTAAAATAAGCACTGTCATTGGCATACTTTTTGCTACTTTCCTGCATATCATTCTTTCGGCAACTATCTTTTCCTGGGCTAGCTTTATTTCTCTGGCTGTGTTCCTTATCACTGTCGAAGATATCAACCACTTTTTTTCATTATGTTGTTTGCTCTTTGAAGAATGTCAATCAAGGACGAAGTGGGTTGCTTCTTTAGTTATTTCCACATCCGAGATTGGTACCTCACCCTCGAACAAAGGGTGACTGCTAGGCTATTCTTGTCTACTCTCCTTGCATGGGTTGATATCTTATTGAAGCAGTTGACGTACGAGCAAAGGGATACGGCTGGACCTTGTCTTCTGTCACCTAGCTCGCTTGCCATCACGATCCTTATTTTCGATGCGAACAAGTGAGCTTTGAAATCGAAACACAATTGGCCCAAGAGTTAGCATTACCGACTTACAAATGAAGAAACCGGTGGGATGGAAGTCCAGTTAGAGTAGAGCGAAATAGGATACATTTTACATAACTAGACAACTAGCCTACCCGGGATACTGAGTTGAAAGCGGTGATATAATTGGACCGGTCAGTACTCCAGTCACACTTATCCATAGAAGGCATAACACATCTCCGGTGGATGTAGGTTCTTAGTATTTCTTTAGGGAGTGTCTCCGTTCTCATCATCTGACATACCCTTATCACTAGTGTTTCTTGTTTGGATTACGCATTTGCTGGTATAGGGCGGCCATTTCTTCTCGGAGACTGGCTTCGATATTCCATGGATGATGATGGCCCCTTGCTAAGGAAGGGCTCCTTTACGGTCTATATAGTGTAGGGGACCAGTGGTGGAGATATGGCGAAGGGAAAGATGATGCCTAATAGAGTTAGGGGTATGCCCTAGGGGTAGTTACGTAATTTGCTACATAAATCTAACTCGATAACAAATCTCGTTCGAAATAAAAGGTGTTTGCTTTCTGTTATGTGCATGTTATAAAAAATTGATTGGTTAATTTAAGTTCATATGTCAGAAAGTCCATAAATGATGTGTTTGTGATAGCAGTTACAAATAGTTGTAACTATGAGTATTATATCATAGTATGGTAAACACATAATTTAAAATATTCATAGTCAAGATTATTAAGACTGGACATTGATGCATCCGTCGAGAATAGAGTATGCAACACTCTCCAAATGTTGGACGGTATATTACTCATGGTTGTTGAGGGCACGAAGGGGTTACATACTGATAGTTATTGGATAAATATGGAACGATTCACTTGATGGTTTTTTGTTGTTAATATAACTAAGGTCAAACAGAAAATATCAAAGTGACTAATTTACACGGTTCTCTTGACTTGAGAATACTGTTGATCTTCAATATGAAAGCTTCGCTTTGATTATAGTTAAATCATGTCACTACAACAAAAAATAGATTTACTAGCATCCATAAAACACCCATAACTTATGGTAATGTTTTAGAGAACGCCGTTATACGACATGCAACTTAAAGTCCAGAACTTTCTATTGCATTTTTATAAACGATACCGAAAAGCAACATATTACAGCCTTCTACAAATGCAACCAATTTTTTTATCGCAGCGCTGTGTAAATGCCCTAAAAGTACAGTTGACGCTGCTATAAAATATTATAATAGCATTTTCATAAACGCCACCATATATATTTTAAAGCGATTTTTGTCTGCCACCTTATATATTTTGTAGCATTTATTTTTCTTTACATTCTTTTATGTAGCACGAGTGTATATGCACGTCCAGGTGGGCTTTCAAATCACAATATGCATGCATTTATAGTTATACTCCTAAAAGTAAATTTGATAGTATCATTGTCTGCATAAATCGAACCTAAAGCAGCATTTGAGAAGACCAAACCAACTGAAGAACAACTATGAACCAATTTTTTTATAGTACTAAAGTTTTATTATTCATTTCTTTTGTTTTAGTTTATTTTATACTACTGAAAATGAAAATAATACTTGTACTTATACATCCATATGCTCTTTTTAGGGGTGGGCATAAACCGCACCGCTATACGGAAACCGCCCGCACCGAACCGCAAAAACGGTGCGGAAACCCGCACCGAATCTTCTAACCAAAGCAAATACCTCAAACCGGACCGACCCGCATCGATACGGTTCGGTTGCGGTTTGGACGATTGAACCAACCGTATTAAACCGGACCGAACCGAATATTTTCACTAGTAATCTTATGATAAAAATATAAGCAACTCCTATCTTATTTTAGATTCTAATAATGTATATTCTATTTTTAGCGTTTGTTGTTATATTAATAATATTCGCTGTCATAAATGAAGAAGTTATAGTTTAGGTATAATATTTTTCATCTCGTTTTTTTTGGATAAATGCTAATTATAATCTTATTCTAGTCATTTTCCTTGATGATTATGCATTGATTAATGTTGATGTTTGGATAATCTACCAAAAAAATCTCACTTATAGCTAAATGCCAAATTGAAATATTCATACAGTTAAGAACTAATCTTTCATTTCAGTATAACATCGTGTGTTTTAACCTTTAAGTGTAAAAGCTTCACACAGTTGCCTTCGTAAATTGATTGTTGATGGAAGTAATTCTCTTATTTCATATTTAATGTGGGTTCAAACCGAACGGACCGAAACCGAACAGTGTTACATTCAAACCGAACCGAAACCGAACCATTTAAAAGATTAGTATAATGGTTTGTATTTTTGATTAACCGTTTGATGCGGTGCGGAAGCGGTTTGGACTTCAAACCGCATCAAACCGACCCGCGCCCACCCCTAGCTCTTTTAGCTAATATGAAAACATATTATCGCACCATCACTTCACAACATGACTTTATCTCTTCTATCTCTTCTTCTATCTAGTAATGGGGAGAATTCAATGCACAAGACTTTCACCGTGGCTTTTGTTATACATATGAACTTCTATCCGTGATTCTGACATTTGACTCTTGTTTATAAAAATATTTTTAGAAAAATGAATAACAAAAGAAGAAGCGAAACTAAACTACTATCCGGCTTTACATCGACAAAGTAGTTGAGCCTTAATAATTAAGAAAGGTGCACTGGTTGATATATTCCTAGTTTTAAATTAAACACTCATCGTACATCTATTACAATATAATTTTATGATGAAAAGTTTCTAAACAATCATAACATATTTAGCTTTTACATTGGCGATGTTTGTTATCGGCGTTCGTTGTTTGTTATGTATCTAGTGTTATGACTAAAGTTCTGAACCTGAGATTTTTACAATTAATTTATCCAGGGTTTTTGAAGTCCTAAAAACAGTCATATTATTCAATATTTTTGAAGTCGTGTTTAAATTGAGGTTGATTAATAAACAATTAATTTAGAAATAAGAATCTTAAAGAATCAAAATAATGTTACTTGCAATCGTGTAATTGGTGTATGTGGGATAGGGATCCCCTCGTTAGAAGACCATAGGGGTACTCCTAGTCCATGCAACTGCACTTCTGAGATTGTGGTTGCAACTTGCAACCATGTAAATCTATGTATTTATTTGAGATATTTTGCGTTAAGTGTTACAAATAAGTATTATTGTTAAATAACGTCATTCTTCTAATATTGTAAATCTATATCTAATATATTTTTGTTGATGAAAGAGTAATCCTCATTTTGAAGAGAGCACTCATTATTTTATTAATTCAAAATAAGAAGCAAATAATGATAATTGTCAGCGATGAATACACAGTGAAGGATCATCCTATAGATGATCAGTAGACTACAAAATATGCCTACTACTTCCATAATATATACACACTACATTATAATACATTGTTGGAGAAATACGGAAGTAGATTGATGTGTTGGAGTTGCTGTGAGGCATATGTGCTTCAGAATAAGTTGCAATGCTTCGGAATACTGATGTGCTGAAGTGGGTACATGCATGCTCGAATGGAGGCAGGGAGCCTGAACTAAATCATGCTAGAATGCAGACAGGCAGGGCAAATAGGGCAGATAGGGTACTGATGTGCTGATGTGCTCGAATGTTGATGTGTTGAAGTGGGCACCGATGTGCTGAAGTTGTAATGTAGACAGACAGGGCAGGGAGCCTGAACCAACAGAGGCTTCTTCGAATGGATCTGAAGCATACTGATTGAATCTGAAGTAGGATGTTGTGTAGTCCATGAAGCATGCTTTAGCAAGAATCCTTTACAAATAAGTTGCAAGGACATGCTTTAATGAATGTTTTATAAAATCAGGAAAACATGCATAAGGATTTGAAATCCCAACTGATAAATGCTTAAAAAAGAACCAAAAATAAAGAATCTACTTTTCAAATCATTTGAGTAGCGACTATATAAATTATCGTCCGCCTTTGTTAGCTGTACGAACTCAAATATTTTGAACATCTATTGCACTAAAAAATAATCAAATACGCTTTGCAACTTCACGTGATAGAATTACAGGAAAAAAAATCAATCATGCGGACTTTCATAGACATATGGCATGAAAGTAGAAAATGTATTCTTCTCTTTGTGTAATTTTGTATTTTTTATGCATTTTGCAGGATAGTAACAGATACAGGAAAAATAATCAAATACGCCTTTGTTTGCTAATGTCCAAACACCTTTGTTAAAATGGATACAACACGGACATCACTTCACTTCTTTCTCTTGTACGCATAAAACTTTGCATCCAAGGCGTGTGTTGTCGTATTTTCTAAAATAAATTAAAGCCTTTTGGGACTAAAGGCTTTACTTTGTTGTTGTATTTTTTAAAATAGTATTTAAACTTAATTTTCATATAAACATTATATTCATTTCTTAATTTAACCAAATGCAATTTTGTGTGTGCTTTGCAATTTCTTATAATATCATTGATTAAGGAGTGTCATCTTATATATATATATATATATATATATATATATATATATAACTTTTATGGATTGTAATTATTTATTATTATATAGAAAAAAGGATGCACGTTAAAATAAGTATAGTGGTTTTCGATGAACAAAAGATATTTGGTTGCCTTGTTTGCTGATGTCCAAACACCTTTGTTAAAATGGGTACAACACCTCACTTCTGTCTAAAACAAATTAAAGCATTTTGAGACTAAATGCTTTAATTTCGACAGCACTTCACTTCTTTCTCTTGGACGCATAAAACTTTGCATCCAAGACGTGTGTTGTCGTTGTATTTTCTAAAATAAATTAAAGCCTTTTGGGACTAAAAGCTTTACTTTGTTGTTGTATTTTTTAAAATAGTATTTAAACTTAATTTTCATATAAACATTATATTCATTTCTTAATTTAACCAAATGCAATTTTGTGTGTACTTTGCAATTTCTTATAATATCATTGATTAAAGAGTGTCATCGTTATATATATATATATATATATATATATATATATATATTTCACTTTTATGGATTGTAATTATTTATTATTATATAGTCGAGTGTAAAAAAGGATGCACGTTAAAATATGTATAGCGGTTTTCGATGAACAAAAGATATTTGGTTGCTTTGTTTACTGATGTCCAAACACCTTTGTTAAAATGGGTACAACACCTCACTTCTGTTTAAAACAAATTAAAGTCTTTTGGGACTAAATGCTTTAATTTCGACATCACTTCACTTCTTTTACTTGTACACATAAAACTTTGCATCCGAGAGGTGTGTTGTCATTGTATTTTCTAAAATAAATTAAAGCCTTTTGAGACTAAAAGCTTTAATTTGTTGTTGTATTTTTTAAAATAGTATTTAAAGTATTTTCATATGAACATTATGTTCATTTCTTAATTTAACCAAATGCAATTTTGTGTGTACTTTGCAATTTCTTATAATATCATTGATTAAGGAGTGTCATCTTATATATATATATATATATATATATATATATATATATATATATATATTTCAATTTTATGGATTGTAATTATTTATTATTATATAGTCGAGTGTAAAAAAGGACGCACTTAAAATAAGTATAGCGGTTTTCGATGAACAAAAGATATTTGGTTGTCTTGTTTTCTAATGTCCAAACACCTTTGTTTAAATGGGTACAACACCCCACTTCTGTCTAAAACAAATTAAAGCCTTTTGGGACTAAATGCTTTAATTTCGGCAGCACTTTACTTCTTTCTCTTGTACGCATAACTTCGCATCCAAGGGGTGTGTTGTTGTATTTTCTAAAATAATTTAAAGCCTTTTGGGACTAAAGACTTTAATTTGTTATTGTATTTGTTAAAATAGTATTTAAAGTTTATTTCAAATAAAAATTATATTTATTTCTTAATTTAACCAAATGCAATTTTGTGTGTTCTTTGCAATTTCTTATAATATCATCGATTAAGGAGTATCATCTTATATATATATATATATATATATATATATATATATATATGAAATATCATGCACAATATAGGTGCAGTTTTTTTACTTTCACAACTTCATTATACAAATCAAATTTTGAATGCTTATATCATTGCCCCCGAGAGTTGTAAATTTATTTTTACTTATATTATATATATATCGGTTATCATAATTTATGTGGGCAAAACCCAATTATTATAGAAAAGGAGGTTTTATAGACATATTTTGATTCTCCTTTTAAGAAGAAGTAAGATTTATCAAACAAAGCTCATATTTTCTATCATAAACCTTATAGTTTTCAAAAATTCAGAACAAAAAAAAAACTTGTAGTTAAAGTATGCAATTAGCATTATTAAAAGCGAGTTGATCACAAAATCGTGCCATATATCTACCATTGTTTTATATTAAAAGTACGTAGGACTACGAATTGACCTTTTTGTAGACCCAAAGCCATTTCAACATCATTATCTTGTCTTGTAGTTAAGCATAATTCTTTTATTTGCGGTGATTGAATCAAATATTTTCCTTATAACATGTAATAAAATGCATAACTTATCCCATTCAAATTCATTTACACAAATAAAATATAAGTCACTAAATAAATAATCACTTGCTTAGTATATCATTAAAACAATGAAAACAACCAACCAAATATTGAATTTAAGATATTTTAAAAAATGAATTGTACCTTGAGATAAGAGGACTGCAAAATCACCAATATTTTAAAGTAGTATGTCAAAACAATTCAAAACACTTTGATTGTAGCGTTGGATACAGTGATGTAGGAATGACGTTATTCGCAATGCAAGCAATGGTTGTGTCGTCGTAATAAAAAGTGTTGTGAAAATAAAGCAATCTGTAAAGATAAATTAAAAAATTGCCCAAAGCTATTAATACTTATCGAGAGATTAAGATCTAACCCTGAATTTAGTTATAGCACATGAATCATTAAGGAACGTAGATAATACTTAAAACATGAAGGAATTAAAACAAATTAGCGAATAATTACCTGAGATTGATGTGTGATGGATATTGGATTAATGATGATTGAGCTTTACTATTTATCTGCATTGAACCAACAAACTCAAGTTAATTATAGGGATTAAATTATTGAATCAATTTAAGCAGTATCCAATTAAAACAATAAATGCTGCCATTCTACAATCTAGTACAGCATGATAACATGTGAATCATTCAAACATTGAAGAGCATCACTTGAACGGATAAGAAAAAGAGTGATGTTATATATATATATATACACAACACACACATATACATATATACACATATATATACATACATATGTATGTGTGTATGCATGCCCTTTTAGACCTACGTTTACTTGTTTGGGTATGTACATACTATTGTTTATAATAAGCACATTCTTTTCTTCATTACAATCTATTTGATAATTTAGCATGTTAATTTACAAAAACTCAATCGGTATTTCTTCTATATTTTTTCCCTTAGTTTTCTACTGCTAAGTGTATGCCTGTGCTTAGTGTATGTCATTAAACCGCTACTATTGGAAGGGTTGATTGTAGTGTAACAGTTCACCATCAAGCAACTAAATATTGATAATAATTTGCCTATTTTTTCCAATTATAACAATGTCAAGATAAAAATGAACACATGGCGTACGTTTGTTTAATGATACAGGCTTGGAAGAATAATTCATGAATTCATGAAATGTCAGGCATTGGTTAGCCAATTATCCTCTAGCTCAAGTTAAAATGACATCTGGTTTCCTCTTTAGGAATTTTCTCTGCATTTAGATTTAGATAAACATGTACGAAAATTCTTCCATGTTTAAATTTAAATGTTATGAAATTTGTTTTATCATATGAATGATTTCACTAAATGCATTTTTAGATAAATAATTTGTACCTTTCATGAATTCAAAAGATTGCCTGTTAACCAAAATAAATATGTTTATAGGATTAGTTTAAAACAAAATCCTTTAAAGAAAAAAAGAGCAACATGGAGCAAAGAATGCTTTGTTTAATTTGAACCTAAGTTGAAATTATGTCCAAAATTTTGTGTCCACCTTATCATAACATTATTGTTTATATTTTATACATTTCTGCATGCATTAGAACTACTATATATATCCATTGCAAATAGTATACCGTCAAACGTTTTTCTTATATGTTTACTCTGTTCAAGCCTCTTATCAGTCAATATGTTTGTATGAAAGATTAGGCAATGTATAATGTATAATAAATACGGTTTAATCTGGAAACTAAAATAAGAGAACTACAACCATCCATCTAAGCTAGTATTGTTGTGCAAAAATGGTAGCGCTTTGCGGAAACTTATATCAATGGATCTTTGTCACCCAAATCACAAAGAGATAACTTGGATTGAAAACAAGACGGAATTGAAATCAAAATACAATAACACAAGATATTCCACCCAACCACCCACTTTATTGATTCACCAAAAATTTTGTTTACAATTAATAGAACAAAGCTAAAATAAACAAAATACCATTGAATCAATAACCAAATTGAGAAATGGAGCAAATATCTATATGGCTAAAATTATTGGAGAAGAAGAACAAAGATGAAGAAGAGAAAATTAGCAAATAGATTTTCCACCATACTTTTACCCTCTCTTCTAGTCTTTATTTATATAATCAATTACTTAATGCCCAAGTTAACATTAGATGGCAAAAAATAATTTGATTAGCCAATTAGAGAGAGAAATAAGCATATTCAAATATGCCTATTAATTAGGGGAAACAAAATCTTCTCTCTTTTTCTTTTGCATATTTATTTTCCTCTATTTGTGATTTTGTATCACCAAAATTTAACACTCCATCTTGATGCAAAATCACATATCTCCAATATATCAAGCATGTCATATCTAGATTTATCACAAATCCTCATATCTCAACCACACTAAATTACAAACCTCAACCACCGTCTGCAAGCGATGCATCTCCCACATGAGGTGCACCACACAAATCCGGTCTCAAAAACGTTTGTAATACCACAAAGATCTCCGACTTGTCTTTGTGGATTTTGCAATTCGACACTCGTCTATCACTCGATCTGAGCTCATTACCTGATCACTATCGATCCCTCGAGCATCATCAACATGAAGACCCCTGTCTAAAATATGATCCTCAATGCTAGAATCATAAGCAGTGACCACATTAACCTCTCCACCTTGCTGTGGACTAGGTCCTTCAACCGTCACTTGCTTTCCATTGTCGACTACAGAACCAACCAAGCTATAAAGGTTTCCTTCTTCCAATACTCCTCGCATCCTTACACGACCACCTTTCTTCACTCTCAAAACTCCACCTTGAGTCTCATAAGTGCAACCACGGCCATCCAACTGACCGAGAGAAATAAGATTATGCGAACAAGTGGGTACATGTCTCACTCCAGAGACTTCTCTAACCACACCATCATGCATACGAAACCGGATAGATCCAATACCACAAATCAGTAGCTCTTCTCCATTGGCTGTCCTAATCATGTCGACACTCTTCTCATAAGAAGAAAAACAATTCACATCTCTACAAATGTGAAAACTGGCTCCCGAATCCATCTTCCAAGGCTTATTTTCACTAAAGAGGACATCATAAGAAGCATCACTATCGGTACCTTCAGCAAAACCTGCATGTGCATCACTACTACTATCACCATGCGCAGCCTTTTTCTAATTTCTTTTATAAGCATAACACTTGCTACGTATGTGACCTTTCTTATTACAATAATGACAAGTGATAACACATTTACCATTAACATCCTTCTTATTCTAAATTGTATCTTTCTTCGAGTCCCTTACCACCATAGCCTCACTTTGAATTGATTTTATACCTGACCATTTTCTTCTAAGCTCCTCATTCAAAAGACTGCTTCGAACAATTTCCAAAGAGATAGTTCCATTAGCATTGGAATTACTCAATGAAACAACCAAAGTTTCCCAACTTTCTGAAAGCGAACTCATCAATAAAAGAGCTTGTAACTCATCATCAAAATTGACCTTCATATTTGCCAATTGATTTATTACATCCTGAAATTCATTCAAATGCTCTGCAACAGACTTCTCTTCATCTAATCTCAGTTGTACCAACTTTCGAACCAGAAAAGCCTTACTAGTAGCACTCTTTGACTCATACAAAGATACCAACTTGTCCCACAAAGCCTTCGCGGATTCACAACTAGCCACATGATGGAAAACTGAATCATCAAGATACTGGCGAATCAAAGCAATCGCCTTCTTATCCATCTTCTTCCATTTTCCCTCATCTACATCAAAGGGCTTCTTTCCATCTCCATCAATCGGATCATGAAGATCATTGAGGTACAGAACATCCTCCATCTTAGGCTTCCAAATACCCCAATTTTCCCATCCAAAATAGCCATCTTCGAAAATGAAATCATATCCGACATCAATAATTTTTCAATCCAAAATTACTCTAAGCTTTGCGATGATCTGTGCTCTGATACCAAACTGTTGTGCAAAAATGGTAGCGCTTTGCGAAAGCTTATAGCAACGGATTTTTGTCACCCAAATCACAAAGAGATAACTTGGATTGAAAACCAGACGGAATTGAAATCAAAACACAATAACACAGGATATTCCACCCAACCACCCACTTTATTGATTCACCAAAAAAATTATTTACAATTAATAGAACAAAGCTAAAATAAACAAAATACCATTGAATCAATAACCAAATTGAGAAATGGAGCAAATATCTATATGACTAAAATTATTGGAGAAGAAGAACAAAGATGAAGAAGAGAAAATTAGCAAATAGATTTTCCACCATACTTTTACCCTCTCTTCTAGTCTTTATTTATATAATCAATTACTTAATGCCCAAGTTAACATTAGATGGCAAAAAAAAATTGATTAGCCAATTAGAGAGAGAAATAAGCATATTCAAATATGCCTATTAATTAGGGGAAACAAAATCTTCTCTCTTTTTCTTTTGCATATTTATTTCTCTCTATTTGTGATTTTGTATCACCAAAATTTAACAAGTATATTTTAACACATTAAACTAATAAGTAACGGATCTTTCAAAAATAACCTATAATGCAATTGCCACAGCAATCCACAGAATGCAACACCTAAATTAAAATCGAGAATCAACTTATGAATTAAAATAGCAAATACTAAAATAAAAGTAAAATATTATATGAAATTTTTGTTTGATATTAGGAGCAAGCATTGAGGAGAAGGAAAAAATGTAGAGCACATTAAGAAATCAAGGCATAGTGTAAGTAAAATACCTAAATCGTGGTCGGAGTTGTGTATGGAAGCAGTAGCGCCTACAAAGATATTGTTGATGGAGACGGTCAAAGCTTGAGAATACAGGCGATTTCACAAATATAACCGGTAGACATTGAATCCAAAACCACGGAGCAGTGAACGCACCTTAGTCGATTGTTGATGGAGACGGTCGAAGCTTGAGAATGCAGGCGATTTCACAAATATAATCGGTAGACATTGAATCCAAAACCACGGAGCAGTGAACGCACCTTAGTCGATTGTTGGTGGAGAAGACATTAGATGTGGATTTGCGGCGAAGTAACCCTAGTTTTTGCGGCTCGTCGGAGAATACGTGGAATCGCGTTCGATCTGAAATCGCCCCGAAGTGTGCTTAGTTTGTGCGGTTCGTTGGAGAGATGTTGGATGTGAAATCGCCTTGGATCTGGAATCGTCTCTGTTAGGGTTTTTTTAGTCTTGGATAAGCAGACAGAGGCGAGAAAAGGGGAAAGGGGGACCGAAAGACTGGAAGGGTAAAATGGGAATTTCTAAAAGATACAGTTGAGTTTATGTTAATTAAACTATCATTATTAATAGTAGAGATTTGTTAAACACCACTAAAAATTGTTAATTTTTTGTGCAGATTTCTTTGTTGTGGTACAATTTCAACTTCATTTGGTTCACACTATATATTATTGTCTCTAAATAATAACCAAAGATAAACAAAATACAATAATCACATAACAAAACACGATATCCATAACTATTCTGATCATAAGATGATTATTTTATTCGATTCAAGTTTCTTGTTTAAAAGTCTGCATACATAAACATCAAATAAGATCACATGGCAGCAAATGAAACTCGATTCTTGTTGATCCCTGGTTTCATAATCCATTGTTTTAGAGAAGTTGCGAATGCAATGTATAATAAATAGCTCATTAATAGATAAATATTTTCCAAGGATAAGATAACATATTTCTGAATAAAAGTTAAAATGTGAGCAATGTACCTCAAGATCGTAGAGAAATAAAACACAATGAAGATGTTACCTTTTTGTCAGTAAGAAATAGGCCAGGCACACTTTTTGTCAGTACAAACGTTTTGTTTCTCCTCTCCAATTAAATATATAGGAAGGGAAGTTTGTGTTCATGCTCACCTTAGAGAAATTTTATCAGGAAAGGATGACTTCACGACAAGAACTTTCACTTTTTCATCCACTAAAACATCATTTACAGAGGCACGTTCCCGAAAAATGTTTGATGTATGTAATAATCCACTGTAAAAATAAGTTTGGGTCATATAGCTCATTTTTGGTTACAAAAGAAACTCATATACTGGTTACGGATTTATGAATCATGTATAGATCGATTTACCTTCTGTTAGTGTCACCAGTTCTTACTTGGGCTCACATTCATATGAAAAGCTAAATAACTCATCATGAATGTTTGCGAAATACGCATTGGATATCATCAAATATTTAACATCAACTTATATCAGTACCATTTCATAAGGTCAGCACTGTAATATATTTAAACAAGATTGGGTCAGGTTACATTACTGAAACAGTCAAACAGATACCGATACACTGATACTACTTCAGCTCAAATGAGTCATAACATACTGCAATAGTAACATAATCATCGTTGATGTAGCTGGAAAATAAAGATAATAACTGAATTATCCAACTAAATTTTTATAAAACTTAGTAAAATGTATTTTAAATTGGTAAGTTAAAAGCTTACTCCAAGCAGAAACTGAACTGTTACATTTCATTCCAAGCAGAAACCCCTTACTCCAATCCTCATTGGCATTAACACTGCCATTAGCAATAAAGACAAGAGATATATGAATGTATACGCTCATATTTGGCAAGTACGTGTGTTATTAATTATATTATATTAATCATACAGCTTTGTTTGCAGATGAAGTATTTCTTACACAGGACGTACCCCAAGTTCTAATCAGTGAATGACCGAAAGAGCTTTGGTCTGTGTACTTGATACCCTAGCCTACAGGTCTGTGATTTCATATATGAAATTGCAATAACCTCATGAATTGTATTTTTTTCAAGTTTGGTGCATTACACTGTGAGTCTGATTCAAGGATGCATAAAATTTACACTGCACACGACAAATGTGTATGTGTGTGTCAGTTGTTTTTTCTACCACCTGACTTGTTGGTAAGGTTTTGAATTATAGGTTCAAGATGGTTGGTGTTTACTTATATAGGGCAACAAGAATGTGAACTGATTGTGCAGGTGTTAACTGTGACCCAAAACTTGTGAACCTTGGAATATAACATACATTCATTGCTAGCTGATAAACAATAATCTAAATCAGAACACTTAACACAGAACATACATTCACTGCAACCATTTTTATAAGACCGCCACCTGTCCTTTTCTACCTGCAAGCCACTCTATGCAACTGTAGCTGCCGCAAACAAAATGTACCCCATATTCCACATTGTCCGACCCACAAGCGCGCTATCAGTACCTATCTGAAGACGATCACTACTCCATCCAGACAATTTCTTTTCGTTCCTCCTGCCTGCACATACCTTTCACCCATGATGTCCTTATCCTTGGCAAACACAACCATGCACAGCTTTTTTCTGGACAATCAAATGAAACACATAATGAAGGACTAACCATCAATAGGTTCTGTAAAATCCATTCTCAAGCACTGGTCATTCCAGTCTGCCACTTCTCACAAACCCGGATCTTCAGCCTCTACTTCTACAAAATTAATTCATTTGTCTATTCGCTATGCCATGTAGAAGTAGTGGGAAATTCTACTACTTCTACATGGCATAGCGAGAACAGAATACCCATATCTAGCATACTGGTGGCTCAGTTTGGCTTTGATTTTGCTTACCGGTTCAGTGTCCTTCTAATTGCACTGCCTTAGCTTAATTCGACTGCATTGTCCACTACTTCAATAAACACTGCAACCTTTGCCTCAGCTTATGGTTCAGTTCTCTTACCCGTATTTTCATTCATTCTTTGTTTTTGCATTGCTGAATCTGTCGTTTAGTCAGTTGGCATAGTGTTGCATTTGTTCTCACTTCGTCCAACATTTCAGCTAATGAAGCCAATTGATTTTGGTTATTTCCCTATATCATTCCCACTGTCTCGGCCAGCATTATGTCCAATATTTTCATTCTTGAAGCCAATTCATTTACATAGTTGTAACCTGAATCCAACTCAACAACTATTATTATAAAGTCCTACAGCTAAAATCTTGTATGCCACGCCTATTGCTGCCTCCATCGATTCAAATGCCTCTGCACTTCACTCAGATTTTCAGTCAACTGATTCTACAATAGCCGGTACTATCATCCAGATTCAAACAATTTTCATTCAACAGCCAGTATTTTCATTTAGATGCATTTATGGTTTGGACATTATAGCTTCATCATGCTCCTTCAGATGCACCTGGAACCAAAAATTTGTTCTACATTTGTTCTTACCTGTTCCAATACATATGCAGCCAGTACACTAGATGTTGTGATTGAGTGGCACATGTGGCACATAAGCTTAACAAGTTAACATTCAGCTAACAAGCTTACTTGATATCTAAGGATTATTAAACAAGGGCATTTGATATATTAGAACTTGGGGGTGTCACATGGTTACTTTCTTTGCATCCTTGCTCTGTTAGTATTTATCATCTATCACCATTTAATTAATGAATAATAACATGATGCAAAAAATATCCTTGGTAATGATAGTATTGGGATTTCATTTAAACAGAACAAAAAGACAACTTTGAGCAAAGATAAGTAAAGAAAGAAACACACCCTTGAATAAACGATTCTCCAAACTCCCCCACTGTACAAATTCATAAACAAGAAGTTTGTTTTCAGGTTCGCAGCAGTATCCGATAAGCTTCACTAAATTATTACGTCGAAGCTGACCTGGAAATGTTACTTCTACCTACAAATATACTTTTATCAGTAATCGATTAACAAATTCCTTGTAGCTACTTTCATATCATTCAAACTAAAGCACTTTAACTTGTACAATGACGCTTCACTTCCAAATGAGTATTGACTGCTTGTAGTTTTAGATACTGTAAATTAAGAAGAAAATTACCCAATTTTTAGTTTCCATTTTTGAATAAATTGAATTCAACTTATGTGATGAATTCACGAAAAAAAAACCCCAAACACCATTGATCAAACCCAATTTAATCAACAAACTCAAAATAAAGATTATTTTCGACCACCTTTACTGAGATGGAGGTGTGAAGTGTAGGATAGAGACTGGAAACGTCACTTGAGGCACAAGGGTTTTGGAGACAGAATTGAGGCGGAATTGCACGAGCTAAAGAGAAACAATAATGGATCGTATGGAATAAAATTTCCTTTTCATGCAACGGGAGGAAAAGAAGTCCAATAAAATTGCTTAAGTGATTCCAGGAGAAAAGGAAATTTGATCGGTCAGAACAAATTCATTCACATTCACTCAACGGGGTAGTAGGCAGAAGGACAAACTTAAAAAAAAAATTAGACCGGAGGAAACAAAGTTTCATTTTTGTACTGAAGGACAAACTTTGAAAGAAAATTAGGCTGAAGGAAAATGCTAAATATAATTAGCATTTTGTACAGTGCAAACATTGTACAAAATGCTAATTATAACTAGCATTATATCCGGTTTTACATTGTACAAAATGCTAGTTGTATTAGCATTGTCCTTCAACCTAATTATCTTTCAAAGTTTGTCCTTCAGCCTAAAAATAAAACTTGTTGTCCTTCAGCCAAAAATTTTATGAAAATTTGTCCTTGTGCCTATTTTCCACTTCACTCAAATATGGATTTTTTTTCCATTTAGCCTCGTTTTAAAACTAATTATCGCAAATAGCTCAGTTTTAAAACAAATATCAAATTTATCCCTGTTTTGGCCAGCTCAGCTTCGAGCTCGACTTTTCTTAATTTTTTTTAACAATCACTCGAGCGACTTTTGGGAAGTCGCCTACTGACGACTTCCCAAAAGTCGTCCATATGTTTTAAAACAAACATGGCGACTTCTGGGAAGTCGCCAGTGGGCGACTTCTGGGAAGTCGCCAGTGGGCGACTTCCCAAAAGTCACCAATACGGAGCTCTGTAACAAAACCAGAGCCCCCTTTATTCCTCCTTCATTTTAAACTCATCCCTCTCCATCTCCAAAAACCCCCAATACTCCCTACCTCAATTTTTTTTTAAACCTAATTAATTTTCATTTAATATCGTTAAAAGTAATAGATTTCGAAGATCTACCTCAAGCATAGCAGAGCGTCGTACGGTCGAATCCAATCAAGGTATGCAATAGAAACCCTAAGTTTTGAAATTAGTTTGCAAACTAATTTTTTTTTGATTGATGTAGAATGACTCCTAGTTTTATTCCAACCATATGCTATTTTGATGGTGAATTGGTTATTGACGATTTAATGTGTGGGAAATATCTTGGTGGATCTTACAAACCGGCTAAAGTTCGAAGATGATCTACTTTTGAACATTTGAAAGAGTCGGTTTATAAAGCAACAAAGATAAAACCAGAAGAGTACGAGATTGATATAGTTTGCAATTGGCAACAGACTCCGGATCCAAAGCAATCAAAATTGTTGACGACGACGATGTTGAATTAATGTTTGCTGCCTCGACCAAATCTATTGAGTTGTTTGTTGGGAAAAAAAGAAGATTGGTTGCATAACAACCAACACCGGCACCCGTAACAAATTTTGGCGTTGAAGAATATTCTAGAATGGTGGGGAACATGAGTACTGGGCAAGGTATTCCGTCACCTAGTTTTAGCAATCCGACTCAGCACATATCGCAATACGGGCAACAACAAATGTATTATGGTTTTCATCCATTCATGAGTTTGCAGCAACAAATGTATTATGGTTTTCATCCAATTCAGAATTCCACTCAAAGAAGTGCTAGAGCATCGAGTAGCCATACAAATGAACGAATGCAGCCAACTCCGCCCGAATTTTACCATTTAAGCCCAAAGTAAGTTAAATATTGCAATATGTTGCAAAATTATTGGTATGAAGAAATAAACTAAAATTGATGTATTAATTAACTGCAGCTGCACAACAAACAACACTACTACACAGTCATACGTCCAACCACCGAATGAACCAGCAGATCAAACTATGTGCAATGATGATATGGATGTAGATGATGAAGAAGATGTACAAGCTGAAGATGTTCCTGCAGTTGATAGTATGTCTGTTGTGTCAATACCAGAGGTTGATACAACCTGGGTGGAAAATATGCAAGTGAACAGTGATCCACTAGTCTATGATTTTGGAGGTGCAAAAGCAGATTGTGTGGACAATGATGAACCAGAAATGGAGATACCGTTGGATGATGATTTGTGCAGTGCACAAATTATGGCTAAGTCAATTGTAGCAACTGTAAACTTCAACAGCGAATTATTTTTATCATGCAGCGTACAGATCGGTTTCAAAGTTGGCATGGTGTTTGAGAGTAAAGCTAAATTTCTTCAACAACTATCAGAATTGTCAATCTTACATGTGGTGTCCTTTAAGCCAATAAGGTCAAACAAAGCAAAATACACCGCCATTTGCAATGTCGATGACAGTTGTCCTTGGAGAATACATGCTATTGACTCAAAAAAGACACAGAGTGGATGGTGGGTTATTAAAAAATATCCTAGTGATCATACATGCGTTAACCCTATAGTGAACTCAAACCATAGGCAAGCTACATCATCCTTTATGGTATCGAAGATCATGCCTTTTGTGAAATCCGATTTGAACTTTACAGCCGGAACGGTGCAAGTTCTAATGGAGGAACAATTATTTATAAAAATTAGCTATCTGAAAGCATGGAGAGCATTGAGCAAGGCAGTTGAACGAATTTACGGCGATTGGGCAGAGTCATATTCCAACCTACGACAATACTTTGATGAAATATGCAAAACAAATCCAGGAAGTGTAGGGCATGTGACTACTGATGAGTATGGAGTTTTTGATCGTGCATTTTGGTCATTTGGGCCATGTATTGAGGGATTTGTCCATTGTCGACCTTTGCTTTGCATAGATGGTACACATCTATATGGAAAATACAAAGACACCTTACTTGTTGCAACTGCTGTTGATGCAAATGATCAGCTATATCCCCTGGCATTTGGCATCGTTGAGTCTGAATCCACTGATAGTTGGGGTTGGTTTTTCGCGTGCATGCAAAGGTTCATTCACAGCGTGAACAATCGTCGTATTACTTTCATTTCTGATAGAATGAAAGGAATACCTACAGCGTTGCAGAGCAAATGGCTAGCCCCACATAAACATAGATACTGTGCCAGACATTTGAAAGCAAATTTTCAAGCAGCGGGTTTTAGAGACAAACGATTGACCGGTTTATTCTACGCTGCTGCATGTGCCTATGAGGAGATTGAGTATTTAAAGATTCATGAAGAAATAAAAACCAGCAGTATAAGAGCACACAACTGGATAGAGAGAAGTTTGGGTGGAAATGAGGAAAATTGGGCATTATGTAAAGATGATGGCGGTCGTTTTCATGTTATGACGACAAATGCGTCAGAAAGTTTTAATGGTGTACTAAGGGGTGCAAAATCTTTTCCTATTAGAGCACTTATTGCACGTACCTTCTATCGATTCGTTGATTACTTTTGCCAAAGAAGAGAGTTAGCTAAGAATTCCACACTTCATGTCACGCCAAAATGGGAAGCAAAAATAGCAGAGAGAGCAAGCGAAGCTAGACGTTATTGGATTGTACGTTTCAGTCAAATTGAATGGCAAGTGATTCATTACTTCGAAGCTGAATTCAAAGTTATAATCGATGGTAACACTTGTTCATGTACATGCAATATCCCATTACTGCAGCATCTCCCCTGCGCCCATGTGATGGCTGCTTGTTCCTCGGTGACCAATGGTGCAAACAGAGCTCATCATGATTTTGCATCACATTGGTACTCCGTTCAGAATTACCTAGCGGCATACTCTGCAGAATTTCATCCCGTACGCGATAAAAGGTATTGGTCTCCACACGAAGGTCAAATGGTACTTCCACCCCCCGCAAGGCGAGCTCCAGGAAGGCCTAAGTCAACTAGAATTAAAGGCGTTATGGACGAGATGCAGCCTCCAAGGCCGAATAGATGCAGTAAATGTGGTTTGCACGGTCACAAAAGGAGTCGTTGTAATTCAGTTTTTTAGTTTTTGTATGTGTGTTGTTATTGGTTTGATGTTTGTAAGCCGTATGTTGTTTATGTAAGAACAGTTTGTGTTTTTATTTCATGTGATATGTTCGTTTGAGATGATGAATGTTATGTGGTACGTAAACATATGCAAATGTAAGTTAGTGATACATAACTCTTTAGAATACTTGTTCAACGATACATAATTCAATTACATATAAATGAAAGCTACCGATACAAAATTCAATTACATATAATATAATTCAATTACATATAAATGAACACCCAAATTTGTGTTTACTACTCCTCCCACAATCTACGAGGACTCAACTTATCGAACGGTACACCATTATTCAATAGTGCGTTGCGATATTGTAGGTTCAACTTCTCCAAACGGGCGTTTTCTGCTTGCATCTCAAGGGCATATGCAACTCCCCTCGGACACATTTCCGGATCTTTCCATTTAAAAAAGTTACAACAGTAAACATCGTTTGGCCGTATCTTATTATCGTTGTACGATTCACAACGGTAAAAGCGACGGCCTGCATTCCTTTCCGACACACAACCACTTCACAATCATTTCCGCAATAACAAAGCACCCGAGATGGTGTCCAGCTTGAACTAGCATTGTTAGTCTTACGACGAGCTAGCACATCCATTAATTTTCCATGAAGTGATTGGTGTACTGATTCACCGCTAACCATGGCCAATGTCAATGTATCGCCAACCCTAGAGGGGGGCAAGTTTTCAACCTGCGTCTAAGGGACGAAATCGACCTCAACATTTTCTTCATTAACCGGCACAAAGCCTCATTTTTGTTCAAATTCTTCATACATTTTCATCATCGTCTCGTCGTCAAGCTCCCAATTGTCCATTTTCAACAACCTTTTTCTTAAAAATATCAATGTTGGAGTTAGACTTAATCGCAAAAGATTAAACAAATTTAATAGTGCTTATGGATCTTACCTTCTTTTTGTGTCTTCAAATCTCTAAAAGATATTCATTTTTCGCCAGGTAATTTTAAATTTGTGGAAGAGAGATGTGGGTTAGGTTTTAGGCTCTCTATTTTCCATTTGGTAAAGAGAAGTATGAGGAAGATTGAAGGGCAGAGTTTCTGTTTTGAAACCCTGCACATAACTGGGGCGACTTTTCAAAAGTCGCCCCAGTTATGTGCAGGGTTTCAAAACAGAAACCCTGCACATCCATTTACACTACTTCAACAGAAAACCATACACTCGAAATTCAACATTTCAATCAACTTCAACCATCCAACAACTCAATTACAACATCCACTAATTCAACAATTAAATTCAAAATCCAACATCCTACAATTCAGGAATTGAGTTCCAATTCCGACATCCAACAATTCAACAAAACAACTAATCTCAATATTTCAACAATTCATTAAACAAAACAAAACCATAAAAAGCATATCAACAACTTATACCATCCTCACTACTTCAACCTACGAACTTCTAGTGGAGTTCGTCTTGGTTTTCTCATAGACAGTGGAATTTCATCCAGCGAATCCTCCTCTTCACTTGCTTGCATAGGATCTATAGGCTGTGAAGGGCCGGAAGCAACTTCAACCTGTGTTTCTTGAGATGAAGAAGCGCCTTTTCGATGTCTCCGTCGCTGATACGTACGAGTAGTAGGAGGAACGCCACGGGCTTCTATGGCATGTTCGATGAGCCCCTATGCTGGAGGTGGAGGAGGCGGTGGAGGTGGTCTTGGTCTTGTTAATTTGTTTCTTCCCAAAATAGATTTTAATATGCATTTTACACTAAAGCATTTCCCCTTCGACCTTTCAGGAACCTCTTGTGCAAGCTCGTCCACAATCTCGATTGCCCGGTAAATGCCGTCCGCCTGCCATGACATAAAATTCAAGAAAAAGTATAAATTTCAAATATTGAAATAAAGACTGTATGTACTACGTACCACATTCCTTTCGAGAGGTGCTTTAGGAGTGTAAGGGTTTGCAACAACAGGAGGCACTGCAGGTGGATCGATGGCACGAAGAACATATCTATGTGTGATGTTCCAGTACCAAGACAAATATTCTTGTTTGTCCAATGTGAACTCGCGTTCCCGTTGCGTGTGCATGTAGCGCTCGTTCCATGTCTCAATCGCCATGGCATACTCCCCACCTTCAATATCAATCCTGTAATGCGGTGGTTGTTCCGGTAAATGTTGGGCCATACCAAACTGCCTCATCACTCGGTCAGGAAGATGATAGGTGACATCATTAAAGCAAATGAGAGGAACCCGAGTAGTCCACAGCTGAATGGAAGTGGTACATAAGTTTGGAAGATGTCCAAGCACATCGTCGTACGGGGTCCAAGTCACAGAATGAGGGTCTAGCACATCGAACTCATTACGGTAGAAGGCAACATGACGCCTCGGCGATGATACGGTGCTTTTAGGTCCTACCCACCTGTAGAAATATTCAATTGTGACTTCTCAATTCCCAACATCTATACTTAGTATACTACAGAATTAATTATACCTAGCACCGTATGGCAATGATAAATCAATCGCCGTCCTCCTCATCGTTATTCTACCCACGGGTAGATAAGTCCAACACCAAAGCTGCAAATAAAATTAGACACATGATTTCAGTTGGATAAAAGAATATGGAATAACTGTCGACGAAAGTAAATAATGGACATACCTGTACTAAACTCACACAACCACCTATGCTTGTGCTCTCTTGCAAAGCAAGCCTCGTCAACTCGCAGTACGTATACGCTAGAACTGCACTGCCCCACGAATATTGGCAACAAACATCAAAGTTTTCTAAAAATGGAAGCCATCTAAGCCATATCCGTGTCTTCGAATGATCGCATATCAACCTCGAGCAAATAATATGCAATATAACGGCTCTAGCTCGTTGCTGAATCTGTATCTCCATGGCATCTGCTGGTATGTCATCCGCAAATTGTTGCCTAAACCATCTTGTTTGTATCATTTCATTTCCCCACCACTCCTCCATTGGAGGAGTTAAACCTAGGAGTTCTTGGCATAAACTAAGATAATCAACCGGATCGGGGTTGGTCAACGGAGCACCATCTATGGGTATGCCAAGTAAGCATGCAACATCACCCAACGTGATAGTCATCTCTCCAGCTCGTAGGTGAAATGTAGATGTCTCTGGCCTCCATCTATCTACCAAAGCGGTGATAAGATGATGATCCAACTGGATGTGTCCCACCCTAAAAACCAGTCCAAATCCGGCTTGGTCTATCAACTGTATAACGCCTGGATGAGAAGATGTTACTCTATTCATTTTAGACGAATGATCTATGGTTTTGTCTGCAGTATTACTCTGTCAAAATATCACAAAAATATTATCAAGATGTAACATACAATACCTTTGGATATTTGTACATTTCGAACACTAAGAATTTTACCGTGACAAATTCCGGATTATTCGTTCGATGCCATTGTTGCAAATATAGGACAGATCCATCAATAGGTCCAGGTAGCATCTCAGAGTAATCTACACATATACAAGTTAACAAGATTTTCATATTTATTTTCCAACATCAAAACTAGGAATTTACGCATTGTTTTCCAACATTTTACCAATGATTTCAACCATACATAGATACCTCAACCATCAATGATTGCTAACAATTCCTAAAAACCATTATTTTGCAATTTTCTTCAAAACCCTAAATTGAAAAAAAATTGATTTATCCATACCTAGAGGCACATCCTGCATTGAAGAGCTTGCCATCTTCTAATTTGTTGAACAAAATGCTAAATTTTTTTGGTTTTGGGCAAAATTTTCGTAATAGAGGGTATTGGGAGTTTTTAGAGATGGAGAGGGATGAGTTTAAAATGAAGGAGGAAGAAAGGGGGGCTCTGGTTTTGTTACAGAGCCCTGTATTGGCGACTTTTGGGAAGTCGCCCACTGGCGACTTCCCAGAAGTCGCCCTGTTTGTTTTAAAACATACGGGCGATTTTTGGGAAGTTGCCAGTAGACGACTTCCCAAAAGTCGCCCGAGTGATTGTTAGAAAAAAATTAATACTGATGACTTTTGAAAAGTCGCTAGTATATTTTGGCCAGCTCGGAGCTGAGCTGGCCAAAATAGGGCTAAATCTGATATTTGTTTTAAAACTGGGCTATTTGCGATAATTAGTTTTAAAACGAGGCTAAATGGGAAAAAAATCCCTCAAATATAGCATTGAAACCCAATCAATCATTGCAACTAATAACATATTAGCGATAGCACGCCGTCTATGTAACGACTATAGTTGGATCGAGTGGGAGTATTTAAAGTAAAACACTATTCAAAAGAGAATTCACTATTCAAGAGAAGATTCGTCTCCTTAGCTAAATGAGGTTAGTATCACGATCAACTGAAGTCATCTCAAAGTAAAAATATTTAGTCAGGTTTGATTAATAGTAATTGTTATTATTGCACCAACAATTTTGTTTTTGAACAATACAGTGGAATATGGATGATATTAGAATTTTGACCATTATCGAATTCTATAACTCCAAAGTGAATAGTTTTAAAGAATAGAATTGATATAAATAACCAACATTATCATGTACTGGTTATAATAAGTAAAATTTTTTTTTACCAAAAAGACGTGTAAGCGATAAATTCAGCCAAAATGTCGCACCACTGGCTAAGGTGATGTGTGAACATTAACTTTCGAATTGTTCAATATTAACCGCCGACTGAATTTACACCAGTGAATCGCACTACCGTGATAATGAATATTCTGAATAAACCATACAATTTAAGTAATTTATAAATTATGTAAATTAATTAATATTTATGAAATATTAATTATTAAACTTTATTTGATTTGTCTGAATAACATTAGCATTTAACAAAGTGCGTATATAAAAATTATAAATGTGCGTACTGATATACGGTAAAATATTTAAACTGGATTTAAATAGATTAATTGCTAAGTAGTTTGGGAATATTTTTTTAGGGCCACATGCATGATGAAAAAGGGGAGAGGTTTCAAATGCGATTTGAAAATCAAAAGGAGTAATCTAAAGAAAGAATTCAATCTCCATCATTTACTTCTCTTTATGACCCGCTTAAATCTCATTTATGAAATGATTTTTTTTCCTTTTCTCTTTTAAATCTATTTCTTCTTGCCAAAAATATGAAGAGGAAGGAGATGATTTGATGAGATTTAATTAGGAATTAAATAAGGAGGTTTTAAAGGAGAGAATTGAAAGGTTCCAGTGTTTCCTTTAAAACTTATTCACCCTTAGTCAATCCATCGTTCTTTTCCTGACAAAAAAAATCTTATTTTCTTTCTCTTCTCTCATCCGCTCCCTTAATGGCCTCCATGATAAAAGAAATTCCCCAATAAAAATACAAATAAAAATCAATAACATTCAAGGTGGTGTTTGCCTCTAGATCATTGCAAAATTCAAAGCTTGATTCAATCGAATCGAAGTTTTATTTTTCATTCAAGGTGCAAATCTTAGGCTCATCTTTAGGTAATTCTAATTTTATTTTATTATATATTCACCATGTTAATGAAGTTTAAATCATATACATACTACATCTAATCTCATTATTTATTCATTATGTTGACCCAATGTTTAGTTCTGATATATGTTAATTGATTATATGTTCATTATAATAATATAATTAGAACCTACATTTCTACAACTTTTTCATCATATGTTCATATTATATGTATAGTTTAGATCTAATTCATTTTACAATGAATTTATATATGCCTAAGTTGTCCAATCTGATTTGTCATTGTTTTAGAAAATATTATTTTTAAAAAGGCAAACAAACAAACAAACAATTTTGGATTGGAAATTAATCTTAATTAGTTGAAGTATTTTGTACCTCATTATATACACAAATATAAATTAACTATATATGTATATTATTTAAAATTACTTTGAAGATTGAATACTTGTTTCACATATTTATTGTTTTAAATATAATTTTTGGTTGTTGTTGACATTTGCTTAAAAGTTGTTTCAATAAAAAAACATAAGTGGATTTTTGTACAAAACATTATAAACCCTTTGAATTCCTCTTAAGTTAAAGTAGATTTCAATTTATTACTTTAATTTAAAACTTATAATAGATTACAAAGTTTATTTATATATATATATATATGTTATTTTAATTTAAAACGTAATTTATAGTTATTCATATATGCATACATATATGTATTTAAGTGCTCAAATTATTTTGAAATAGCATTAAAGATAAGTACGTGAAAGGAGATAACTCCTCCACCTTTTCCTCTTCTTATTAATTGCTTACTTTAATATAATTGATTGTCATTTTTGAATACATGTAAACTTTTGATTAGTTAAGATAACTTTATAACATATTATATATAAGTCAATATAAGTAAATTAATACACACACACACACACATATATTGTTATTTTATATAATTTCAAAATATTATGGGAAACAAAAGCATATATAAAGGGCGAATGTGTCCATTACGGTGTAAACACCATTCGCTTTGGCCTATGGATTAGAGGCCATGATTATAATTGAATTAGAAGTGCAATCTTATGGAAAGATCCACTATGATCGCAAAAGGAACGAGGAACTCCTGCTTGAGTCCCTTGATATGATCGATGAGAAGAGCGATGAACCTGACTTGAGAGCCCATGTTCATTGGAAGCGGGTAGCTCGGTATTACAACACAAAGGTCAAGAACCAAACCTTTGAGATTGGCAATCTCGTACTTAAAAGAATCTTCCTTCGTCCAATGAACATGGGCCCGACCTGGGAAGGTCTATATATTATTAAACATAAGCTTGGAGATGGAACATTCAAGCTAGCGACTACCGATGAAATTTCACTTCTGAGAGTGTGGCATAGCGAATACTTACGAAGCCATTTCTCTTAGAACTATCTTTGTACATATCTTGTTAATCTCAATGTAAAGAGGCATGATTTGCCATTCCTGTGAATACGAAATGAATTGGCGTTGAGGGTCGATGAATTTGCATTCTCATTAGCTAAATCTTGCAATGTGAATAACAACATAATCAAATGATACATACTCGTATAGTACATGCATGCATGTACCCAGAGATAGGTGCCGATCTAAATTTGCGGTCCATAATTGGACCTGAGGAAGTTGACTATTCCAGGCATCTGGAGAAGATCTCGAATAACTCCTTTGACCCACGGTTTGGACATTGGAGTACAAACACATATAGGATCAAACAAGATATTTCACCCCGAGAACCGTTGCTCGGAGATGGCAAATTAAACGATTCACGTCCCAATAAAGCCCTCGCCCAGAATTTGATGGGGTGCAAATTCCTTGCCCGGAGAATGGTGAGGCTGATGATCTATGCTTGGAGTTAGGTGGGATCTTCCCCAAGTATCTTAGAAATAGACACTTTAACCACCGTTTCGGGTGATCAACCTAAATCTATGCCCATAGTTAGGCGAGATCAGATAAAAAAATACATGAAACGGATGCTTTAACCACCACTCAAGGTGATCAAACCTGGTCTATGCTCGGTGTTAGACGAGATCGATTAAAAACATCTACGAAATGGATGTTCAAACTACCGCTCTAAGCAACCAATTCCGGTCAAGACCCGGAATTAGGCTTAGCCAAGCAGGGATGCCTAAAGATAGACATCCTGGCCACTATTATCTGAGATTGGAAATAATGTAATTTCGAACATTACCATTGGTCGAACAGAACTCAACTAAAGATAACGAAACAAGTAACTAATTTGGCTGGATGGTGATATGGAAATGATTCACATGCATGTGAGCAACGATTACAAACACATTTATGAATGCTTAAACATACAAACACAAGGCTTGAAAAGAAAAACAAGTCTAATTTTTATTAACATGTTGCTTAAACAAAACACAAGGGTTGTACTCATACAACTTCAACCTATTTACATAGTTATTCGAACAAACTAAAAGATGACAAAAACAAGGAATGATGCAACTAAATCTTTCTCCTCCTCTTTGACTCCTTCTTCTTCTTCTTCTTCTTGGAAGAATGAGCTCTAGACTCACCAGGTTTCCTCCTACTTCTATTTTTGCCTTTATGGCTATTTAGAAGGTCGCTCCCTAAGGACTGAGAAAGCACATTCTGGGCACCTCCAGAAGTAGGGATGGTAAAAGGAACGAAGATAGACTGATCGGGCAACGAGACAGACATGGGAGGAGGTATATAAACATCATTCTTATTCTTGATCTTGTAACGACCCATATTCTATGTATCGGAGGATCGTAGAATATTTATATTATTTTCATATGAGGTCATTGGTTCTAGTATTTTGGGAAATGACTCTTAGGGACATTTTCTACATCCATGATTTTTGAAAAATTTCTATGTGACCATTTTGACGCTATAAATCTTGTATAGACTATAAATTTTGATAGAAGTCGAGTTAAGGTCTGAAAGCACTTCCATTAGATCTGGATGATGGTTTTAATTTTCGTAGAGTGGTCATATTAAGAAAACAGTCTTACTATTTTCATGTTAGAGCTGTTTGAAGTTTTCTTTAATTTTGAGCAGCTTAAGTGGGTAATTAGGGTCATTAGTTTTGGGGTCCATGATCCATTTCGGGTTTGCAGCATGTGAAGGCTGATAGGACCTCATCACCATCATTTCACAACTCTCGAAATAGTTAGAAACCTCCATTAAACTTCCATTAGCTAAAAAGAAATCCTAAAACATACTGTAATTAGCTAAATTCCATCATTAAGGAGAGATTAAAGAGATTTGTTGTTAGAGGAGCATTGAGATTCATGCCTATTACTATTCATTTGGAGATTTGGGCTTTACTTTGGATTGAGGTGAGTGATTAGATCTCTAATTTACTAATTAGGCTATTTTACACCCTAAATGATGTTTTAAAAATACTAAGAATGTTTCCTAAACCATATTACGCCATATATGTGAATTTCAGATGATTTAGATTTAATTTGAGAAAATGCGTTCTTATGGATCCCTAACTAGTTCTTTATAGATCCCTAAATTTCACCTTAGATTTAGGTATTAATTTGAGATGATTTGGCTATGCGTTTGTTACTGAGTGTTACATGTATTGATTGTTTCCTTGTGTCATGCTTGAATGGTTGAAAATGCCGTTCGAATGGCGATTATAGTTTTTAGGAAAAATTTGGTTCTACATCATGGATCGGTACACTCCACCCAATGGAGGCATGATCCAGGTGCGGTGGTAAGGAAGCCGTCATGATGCTATATTCCAAGTTTCAAACGATTTGGAGTTGGCGTGATCAAGATATAAGCCTTAAATTATGAATCGGTAGCAACTTCAGAGTTGGATCGGTAGTGATCCTTATTCTTGGATCGGTGGTGACTTCAAAGCGTGGATCAGTGAAGTGGCTCCAAGTATGGATCGGTAATGGTTCTTCTACTCATGGATCTGTGGTAGATTCAAGGGTATGGATCGATGGTAACTTTAAGGGGATGGATCGGTAGAAGCTCAAGAACATGGATCAACGATGTGGAGCCAAATTTGTATAAATTTGGCTAAGTATTGGATCGGTCCCCATGGATCGGTATCGATTAACGGGTACCGATCCATGGGAATTGACCCAATCATGATGCGATCTACGGTGTAGCTTAGGGAGGTGGGTAGGAGTTTACATGTGAAGTATGTGATCGGTATGGGAATTGATCCAATAATGATGTGATCCATGGGAATTGACCCAATCATGATGTAATCTATGGTGTAGCTTAGGGAGGTGGGTAGGAGTTTACATGTGAAGTATGTGATCGGTATGGATCCAAAATTTGGATCGGTATGGACCGCAACTTGGATCGGTATGGATCTAAGACTTGGATTGGTATGGATCCATGGATTTTCTCCTAAACATGATGAGATCGATATGATGGGACAAGGAAGGCCCCATAATGCTACGTTCTAAATTTCAGATTGTTGTAGTTCGTTGCTTGAGTTATGATTATTTGACAACAGATAGTTATACTTTGGGAGGCAAAGTAGGCAGCGATGAGTTGGATGAAGGACTGTTGGTGGCCGGTTATGGGACACACGATGACACTCTATGGCTTACGATGGTTGCCAAGAGTAGTCCCCTGCCATGATGACTTCAGACGGGAGTTGAAAGAACAGTTCCGAGATGAGCTCTACTGTGGACGACGTGTGTAAAGGGATCGTTGATATTCGTAGGTTTCGATGCGTACTCGCAAAGCAGGGTTATGTGAGGATGCTCACTTGGGGTGGCGGTGACCCCTAGATTACACGATGTTTAAACTCGTTGTACCTTGGACTATGGCAGTGGTAGTCTAGGTCCTGGCCGACTGAGTGGCATGGATTAGAGTACTAAGAAACCTAGATGTTGAGTAGTCTTTGACTGGACAGTGAGGTCATACGAATATCATATATCCAACGCACTGAGCAAGTGAATGTGAGGATGGATGATGGATGCCATGTTTGTTTTATTATTTTATCACCTTAGGGATGTTGCACGATGTAGATATTACCGATGCAGATATCTAGACACCCTTAGTGCTTTGACATATATTACACCCATGATGACTGTCATATAGTGGCATATATCTTTTGTATGTGCTAACTTTGTGGATGCAGGGACAGGTTATGTATGATTTTCCATACCATTTGTCCTAGTTTATTACCTTTATATTGTTTGAGATTTCTATCGCTCATACCAGACTATCGCCTCCCCTGGAGTTTTATGCTTTGCTTCCTATTACTCTGGGTACTGTTAAATGAGTAGATTATGGATATCAGGTCTGGTGAGAATGTGGAGTTGGAAAGGAGGTGAGCATAAGGCTATTCTCATACTATTATATGTACTCATTTGCTATTCTGTTACACAACACTATGGAGCTTAATAGTGTCTTACTATTTCGAGACAGTTTTATGAGTTATTATTTGATGTATAACTCTATCACTTATGCAATCTGATGTATGGATCTATATACTCTGATGTTATGATTCATCTAGTTATTTACTGTCTCGCCTATTTTACATCTGAGATGTTTACTATTATATTTTATTCGATCTGCTATGAGATATACGATAGTTTCTGTGTTGTTTATTTACTTTACAACCATTGATGATCTCCCCGCATGATTGAGCACCACTACAGCGCACTATACAAGTATATGGATTGTCGATGGTGTAGGGCGGTCGTCACATTTGGTATCAGAGCTTAGGTTGCATTGTTTAACCTAAGGGGTATCATGATCCAATAGATATAGGGTAGGAGTTCTCACCTTAGATTGGATCGAGAGTCTATATAAATACGAGAGCACGTATTTGTTATATATTTTGGTTTTCAAAACTATATAGCAGTATATAAGTCGACACGAGTACTACATAAGTATGGTTCCTTATAGAGAGACAGATTTTCCTTTTATAGATTTAACAATGAGTTGCCAAACAAGGAAAGATGCTAGGAACTCCATCTCTAGAGTCAAGGATGGAGCTGGTTTGGGAGCTGCTAATCTCGAGTTGTAGGCTATGTTAATACCATGATGAAGAACATGCTACAAAATGCTCAAGTAGCTGCTTCGAATGCTGCTATTAGTGGTGGTGCTCTAGTGCAAGCACCCAGAGTCGATTTCGCTAAGCTAAACAAGGACTTTGCTAGTCTTGGTGACAAACCGTTCCAAGGAATGGAGTCGGCGATGGATGTACAGGATTGGCTTGATACCCGTAAAAGTATTTTCGAGGACTTAAAGCTGTATGATGCTATGAAAAGGCGATTGGCTTCCCGACAGCTTCAAATGGGAGCCATGAATTGGTGGAATGCATTAAGGGCTGCCACTCCTAAGGATTAGTTCACTTGGGACCAGTTCAAAGCTTGATTTGAGGAGAAATTTATTCCTGCAGCTCAGAGGTTAGTTCTATTCTGTAAGTTCGCGGATCTGAAGCATGGGGATTGACTGTCTCCGAGTATGTTGTTGAGTTCAAGGCTCTGTCGAAATATGGGATGCCCTTCATCGATACTCCATTAAAGAAGAATGAAAAGTTCCTTATTAGCTTAGACGACTATTTAGGGGAAAGACTCATGAGCCACATTAACGAGACTTTTGAGATGACAGTCGAGAAGGCCCTGAGGCATGAAAGTCTATATCCAAAATCGAAAGCCATTGTTCCTAAAGAAGAGCCAAAGCTGCAATTGGGCTAGGGGCAAGAAGAAAGGGAACAAGTAGAAGAAGGTCAGGCCTAAGGTGGTTTTCTACAATTGCAAAGAGAAAGGCCAATATGATAGGAACTGTAAAGCCGAGGGGAAGAAGTGCTATAACTACAATAAGTTTGGACATACAAGAAGGACTGTCTTGAGTTAGCAAAGCAGAAGTAGGTGGTGAAAGTGTATGCTATCAATGTTTTCCTAACTTCATCGAATGCTCCATCGAGGAAAGAGAAAGGGAAATGCATCGTCATTCAAAGTATGCTTTCCATTTATGATGTTCCTATATGAGTTTTATTTGATACCGGGCCTTTATATTCCTTCATATCCAACGACTTAGTAGATAGATTAGGATTGAGACCCGAAATTGTTGACCGACTTTTGATTGTGATGAACCCCGTTGGAGGCTCCACTAGCCTGTGTATGGTTTGTCGTGGTTTGATCTTATAGAGTTATGGATGCTTTTTTTTACTGTGATTGCTTTGTTTTGGGTTTTGTGGGGTTCGGTATTATACCTGGGGTGGACTGGCTTCATAGATACGGAGTGATGGTCGAGAGGTAGTTGGTAATGATAGGGATGGATGTGAAGGAACTGGGTCAGCCCGCAATAGAAGAAATGGGTGAATTTCAAAATTTTAGCCATTTTTGATCTTTAATGGGCCTATGAAGTCTAAATATCCTTAGAACTTTTCTAAGTTTCTTTTAAATAAAATTAATATTTTGTTTAATTTTATAAATAAAGTTTTACTTTGAAATGTGCATGTAAATCAGAGTATATCAAATGTACTCTTATGTACATATTTGTGTGTGACAATAACTTATTAAATTTATTTAGAGAATGAAAATTTTCATTTCTTGTCTCATATATTATTCAATTAATGTCGGGGCATAAATTTATTTAAAGAATGAAACTTTTCATTTCCTCCTCTTAACTTATTCAATTAATGAGGGGGCACATTATTTATACGGAGAGAGAAACCTTTCATTTCACCCACTTTAATTAAATTGATTGATCATATAAATGTCATTAATTAGCAACATGTATATGGCATGAATGTAAGTATAAACAAATGCATTATAGTGTAAATTTTGTAAGTGCAACATGATAGGTGTTGTCAATTGACGGCAAGGTGTAGAATATAAACAAAATTAAATGTATAACTAATCACATAAAGGAAAAAATGGAAAATAAATAAAGGGTAACAACGATAACTGAATCAATTTCCTATTTCGTAAACTTAATTAATGCAACATATAAATGACAAATTATAGGCATCATAATATAAGAATATAAATAGACGAAAATAAATGTATGTATATATTATTGCCTTATTTAAATTGTTTCCTCCTTTTGGAAAGAAATCTAATCATACTTTGACAATACGAAATACATGTAATAAATTTTATATATGCAGACATACATATAAAATTAATTGTGTGTATATAAGATTAAATCAAATCTTTCTACTTAATAAAAATTAGAGATTTATAACAATCAATTCAGAAGTAGGTTTATTGTCAAAACATTAATTGTATGTATGTAATATTTAATAAAATATCTCTAATTAATACAAATTAGAGACTATAGTAATCAAATTAAAATTTAGATTTATTGCCAAAACATCTTCCTTTTTTGTTAATTTCCAAAACGATACAAACACAAAATACATACATGCAAACTTTCAAATCTAAAATTACATTTTGTTTTATATGATTTAAAACATGAATCTTTAATAAAACGCTGTAATATTCATAAACAAATTTTAGCTTAATTTGTTAAAGTAAAGTCCAATCAAAACAATATGAACGTACAAAATTTTAGATCTAAAGGATTATACTTTGAATTGAATGTTTACAATATAAATCTATAATAAAATATTGTATTCAAACATATATAAATTTTAATTCTAATTTAACAAAATAAGAACACAATTGATAAATTGGACATACAAAATTTCTGATAAAAAAAGTTAGACTTTAAATTGAATGTTTAGAACATTGTTCCAAAACAAAACATTATATTTAAACATATACAAATATTAGTTTTGATTTATTAAATAAAACACCAATTGATTCATTCAACAAACAATTCAAGCTACACAAATAATTCTCAACTTAAATGAGGCAGTGATATGTATATACAAATTATGATGATTAAATTTCTCTTTCAACAAACATTAAATCAAATATCATTATCTATTAAAAAAATACCTTATTACCCAAAGCCTTGAAGCACATCTTGAAAACGGACTTCCCTTAGGATGTTTGCCTAGAAGTCACACGTTGAATAATGATATCTCCTCAGATCTTCAAGATCCCCATCCTATTCTTACAAGAGATGGATGAACCACTTTTGTATTATTTATTTTTGATGTTTTCATATAGAGTTGAAAGAATTTTGGATTTTTTTTTGTTTTCTACCATGAAAAGTTAGGAGGAGAGAAAGAAACGAATGAGAAAGAATGAATTGTACATACAGAATGAATTAGGGATTATATTTTATTTGAAAGAATGAAACTTTTCCTTTTCTTTAATTAAAACTTCCCTAATTAATTCCGTTGATTGTTTCTCTCTCTCCAATCCTCTCTTTACACGTATATCATCAAATGACATAAAATTTCCACAAATCATGTCATCAAATGACATAAAATTTCCATGAATCCTATCATCAAATGACATAAAATTTCCATATATCATTTCTTGCAATTATCTTTAAATTACATCAACATCGTATATCAATGCACGCAAATATAACTGTTATAAATGCATTAAAATAATTACAAAAAAACTTCCAAATATCAAATAAATAATCATTAATATTTCTCAAATATCAATTAATTTAATCAATTTACAGCATTTTATAAATTAATTGAATCATGTGGTTTTCAAAGAATTCATCATTACAGTTGTGCGACTCAAAGGTGTAAATTCAGTCAGCGATTAATATTGAACTATTCGAATATTAATGTTCACATGTCACTTAGCAGGTGGTGTGACATTTTGACCGAATTTATCGCTTATACATCTTTTGGTAAAAACCAATTTACTTATTATAAGCGGTACCTAATAGTGAAAATTATTTACACCAATTCTCTTCGTCAAAATTATATCACTTTAGATTTATGGAATTTGGTAATGGTCCAAATTTCAATATCATCCACATTCAACTTTATAGTCCAAACACAAAGTCATTGGTTCAATAATAACAGTTATTATTAACCGAAATGCTCTGGCCAGAGACTTTGAATTTGAGTTGACTTCAGTTGACCGTGATACTAACCTCATATAACTGAGGAGACAAATCCTCTCTTGAATAGTCTTTCACTTCCAATGCTTCCACTCGACCCAACTATAGTCGTTCGATGAACGCCGTGCCACAATTTAACTATAATCGAAGCGGAGCTTTCACATTGATGATCAACAATATTCTCAAGTCAAAAGAACTTTGTAAATTAGTCAAATCGATATTCTCTGCTTGACCTTAGTTATATTAACCAACAGAAAACTATCGAGTGAGTCATTCCATAGTTATCCAATAACTATCAGTACTTAACCTCTTGGTGCCCCCAACAGCCATGAGTAATACACTGCCCAACATTTGGAGAGCGTTCCGTACTCTAGTCTCAACGGATACATCGATATCCAGTCTCGATGCATCTTGACTAGGAACATTTTAAAATGGTATATTTGTTTTATTATGATAAATTACTCACGGTTACAACACTTTGTAACTACTATCACAAAATATACCATTTATGGATTTTCTATTAAATATAATTTAAATTAAATTAAATAATTAATATAACCACATTATATCAAGTATATAATAGAAAGAAACACCTTTATTGTGAACAAGATTGTTCAATGAGTTGGATATATGAAATAAATTACATAATTTCCCCTATGGCATATTCCTAACTCTATCAATCTCCCACTTCCACTTGGGGTCAATTATGGAATCTTTATTCCAACTTCTCTAATCAGTTTCTCAAAACCAGTTGGGTCAGTCCCTTTGTGAATGAGTACGCTATTATGTTTTAATTATCTACTCTGCCAATCAACTCTCTCTGATGGTGATAAACTGCTTTATCATGTGGAACAATTCGAAGTATGTCTCTCAATAACTAGTGAGCTATAACAAACTATATCGTGACATTGTTATCATATAACAATGTTATTAGATTCTCAACAGTTGAAATCGGCTCAGTTATAAATTTATGCACTTATATTTTTATATACATTGTCTTTATTGTGTCAATATTCAAGGTGATGTACTTAGCCTTTTCATTGAATCGGCCATGGTCTTTCATTTGGAACATTTCCAACTTAAAGATTCTTAACTTGAATTTATTATTGACACACTACACTCAATATGACTTATGAAGTTTGAATTCGAACACTCCTTCATAAGGGGTTTTTGTTTTTGTAAACAATTCTCTAGTATTTCATAAATACACGAGAACATTTCAAATAACCATTTAGTGATATCAATTTGGATTTGATATTTTCTCCATGTATCAAATACATAAGCAAATCATGATATCATAGACAACATAGCATGTATGATAATTCCTTTTGCCGATGCAAAGAAATCAGTCTTACATGTTTCGTATTGTCCTCGCATATCATTTGGGACATTCCCGACATCTTTTATACTTACTATAAAAGTCATCATTTATTAATCCAATGTTGAGTACTAAAACAACTAAGGATGATTTTAACACAAGTACATCGTTAAAATCAACAACGTGTTGTTTACTTATAGTTTAGAAATATCAATGTACCTTTTAACGTTCTTTCTTATGAACACACGCTTCCTCTGCACTTTGATTGAAAATCAAATTATTTGATATTCTATCAAAATACTTATTCAATCTTGATGCTTATAAAATGATACTTTCGTATCATTTCTTGGATCATATCCAAAAACTCACAAACTCAATATCGCTCCCACTGACTTTGAGACATTTTTGGTTAATATGTGTAAACAGCTTCCTCTAAATCATTATCTAGAATTTTCTGTTTCAATACATATGTACTAGAACACTATGACTTATCAAGCAATAATTTTGTGAGTAAATCCGAATAGACTTGAGCATGTTGAATATCGAATCCATTATGCTAATTTCAACAATTGAAATTTGCGATATTATTTTTATCAACATTGCTCATTTAATTCCAACTGCATTAGTCTTACTCATAAAGACACAGCCGTGGTCGATGGATCATATCCCTTCGATTACGACCATCAAAATCTATATTTTGATAGTGTACTTGGAATTCTTTTGGATTTACGCATCATACCATATAGAGCTAACACTCTCAATGGTTTAATTAAACAATCTAGGATTATATATTTTTGACATTAATAAGAAACTCATAGTTTCTCATTGATGTGTGAGAATACTTATTAGACATTCTAATGCTATGTGTTTGTTTAGGCTAGTTAATTTCATTTCATCTTATATAATCAGTTCTATCTACGGATCGTATCCAATTCCATTTTACTACCAATAATTCCGCAAAACAATTTCTTCACAATGAAGTTGGTATAACTTGACACAATGATTGTTTCACAGTGCAATAGAATAGGTATACATAAACGTTTTATGAAATTCTTTATTTATAATACTCATTTGGTTTTAGTTTATAAAAATTATGTTCGAAACATAAATATGTCACCCAATGACAGTCTTTTCAAAATCCTTTTAGGGAGATTCATACAAGATCCCTCATGAACAATTATTACGTGCAATCTTTCGACTTGCACAACCTGCCAACTTCTTGGCCTATGATATGTTAGAGTTTCTTATAAACCCTTATCTTGTAAAATTTTGTAAACTGTTATTCAGATGAAATGATATTAACCTTATATAATACCCTTAAGTACATTACCTTATAGAAAGAAACTAACTCAACTTCACTCACAATTAATCGTACATTGTCCAACAAAGTTTGATTACTTAATATATGCATAATTATGTATAACATGGAGAAGTAATTTTGAGATTGAATCTTTATTCATTTTAGGTATGGAACATTTTCCAATATACTCACTCATTCGATCAAATCAAATCATTTCTATCGCATGTTATTTTATTTACTTTGGTTTTATATTCTATAACTTTATCATAGACATACTACATGTGTATCAAATACACATGTCCATGTCGACGATAACTCATCGGTGAATATGACAAAGTACGTCGAACCGTTTTGGTATTTATAGAATTACGATTGCATACATCTATATGTATCAATTCAAATCATCAACTCTTATGATACTCCCACTAAATGGGTGCATAACCCTTTATTGTTTGAGATATAATTAACAAGTATCATATGATTCAAAATCATACAATAAAATTATTTCTCAAAACTACGATTTAATCTATAATTCGAAAACAACCATAAATAATATTAGATACATTTGTATTTTCCAATGCATCACTTTTGTTATAAAAAACTACCACATTATAGTTTTATTTCACAAAGAATATTCATAATATTCATACTAAAATATAGCTATGTCTATTTTTTTTCAATCGATACCGAAAAATAATCATTATTCATAAATAATGTATGGTAAGTTTTACTGAAACAATTTTCGTACTATGATGCAATTAATAAGTGCTATTTAGCATGCTCCCACTATTTCCACCATTACTATAATAGCGTACTAAATTCGGAGGTCCATCATTCACTTAATACAATTTGTTTATTTCATACACTGCAACTATTTAGAGTGGAGAGTCCATTAATCAAATATCTTGAGCTCAAAGAAATAAATCTCATAGAAACAATTTTCTATATGAAAATACATTTCGAAATAGAAATCATATTTCTTATTCCAATATTAAATATCAATTATTATTACAATTTTCGTTTCCAATGTTTCTCTATGAAGCGGAGGTGATTATTCATTCTCTTTATCCCAACTGTACCTTAAACTATATCTATTCTTATACATTTGTTTTCCTTTCAAATGGTCAAACTATTCAAAAGAAAACCATACTACAATATCATAACAAACTCTTTACAAAAGCGCATTCGATTATCCTTAACATTTAAGGACATCAAATATGTTGCACTTTACGTAAACCGATCAAAATGACATTCCAGCGATCGATTTTTTTATATCCATCTTGTAGTTTTTGGTCTTGTGTTACATTAACACAATATGATCTCTTTTGTAATCAATCAGTGAATACTCGATCTCGCACTAAGGTTTATTTGGTTTTTCGGATAAACTAATTTCATCGAAATATTGTACATTACAAACTTTGACCATTCACCATATAACATTTATATGCAATTGTATATGGATCAAATATCCATAGTCTTATATTGCTTTTATAGTTCGAAACTCATAGAATGCAATACATGGTCTTGACCAAATAAATGCATAAGTGACCAAACCACGAATGTATTCAGTAGTTGTAAAATTGGGCACTTGCATGGGTGTTGAAGCGTTAACATGCAATAGGAATTTAATAGTAGGCATTATATTTCCATTTGTCAAATTTCAATTCAGTTCGTTTGTATATGTTAATTGATAAACATTTTATTAGTCATATTAAATGCACAAATTTATCATTGTAGATAATTATAACATTAGCATATGTTCTTACAATACTAGAAAGGTTAAAGGTTACCATTTTATTTTTCTAATAAGGCTCTCACTAGTCTTTTATGTTTCTCCAAACCCTAAGATGAAACATAGAAGTCTCTCTACTTCACTAGTGGGTGTTAGGACTCGTCTGTCTTGGTCTTCTATTCTTGAGTTTTCTTAACAAATCATAGCCCCACAAACGATGCTTATCGGTTGTATCACATACCAATCCTAACCTATGTTTCCTTATCCTAATCTCATTTCAACCTTGAGTTTTCTCAACAAACCGAAAGAGATTATTCACTCATACCTACCATATCGTGGCGGCCTAAGTATAATATATGTACCTTGAGTTTGCTCAACAAATACATATAGTTATCTTACCTTGTCTATTCAATATATTAATAATACTACACATAACATCCCTAGCTTGAGTTTGCTCAACAACTAAGGAGTATGCAAGTAATTTATTAATACATATATTGTAGAGGACAACATTATATTGAAGATTCATAATCTTTAATATGCTATATCGAGTGATATCGACTTATGGAATAATGTATTTCTCATGAAATACCCTCATGATTCAAGTGTCAGATACATCATAAATCACGGTATATGTACATTTACGTATGTATTATTCCTTAAGTCTATTTGGGTTTCTTTAACGTCTTATGTATAATATTTTATTTAATTAATTTAAATTAATTAACTCTTTACTTAATTTTATATTAGTATTTCAATACAACATTTATATTGGATATATCTACTATAACCTTTATAGCGTATGTTATAACCTTTATAATATAACACATATATCTTATATATGTGTATTTTTATTTAATTAATTAACATTTAATTAATTTGTTTAATTAAACAATTTTAATTAAATTATATTAATTTCAAAGTCTATTTTATATACATACATGTATACTTATGTTATCTCAAACACTTTAAAATAACATAACAAATATCAACATATATAATACATGCATATAAGTATTAATTAATTTACTCATTTAATTAATATATTTTATCAATATTATTAATAAATTTTTAAAATTTGAAATTAATATTTAAATAGTCTCAAACATTTTGAAGTTTTCATTACCTTTTAAAACATTTCGAAAATTTATGTTCTATTATAACCTTTTATAATAAACATGTTTTTAATTTAAATTTAACTTTTAAATTTAAAATCAGGTCTTAATTTTGAAAACTATTTGGAAAATTAGCCCAAGGCCCAATTCAAATTGAGCCTTTTCTATCAGGGGCAACCTTTGGGCTCACATCACCTTTTAGGCCAGGCAGGTAACAAGGTAGGACAGGGTACTTGATTACGCAATTCCAATCCTAGACATCACCTTTCTAGACACCGTACTAAGTGCACAAGCTTAATTAGTTAGCCTTAACATGACTAATTTAGACCGCATAGGCTATTGGGCTCTGATACCATTGAAGGAACTAGGTTAGCCTGCAGCGGAAGAAATTTGTGAATTTCAAAAAAAAATAGCCAAGATTGGACTTTAATGGTCCTATGAAGTCTAAATACACGTAAAACTTTTTTAAGTTTCTTTTAAATAAAATCAATATTTAATTTAATTTTATAAATAAAGTTTTACTTTAATATAACGTGCATGTAAATCAGAGTATATCAAATATACTCTTATGTACATATTTGTGTGTAACAATAAATTATTGAATTTATTTTGAGAATGAAAATTTTCATTTCCTATCTCTTATATTATTCAATTAATGATGGAGCATAAATTTATTTAAAGAAGAAAACTTTTCATTTCCTTCCTCTTAACTTATTCAATTAATAAGGGGGCACATTATTTATATAGAGAGAGAAACCTTTCATTTCTCTCTCTTTAATTAAATTGATTGATCATATGAATGTCATTAATTAGCAACATGTATATGGCATGAATGTAAGTATAAACAAATATATTAGTGTAAATTTGTAAGTGCAACATGATAGGTGTTGTCAATTGATGGCAAGGTGTAGAATAAAAAAAATGGATAGCTAATTACAAAAAGGAAAAATTGGGAAATAATAAAGGGTAGCAACGATGACTGAATCAATTTTCGATTTCGTAAACTTAATTAATGCAACATATAAATGAAAAATTATAGGCATCATAATATAAGAATATAAATAGACAAAAATAAATATATGTATATATTATTGCCTCATTTAAATTGTTTCCTCCTTTTGGAAAGAAATCTAATCATACTTTAACAATACGAAATACATGTAATAAATTTTATATATTCAAACATACATATAAAATTAATTGTGTGTACTTTCTACTTAATAAAAATTAGAGATTTATAGCAATCAATTCAAATGTAGGTTTATTTTCAAAACATTAATTGTATGCATGTAATATTCAATAAAATATCTCTAATTATACAAATTATAGACTATAGTAATCAAATTAAAATTTAGATTTAGATTTATTGCCAAAACATCTTCCTTTTTTTTAGTTTCCAAAACAATACAAACAAATACATACATGTAAACTTTCAAATCTAAAATTACATTTTGTTTTTACTATTTAACACGAATCTTTAATAAAACGCTGTAATATTCATAAATAAATTTTAGATAATTTTTTTAAAGTAAAATTCAATCAAAACATTATGAACATACAAAATTTTAGATCTAAAGGATTATACTTTGAATTGAATGTTTACAACATAGATCTATAATAAAACATTGTATTCAAATGTATATAAATTTTAATTTTAATTTAACAAAATAAGAACATAATTGATAAATCGAACATACAAATTTCTGATCTAAAATTTAGATTTAAATTAAATGTTTAGAACATTGTTCCAAAACAAAACATTATATTTAAATCTGTACAAATATTAGTTTTGATTTATTAAATAAAACACCAATTGATTCATTCAATAAACAATTCAAGCTACACAAACAATTCTCAACTTAAATAAGGCAATGATATGTACATACAAATTATGATGATTAAATTTCTCTTTCAATAAACATTATATCAAATATCATTATCTATTAAAGAAAAACATACCTTATTACCCAAAGCCTTGAAGCACATCTTGAAAACGGACTCCCCTTAGGATGTTGCCTAGAAGTCACACCTTGAATGATGATATCTCCTCGGATCTTCAAGATCCCCATCCTATCCTTACAAGAGATGGATGAACCACTTTTGTATTATTTATTTTTGATGTTTTCATATGGAGTTGAAAGAATTTTGGAATTTTTTTTGTTCTCAGCCATGAAAAGTTAGGAGGAGAGAAAGAAATGAATAAGAAAGAATGAATTGTATGTACAGAATGAATTAGGGAATATATTTTATTCGAAAGTATGAAACTTTTATTATTCTTTAATTAAAACTACCCTAATTAATTCCCTTGATTGTTTTTCTCTCTCTAATCCTCGCTTTACACGTATATCATCAAATGACATAAAATTTCCACAAACCATGTCATCAAATGACATAAAATTTCCATGAATCGTGTCATTAAATGACATATATCATTTCATGCAATTATCTTTAAATTACATCAACATCGTATATCAATGCACGCAAATATAACTTTTATAAATGCATTAAAATAATTACAAAAAAACTTCCAAACATCAAATAAATAATCATTAATATTTCTCAAATATCAATTAATTTAATCAACTTACAACATTTTATAAATTAATTGAATCATGTGGTTTTCAAAGAATTCATCATTATAGTTGTGCGACTCAAAGGTGAAATTCAGTCAGCGATTAATATTAAACTATTCGAATATTAATGTTCACACGTCACTTGGCAGGTGGTGTGACATTTTGACCAAATTTATCGCTTACAAATCTTTTGGTAAAATTCAATTTTACTTATTATAAGCGGTACCTAATAGTGATAATTATTTACACCAATTCTATTCGTCAAAACTATATCACTTTGGATTTATGGAATTTGGTAATGGTCCAAATTCCAATATCATCACCATTCAACTTTATAGTCCAAACACAAAGTCCTTGGTTCAATAATAATAATAATTATTAATCGAAATGCTCTGGCCAGAGACTTTGACTTTGAGTTGACTTCAGTTGACCGTGATACTAACCTCATATAACTCATGAGACGAATCCTCTCTTGAATAGTGTTTCACTTCCAGTACTTCCACTCGTCCCAACTATAGTTTGTTGGACGTCGTGCCACAATTTAGCTATAATCAAAGCGAAGCTTTCACATTGAAGTCAATAGTATTCTCAAGTCAAAAGAATTGTGTAAATTAGTCAAATCGATATTCTCTGCTTGCCCATAGTTATATTAACCAACAGAAAACTATTGAGTGAGTCATTCCATAGTTATCCAATAACTATCAGTATATAACCCCTTGGTGCCCCCAACAGTCATGAGTAATACACTGCCCAACATTTGGAGAGCGTTTGTAACATCCCATATCTGGAGGCCAGAAGCTAAGCGTTATGGATGCTGCAGTCATCCATAGTATTAACTCCTGGTGATGAAATACGGCAGTGTTAGTGGTATCCATAATATCAGAAGCACATGAATATGAAAAAAATCACAGATTTTCAAAAACACTAATTTTAGTGATTATATTTCAAATAAATCATATCCAAGTTACAAAAATCCCAAACGTAATCCCAGGCATTGATCAAATATAATTTACAACAATACGCCAAGAGCGACATATGAAGATGCCCCCTTGGATGATCAAAGTAATATAGACATAACTGTCTTAATACACAGCGGAAATAATTTTAAAACAGAATCCGTAAATTAGCTATCCGTCAGCCACCTGCTCGTCTTCGGATGCTTTATTCGCCAAAATCTGCTAAAACCTGAAAACTTAAACCCTCAGCCTACTCAAATCAAATTTTGAGCATCCGAGATTTTAAGGGGAAACAAAAACTTTGAGTCAGACTTAAAGCCTGGTATGAATAATTTTTGTTACATCTCAATTTACTGATAACTAGTGAGACCATGCCGCTTAGCGAAACGGGTTTCCCCTCACTAATATCTCTTTTCAAAACATATATTTTGCAAATCCTTTCCTGCAACCAAACTGCTTAATCAACTGATTATAAGAATAATATAGCAATATCCATTATGCTAAAACAGGAATTAAAATAGACTATCTGTCTAAATCTGAACTTTCTGTTCTTTACTGGACTATCTGTCCTAAATTTGATTATAGCAATATCTTTTATGCTAGATAATGAACTATCTACCCAAAACAGGTAAAAAGGGGTGGACTAACTATCCTTAAAAATTTAGCAAGGTCCGTTATGCTAATAAATGAACTATCTGTTCATATCAGAGCCGACTGCTCTTTCTGGACCAACTGTCCTCTGGGTTGACTGCCCTAAAAATGGACTGATTGTCCGAATCTAAAATGAGATGACTGCTCGAATTTTCTTTGGGTTAACTACCCTTCAAAATATCCGAGCTAACTGCTCTACAATATCTAAGCTAACCACTCTTTAAATTTTCCTTGAAACCTTTTCAAAATGATTTAATCCATCAAATCATATATATACAAGGAAAATACATCTTTTGCTTTACTCTAAGCTAATTTTGCCACGTTATATATATATATTTTACTCAAAATGATTTTGATGATGTTCAATAAGGATTGTCTATCCTTTAAAATAAGTTAAAGTCCTTTATAACTTAAAACACTTAAGCTATCTGCCTAATTCTTACAAACAACGTTTCGAAAACATAGAAGGTAACTCCTTCAAAATCATTCATAATATCCTTCAAAAGTATTAAAGGTTACTCCTTCATATCCTTTAATAAACTTTCGAAATCATTGAAGGTAACTCATTCTAAACCTTTTAAAAGCTTTCTTTTCATAAGCTTTAAAACATATGACACCCCCCTTTAAATCCTTTAAACCTTAGCTTTTCAAAAACATAGCTAAACCATACCTTTCAGAATCATAGTACCTCAAAACTTTTCGAAGAAATTGGGTTCAATTTAAAACAGGTGGAAAACCTTTCGAAACCAATCAAAGTTAACTACTTTGAAACCTTTAAAATATTTTGACTTAAAACATTTGGATTATGCGAAGGGATCATAAAAACATTGGAGTCGAAAGAAACTACTTCGAAACCTTCATCAAACCTTTCAAAATCAAACCTTTCAAAATCAAAACCTTTCGAAATCAAACCTTTTGAAATCAGAAAAATCTTCGAAATCAAAACCTTTCGAAATCAAAACTTTCGAAATCAAAACCTTTCGAAATCAAACCTTTCAAAATCAAAACCTTTCGAAATCAATGGAGAGAGGCGACAAGTTTTAGAAAACAAAAGATAACCTTTGACTCCATCTGTATCGAAAGGTTAGGAAGCGGCAAATATGCTTCCGACCTGGCCGAAAGCTATACCTTTCGACTTTGTCGAAAGGTTTCAATTAAAACAAGAAAGCAAACCAATCGAAACCTTTTTCTTTTAAACCTTTTGACAACTTCGAAAGCTCTTTGTTGTAAGCTAGCAGGTGTATTTTTCTTTAAAACAAAAACAAAACTTCATCTCTTCTGAAAGCTATAACCCTTCGTCCTAACCTTTCGACTTCCACCAATTCACTACGTATCAGTTTCCTGATACCATGTGCATTGGTATTGAATCTGGTTGGAAGGTATGATACCCTTCGACCTTGTCGAAAGGTCTGGAATGAAGGTGGAAGCTCTTGCCGAAAGAGTTGAAACAGTGAAAATACTGTTTGAAATAGTTCTTTTGTACCCCACCTGCCTTGTTTGTCTAAATTTGATTGTTGCCAGAATTTTATATTCAAAAGTGCTGCCGACTTCCTTATTTGGAAATTTGAATAATTTTAAAAAAGTGGAAATTAGCCACAAGGGTCTCTTTAGCAAGTGGAATTAGTTTCTAGGACACACAACTAAAATAATTACTTTCAAGGACAAAACGTAAAATAATTAGTTTCTAGGGCCTAAAAACCTATGAAATTATGTCCTTGAAAGTAAATGGACTACTGACTTTATCCTTGAAAGTAATTATTCTGCTGACTTTGGCCTTGAAAGTAATTTCTTTGAATGTGTGTCCTAGAAACTAATTGGACTGCAAAGTTTGTCCTTCTGGTGAAATGTCCCTTTAAAAAAGCCCCTTTCTCCTTTATAATTATATAAAACATTTAAGTCCCATACCTTAAATAATTTTATATAATCATCAAAGCACCTTAAAAAATTCTGGAAAAATTCCAGAAAGTAAATTAATACGTTCTCTTCAACATATAAAATTTTTTGAATCCAAACAATAATTATTTTACCCGTAAATAATTTTTTTTATAATCCAAATTAACCTTTTATTCTTTAGAAAATTATAAAAAATCCACGAAAATTCTGAAATATTCTGAAAATTGAAACCTATCTCTAAAATAACTTTTTAGATCATTATAAAAATTCGCAAGGCTAACGGATGTCATTTAATAGGGTTTTCATCTTAAAACATGTCATAAAATTTATAATAACATACAAAAATTGTCAACATGTATATATAATCTTTTATCATTCGAAAACATGGCAAACATTTGCAAAATCATTTGGAATTAACCTTAAAACTGGAACCAAAAATATTTAGAGATGTAAACGTTATTCACCTTTTCTTTAATAATTAAGGAGCTTGAGATTTGAACGAGTTTGATTTGAATTTTCTTTCCTTAAGCTTTTCTTTTGTTTCCTCTTCTTCTTCCTTCGTTCATGGTGGCCGGCCAAGCTTTTAATTTTTGAAAATGAGAATGAATGTGTGTTTGGAATACACGGCCTAAGGAAGACAATATAGGAATGGCCTCTTTCCCATAATACCCCTTCTCTAATTCATTTTTAAACCCTTCATTTAATTTATTAGTTAAAAGGCACGACTACCTTAATTAAATCAAATCTCAATCCCCTTATCAACACATTATTTTATTTAGTTTATATAACTAAATCTCCTAAATAATGTTATCAAAAATCTGGGGTGTTACAACGTTACGTACTCTAGTCTCAACGGATACATCAATATCCAGTCTCGATGCATCTTGACTAGGAACATTTTAAAATGGTATATTTATTTTATTGTGATAAATTACTCACGGTTACAACACTTTGTAACCACGATCACAAATATACCATTTATGGATTTTCTATTAAATATACTTTTAATTAAATTAATTAATTAATATAACCACATTATATCAAGTATATAATAGAAAGAAACACCTTTATTGTGAACAAGATTGTTCAACGAGTTATATATATATATATATATATATAATTACATAATTGTCCATAGGGCATATTCCTAACTCTATCAGGATGACAGGCATAAGGTAGTGTTAGGATGTCTATCGGACGATGAGGTGATGATCAACTTCCTATATTCACTCGATATCTCACATGAAGTGTTGTCAACAATACCAATTGATAGGGAGTATCTGGACATATTTGAGGAAGTGACCAGACTTCCACCACATAGAAAGATCGAGTTCCGTATTGATTTAGTTAAAGATGCCAATTCGATAATGATGCCGTTAAGAACGATGACACCTAGAGAGCAGAGAGAGCTTGAGGTGCAAGTGAATGACCTTTTTAAAAAAGGATTCATTCGTGGGAGTATATCTGAGTTGGGGACGCCAGTAGTATTCGCCACGAAGGCGGACGGCTCCCTTAGATTATGTGTTGACCACCATGAGCTGAATAAAGTTACAAAGAAGAAAAAGTATCCACTCCCATGCATTGATGACTTGTTCGATCAACTTTATGGTGCTAGAGTATTTTCTTATTTGGATCTTTGATTGGATTTCACTAACTGATAATAACGAAGGAGAGTATGCAAATTACCACGTTTCGTATGCCATATGGTTTCTATGCGTAGTTCGTTATGCTGTTCAGGCTAACCAATGCACCGACATACTTTGTTGATCTCATGAACCATGGCTTCAGGAGTCAGCTAAATAAATTTATGCTTGTGTTCGTCGACCATATCCTTTTCTATTCACAGAAAAAGGAAGAACACAAGACACATTTGAGGATTATACTAGAGGTGTTAAGAAAACATCAACTGATGGCGAAGTTTTCTAAATGTCACTTCTGGAAGAGGGAAGTGTGATTTTTGGGTCACATTGTTTCTAAGCAGGACAATGCCATTGATTCTGCAAAATTTGTAGCAGTCCAAGATTGGATTTGACCCAAAAATGCTACGGACGTGAGAAGTTTCTTATGATTAGCTGGATATTATAGACGATTCATCCAGGACTTCTCTGAGGTAGCAGCATCGTTGACTCACTTGATAAAAAAAAATCATATTTTTACTTGGGATGCATGATGTGAATAGGCATTTATGAGTCTGAAGGAGAAGTCAACGAGTACACCAGTATTGACTATTCCGAGCAAAAACGATGAGTGATGGTATACACTAATGCTTGTGATACCGGATTGGGTGCGATATTGATGTAGAGAGGCAAGGTCGTTGCATATGCTAGTCGACAGCTGAAGCCATATGAGAAGAAATTCTCGACCCAAGATTTAGAATTAGCAACGATTATGTTTGCGCTGAAGATTTGAAGGCACTATCTGTTAAGAGAGAGGTTCAAGTTGTTCACCGACCATAAATCATTGAAGTACCTCTTTTCACAGAAGGAACTTAACCTTCACAACAGCGATGGTTAGAGTTCCTAGCCTCCTATGATTTTGGTATTGCATATACGCTTGGGAAAGGTAATGCAGTTGCCGATGCCTTGAGTAGGAGACATAATAGCTTGGGAAATATGTTCCTAGGGTGGACACAGTTAAAGTACATTGTTGGTTATGATTTTCGACCGAGAAGCAAGCTAGAGTAGTAGATGTTAGCAGGCTTGACTATCAGACCTACCCTTATTGAGCAAATTAGTACTAGTCAGAGGCGCGATGCCAGATTAGCCAAGATCATTTCTAAGATGGAAGCGAGAGGAGAGTCTGAGGACATAAGACCGTATGAATTCGACCAAGATGGTTGGCTACGTAAAGACGGGAGAATGTTTATTCCCAATGTCGACAGGTTGAGGGATAAGGTACTCAGAGAGTGCCATTATTCAAGATTGAAGATTCATCCTGGCGATAATAAGATGTACCATGATATGAAGCAGACCTACTATTGGGATGGGATGATGAAAGATGTTGGGACATTCATCTCGAAATACATGAACTGCCAGTTGGTTAAGGCAGTGCAGAAGAAGCCCAGTGGTCTGATGCAACCACTAGAAGTTCCTAAGTGGAAATGGGAACAAGTATCAATGGATTTTATCGATGGACCACCGAGGGCTCGAACTGGATATAATAGCATTTAGTCATAGTCGATCGATTGACCAAGAGCGCCAGATTTATACCTGTCAAGTCAAATAGAATGATAGCCAAACTGGTCGATTTTTATGTGAAATGGATGGTACGATTCCATGGTATGCCAAAGTGCATTGTGAGTGATCAAGATCCGTTGTTTACTAGTGGGTTTTGGAAGAGCTTATAGGAGGCGTTAGGGACAGAGCTGCACCTCAGCACAGCTTATCACCCTCAAACTGACATCCAAACTGAGAGAGTGAATCATATTTTAGAAGATCTCTTGCGGGCTTGCATACTAGACTTTGGAGGCTCATGGGATGATTACCTACATCTTATTGAATTCACATTCAACAACAATTATCAGTCTAGCATCGGTATGGCACCATTCGAGGCATTACATTGTTGATCGTGCAACACTCCTTCGTGTTGGTGGGAAGCGGGTGAGAAACTATTACTAAGGCTAGATATGGTTAGAGAAACATCGAAGAAGATCAAGATCATTCGACAGCGGATGAAAGTTGCCCAAGATAGATAGAAAAGCTACACTGGCAAGAGATGTAGAGATTTAGAGTTCTCTGTTGGCGACATGGTATTTGTTAAGGTCTCTCCATTGAAGAATGTCATTCAGTTCGTAGACGAGGGAAGTTGGCCCTGAGATTTGTTGGTCCTTTTCCAATATCAGAAAGGATTGGGAACCTTGCTTATAGAGTTGGCTTACCTCAAAGAATGGCGGGAGTGCATAATGTCTTCCATGTCTCTTATTTACGGAAATTTGTGCATGACTCAAGCGTAACCATCGCACTGGATTAGCTAGATGATATCATGATTGAACTAGAGGGCTTTGAGACCTCATAGGCCAATTAGTATTGTCGGACGTGATACAAAGCGACTTAGGGGGAAGATAGTGAAGTTGAAAAAATGATTCAGTGGAGTGATAGTGAAGGCGATTGCACTTTGAAGACCGTGGAGAGCAAAGGACAGCTTATCCAAAGCTTTACTTGATGAGATTTCTTATTTATTACGTTTACCTTCACTTACGATATCGTAAAATGTACCACGACATAGTATCTTGCATGCTCGGATAGGCTTAGATATTTTCCTTTTTCTTTTATTGATGTGTATGCATGTTTGATGTGTGATGGTTGCCTATCTTGTATATGATTGTTAGGCATGTAGGATGACCCTATTGACTTGATTATGGAATTTTGAGGGTGAAATTCCTAAAGGGAGGAAAATGTAATGACCAATATTCTACATATCGGAGTTCTACATATCGGAGGATCGTAGAATATTTATATTATTTTCATATGAGGTCATATGGTTCTAATATTTGGAAAATGACTTTTACGGACATTTCCCACATCCATGATTTGGCAAATTTCTATGTGACCATTTTGACCCTGTAAATCTTGTATGGACTATAACTTTTAATAGGAGTTGAGTTAGGGTCTGAAACCACTTCCATTAGATCCGGATGATGGTTTCCCTTTTTAGAGAGTTGGTGATATTAAGAAAACAGACTTAACAATTTCAAGTTAGGGTCGTTTGAATTTTCCTTGATTTTGAGAAGCTTAAGTGGGTAATTAGGGTCATTAGTTCTAGGGCCCATGAACCATTTCCGGTTTGGACCATGTGGAGGGTGATGGGACCTCATCCCCATCATTTCACAACTCCCAAAATAGTTAGAAACCTCCATCAAACTTCCATTAGCCAAAAGCAATCCTAAAACGTACTTTAATTAGCCAAATTACATCATTAAGGAGAGATTGAAGAGATTTTCTGTTAGAGAAGCATTGGGATTCATGCCTATTACTGTTCATTTGGAGATTTAAGCTTTGATTTGGATTAAGGTGAGTGATTAGATCTCTCACTTACTAATTAGGCTATTTTACACCCTAAATGATGTTTTAAAAATTATTTGAAAATACTAAAAACGTTTTCTAACCATATTACACCATATATGTGAATTTCAAATGATTTAGATTTAATTTGAGAAAATGTGTTCTTGCGGATCGCTAACTAGTTCTTATGGATCCCTAACTTTCATTTTAGAGGTCTTGATTTGAGATGATTTGGTTATGCGTTTGGAGTTGAGTGTTGCATGTATTGATAGCTTACTTGTGTCATGCTTGAATGGTTGAAAATGCCGATTGAATGGCGACTATAGTTTTTAGGAAAAATTTGGGTTTTGCATCATGGATCGGTACTGATCCATGATACTTCACCTAATGGAGGCACGATCCAGGTGGGGTGGCAAGGAAGACCCATGATGCTATATTCTAAGTTTCAAATGATTTAGAGTTGGCGTGATCAAGATATAGGCCTTAAAGTACGGTGGTGAATTCAAAGTTTAAATTGATGAAGTGGCTCCAAGTGTGGATCGGTAATGGTTCTTCTACTCATGGATCGGTGGTAGCTTTAAGGGTATGTATCGGTGGTAGCTTTAAGGGGATGGATCGGTAGAAGCTCAAGAACATGGGTTGGCGAAGTGGAGCCAAATTCGTCTAAGTATTGGATTGGTCCCTATGGATCGACACTAATCCATGGGAATTGACCCAATCATGATGCAAACTATGGTGGAGCTTAGGGAGGTAGGTAGGAGTTTACATCTGAAGTATAGGATCAATATGGATCCAAAACTTGGATCGGTATAGACTACAACTTGGATCGGTATGGATCCAACACTTGGATCGGTATAGACCTATGGCTTTTCTCCCAAACATGATGAGATCGATATGGTATGACAAGGAAGGCCCCATAAGACTACTTTTCAAGTTTCAGATCATTTGTAATTTGTATGCTCGAGTTATGATCATTTGATGACAGATAGCTATACTTCAGGAGGCAAAGTAGGCGACGATGAGTCAGATTGAGGGGACTGTTGAAGGTGGGTTATGGAACACACGATGACATGCTATGGCTTACAATGGTTGCAAGGAGCAGTTCCCTACCGCGATGACTTCAAACAGGAGTTAAAAGAATAGTTCTGAGATGAGCTCTGCTATGGACAACGTATGCGAAAGGATCGTTGATATTCATAGGTCTCGATGTGTACTCGCAAAGCAGGAGTATGTGAGGATGCTAGCAGTGGCCCATGGATTGCATGATGTTTAGATCCATTGTACCCTGGACTATAGCGGCAGTAGTCTAGTTCCTGCCCAACTGAGCGGGATGGATTCAAGTACCGAGAAACTGTTATGTTGAGTAGTCCTTGATTGGGTGGTGAGGTCATATGAATATCATATATCCAATGCACTGAATGAGTGAATATCAGGATGGATGATGGATGCTATGTTTGTTTTATTGTTTTTATCACCTTAGGGATGTCGCACGATGTTGATATTACCGATGCATATATTTTGACACCCTTTGTACTTTGACATATGGTACACCCATGATGGCTATCATAGAGTGGTGTATATCTTTTGTAGTGCTAACTCTGTAGATGCAGGAACAAGTTAGGTATGATTTTCAGTACCGTTTGTCGTAGTTTATTACCTTCATTGTATTTGAGATTTATATCATCCACACTAGACTGTTGTCTGACCTAGAGTTTTATGTTTTGCTTCCTATTATTCTAGGTACTCTTAAAGGAGTATATTAGGGATATCATGTCTGGTGAGCACCTTGAGCTGGATAGGTGGCAAGCAAGAGGCTATTCTCGTATTATTATGTACTAATTTGCTATTTTGTTGCACAACACTATGGAGCTTACTAGTGCCTTACTATTTAGAGAAAAGTTTATTAGTTATTATTTGATGTATAACTGTATCACTTATGCTATCTGCTGTATGGATCTATATACTCTGATGTTATGATTCGTCCAATTATTTACTGTCTCGCCTATTTTATATCTGAGATGTTTACTGTTATATTTCATTTGATGCACTGTGAGATATACGATAGGTTTTGTGTTGTTTATTTACTTTACAACCATTGATGATCGCCCTGCATTGACCAAGCACCGCTATAGCGCACTGTACATGTATATTGGGTGTCGATGACGTAAGGTGGTTGTTACAGATCTCCTTAGCCAGTAAGACTTGAGTTTGGAGCATCTCTTCCAAGGTGGCCCTCAAGGGAGGATCAGAAGCCTATACTATGGTGACATCCTCCTCTTCCCGAGCCCCATGGTCATCGCCCCTGGTTTCTTCACTCAAAGTATGGATTTTCACAGCACCGGGTCCGAGAGTGGTGATCACATTAGAAGCTGGGATTAGCATCGTGGCAGATATGATGATCGAATAGGTCAAAGTGGCACGAGTGCCAAGTGTTTGGCCCTCTTCGGGGAAAGGAACGATGGAAGGCTGACCTAAAACTTGAGAAACATAAAAGCATAGATTAGTGACATCGACTGGTGTCACATGAGCCATCTCAAATGCGGGCTACATTAATGATATACCTTTGGGAGATATGAATTCGTTATGAGTGGGAATACCGCTTGAGCCTCCCTCTAGAATAAGATATAGAATGGGTAGCCCAGAAGCAAAGGCTTGCCGAGATTGTACTAGGCATCAGATGAAGGTGCCAAAGTAGTTGAAATTCCAGAGACTACTCCGGAAGTAAAAACAATAGTAAAGCTAGAAAGAGAAGTCACGGTCTCAGAAATTATCGGCTTCGTAGTCAAAGGAACATTAATATCTGCCACTAAATTGTGAAGAGTTGCATCGGAACTCTCACCCAGGTCCTTTTGGACCTAAGAAGACAACTTGGGATGTTGGATAAGCATACCGGCTTTGAGAGCCTTTATATCTTCTTCATCCAAGAGGTCTAGCTTCAACCCTTCTACATCGACCTTAGCCCCACTAGAGAGCTCTTGTTCTTGATTCACAATCTCCTCCTATGCCAGGGCCAAAGCCTCCGGATACCTTTCTTCAAGCCAATTCAATTTTCTGAACTTGATCACATTAGCATTGTAACTTATAAGCATGGGCTCAAGCTCATCCTTAACATGCTTCTCTATGGCTTTAACCTGCTTCTCCACATCTTTCGCCCAGGCTTCTATGTTATCTTTCGCATGATGAGCATCTAATAACTCCTCATAGTAACCCTAGGATTGGCGAGGGCATCATCTTTCTCCTTCTTTTCACTTTCTAGATGTTTTTCAGCTCCTTAACTTCCTTCTTAAGCTGCTCATTCTCTAGCGACAAATTATGGTTCCTGTGATGAGCTGCCTCGGGTTGCTTTTGATGATTTTGGGGCTCTAACTCTGTAGACTTGGTCAGAATTTCCACTTGCTTCCTGGCCTTAGCCAACGATGTGTTAAGCGTTGTAGTCTCCTTTTCAAGGGTGGAGATGATGCATTTCTCTTTTTCTAGTTTTATTCCATCAAGCTCCATTTTCCTTTTGTAGGCGCCTTCAGAAATAACCTCCGCCAATTGTCTCCATTAGAAATATTGATTGTACATGTCATCAACATAAGCCACGGTGTCGGTTCTGACATGCTAAGGATGTCCTTCAGATCAAGAGTGAACATGACATCATCAATTTTTTTGGAAAAATACGCTTCAAAGTGTCCATATGAAGATTTGAAACAATCTCCTTCTCTATTTGAACAGATCTCTTGTTATGCCTTGAATGAGGAATATCAAAATTGATCGGACCTGATGATTTCTTAAAATGTTGCGACATATGAAAGGATGTCGTCAGCTGTATCGATAAATGAATGTAGGCAGGAGTATGTGGTACCTTGATATACGTGGTATAATCAGGTCTTGAAGAATGTCTATGCATGTTGTATGGCAAAGGTAAGCGAGACCTGTGTCATAGAGACAACTCGTGAGATATATGGCCTCTGTCTCGACTTCTATGGTCTCGGCCCGAGCGCTTACCTGGATCGGAATCATAAGAAGAGCAATGCAGATGACTATACGATTCATGTTTCATGTGCTTGCTCCCTTAGCTTTTGACAGTGTCGTACATGTCCCTAAGCTCTATTGAATTTGCAAGTGAAACATAAACGATTTTGCACTAACAGGATAAGGAAACGATGCAAACTAAGCAAGGTGCAATGTTGTATAAATATGTGTATATGTCCTAATGTTCCCCTACGGACCGGGGACTTGAAGTTTGCTAACAAGGGTGATTTCCCCTACGTAAGTAGCAGGCACTTCATCTGATAGGCGGAGGGGATCCAATATCCCCGATGCTAATATTTCCTAGAACAAAAGAACCGAATTCATTTAGGATCGGTCCGAAAGACCCGTAGATATCCCTAGTAGGTTGAATCGGAGTCTTCTCTATCGTGTTGGCTAGTGGAGGTTGTACGAATATCCGAGGAGAGATGATCTTTATCTTTGGTCAACGGGCTATGAGAAATGGTTAATCATCATTGCCACCATCATTAGAAGTTTCATAGCCAATGTCGGCATCATTATTGTCTCCCCCGTCACTCCCTCCTCCCTCAGCATGTTCACCACTCGCTCCTCTGCAGCCTACAACCCTTTGAACTGCTTTAGGATCAACAACAGGGCTCGGAACTAGGGGCACCTCATACCCTTTTTTAGCATCCGTGGTAGTATTATGTTCTTACGAGGAGTCATCATCATTGTCGTCGTCATCCCCATGGCTTTTGGAATGTGGCCGATACTACGACCTTCTTCTAGCAAGTGGTAAGAGCACAAATTCTCATCCGTAAGGAGTGTTCTCATTTCCCTCTTTTTATGCAGGACTTGATGTAGATCAGCTAGAGTACGGGCTAAAGTAGCATCGCCGGGAATTCTTGAATTATCCGTAAAGACAAGGAATGGTGATCTGAATAACTGAAACTATAAAATATGAATAAAAAAGAAGGATAAAGATAAAGTTACTTTCGGATTGCTACCTTTGGGCAATACCAAGTGGGCAGAAAATAAAGAAATATTTGTCCTTGAAGTAGCTTAGCCTGTTCTGGAGGTCCATCACTATTCGACAACCCTTAGAAGGCTCTAGATATGTAAGTGAAGGGGATCCTTTTTGGTGTTTAAAGCTATACAAATAGCGAATATCTTGAGTGTTGGACTTACGATTCAAGTGGCAGGCGAAACTAATATACATGCTATTTAAGAAAGCATAGCTATTGGGATGTAATTGGACTGGAGCTAGTTTCATAAATTATAGGATTGTGCGAATGAAATCATTAAACATCGGAACACAACTGGCCATGCACATATACCGATTGCAGACTATATATACTACTAGTGGGAGATGCGCTCATTGATGACGTGATGGAACCAACACATATTTGTAAAGGATACCTCGCCTCTCACA